>CM060836.1:3877500-5077500 GCA_030762175.1 Metallyticus violacea | reverse complement strand
ATGGTTACCACTACATCATCAGGCCCGACTATTAAACTTTTGCATACAACTTTAATATTGTTTTTCGTATTGGAACCGGGCTGCCAGGAATTGTAAGCCTAAACAATTCCTGCCATGTGTCTCTGTACATGATGTACGCATTGGTGGTTGTTTTAAATAGTGTTTAACGCCCATTTTAGTTACTGAAGCATCATAGGCGGTGCACACAGATGATACATGAGATAAATTGATAAATTGAGGAATTTTTTTGAAGGACGAAATATTTCAGGCCTAAGTTTAGGGTACCTCCCCGGCACTTGCCATTTATGAAAAGTTAGAAAAACCAGTTAAAACGTTTTAGTCAGGGAGGACGGTCCTGGTAGGGATTGAGCCCCATACCTCTCTCTCAGAGTTCGCGCCTTAAAGACCTCGGCCACCCGTGGCGTTACCCTTAAAGACGAATATACGACGACGCAGGGAATATCTATCATTGCATAACCTACTGCACCATTTAATGAAATATCATTGACTGTACAGCGCATCTGCCCGACTCTGTTAGAAACCTGCTTGCAACTGACTGGATGAGAAGGCGCCGCGGATATTGGAGGGGAGTATTCCGCTGATCTGTTGATCTAAGTTTCGGGACTTTTAAACTGCTCAAACTGTGTAATATGTATGGTTATTATTAGAGGTATACTTTTTCCCATGTTGCCAAATTTCGCTTCATTTACGGAAATGTTTATGACAAATATAGGTTGAAAGAGAACTCAGCGTCAAAAAGTTAAGAATGAACTCTTTTCGATTATAATAATGGATGGATAAAAGTTATCCAAAATGCTTTCTTGTAGCTTTTTCGTAAAACGAAAGATCTATAACAAAAATTTATTCTTGTACTAGTAGTGACATCAACGAGTTAATAAAAAGCCCGATATTGTTGTACATAAACCTAATCTTTATACGTAAACGATAAATGTTTATGGAAAATGGCCAAACATAATTACTAAGTTAAGGAATTACGAAGGTTTCGTGATAAAACGCATTTTGTTTTACAGCCGTAAGAAACACAGATATAATTAAACGCTCATAAAAGGAAATTTCACTACTTTTAACGACTTTTGCAGCGCGTATGTTCGTGGACTATGCCATCAGATGTTTAAAAATGATAATACAAGGGAAAAATAAAATTCGTTGGAACATGCAAGAATTATGTGATAATGTTCACTGAGAAAGTTCTACAACAGACAGCAAAAAGAAATGGACACCTGTGTTTAGGACTTTTTAAGGAAACAGCCCTCTCGCGTATGGATTTTGTTGCCTGCAATCTTCTCTGTGATAATGGTCTACACAAAACAAGCACAGAAATTAAAACTCATAAACGACCAAGGTTAAAAAGGAATTAGATGGTTACATTTCAAATTCTACTTTAGAGCAGGGGTGAAGAAATATTCTTTGAAGTGAGCAGCTAGTCGAATATTTAGGAACCAGCTACTTGATATATCATAAAAATACTGAAAATAATCATAATGTTATATAACAGTTGATATCTAATTCCTGCATGGCCACTTGTGAACGTGGATGTGCCTTGTGATCTTGCTATTAGGAGGCCCACAGTCCTTAGAGAATGAAATACAATTATAGCAGGCCCATCATTAAAGCGCATATATTTGATAACTATTTAGTTTAGAGACTCTGAAGGCTACAACTCACTAACTCTGTCTATTTATTTCCGAAATAGTCTGCCTCACTCTCATACAAAGCTTTGTTGATGGTTGATTTGTTTTACTTACGAACATCTCAAACCATCAGCATCCCATACAATTCAGGGCGTGAAACGGCCGATTAATTTTGCTCACAGGCCTCTTCTTTCAGACTTGAGGTTCTTTTACGTGCCGTAAATGTACGACACGGGACCCACGGCTTTGCTTCCCTTCGGAAGGAAGCCATACTTAGGATTTTTACGCCCGAAAAAATCCATCGGTCCTGGCCTGGTTCGAACCCGCGATCTTGGGTTTAGGAGACAAATATGGTAACCACTACACCACCAGGACCGACACGTAGCATAATGAACTTATATATTCTAAACGTATACTTCTATTATTTTTTATTTTATAGTGTTTATAAATGTATTTCTCTTGTTTAGTGCCATGTAATTCTTAATAGCATCGATATTTTCGATATGCCGGCGGGAGGAGGGTTTCTTAAATATTTAAGTACTCGGCATAGTGTTTTTATGTATGTAATTCTGTGTGTTTCTGTTTTTAAAGTATTTTTATGAGTAAACCCGTGTGCTGGATAAATATTTAACTTATGTATCAGGAAGCCATTATTGAAATAAACACTTGTATTATACCTTTGGTATAGCCAATAGCAAACAAAAAAAAAAAAAAAAAAAAAACCGCAGCATTCGCGGAGAAATGGCGGCACCCGGGATTTCTTAGCCCCTTGTTTATAGGTTTGGTATTCAGCAGAAGGCTCCGTAAGCCTTATATAATTACTTATGGCTTCATGCAGATTCATTCAGTTTTGTAGAAACATTTTATTGTGCCACGGCCTCACGAGCTGCCCTTTTTTTTTTTTTTTCCTTACGTTTTCGAGCTCTCTGGTGTAAACATATATCACGCTCTTACAAACACACGCACCCGTATACAGTTCCAGCAACTGTGCTCCAGTATAACTAAGACTTCTTAAATCATGCAGCAACAGAGGAAAAAGTAAGGACTTTATTTTCTTAGCAAGTTATATTGTTTCTGCGCGAGCGAACGCAACCCACACGGCTGGTTGTTTATTAGGGCAGAGATGCTGTGAGCCACCGCATCTGTTTTGTGTTCCTAGAGAAATTTCCTCTCTTGCTTTTTTTTTTGATATGGCTGCCTTGTAGCTTGCGATTGTTTTCTCATTCTCACTTTCGGGGTCACTGTGTGAATTATGCACCGTGCAAAACAATGAAAAGGGACAGTTTTTTTTTCAAAATTTTTAAAAGAAAGTAGTTATAGAAATTATTTGCGCTTTTACTTCCCAATATAGTCACCCAGCTTCAAAAACACACAAGCTTGCGGATCTCTGTCGTCTCAAAAAAAAAAAAAAAAAAGGCTTTTTGGTATGCATTTCACCAAATCTGCCCCATCTCCTTGTATTCTTCAAACTCCTGAGCCAGTAAGTGCTCTTTCAAAGATAAAAATAAATAAAAATCCAACGGAGGATGTTTTAAACACCTCAAATTTAAGATTACTGTGCAGTGTAGCAATGTATTCATTATATGCCCGGACATTTGAGGGCGGGCGTTGTCATGAAGCAGCTATACTTCTATCGAGACAAACTCCCGGCGTTTAAATCATATCGTGCGGTTCGTCTTGTTCATAGAAGTGCACAAATACACACGAGAAATCCTTGCCTGCGTTTTAATTATTCCTTGATCGAAAACGACAGATGCTAATCGTTCATTATCTGGTTCATTATGGTGCACTCAGTACTCGTCTCCTGTCACAATTGATGAAAGAAATTATCTACTTGACGAACATGATGGATGAATTGTTGGTCTGGGGAAGAGAACCGTACTTTGTGCCTACGCCGCTAATAAGTAGTGCCTATGAGAGGAAGGGATTAGGTAAGGTAGGTCAACCAGCTGTGACTTTGCAGAAGCAAGCGGTCCACTCCATTCCAGACGCCGGGCAGAAAACTTTCCAAAAAGCAAGCCACCATTACATCTTACCAGCCCACCGCCTGGACCTTTTGATCCTTTAACAGAACCAACGGAATGAAATAATATGAAAGCGAGAGCGGAAATTTCCTGAATTGTAAATATCCATCCCAGCATTTGTCTAAGTAACCAGGGGAAACCACGGAAAAACAAACAAACAAAAACAAAAAAAAAAAAAAACCAAGGTAAAGATGGTCGGCTTAACGGGAATTGAACCTGAGACCTCCCGAATGTGAGTTTCAAGCGTTACCGCTTGTCAACTCTCTAGGTTAAAGGCATGATAGTCCAAATTGTTTGCCCCCCACGCTTCTATCACCGAACAGCTGTCTTGGGACCTATCTAAATCTAAATCTAAATCGATAATGCACGATCTGACTGTGTCTAAGCTAACGCCATCTAGAACAAGAATTTTTCTTGCTGCCTTTTAAATTAACAAAAGCAGGTAAAAAATATCGGCATGAGGCACGAACTTTACAGTCAGTAAACAATTAGCAGCGTAATGAATAACTTTGAATTTCTTTATAATGTTGTAACACTGTTGCCGCTGTTTGTCACACTGCACGAATAATATTTTCATTTTAAATGGGCTCCACTCAGAATACAGGCTGAGAGACATAAAATCCTGCCTCGCTCGGTCGGGTTGAGTTCGTAGATTAAGCAATAAAATTGTATACTGCGGTATTTTTATTCCCTGCATCGTAAAAACTTTTTTGTTATAAAGCATGTCCTACTTCAACGTGTCATTGTCAGGTCTGTCGTAACGTAACCCTCTTTGACCACATGATAATCCGTTGTTAATAGCTACTCTGCTTAAAGAATAACCTCACCTTAAATAAACATATAAAATATAAAATCTGTATACGCTACCCTGGTACCTGGTTTCCTAAACCAGGGCGTGTATATCAAATTTCCCATTTATTGTTATTATAACTATACAATTCAATAATATTTTAATACATTATTTTACAGATTTTCCTAATAACTAGATTAAAATAATATAATAAAACAATAAACAAAACAAAAAATATAATTAATTGAACCAAAATATAAATTTACTTAACTACTTCCCAAATAATCTTCCAAAATCTACAAAACTATCAAATTAACAATTTAACAATATTACTGGGAGCCAGTAGGAATTATAGCTGGTAGCCAGCTATTCTATCCTTTAAATTTATTCCATAACTATACAACTATACTATTACTAACCACTGGTTACCAGCGGTATGTACTGGTATCCAGTACTCGGCAGAAATTCTCTTAAATTGGACATTATCCTTAATTGTTTCAATTCTCCTTAATTTATTACAATTATAATAAACCTCACCTTAAATAGAATTATATCTTCTACTATTTTCGCTGCCTCTTGAAACAGATATAAAGAAAATATCTTATCTGGGTTTATTAACTTCTAACATCGCTGAGTATAACACGTACACTCATTTGATTATAGTGTTATACTTTTTTTTTTTAAGGTATTTAACGCTCGTTTTTACTAATGAGGCACCACAGGCGATGGGCACTGATGATACATGAAATGATATATTGTGAAAGGATATTTTTAAGGATTATGGAAAACTTGGAAAAAGCCCCAGTCAGGGAGGACGGTCCTGACGGGATTCGAACCCCAGGCCTCTCGCTCACGATTTCGCGCCTTAACGACCTCGGCACCCATGGCGGTGTGTTATAATTCGAGGGAACCTTTATTAAGATGAAACTGGAAAACATGTTAGAAGGATTAGCACCGTTTGGAAACAGAATATTTAACAATGTATCGCATTAAGTTTGACAGTACTGAACACAGATACATTGGCGCAGCGAGGATAAAATCACAGTCCGCACATATTCTCAAGAACTGTAGACATTGCATTTTCTCACAATGTTTTAAAAATATTTTTAAAATATCATTAAGGCTAAAATAAATATGAAATTTATAAATATACAGGATGTAACAAAAAGGCATATCAAAACTTTGGGAAAGCATTCCTTACACATACAAAATAAAAAAATATAATATGAACAATGGTCCGAAATTACTTTATTTTCTTGTTAGAGCCCCTTTTCTAAACTTGTACAATAAAGCAGAATGTTCAAAAACAGAACTGTGGGAAACAGATTATAATATGAAATGTTCAAAAAGTTCCCCGTTAACCACACATGGAATCCTTGATGTGCTGAGTATCCCTGGAGTATCTCGTATTGTCTGACAGCCTTGCAGAATACGAGCACGAATACTCTCTACATCTTAGGCTAATGGATAGACCATATGAGCATCTTCCAACACCGCATTCAAATACCTCATTTTACTGTTCCTGAAACGAGGTCCGTAAACACACAGAACTGACACCACGTGCTCAGTGCTATGTCAAGTAATGAAGTAAGTAGCATAACAGTGGACACCGTGATATAGAACGACCACAACAAACCTAGGAACAATGAGTAGTTACAATCCGCTTCCCACTCCATTTAATCAAAGCTACTAATTGGTTGAATATGGCAATTTTCCTAGCAAAAGTGCGCGAAGCTAGAAGCAATTTATACAATAACTAGTGTAATTATAAATAATATGTAACATGTTTCCATTCATATATATACCGTTCTTCATATTTTAAAAAAAGTGTTTATTTATTATTAATATTATTGTCTTATTATTTGTTCCTCTTTCAAACTGTATATCACGCTTAGGCATGTACGGTCTGGACCCATGTATAAAATATATATGTAATGTGTATATAGAATTTTATAACAACGTACACTTACTACTACCACTACTACTACTACTACTACTACTACTACTACTACTACTACTACTACTATTACTACTACTACTGCTATTATTATTATTACTACTATTACTACTACTATTACTACTACTACTGCTGCTATTATTATTATTATTATTATTATTATTACTACTGCTACTACTACTACTACTACTACTACTACTACTACTACTACTACTACCACATCACCACTACTACTACCACTGCTTCTACTGCCATTACTACTTTAAGCAACTGTTCTGTTGTGGGGTTATTGCCACAGCGCAGCTATGCTGGTATTCTAGGCTTGCATATCACACTGTAAGCAGAGTTGTAGACAAAGGGCTCTAACAAGGGAATAAAGTATTTCGGACCCATGTCTCATATAACATATGCAAGGAATGTTTCCGCAAAGTTCTGACATACTTTTTCGTTATAAACAACGTAAATGTTCGTAAAGTCTTGGTAGGGTTTCAAAACTACTTGCTGATATAAGCGTAAAAATGAAATATTTCAAATACGAGTACATGCAATAAAATAGTTATTTGGGATACAAGTATTAAAGTGTATTTTATTTTTTGAACAGAGTGTTTGCGAAATGAGGTCGGAAGAAGAATCAATCCGAATCATTTGTGGTTCCAAAGCAATGGTTCGCGTATTTCGCTCTAGAAGAACGTAACCAAATATATAAACAATGTTAGCAATATCGTGCCGGTGATAGTTTAGTGGTTTTAAGTCTATTTTGGTGGAATAAATAACAAATTAAATTACTATTAAATGCTCTTAATAACATATTTACTAAGTTGCTGTTTAAATTTTTATTTATCTCGCGCTGAAGAAGGCTAATACATGCCCAATGATGGAATCATCTGTTGATTTTCTTCCAGCTCGACATGCTTTAGGGTTGTGAACATATTTATGCATGTAAAGTTATAAACTAGTTAATAGTCATTATACAGAGTAATCCAATGACATTTGAATCAACTGGCTGTGTTTGGCCTATAGTCGAGTGTGGCATTCATTCTGCCTGCGGGTATCGTAAAGTGGCATTGGCACAACCATACCACAGTTGCCTTTACTGTTTTTACCTATAGTACTGAAACTAGCCATCGTTGTTGTCCATACATTTTTGGTACCTCTTTAAAAAATATTCATCACTCACTATAGTTCTCTTTGAATATGCTGGCTACTTCCTGGAGGATGTTTTGTTTTAATTCTTCCACTGTATGAATGTTTTGTCTTGTTTAGACATTTTTTTTTAATTTATCCATGGCAATTTTATCTCTGGATTAAATTTAAATAATACAGTATGCTAGATTGGAAGAATTATAATTTTACCAGCACACCTTGTATTAAATACTGTTGACACCCCCTTGACATTCATCTTGACAGATGTTCTACCATAATAATATCTGATCTAGAGCCTCGATGTTTTCAATATCCTGTAAAACTTTCTGTTGAAGAGTGTGTCATAAATTTATCGGATTTAGATCTGGATACCGAGAAAGACTCTTTAGAATTTATGTTTCTTTCCAACCCCCTAGACACACGAGCATACAAATGAACTCAGAACCAGACGCTTCAGCAGTAGGAAGAACCACAGGCTGTGAAACTGCTTGAACATATCTGTTTGCAGCCATTGTTCGCAGAGTAAACGAGATCTGTTTTTCTAGTTGGCATTATTCCTCCCCAGACCTCCCATTTTCCTGTCATTCTTGTCTCCTATGTGTATTCTCTTGAATGCAGATCGAAACGTGATTCATCTGTGAACAGAATATGACTTCATTGTTTCATGCTCGCGTTACCATGTATGAGAGGTGTTCTAAAAATTCTCAGCCTGGCTCAGAGATATCGTAAAGATGGCAAATTACTATGACAGTTGTTAGGCATCTGTCATAACTGGCGCGCTTTAAAATTCAGAAGCGCAAGTTTTGTCACTTGTTTGTGACGATAGTGTAAACAAAGTAGTGTTAACATTTTCTACAAAGTGGATAAAACTGAAATATGAGCTTTGATAAAGTATTTCGTTTTGAAGTGTAACTAGAACAGAAATAAAAAATGAGTTAAGTTTCCACATTTTTCTTTCGTTTTCCATGATTAAAAAGTGAACTGCTGCATTTAAGCTTGGTCATACATCCATTCAAGATCATGAGCGCTCAGGGCGTCCCAATACTGCTACGATTGTGACAAAATTTTATAATGCCCTATCAATGATCACCTATTGAAGGTGCGCGAATTGACTGACATTGCAAAGATCTCAACAGGCCGTGTCCACTACATTTTACAAGACATTTTGGGTATGAGAAAGTTTTCCGCTGTATGGATGCCGCCTTTGTTAACAATGGTTAGTGTTCAAACTTGTTTAAATGCATTTCCAGCGAGTTTCTATGACGTCTCATAACAATAGATGAAACATAGATTCATTACTACACGCCAAAGACGAAGGAGCAGTCGAAAAGGGGATGGCACCAGGGGAAAAAAGTTTCATTTGCCGTCATGGCTAGGTTTTCTGGGATTCTTATGCAGGTAGCCTACCTCCAGAAGGGCAGAACCATCACCGGGGAGTATTTTGCTTGACTACTGGACCAACTGAAGGTATTCGGGCTATACGTCCACACCTTGTGAAAAAGAAAGATCTCTTTCATCGTGATAATGCACCTTTGCACACGTCTGGGATTGTTGCTGCAAAACTTCGCTTCCAAGTGCCTCTACTTATCACATTCGCCGCTTTTGGCTCCCAGCGGCTACTTTTTGTTCCCAAGCATGAAGAAATGACTGGGCGGACGAAAATCCACATCAAATAATGAGTTTGAGTGATGAGACATACTCTTATTTTTCATCCTTGGACAAATCTTATTTAACTGCGGATATTAAAAAGTTGAAAAGTCATTGGACTAAATGTATTGATTTACTCGTATAAGGTGACCTTTGGGGGGGGGGACTTTATCTTAAATCGTGCATTTTCTTGGTCAGGCCGAGAACTTTTAGAACTCTCAATACGACGAACTCGGCGGATCGCTGGACGACGCACGACTCTTTCCAGCAGTCTGTTTTAAACAGTTTGGGTTGAAACAGTTAAATTGTCAACATTCCGTATGGCACTTCTTTAATGAAGCAGTTGACCTTTCTCTCATGACCCTAAAATTCAGATCTCTGTATTGCACAGCAGTTGTACATTTTTAATCCTTGGTTTACCTGGATGTTGTTCCTCTGGACTGGCAAATTCTTGATGCCTCTACTGTAATTCACAGTTCTAGCGGCATCAGCAATTGTTCCACCTTTCTAGTTATTCCATTCGTCACAAACATTTCATCTGGACTTAAATAACTTTAAGCATTAGTTTAATTTATTAAAAACGTCAAAAAGTTGTTAGGTTCCTATAATTATAGGAGGACTATGATAATAATTTACTGCTATGGCACTAATAAAGTAATACGTTTAGATACACCTACTAAGAATGTTATTTAAAGTATATGTTGCTCCTAGGGCAGTTTTATATAGGTTACGAATTTCACACAAAATTGTGGGATGAAATACGATGTGTTTAGTTTCTCTTCGAGCATCTTTCGTTGTTTAAACTAATGAGACTTGTGGCATTGTGCTTGGTCAATATTACTTATGATTAAATATTGATTTGACCCAATTTTATTGAATAATTATTTACAAACATAATAATAATAATAATAATAATAGCAGCAGCAGCAGCAGTAGTAGTAGTAGTAGCAGCAGTAGCAGTAGCAGAAATCAGTATTCCAATTAAACTAGGTACATATATTGTACATAACATTCGCATGGATAGCAAAAACGTTCATGCTCTTGCAAAATACTTCATTTCTGAAATTAATTGCAACCAAAGAAAACAACAATATTAACAAGAACGCACTCGCACACACACATAAAACAGACATACATACAATAATTCTGATATACATAATTTTTCGAATTATTTATGTATAAAGTTTATAAAATTTTCTGTCTCTAAAGTTCGTATTTAATTTAAGAAATTGCCCAGGTTTAGCAAGCTCTGTTTATTTACAATTAAATACCAACATGCCAGCCTCCCCTTACTGGAAGTCAAAAATGAATCTGGGAGACATTTTATTCTAGCATCTTCTGTCTCTGTACACTTAGCCAAAATATGCATCCAGTCCTCCGGTTCCATGCATAATGGGCAAATCTTCCTGCCCTCCTCGTCAACAATCCTACGTGCCTTCCAGCTTCCCAGTCTAAGCCATGCTATTGCCGACATCTCTCTGTTCCATGCCTAGCTCCATGATAAAGGTCTCTTTACCCCACCTAATTTTAATTTCGCTCTGCAGGTCCAGAGACGACATCTGCACGCTTGCGCCTCTATTTTTTTTTTTCTCACTACACCATACCTGTTTTCATCTTCCCAGCATCCCACCTCACTATAAACTCAATGTGCCCCTCCTCACCCCTAGAATTCGCTTCCAGAAACCACATCGTAATTTATTTAGACCGTCTATTTATTCCAGCCTCAAGCCTCCCTTCCATATAACAATGAGAACCTAACCATTGCCTCAAGAAATTGAGCTCATATAGGCATTAACTTATTGCTAGCCATCAAGTACTTGGGCATGAAATAAAACAGTTTAAAATGAGATTACACTTCTCTGTTTAAAATTAAAAACCAAGTTCGCTGCTTGCAGTCATTGTGCCTTCGTTAAGCTGCATGGATGGGTCGAACAGGTCCATTGTCATGGGTTCCTAGGCCACCGTCATTTATTTCATGTGTGAGAAGCTATGACCCAGGTGTACCAACCGATCCCCATTCTTCATTGACAAGTTCGGTTGTTACCACCTGTTGCCAAATGAAAAACGCTATTCATGTACGTGATGTCCACACATATGGCGATGGAGGCATTGTGCATGCAGCCATTAGCTGTTAAAAAAAAAAGAGTGCAAATAGGACGATATGACTTTTTCGGTGCTTAACTTGACATGCTGTCGTATATTCATGGGCTATCGCTTTTACCTTTCAGAGCAGATTGATCGAAATGTCCACCAATATTCAAATGTTGTGCGATTTTTTGCTTTCCAGAATAAATACGACAAACAAGATTGTGTACAAACTGGTTTATGTTATTAAGAAATGCGATAGAAGCAGAAAAGAGACAGAGTCGTGTGGAATGGAAAAACAAATACAGTTCAGTCATACGAGAACTCTTTGCTGGACCCCGTTTAAAACTACCTTGCTTATTGAATCGATAGTTAAACCTAGAGTCAAAGCTAGAGTCAGTGACAGCCTATGGAGTGAGTGGGTCATCTATAAAATATGAGAGTTTTATCAGCCGCATTCGCAGTTACTTTGACACTTGAATGACTATCTTGTAAAATATAATTTATTTTCACTTATATAGCCACGTATTCGCCCTTATCTATGAAGCAGGTGTTTCTGCATTTATTTAACTGAACATCCAGTTCGTCTAAGCTGTATGGGTTTGTTCTGTATATTATATATTTAATGTTTCCCACAGACAACAATCACAGGGAATTAGATCGGAGATTGAGCAAACTGGTAACTCTATCGTAAACTGCCTGAAGAAAAACATTGCCTGCATATGCCGTCACAAGGCCCTGTTGGAAAAAGAATGGTCCTCACCGCTAATCAGGCACCATACTCCTATTTTTAGTCATAATTTTGGTCAATGAGCTTTCGAAACTTTTGGCAGTTTTGTGAATTAGCACATTATTTAAAAGTAGAACCCCCAAAATTCCAAGCCATCTGCAAAACAATAAATAGAACCATTAGAAAAAATACTCGTTAAGAAACAATACCAAAATTGTATAAAACCATGACTATTCCTGTTCTTTTCTTTGAAAATGAATATAAAATCCATATTATGGCCTTATTAATTAATGAAAAGAACTAATTATTACATTATTGTGTGATTTTAGGGGAACAAAATTATAATTCTTGCAACTTGTATCACATAAGAAAAACCACATTTTTAGAATCATTATTTTTGAGATTAAACCCCAAACATTATTTTTTTAATGGTGTTTAACGCCCGTTTTTACTACTGAGGCACCACAGGCGAATAAATATTAATTATACACTATTAATTAAATGAAACACATGACCACTGAAAACAAAGCTATACTTAGTGGATATTTTTAAACATTGTTAAGTGTAACCCTGTTTATGAACTGAGCTCTTGATGTCATCTTTGTCAATCCTGGTGGTTTACTTGCCTTCCAGACCCAAGATTGCGGGTTTAAACCCGGTCGGGATCGATGAATTTTTTTCGGGCGTAAAATCCTAAGAATGGCTTCCTTCGGAAGGGAAGTAAAGCCATGGGTCCCATGTAGTACATTTACGGCACGAAAAAGAACCTCAAGCCTGAAAGAAGAGGCCTCTGAGCAAAATTTGTCGGTCGTTTCACGCCCTGAGTTCAATGGGACGCTGATGAACTGAGATGTTAAAGAGCGTCCATAAATAAATCAATAAAAAAAAAGATATCATCGTTACATTCACTAAAATAGAGAGAAATAACACTCTTTCTGCATTTAAAAAGTTCGTATGTTTCAATAGAACAAAAACCTGTTACTATTTAAAACATTACAATGTTCTACACAATCAACAATAAACAATCGAAAGATGTGTTTATTTCAGGTGGCTTTGAAATTTAATTTGAATGGTATTGTATCAAAAGCATGTAATACAAAAGTTTCTGAAGTTATCAGTCAAATGTTAGATTAATATTTTACAGTTGCTATATTCACGATAATGCTTTTATAAAAATAAAATATAAGTATCGTTATAAATACAATTTATATGCTAAGTTATTTGTCCTTTTATTTTGAAACAATAGAGAGAAAATTAAACGCTAGAGCAGTTTTAAATTTCGGTTTTCAGATATATCGCTACTCCTAATGGCTCAATTTCCCTGATTTTAGAAACTATTTTTTTATTTTATTTAAGTAGTATATATCGAGCTTTGTTAACAAAAGTATTGGTGCCGCTAGAGCGATTTTTAAATTTTGGTTTTCAGGTAAACTTAACACTTCTAATAGTTTGATTTTCGGAAATTATTTTTATTAATTTATTTTAATGGCATACGCCAAGTTTCGTTGAGAAAAAAAAACTGCGACCGCTAGACCGATTTTTAAATTTAAATTTTCTCTTTAGGTCCTCTCCGCCAATGGTTCAAATTTTCTGGTTAAGGAACTCATTTAATAGTTTGTTAATTGATGGTTAAATGTCGAGTTTCGTTAAGGAAAAAAGTTACGACTGCTAGAGTGTTAACAAACACACATATACATATATAATATTAATGAAAAATAATGTAACACTCTGAACAATTTAACTGAAATAAAATACAAGTTGCGAAAAAAGAGATTCTTACGTAATCTAAAATAATTGACAAGAAGAGAACAGATAAACATTCGAGAACAGCTACACGTATTTCAGAATTGCCGTTCATTTTTTTTCAAGTTATAACCTCCTTACTTTCATGGCACCAATTCCATAATGGTTGCGTCTTGCAGGGTTTTATGTGATAACGTTTCTTTCCTTTAGTTCTCGTGTATATACCGCGTTCAAAAATGATTGATACCACCATTTTTTCCCTACAATAGGAATTTATTGCGAAACGAGGAATATAAAATATAATTAGAGGTATTACATTCCAATGTCTAGTACCTTTGTCATCATTATGGCATTTAGCATGTTTACATATTAAACCATTCTTTGGGGTATCGCGACGCCACTGGTGGATAACTGCTAGAAGTTCGTTCACGGTAACCAAAAGCTCAAAGCATCCTGCAGGGTGTATAGTTTCACCAACTGTTGGCACGTCTCTACACCTTTCTGTTTTGCGCAATAGTGAGGGAATGAGGCACCCATTGCGCAAACACATTTCTCATCTTCAAGTCCTCATGGATGATGGTGTGATGGACCTGTTGCGTTCTGTAGTACATCAAAAGTAATTCGCCTGTTCTCCATTATCAAACCAGACACCAGTTGGGTGTTGTCTTCACGTGCTGTTCTGGACGCCCAGTGTTTTTACGTTTTTCGGCACCATCCCCCGAGACTATGAACTGTGATATCCAACAAAACATTGATCTGTGACTTGGTGCTGCGCGTGCGAATGTCTGAAGCTGCCACTTCTTCCCTCTAAACTACACTATCACCTTTGCCCATGGTTGTACGCTTCCTTGTATGTGCTCGTTGTCCAAGAGCTTAAAAGCTAGTCGCAGCAAATGACGCAGCGTTGGCATTTTGTAGCAATAGGCGGTACTGTAGTCTATCTTCACATGTTTCAAACTGCTACTTTTCCAGAGTTGTGGCGGGAGCGTCAATCATTTTAAAACGCCCCAAGTAATATTTGCATTGCCGAATAAATTACATAATTAATGTTCAATCGACTCACAGTAATAAATTCCTGTTCATTTCCACCTACACTTGTACATCTACCTGTCCGGGGTGATCTAGTGATAACTATACTTGCCCCGTAGACCCAAGATCGCGGGTTCAATCCCGGCCAGGATCGATGAATTTTTTCCGGCGTAAAAATCCGAAGTTTGTAAGGGAAATGAATGGTGTTTAACGCCCGTTTTTGCTACAGAGGCACCACAGGCGATGGACACTGATGATACATGAGATGAAATGATATATTGGGAAAGGATTTTATGGAAGGAATCGTTCCAGGCCTAAGTTTAGGGTACCTCCCCGGCATTTGCCATTTATGAGGACTGAGGAAAACCTGGAAAAAACCTCAGTCAGGAAGGACGGTCCTGGCGGTATTCGAACCCAGACCTCCCGCTCACGAGTCCGAGACTTAACGACCTCGGCCACCCGTGGCGGTAAGTTTGTAAGGGAAGTAAGTGACAGATTTAGGGCACATAAAATTCAAGTTTGAAAGGAGAGGCCTCTGAGCAAAATTTATCAGCCGCTTTACGCCCCAAATTAAATGGGACGCTGATGGCCTGAGATTTTTTTATTTGGTTTATTTATGGACGCTCTTTAACAGCTCAGGTTATCAGCGTCTTATTCAATTCAGGGCGTGAAACGGCCGACAAATTTTGCTCAGAGGTCTCCTTTTTCAGGCTTGAGGTTCTTTATTGTGTAGTAAATGTACGACACGGGACCCACGACTTTACCTCCCTTCCGAAGGAAGCCACACTTTAGATTTTTACGCCCGAAAAACCAATCGGTCCTGGCCGGGATCGAACCCGCGATCTTAGGTTTAGGAGGCAAGTATGGTTACCACAAGACCACCAGGACAGACACCTGAGATGTGAAAGAACATCCGTAAATAAAGTAAATAATTAAAAATAAAACAAATACTTCTATACCCACATTAAGTATATTGGCTATTGTGATTCTGACCTGCTGAGTTTACTATCATGCAATGACAATATGAAGCAATGGTTCACTGTCAGTCGAAACGATTGTGTTTAAACAACTGCTACACAAAATTAAAACTAGATGACTTGTGACCATAAAATATTGAAACATAAAAAGGAAAATGTATGATCACATATTCAATAGTTGCTGTTGTCTTGTATTAGTATACAAACCAAGCTACTAATCAAGTTACCCTCGTATTAATATTAATGTTTTTATATAATGTTATTGTTATATTTATTACTATTGTGTAAGCATGCATTCCAATAAAAAGACAAATATAAAAAATGCCCTTATTTGTTTGTTTTGTAAAATAACGATAAAAACGTTAAAAATACAATGTTAATTAAGGATTTTAAGTCTTAGGGGTCGTCGACAGCGAGATGTCTTTAAAGGCCAAGAAAAGTTTGAATATCGCTGTAAAAGATATTATTAAATATCTTAATTTTTTTACATGCAGTAAACCTTGCATTAGTGAGCAATTAATCGTTGAAAAACTGCACAGCGCTGTTTTGCGGTCTCACCCGTGAAACATCTACTTATTTTTGATCAAATTAAATTTTTTAGTGAATTCTAAAGGAATGTAAGCTATTGTGATTGTACCCATGGAAAGTTTTTTTTTTAAATAATCTACCTAAATATGCATAGACTGTACCTATTAGGTATCTACAATTAAAAAAAAAAACAAAATAAGACTTATTTAAAAATGCGGCGCGCGCGCGCACGCACACACACACACACACACATGTCCGTTAACGCTCAAGCGGTCGCAATTTTCGTTTTTTATCAACGAAACTCGGCATATAACCATCAATTAATAAAATATTTGTCCATTTCGTTAATCAGTAAAATTGAACCGTTGGGGGGGGGCTAACTTAAAGCAAAAATTATTAGAAAAATTGAAAAAAAAAAAAACTCTTATCGACCACAATTTTTAGTTTTTCTCAACGAAACTAGAAAATTTCTTTAAAATTAATTGATAAGAGTAATTTCTAAAAATCAGGTCAATCGGGGCATTAGGAATGGGGGTTAAAACAAATGGGGGTTAAAGCGAAATTTAAAAATTGGTCTAGCGGCTGTAATTTTAATTATTGTTAAAGAAAACTCGGTATATGCAGTTGAAATAAAATAAGAAAAACAGTTTCAGAAAAAAAGTGATATCAGATTATTAGAAGGGGGTGCTTACCTGAAACCCAAAACTTAAAAATCGCTCTAGAGTGATTAATATTTGTTTTTTTACGCAACAAAACTCGTCATATAGCATTTAAATAAAAAAAAAAACAAACAACATTTTTGCTGAAAACCACGAAAATTGGGCCATTAGGAGGAGTTGGAGTTAACCTGAAACCCGAAATTTAAACATAACCGTTGCAACAACTATGGATCTTCTGCATAGATATATTTGGGTCACAGTATGGGTGCTAGTTGTAGTTTCTAATATGACTTGCGATTCTTCTATGATTTCCTTGAGCGAATGAAAGAATTTAATTTAGAATACATTTTATGTTACATCAAGAACAAAAAATGCAATTATGAGTATTTGCAGATTCAATAGGTTCAAGTTTGCGCTCTGTAATATCGCCTCCATCAGGTCATCACCATAGCATGGACAAGTCTCGTACGCGGACCTGGTTAATCATGTCCAAGGGACAGTACGGGGCAATATTGAGCTGGGCACAATAAGACTCGGGATGTTCAGTCTACAGCAATCGAGAAACCAATTTTGAGAGCTTTACTCGCCGTCTCATGGGCGGACCCCACTATAAGACACAAGAAGGTGGCTCGCTTGTGTACAGAACGACTCGGCTTTATGACGTCATCCGGCGCTCTCTACTTGTGCACCAAAGGCAGGTTGAAAGGAGGACCTGTTTAGCTTAGGAAGAGTTGACGATTTCAACTTTCATCAAGAACACTGCAAGCTTAACATCACATGTATTTCCTACTTCTCTTATTGTGAAATTAATGAAACTGTAGTCGGTAGTACAATTATGTTTATTTGTGTTTTTGTTTCACCCTTCTGGCACAGAGGAAAGGTTTAATACAGCACAGGAAAAGAGGACATACACATTAGGGTACAACTGGGGACAAAATAAAAAACTAAAATGACAACAAAAGCTTTTTCAGAACAAAGGAAAATGCTCTTAGGAGAGCCAAAATAATTTTAGATAAACATATTAACACACATAAATTGATATTATTCAGAGCACATATACCGCCAAGGGTGGCCGAGGCAGGACTCGGAGCGGGAGGTCTGGGGTTCGAATCCCGCCAGGACCGTCCTGGTTTTTTTCCAGGTTTTCCTCAGTCCTCATAAATGGCAAATGCCTGGGAGATCCCTAAACTTAGGCCTGAAACATTTCCTTCCTTAAAAATCCTTTCCCAATATTTCATTTCATCTCATGTATCGTCAGTTTCCACCAACCGTGTTGCCTCAGTAGTAAAAACGGGCGTCAAACACCATTAAAAACGCTTTCTAGCATTGATGTTCCATGTTTCAGTAAACTAAGTGGTATTTATGCAAAATAAATTTAAAGCCAGTATACTTTTAACATTTCTTTCCGAAATACGCTTTAAGCTAAAGTCTAAATGTATATCAAGTTCACTTCAATACAATGACTTGTTAACACAAGAAAATAACCAACCGTTTTATGTTTATTAAGCTTGAGTATGTTTTTCAAGCTTTCATGCGTGCATGAAGTTATATCAGAGTTATGGCCTGGATCAGCGGCGAAAGAGATTGTAACTCACTCCGGCCTTACCAACGCTTGATAGATTTTACTTTTTTGTCGGTCCTGGTGCTCTAGTGATAACCACACTTGCCTCCTAAACCCAAGATCGCGGGCTCAATCCCGGCCAGGGTCGATAGCGTAAAAGTCCTAAGTATGGCTTCCTTCGGAAGGGAAGTAAAGCCGTGGGTCCCGTGTTGTACATTTACGGCACGATAAAGAACCTCGAGCCTGATAAAAAGAGACCCCTGAGCAAAATTTGTCGGCCGTTTCACGTTCTGAATTGAATGAGAAGCTGATGACCTGAGATGTTAAAGAGCGTCCGTAAATAAAATAAACAAATTGACATTTTTGTCTTGAACTACAAAAATCTCCCTCGACCATAAATGGTCATGCAGCTGGTAAGATAATCGCGTTTACGTTAATACACGTCTTAAACGCTGGTTTCAAATATCCAGTCATATATACAAAAGGAACGGCTTGGATATTTTGTCAGATCGAATTCTGACTGGGCATGTCACGAAATTGACAGACTACCTGTATTTTGCTTTAGAAGTCTGTATAAATAAAGGAATGGCAATTGGTGTATTTGAATACAACCAGCCACATTTACAGATACTTTTTAATTAAGAGCTATCAGGCATGTGTGTGCCATAATAATGATTACTGCCGAATTCCGAAATATTTTTGTTGACACTAAAGTTACAGTCACCGGGTAGGTGGCAGTTGGTAATTATGTTGGCATTACCCGCTCTTGTGAATTAAAGCCTGCGACACAGATTACGGCAATAATACAAATTTTGATGTTGAATCCGAATTCCTCTGAATGAATTGACCTTAGAGGTTCCAAGTTCATGCCCTTTCATTACTGGAAAATCTTAAAAACACTGCAAAGTGTTTCACCGAGTAATAAACAAATTTGATACTAATACAATTCATCTGATGTTTTCTTAGTTGTTATTATTTTTCAGAACACTGCTCATATCTCTTTGCCATATTCTTCTCTCCTTTCTCTACTTGATTATCGAGTAATGGTTATCATTTGATAAAGCTGCTGTAAAGAGCGGAAAACATAATATAGGCATTTCAGAGATCTTCATTTATGGCAATTGTAAAATTACACTCGCTAGCTGCTTAGCCTAACTTTGTATATCAGAAACGTTGTTATAATTTCTCAACTAAACATAAAGTAGGACTTTAGAAATAATATTAATGCTTAAAAATGCTTGATCGTCATTCAGAAGCCACCAACAAACAATTAAAACGGAAAACCAGATTAAGAAAACAATATTTGCCCACCTTAATTAATGTTATGTTCTGCATAATTACCTTTAAGCAGTACTAGCATTAAAACGCGCTTCTTATGACGCTATAATTCGTGTACAATTAGCCTAACTCTGACAACTGGTTCCAGAAAAGGTTATCTAGCAACTAGTATTCCATGAAGTCATCACCGCCTTCACAACACACTTTTAAACAACGTACCTGTAAGAAAAAGTTAAAATCGTCGCTCTAATAAGCATACCAACATTCAAACACAAGAATTGTTTTATTAAACAAATGTTTTGAAACTACAATAATGTAAGTTGTTAATCATAGATTAACTTCCATTATCTTGGAAATATTGAAAAGGCAATTAGTTAATTAATCACAATTCAATTTATTTCATTTCAAAACGTTAATCTTGAATCATTAGTAATCTCGATTATACTAAAAAAATATATTTCTCCCCGCCCTAGATACTGCGCATTGATCGATTCTCTTCTTTGGCTGTATTTACTATATCGGAGCAAGCATCTACGCGGGTAGGTCTATAAGTTTCCGGCCTAACCATTTTCTAGATATGATAAAAACAAAACTATATTTCACTTTTCAATTTAGTTATCCTTTATTGCAATACCCTTCTCACATCTTTGAATTAACATTTTAATCCCCCCCCCCTCTCCCGCAAATAGTCTGAAGCCCTGACTACAAAATGGGCATAAACAGCATCTATCACTTCTTCGTCACACTTAAATTTCCTTCCTCGGAGGTCCTTCTTCAGTTCTGAGAAGAGGAAATAGTCACTGGGAGCTAGATACGGGCTGTAGGGTGAATGGTCGGTCTCCTTGAAGTCACATTTCTTCACAGCTTCCTTTGCATCAAGAGCTGTGTGCACAGGCGCGTTGTCGTGAAGAAGGCGCACACCACCACTTTTTGATGGAAGCACGTAGTCTGTGCAGTAGACCAGCACAGTATTCCCCATTTACTGTGGTGTTTCTCTCTTTGAAGTCATTGAAGGGTAAACCTTCACAGTCCCAAAAGGTTGTGTCCATGATCTTCCTGTTTGACTGAGTGGCCTTGGCCTTTAAATGCAGTGCTTCACCAGGTTTAAGCCACTCCGTTGATTCTCTTTTGTATAAGGGTTCATAGTAGGGAACCATAGTTTCATCCCCTGTAACAATGGTTTGCAGAATTTCTCTCTCGTTGCCACGGCAGAGCTCCAAAATGCTTGACAACTGGTTGCTGCTTTTGGACTGAGGAAAGAAGTCTAGGCACCCATCTTTCATTAACCTTATTCATGTTAAAATGTTCACGAATAATTCGAAGGACTGACTATTGGTTTAGAAAGGCCCCACCTTGCTGCTATTTCTGTAACTTTCAGCCGCCGGTCTTGCATACTTTCTCGTTCCACAAGAGGGATGTTTTCAGGAATAAGCACCTTCAAGGACCGGCCTGCACGCTCTTCATCTTCAATGCTTTCTTGAACCATTTGAAAAAGTTTGACCCATTCTTTTAGGGTAGTATATCAAGGGAATGCTTCCCCATATACACCGTTATATGGGGAAGCATTCGCTGTTTAATTCCAATCGCTGTTTAATTTCATTTGGAGTAAGTCCTTGTTTTGTGAAGAACGTAATAATAGCTCGAAACTCCCGTTTGAACAAGTCACAATCTTCTACACACAGCCTTCTTTATGCAACTTTATCTGAGCAACTGAACACAGCGCAACGGAAGTTACAACTGCAATTATTTACTTAACAGATAAGGATGACACCTGATAAGATTTTGTGAAGGCGGTAACCCTTATCGGCGAGGACGGAAACTTATGAACCTAACCTCGTACCGTTGTCATGACAATGGATATGAAACAGATGGAAAGGGCAACCAAACTGGGGGGATAGGACCGTACCAGAGGATACAGGCCTTAAAATCATGCTAAAGCGCGTTCGAGTGTCAGCACTCAGAAATAGTTTCAATTTAAGCTAAACATGGAAAATCATAAAATTAATGAATACATATGTGCTGAATATGAAACCAGTGCAGAAATTTTGCTTTTGACTTACATCTTTAGAAATTAAGTGGATAACTTTTTTCTTTTTATCCACACTTAATTCAGCTGATCGTTTTCATTTTGACATGCTTGCTGAAATTGTTAGCTTGCACAATAAACAGAACTCTTGCACTTTTTCTGCTGTTCTTGTCTAGCAGTGGGTATGCAAGATTAATCTCTTTCTTTTTTGTTACATTTCCTCCAATTCATTTACCACAAGACTACAGTCCCCCTGCCCTACTTTGCTAATGCGGGTTAATTGTAGGTCATTAAAAGAGGTGGTAAGTATATTTGACTCTGTCTTAAGGAAGTAAAACCTCATATCACAGTTAAGAAATGTGTACTAAATTTTGTAACATAAACCGGAGACTGTCGGTAGCCTGGTCAAAACTTAAACAACTTTACAGTTCTTAAACTTTCTCAGAGCAGACCAACATGCAGGTTATTCAGGATTTACCAACATATACAGGTTAAAAACAATGACGAAGTATAAAGTTATGCCATCACCTCCTTGATTTAGTGGTTAGTGTTGCTGATTTCTGGCAGGAAGGCCTAGGATCGATTCCTGGTATATAGGACTTTTTATAAGTTAGGTTAGGTATAAAAAGGGGGAACACGCTCTGCTACTGGCCTCATCAATGAAGTCATAAGATGTAGGTAGAGGATGCACAGGTCGCGGCGGCAGGCCAATGCTAACCCCGGGCTGTAGTAACAAATGAGAAAAGAGGAAGAAGTCTAAGTTATGCAGGTGGCCTATAACGTACAAAAACCTAGAAAATAGTTGGTTCCATAAAAAATACGCAAACTTGGACAAATGACCATATTTACATGGTCCAACTTCACAGGTTTTACAATATTAATATGATTCCGTACTTAATGAATAATTTTGACCAGAAAATGTTAAAAATATCCCTGTGCGAAACGCAGAGAAATGAGCGGGAGGAAAATATTTTCGCTAAACGTGAAAGAAACACAAAGGATTATGCTGCCAATAATGTACAATAAAGAAAATATCTATTATTAGTTCCGCTAGAAGACCATTTGTGTTTTGTTTCAGATTGGGAAATCTTTTTTTTTTTTCAATAGTGTTTAACACTCGTTTTTACTACTGAGGCGCCACAGGCGGTGGACACTGATGACACATGAGATGAAATGATATATTGGGAAAGGATTTTTTTTTAAAGGAAGGAAACGTTCCAGGCCTAAGTTTAGGGTAACTCCCCGGCATTTGCCATTTATGAGAACTGAGAAAAATCTGGAAAAAACCTCAGTGAGGGAGAACGGTCCTGGCGGGATTCGAACCCCAGACCTCAGGATTCCGCATCTTATCGACCTCGGCCACCCGTGGCGGAGGTGGAAAATCTGCACATTTACTTTATCATATTATGGAGTTTTGAAAAATCTAGTTTACTTTCGCAGCTGTAAACACTCAGCAAATAAAGATTTTTATAATGTGAATTCATAGGTCGATGAGCGGTATAAGTAAACGGCCGATTCTACACAACTAATGTTTTTTGAAAAATTTACCTATATGGATTTTGAAAAAAAAAAAACTTTTCTTTATATTCTGTGCGATAGGTCAATTTTCAGAATTTTGCTTTTTCAATGCTTGCTTTTTTCTGTCAAATATTAAGGTTATAAATTTATAAATCATTACACACACACACAAATTATTGTTATTTGTAGTTTTCTAAGGTAGTAACAAAATTAACTATAAATAAAACTGACAACTCTTGGATAACATTGCCAGAAAATCTTCAATCCGATGAGAGAAATGCTTCAAATGCTTCCATTTAGCCACAAAGGAGATCAACGTCTCTCTTCCGAACAGATACCTACACAAGACACAACACTATCACAAGGTAACTTTTCATAACAAGGTAGGCAGGGGATGTTGTAAAGAAAAAGTTATCGGGATTCAAACACACCCCTACAGCAAACACAGAGGAGGCAAACGCGCATGTAGAGAAAAGACACTTTGCATTCCACTTTGAACTCGGGGGAGGAGCAAGCGTGCAAGTGAGTGGGTGACTGACGGATGCCATTTGCATGCATATAAACTGTGACACGTTTCCATTGCCCAATCAAAGGGACCTAGACACACTCCTTCAAGTAATTAGTGGCTGAATTTGCGCTGCGTGACGTCATGCTAGACTCGAGCCTTCGTGCATACTCCAAACAGACAGGGGAAGGTGTCGAACGTACTGTTGGTGTAGTCCAGAAAACACGCCGAGAAGAAATGCCACATTATAACTAGATTATAACATCTAAGGAAATGAATCCACGGAAATTCAGTGTTAATGTAGACCGTTTGCAGCGTGGCCAGGCTCGTGAAGTTGTTTATAATGTTACGCATTATTTAATAGATATGAACGAAATAGACTGACTTTAATAATTCTGCTAGCATGGCTACAGATAAAGTTTGGTACGAGAGTAGGTCCATAAGTTTCGGCCTCGCCGATAAGGATTATCGCCTTCACGAAATTCTTACCTGGTATCATATCCTATCTGTTGAGTGAATAATTGCAGCTGTAACTTCCGCTCCGGTGTGTTCAGTTGTTCAGATGTAGATGCATAAAGAAGGCTATGTGTAGAAGATCGTGACATGTTCAACATGGAGTGTCGAGCTGCTATTAAGTTCTTCACAAAAGACGAACTTACTCCAAATGAAATTAAACAGCGATTGAACGGTTTATATGGGGAAACTTCCCCCTCATACTCTACCGTAAAAGAATGGGCCAAACTTATTCGAATGGATCGAGAAAATAAGCATTGAAGATGAAGAGCGCGCAGATCGGCCCCTGGAGGTGCTCACTCCTGAAAACATCGTTCTTGTGGAAGCAGAAATTATGGAAGACCGGCGGCTCAAAGTTACAGAAATAGTAGCAAGATTTGGCGTTCCATAACAACAGTCCTTCTTTAAACATGAATAAGGTTAGTGCAAGATGGGTGCCTGGACTTCTTTCCTTAGTCCAAAAGCAGCAACGAGTCATCTGTTGTCAGTATTTTTAGAACGCTGACGTGGCAACAACAGAGAAGTTCTGCAAACCAGTGTAACAGTAGATGAAACTATGATCCTCTATTATGATCCCTTGCTCAAAAGAGAATCAATGGAGTGGCGCAAACCTGGCGAAGCACCGTCTCTAAAGCCAAGGTCACTCAAACAAGAAGATCATGGCCACAATCTTTTGGGACTGTGAAGGAATACTCTTCATTGACTTCAAGGAGAGGAACACCACAGTAAATGGGCAGTACTATGCTGGCCTACTGCACAGACTACGTGCTTCCATCAAAGAGAAAAGGCGAGGAAAACTGCGTGATGGTGTGCGCCTTCTTCACGACAACGCGACTGTGCACAAAGAAATTCTTGTTGCAAAGGAAGCTGTGAAGAAATGTGACTTCAAGGAGATCGACCATCCACCCTGCAGCCCACATCTAGCTACAAGTGACTATTTCCTCTTCTCAAAACTCAAGAAGGACCTTCGAGGAAGGAAATTTAAGTGTGACGAAGAAGTGATGGATGCTGTTTATGCCCATTTTGCAGTCAGGACTTCAGACTATTTTGGGGGGGGGGGGAGATTAAAATGTTAATTCAAAGATGTGAGAAGTGTATTGCAATAAAGGGTAACTATATTGAAAAATGAAATATAGTTTTTGTCTTTATCATATCTAGAACATGGTTAGGCCGGAAATTTATGGACCTATCCTCGTAACAAAAGCAATGAAAGACCTCTGGAATAATATCAAAACTAAGGAACGTTTGGATTTTTCTTCACCTAGAAATTTCGAGTGAAATAAAGAAAACAATGTAGCTAGATGAGTTTGTAGGGGATCTAATTCATGAATTTTATACCGTTAGGAATACAGTATCTGCCATTAACAAACCCAACAATGCACTTAAAGAAAAAGAAAATTGGAAATGTGGCAGAAGTTTCCTCAGACTGCAAATAAGAAAATTAGGATTCAAATGAAAGTAGTGTTACTCAAGTGATTAGATATTCAAAACCTCTTTAACCTTCCTCGAGCTTCATTACTAGTTATCAAAGTGTGCAACAGCCCGTCCCTCACAAATATCATGCAGGGCCTCAGAGCACTACAGGTAAGTAGAAATACGCTGAAACACTGTACTTGAAGAGTTACCGCTCTTGTGTGGAAACGCTTTTCTCAGTGGTTATTTTAGATCGAGAAACCTAACGAGAAAACATGGACGAGGTTAGAGTATTTCGCACATCGAATGGGATCGCTGCAGATGGCCGAGGTCGTTAAGGCGCGGACTTGTGAGCGGGATGTCTGGGTTTCGATTCCCACCAGGACAATCCTCCCTCGCTGACATTTTTGCAACTTTTTCCCTCACTCCTCATAAATAGCAAATACCGGGAAGGTACCCTAAACTTGGGTCTGCAACGCTTACTTCCTTTAAAAAAAAAAACTTTCCCGGTTGATTATTTTATCTCATATATCCACCACCTGTGATGCCTCAATGGTTAAAACGGGCATTTAACACCATTAAAAAGAATCCAATGGGATGCAATTTTGTGGTACGCAAGAAATACTATCGGATGCCTAATTTCTATCTTTAAAACCAAAGCACTGTCCACGTTTTATTTATTTATTTATTTTTTAGATTGAACCAACTGTGCATATATTGCTGCAGTGTCAGGGATGCACCCTCCTTACTATCAAGCCCTACTATCAGTACTGGTGGTCTAATATTTTTTTGGGGAGTAAAACATCTTAAGAATTGATTCGGAAGGGAAGTAAAGCCGCGGGTCCTATGTCGTAGATTTACGGCACGTAACAGAACCTCGCGCCTGAAAGAAAAGACATCTGCGCAAAATTATCAGTCGTTTCACACCCTGAATTGAAGGAGACTTTGATGACCTGAAATGTTAAAGAGTGTTCGTAAATAAAGAAAATAAAAACGCCCAACTTTCCAACGCGCGATGGCTTAGGTACTGGCTTCGCTTAGACTCTTATGATGTCCTTTAGCTCAACCTGTAAGAAATGTCAGCAGTGACTAATTTTACTATTTAAGACGCGGCAGCAAACGGAAGTCATTTTCGTACCCTTTGGTATTTCTTCTATGCGACACTTCAAATTCAATCAAGGGGAATAACTTTCTAAGTCGCTGCCGCTTGAAACCACTACTTCAAGCGTTCGAATTGGATAAAGGGCAAACTTCTTTATATATATGTGTGTGTTTTTGATGTATCAAAATTAATAACAAACTGATACGGTTGAAAGTATACGACAATAGAAGCCAAATTGGGTCCGTAAACTAGCCATGTGCATCTCGCATTTATTATTGCGAATGTGTGGTTATGAGTCACCACTGACTTCATTCCTTGTACTCATTATATGCGCTCTTAGAAGCGGTCCCTGAGTTTAATGAGACGCTGATGACCTGTGATGGGTCCATAAATAAATCAATAACAAAAAAAAAAAAAAACCCTTAGGACTATCTACACCTGTTCCCGCGTTCAGGTCCCCGGCCTTCTAATTACGATATGTAAATCTTTCCGCCACACACATGCAATATATTTACTGACAGCTACTAAGTATTGCTTTTTATAAACGAACGAACCATCACCAATTATCTTTTAATGTAAATATAATATACCTCATGTCATGCGCCGTAGGTCGAATACAATGTATAAATAACTAATAAATATGACACCAAACCCAATCCATCTCAACCTAATGACATTCTAATAATACTTAGCATAAAAAGAAATCAATGTTAAAAATTCTATTACAAATAAATTCATCATATTCTATTAATTAAATAAATTTCCCTTAATAAATTCAAACGTAATAGTAGACAGATTACATCAAAGAAGTGTAGACAAAAGAGATTTTTGTCCCAAATGAGCGAACTGCCTCCTTATATACTCCCGTGAAAAATGACTTCCACGTGGTTTACTGATGCCGAAAGGCTTCACAAATATGCACGCTACCCCTACGCTTTAAAATTTCAAAATATACCAAAACGATTGGTTCGTTCTTAACTAATTACACCACAAATCTCGAAAAATCAGCATCCTGATGCGACCTTGCTCGCAGCATGGTCATTAAACAGACATAAAACTTGCCTTTCGTGTTCACCTTTTGTTACATTTTGCTATTACATCATCTTGAAAATCTTTCCTGCTAGCATTGAGTTAATATTAACATTATTTACGAAACAATACAATCTTTAATAAAATATTTACTAAATATTACATTAAAATTATACAGGAGGCGTGCGACATATGCTGTTTAACTACTGATACACGAATTCATGATACAACTCTCAAATTGGGCGAGAGATGCAAACAAAGTATATGCAAGTACACTATATTTAAATATTTCTAAAATTATACGTCAGAAAAACTTTTGCGAATAGGAATGAAACAATGCTTACTTCGAAACATTTAGAGGAAATTAATTATATACACATCAGCAGTTCTTTTATTTGAAGATCTTATGAAAGCATGCAAAATCAAGAACACGAAACAGAGTATGGTTATCAATTTTGGACCGTGGATCTAATACTTCCTAATGTTTTTACCTTTGTATTCAAACTGTGTGTAAAAGTGTCTACAAAGCCCCCCTTAAGGATTCAAATTTCATCTCTAGCTATGTTGGTATAAAGTTATCACAAAGAGATAAGTTTGCTATGGATGTGGAACATGAAAGCGTTGTTGAGACCTACCACTGCTATTTCAAGGTTAGAAAGAATAAGAAAAGAAGAAATTAAAATAGTGCTATATTTATTCACTCTGCCCTAGGGTATGTACTTCACTGCACACTAAACATATCATGCCTTGTTTATAGATTTTCTGGAGATATTTTAGGCAGGATAAAGTTCAAATATATAGTGGAGCACTCCCTAGATACTAGCTTAATGGGTTCTTCCATTAGACAGATTCGTACTTTCCAAAAAAAAAAAAAAAAAACCACTCTATTCTGCAAGGCTACCAGTACCATCGGTTGGGTGGCCTAATCTAGCATCATCCTCCTTAGCTATAGCGAATTCTACTGCCCATAGTGTAGTAACGCCTTCATATTGTCCCACCTCACCAAACCCATCCGGACGACTCCTGTAAAAGAGGCGGTCGGATATCTGATCCGGTGTACTACAAGTGCAAAGTGTGCTGCTGGTCCACACCGTAGTATTTGAATGAATGATATCCCCTGCTTTACGGGATTTGGAGGCGATGAAGAGAGGAGAGTTGAAATAGCTGTAACATCTAGCTTGTAGATGTAATTGGGGAAGATTCAGTGTAGTAGAGACCTCAACAGATCAACAAAGACGGTAAGATCGCTGTTAGTTATTTAGATTCAACAGATAGACCTTGAAGGCGAGGGGAATGTAACCTTCCCTAACATTAGTGTTCAATATATTATAAACTGTCAATCCCAACTTTATAGTAAAATATTACTGGACGTTTGCCGCTTGGCCGCTCGCTTTGCTGCCATTGACTCCCGATTTACTACCACACAGTAATACTTTTAAACTCGGCCGTTATTACTGTATGCTGTGCACGTATGTCGCTTCTCTTTCATACGTCTTTTCATTCTTGGCAGAAATTTAAACCAAAATAGTATTTATATAATTAAAGGTTTTTGCCATGCTATAAGTAACTAACAGCAAAAGAATGGCATACAAATAATCGAACATGTTCTTTAATAAGTGGTACTACTGGTCGACCAATCGAAATTATTTCCGCCACGTGCTTTTTTGACATCCACTTATGATGGACACATCATATCTGTTTACCCGCTTTCCAAGTCATACTTCTTTCAAAACTGTAATGCAACACTGAATAACAACATTCCTGATTAACAAGTATCTTTGTCTACGAATTGTTGCACTTATGGTGCTTCTACATGTATTTGAGTGTTTTAACATTTTGGATTGATTTTTTTATGACTGTAGACTCGATTTCACCTTAAACTTGATTTAGGATTTTACTTTAAAGCTAATACGTTCTATTTCTATGTCTTTAAATTACAATTTTGATTTACCAAACCAAATGGGTGTTTGATGTGTGGCCGGAAAGGTTTCTGCGGAAGAATGCCTGTAATATTTTCACCGTTTGTGACATTCTCCAAAGGCCAAATGTGTCGCACGACTCTGTAACAAGACAGCAAACAAATATGCATCAGGAGATCACGGAAACAAACCGTTGAAGTTACCTGACAGTTAACAGAAAAGAACACGGCTGCTTTTATCAGCTGGACTGCTGAGAAGACGGAAGACGGTTCCGTTGTTAAATTCTTCTGTCATTTATGTAAACAAACCTTCAGAACACACACCTAATGTTCAGTGTAATATCTGCATTTAAAACAGTGGTAAAAAAGTGGAGAGTGTAAATAAGTGCTTGGTGCTCCATGCAAGGTGCTTTTCTGTGTGCATCAAAGTGTTTGCCGTGCAAGTGGGTAACACTAAAGTAATAAAAAGCAGAGCTAAGAGCGCAAAAAGTTTTGCTGTGTGCTTGTACCTGATCCCCCCTGGGGGTCCGGGGGCGGGGTGAGGCGATCCGGGGCCCCGGCCCCCACGTGCTCCCGCTTCATCTCGGAACTCGAGGAGCTAGCGGATGAGGTTTTAGTGTGGTCGTCCACGGCAATCACCTTGGTAGAGTTCCGCGGGGTCGTGAACTTCTCTGTAACGAGAAGAATTCCACTGCATTGACACACTCAGTCACTTTTTTCTCTTCCTCCTCTATCTCTCATTCACGATGATTTGTGCAGGTTCCCGAACCTCTGAGGGCAAAGCTTTGCCCTCAGGAGTCCAGAAAACTACATTGTGGAGGTTGAATCTAAAAATGAATTCTGTTTAATTCTTCATGAAACTGAATGTATGGGATTACGTTTGTGTGCGCCTATAGGTGCAAACGTGCCAAGTGTGTTTTCCACACACACAATGATCAAACCTCCATGACAGTATGTGCTGTGCTACAGCTATAGATTCGAGCAATCGATGCTCACCGCATTCTTTATATTTTTGTGACGAAATATGAAGTGGCGAGGTTAAAGAAAGGTAAAAAATAACATTGGATTTACTCCTCTGCGCACATGATCTAGTCCAGAAATTTCGAATTTAATGCTTCACATTTAATACTAGATGCCTCTTATTTTCTAGTGATCTTCACGAAATGTGTAATGACTTTTAACATTTTTGGATCTATAATTGTCTTTGCCCATAATCCATGGAGTTTCAAATAATCGTACAAGATTCGATGTTATACCAGAACAACTTTGTTATAAATGTGACCCATACATTCAGTTCTGTGAATAAGAAGCGTGTTACACTTTACCCGAACTTTGAAGACTGTAAAATACAGATTGAGCATAAAAGACGTTAACTTTACCTCTAAGTTAAATATGTTTTATTACCTCATAGTAAACTATCAAAGTTTGCAGTGATACCTTTACATTACTTCAATGTCACACGGCATACATCTAGTTATTATTGAATTCCCAATGCAGTTGCACAGATCAATGAGACCTATGTGCAGAGATGAAGCTTAAATGCAATCTTTCACGAAGAAAAAATCCCATGTGATATTGGGTGACCTTGGTGTTGCACCCTTTCCCTCATTCTGCCCTTACGGCCATAGATGTAAACCGGAAGCACGTGTGCCCCTGAGCGGGAAAATTTGAAAAATGCTGCATACTAATATATGGATGTTCTTGAAAGTAAAGCAATCTTTTATGCTCATGCTGTATACGAGAGTGATAGAAAACTCTGTGAGAATGTCATTAAACTGCCTTTTTCGTGAAGGGATTAATGAACATCGTGAATGAGTACATAGTACAGAAAGAAACCTGATGGAACATTTAAGAAGCATGCATTTTTTTGCAAAACCAAGAACAAGAGTATGCAGAAATGTATTACAAGATCGGTTTGCATTTTCTCTCAAGATGAGAGGCTTCGTGAGTGTTTATACTACCATTCTTATTCAATTTGCTGATCCAAGGATACAATATATCACGCAGCAGTGTTTTATATCTCGGCTATTAGGAATATCTAATGCGATGTCGACCGTGTTTCCTAAAACGTGTATACAAACTTATTTTATAGAAGACGCGAGTATTCGGCTAAACTGACAAAGCTTGAGTCTCGTATTCGGAACGTTCAAAACTCTTGAAGCCGGCCACCCTGACCTTAATTATTTTCCATGATTTCTCCTGGTTCCTTAGGCCACTACTAGGATGGATATTTACTTTCCACAAATTTGTCTTCTCTCATTGCCTCTCAGTTCATTTCGTTGTTCATCGTTGTTCAGAGGTCGGTCCTGGTATCGCTGTTTAAATCCCGGCCAGGGTCAATGCATTTTTTTCAGGCGTAAAAATCGCAAGTATGACTTGCTTCAAACGGAAATAAGATGTTAAAAAGCACCCTAAATAAACCAAATAAATAAGTTCGCTTCAGGGCTGTAAGACCAGGGGATGTGGGTTGGCGCTGAGCGGTGTGCAGTGTGGAATTTGCACGTTGGTAAAACTGCCCTGGCGTTTGGTAAGATAGCCGCCCTTTTGAGGGGCTAAAACTCTTTAGAGGAGGGCTTCGCCGATGTCGTAACAGTTTGACAAAAGAAAAGGAATCTGGGAACAGCAGCCTTACCGACCGCCCTCCCTATCCATCCCGTAGGTTCAGTACGATACAATAGGCCCTCCTTCCTCTCACCTGATCTAATCCAGCCTAGCAGACGTTGAGTCGGAAATTACATACTGATTAGTAGGATTAAGTTGGACTACCGAATGTTTCTGATTTCATTACTAGAGTTTTTCTTTACATTTCAAAACCCCACCTGCCTAATATGGGAGTGACTGTTATCAAACGTCCAAGGTTACGTCAATTTTAAAAGCGTAAGTTTTCACACTTTTTTTTTTTTTTTTTTTTTGCACTGAACTATAAAAGGGATGTATAGGAATTTTCTTAATACATATATACCTATACATGTTTAGTCTCGATATTCCATACGTTCATATTTTTAACATATAAAATGCACATTCCTAGTTTTATTATTTTTCTAATAAATAAACTTTTACTGTATAAATTCCCTTACTCACGAGCATAATTTTTATTATGAGACATTTAACAGTTTTACAATTATAATTATGATGAAACTCAAGAGTAAATACAGTGTAATATATTACACAATTTAAGTTGCAAATAGCGCGGTTATCGATCAAATGATGCAATTGAAAATAGTGTCTTATTACATTCATATCCGAAGAAGATACACTAGGAAACGCTCTATCTTCTGTCACTTCATAATAACAACTGTCTTACAGCCAAGGGTGGCCGAGGTCGTTAAGGCGCGAACTCGAGAGCGGGAAATATGGGGTTCGATTCCTGACTGAGTTTTTTTTTCCAGTTTTCCTCAATCCTCATAAATGACAAATATCGGAGAGGTACCCTAAACTTAGACCTGAAATATTTCCTTCCTTTAAAAATAAAAAAAAAACTTTCCTAATTTATCATTTCATCTCATATTTCATCGCCTATGATGCCTCAGCATTAAAAACGGAAGTTATACACTATTAAAAAAAACTGCATAGAAAATAACAACTAGGTAGTAATGTAATATCACATACTTGTGAATAAATAACCTAACAGATCACATGATAGGCTTAACAAAATTTTCTTTTATTGCTGTTCAGATTCAGAGCGGAGGTTGTTTTCTAGGCGCAGCGTGATTTTTCCATATCCGTAAAAAGTGAAAAACATTTTGAAAATTTAAGCGACAGCACATTCCAAAATATTTACTTCAAACTGCACTTCAGCACGTTTAATTAAACATTGCACCGAAAACTGTTTTTTACTGCGTCCCCAGCTGAGCGCAGGCGAGCTGAGTAAGGCCATACGGCCATCTGTTATAATAATAGAAATTCCCGCACTAATGGTTGTAGCTTTATAAGTCGCAGTTTGCTGTTACGAGGACAATGTAACTGTTTACAGTCAGAGATCAACATAACTAAAGTCCCTACGTTACAACATTTAACGAAATACGAGTTGTACTGTAGTGTATTATATTGATATTTTGAGAAAATATAAAGTCTACAAAAATGTTCCATACGTAAAAGGAACTCATAGAAAATACCGCGCTTTCCATTTATAACCAAGTCATAGAACGCGTATATGTGTAGTTCGCTTGCTCTACAGTGACCTCGGTATTATTCCAGTAGCGCACTAGCGGTGAATGACCCGCTCAAGGCTACGTTTATCAGCTGTGTTATACTGTGTCAGTTGCTGCCTTCTGTTCGAGCCGTAAGACTAGACTTTGCTCATTGTGCATTTCAAAAGCGAAAATATATTTGTGTTGTGTGTGAATTATTTTAGGTTATTCTTATTAGTCCACTGAAATGCCTACCGGAAAAATTCACGCTTGAACAAAGGCTTTTTAAGTACGATGCATTCGTAACAACCCAATCATCTGATATTCCATTTCAAGGTAGAGAAACTGTTAGATGTCTGATTAATAAGTTTAGAACAACGGCATCGCTAAACCTAAGAAGCGGGGGGGGGGGGGATTCTAACGGAGGGGAAAAAAAAACGTTGAAATTGGTGCACCATTCGAACGCTCTCCAAACGTCTCTAATACGTGTTGCATAGCAAGTGGGTGTTTAAAAACCACTGTTCATAGAGCAGCTAAATTTTTAAAATTCAAACCCTACAGAGTGACTGTAGTTCATGAATTACAGCCTCGTGACGACGAAAAACAAGTAAATTTCTGTAAATGGATTTTACAAAATATCGTTGACGGTACTGTTGACCCACATTTAATAATTTTCTCAGATGAGACATGGTTTCTTTTAAATAGGAACAAACCCCCACATCACAGACGAACTTAAGAGCAGAACTTATGATTTTTACGCAAGAAGAATTTATGCGTATGAATGGAAATTTCATCCAAAGACACCAGGAATGTCTGATGCCACTTTCAACACTATTTATAACAAGTTAAGTAGTCATTATATTGCATGTTACTATCACTCAGAATTTAGGAATGGGGGATTTTCAGAGCGGTAAACTCCCAGTGTAATAGACAGTGCAAGGAGTAGGCGATCCGCTCTCGGCAAAATAAGGAACTCCCTGTATTAGCAAAAGCTGGAAGAATTACAGAAACAGAGATATTGCGAGTGAATGGAAAATTTATTTTAAAGATGTCGCAAATACGTTACTGTAAATGTACACAAATTGGAACAACTTTTATAACACAGTACTCCTTGGCTTGACTTTCGTTTAGCTGCGGACACGGACCAAAAATACTTCAGGTTATATTCTGAGTCGGGTTAATTAGTCAAAAGACAAGGAGGTAGGTAACGAAGACAATTTCATTTTTTACAAAGCCTTTGCAAGAAGAAGCCTCTAACATTTATCGGCCGTTTCACGCCCTGAAATGAATGGGGCGCTAATGAGTACAGATATTAAAGAGCATCCTTAAATAAACCAAATAAAAAATCTGATGCCATTTAGATGACTGGTTACTGAACAGCCTCTGTAAGCTTATGAAATGGAGCATATTTTTCGAATTGCGCAGTTTGATATTAGAGACATAAGCAATTCTGTGCTGTCAATTAAGCTCATTTTCCGTAATGGAAATTTAAACCAGGTATGACTGCAAAGGGAAATCATTTATTTATTAATACAAAGAGAATCGATACAGGAAATATCACACCTATGGAACAGAGAGCTTGATTTTTACACTCATTATAAAAAGAGTGGTGACTTAATTTCGCACTAATCGTTCGATATTATATATAAAGTAGAAAAATTATAAACAATAACGTAAAAATGTAAAATTATTAAATAAAGGAATTCAAGCTAAGCATGCCATCATGGAATGCAAATGATTTCATAGTTTTTTTCCCCAGTGTTTTTGTGTTTCATTTCCCTAAAACATTTCCCGTTCATCTTATATCAATTAACGTAATCGTTGATATTAATCAAGTCAATTGTTTTTGTAGGGTGCTGAGAAAGCATGCAAATAGAATTTAAGAGTACGAGGGGCACTCAAAACGGTTTGCAACCAGTCAAACTGGCAACAACGGGCCTTAAGCTATCAAAATGTGCATAGCCACTGTCGCAGTCTGTTAAGTTTAGTCCTGTGTCAATAGCTGGTGAAAAATCGTGAATCTTTAGATTCTACATTTTCACACGCGATAGCTGTTCATGTTGTTCAAGTGTGTTCATTTGATATCATTGCAAGATGGATTCGATCAATTGAAGAAGTGCGAGAGACTTTGAAAGACGTTTCTCGCTCTAGTAGGCCGAGAAATCAATTCAAAGAATGGGAAACTTGGTAGAGGAAAATCGATATTATTACTCTTGAAATACTAAGTATAGAAGTGAGTATCAGTGTTGGCAACGTTGATACAATACTCCATGAACATTAAAGCTGCGAAAAATCTGTGCAACATGGGTTAGACATTCCCTAAACGATGAAAAGTAGAAGAGGAGAAAGGAATGTGCAAGGAAACTGCTGAGCATGTTTCTAGACGTTTGACAGTTAAATGTACTGGTGATGACAGTTGGTTATATTACTATACCATCCCAAATGAAGCTCAGAACTGCCTGTGAATAAATGAGAATGGCCCAAGACCGAATGTTCCAGTTGTTCGTATTTGGAAGCAAATAGTTCAGTGTTTTTTTCAACTATGAAAGACCATTAGTGGTTGATTGTATGCCAGAAAGAATGAAAAGAAAGGGAAAAGTACTCTAGTACTTATATTTTGGATCCTTTATTTGAAGAGCTGAGAAGGCTGCGTCCAAAGACAGAAACTTCAGGGCTGGTGCTTTTACACGACAATGCTTCTCCTCATAGATAAGCTGCACATTTGAGGAAACTGGAAGTCGCCAAAGTCTAGTTGCTTGACATCCACCTTACAGCCCTAACCGTACGCCGTGTTACTGCTGACTCTTTCCTAGAGTGAAATCTTGCATTGGTGGAAAAAGCTTTTCAGTGATTGCAGAGCCTTGCTCACAAGCTATAAATTCACCTATTTTGACAATATCTCAGTGCGACCGTATTACTTTTGGAAAGTGGTCGCACCGTTTGTAACTCTTGTGTCTTGAGAGAGATGGAGAGTACTTTGAAGGATTGCGTGTTCTTAGCTTGGATTTTAAGGCGACACTTGCAAAACTTTTTGAACACCTCTCGTAGAAGAGGTCACACAGTATTTTGACAGTGGGAAGGAATGTTCTCAGACGTTTCATTATGAAAGCACATCCATCAATATGGATCGTCATAGCCATGTGACGTGTGTCCATAACCAATCAAAGTGAAACAATGTGATTGAAGGAGGCGCAGTCACAAACAATTTGTACTGTTTGTACTGATCACAAATCACGCATTATCAGTCAGCGAAGGCGGTAAGGCGTTTTGAGAATCACGGTGTAAGTTTTATGAATTTATTACTGTAATTAACTTTATTTACTGTAAATAACTTTAATTCATTTTATTATGGCATGTGTTTAGTAGAATAAACGATTTGTTTAAAGTAAACGTGTGTTTTGGTTCTCTTGGTTAGTTAGGCACATTGTTAGTTTTGGATTTAAAGCCTGTAGCACAAACACAGCCCTTAGATAAAGTAGGTGAATTTTCTCCCTTCCAGTCAGATCGTTCTCCAATTCTGATTCTGAAAAGTTATGTAAAAAAAGCGGATTGTAGACATGTCAAGCACTGTATTAGGCAATACTGTGATTCTTAATTAGAGTGTTCAGTGTTATGATTCATTTCTCTGCAATTTCTCACACTATTAATTCCATAAACTTCCACTCTTGCTTCTGCTTTGATATTAAGTCTATAGAATTCTTATAGACACCGAAGTTTATTTCGCACAGTTATCTGTTGCGCCTTTTCCCACCACACAAGAGCTCCACTGTGGTCTCACCACTAGAACACACACCCCAATGGCACATTTGTGGCTTTTGAGACCCCATGTACAACATCCACTCATATGTCTGCTTGCCTACCTTGCTTTGTGCACAACTCTGGTGAAGCGTGAATCCCAGATACTTTACATTCCTGGACAATTCTGTATCAACTTCAAAATGTTTAGTTTTCCAAGGCTTTCTAAACTTTTCTTTCTGGTCAAGGATTTTTATGGGAAATATTTAGTGTTTCCCCTGTACACCACCTCTTCAGGGGACTGTTTATAATCTCTGAAACTATTGTCAGGTAAGTCTTTAGGTATTTTAACTGAACATTCTTTTTCGAGTCTAAATACTTTCTTTGTGAAAGTTTGGAAATGGGTAGGACAGTGCTAAGTCATCTGATAAATTTTTATATAATGACAGAGAAGTTTGAAGTCATTGCAGAGCTACTGAATAGTTTCAAAAAACAGTTTTTCCGCAAATATAAATTTTCAAGAATAACAAAAAACAAATAAATAAATGCACAGCAACCAAACTACAAAGGATAAACAAAAATAAAAAAATGTAACTTTCGAGATCAGTACCTTACAATGCTATAATTAAAAAAAATCAATTGTTATAATGTTCGGGTACAACCCCAAAAAGTACTCGGACAAGTTGCATTTTTTACCGAATTTATGGACTTATTAATTTTTGAAACAACACATATAAATTTTACATGCAAATTTTATTATTTAACCACTTTTAATGCTATTTTAAGAACGCAGTTAATCTACAGCATCTCCAGCCATTCTTCCTTTTCACGTATAATGTCCTGATTATCTTCACAGATTTTGTACCGTCTGATCAAAGACACTAAGGTAAAAAGTCAGTGAGTCTGGGCTTCTCCAATTGTCACCATATCTCTGCTTAAGTAATTTGTCTACATAATTCTTTTGGCGGGCTTGATCTTGGGTATCAACGTCACAAACATTTTGCACTGCATGTTCCCTTTTCAAAACTAATTGGAATTTTTAGAAGGACCATTTAATCTATAAGTAGGTCATTTTTATAACGACATTAGCCTTTCATACCTTTTCTGATTTCCTTAACATGGTCCTCTTTATGTCCCTAATGTCATCTAACTTTTTAGCCAAATAGATAAACAATTAAAATCCCGAACAATTCACAGTCTTTATTCAGTAAATGGAAATCGTTTATTTTCCATAAATTCATTGTATTCCTCTTGTGGGTTTATTTCAGACGTCTTTCAGAACTCTTTTTCTGTAACTCCGAACGTTCTATCTGGGGGTAGAAATGAATGCCCCCTGACTGGAAAAATCACTGAAATGTTCTTTATCTGTGGAAAGGAATGTTTCAACAGCGCATGGACAATGGGACTGTTTCGGTTTTGTCCACCATACCCATCACAGAAAAGTGTTACCATTGTAGTTGAAGGTTCAAATTGGAATTTATTGAGGAAATCAGTACAGAAGACATTTCAACAGCCCCACAACCACCCTGGTTTTCTGTCCAGCAATAAATTAATTTTCTATGTGTGTTATGTAAAGAGCATAAAATGAAATCTGCCGTGAATAGTAAGACTTTCCTATGGAAAGATTAGGGAGAGGTTGAACTTGCTGGAGATCAAAGGAGAACGAGACGCTGTTCATTGGCTTCTCCTGCTTTTACAAACATTTCTTGGACTGACTGCATTTTGTTCCGACACCCGAATGGACCAAGTGCATTCTGCACCGAATATGCAATTTGAGATGTATATTTTACATAGAAAGACGCCGTTTTGAAGAGGAAACACACAGTAGTACTATACAAGACATTATTGAGAGTAAGAAATCCCATGAAACAGAATTTTTTCCACGGATTCACAAACTGCTCCTCATGTCATGCTGAATTAAATCAAAGGTAATATCATACAAGGCTACCTAAAGACCTATCGTTTAGAAGAAACCAAAATTTTGATTCCACAATTTGTCTCGAAACTGACGAATATTTAACACGTTTAAATGGTTGTTACGCTTATATCTGGTGATATTATTTGCTTGTGTGCCCTCTTCATCTGCTACACCAAAACAATGAATATTTGTAAGAAGCATTGCCAACAAATAAAATGTTACTAGGGGAATGAAACCTCTAAACACCATAAATGCTACAGAAAGGAGTTGTTTGGTTCACCTCCGAGGCATTATATGAACGTGGGCGGCCATTAATTACGCTCCTGATATCCAAGACTTGCGCGCTAGTAACTATTTTTTTTGTTTTTATCGTGGTACAAAAGGAAAGCCACAAAAGTGTTAATGAACAAACATGTACAGAGCAACATTTTCCATTGTTCCCACAACACAAATATGTTTAATCCCTTATGAGCAATTGCTAGCATGGCGAAAAACTTTCCTACTGAGCTCAAGTGTAGGGAAAACAAAAGAGAGATGGGAGTAGTTAATAAAATCATTTCGAAGTACCTACGTGCTTTTCTTGTACTTTTAGAACAAGAAGATTTGCAACTAAATAACATATTCCAGATTAATAAACTCATACACAAAAAATAGGAAATAAATTTAACTATTGGACTTTTTCTTCTGAAAGAATTCATTGAAAACGATAAGAAATAGGTATATATATATATATATAAGAATGCTTAAACGATTAGGAATCACAGAAACAATGAAAATAGAAGCACGGACTGCATCATCATCATCATCATTATTATTATTATTATTATTATTATTATTATTATTATTATTATTATTATTATTATTATTAACCTTGGCCGCTGGCGGAATGTTTTATATCTCGGCTAAGAGGCGTCCTACTTTAGCTCTGCTTTAAGAACTTCAGAACCTGTTCCTTGTCATTTCACCGCAGTATTTATTTATTTGCAAAAACGACTGAACAGTTGATTTTACTTGTGTGTAAACGTAATTTTAAATACGAGACAGCTCGTGTGAATGCAGAGTTTATTAAGAACTTACCTCAGCAATTCTTTCCTTCCAAAAGAAATACAATTCACTACAGTGTGTGTACATTTAAATTTACTGCTTTAATGCAAAACCAAACACATGAACGAAAACGTACAGTTTTAACAGACGAAAAACCTAAATCCTGACAACTCTACTGCAAAATCATTTCCAAAATTAGTTAATATTGAGGATTTCAGATGAAAAGGGAAACATTAGAAACGAAATCAGAAACTTTACGGTGACCGAACTTAATGCGTTTATTTTTATACAATGTTTGTTCCGCTGAGGAAAGACAACACTTTCCCAGCATCTATAATTGAGATTATATGCGCGATTTTGAAAAGAGAGTTTAAAGTTCGTGATCCATCGGCTGAAGTACACCTTATAGTATAAACGCAAAACGTCCTATTGGGTAAAATCGTAACATACAAAAATCCGTAAACTAAGCGAATTCCTCAGCAGGCAGAATAAATTTAAAAATGAATATAAAATCCAAATTATTTCATTAACAGCATAAATATTAATTTCATTAATAGCATTTAGCACTACTGGACCAGTACAAGGTAGAAGGAGATAATCGTTTTTTTTTTTCTTCATATCTTGACTGATGATGAATCAGATTGCATATTCGCTCTCCTGGACATTAGTGTGAAGCAATGTTGTTGTCAAATGGTAGTCATGGTGCTTTTATAGTACGTACAGTACATTATGAACCGGTATATAACGGAACAGCATAATATCAAAAACACTGTTTCCCGAAATATTCTTCTTCTACCTAAGCAAGTCTTGGGAAACACGTGCCTGTTCCAAGTGTAGAATTCATCAAGTTATCTTGCTCTCGGCCTGCCCATGTCTCTTTTCTTTGGTTTGAAGTTGTAGAGTAATTTTGGTAGTCGATCGAGGCGCATTCTTTCCACATGATTTTTCCATTTGTTTTGGTATTCTTTTACTTCTTCATCCTAATTGTATCACTTCTTTGTCTTAACGTTCATGTTTAAGTAACACTGGCTTGCCATTTTTTAAAATTACTTTTAATTATTCCATTTAACTTATTATTGGAATTATGACACCCTATTTACTCAAAACTTGATGATGTAAAAGGCTATTATCTATAGCAGATTTCATTATTTTCCAGCTTTTAGTTGCAATTCCATCGACATATTTTCATATTATTAGGTAGTTTCATGAGAAAAATTGCTCATCAAGTTTTGTAACATTTTAATTGTTATCTTTTGTTTGGCAATGTTATTTACAAAATGCCACTGTTATTATTATGTATATTGTGAGTATGTATAAGGTGTTATTTACAATCATAAAATGCAGGTAACTAAGTTAAAGATTAAGCGTCTTTCCAAAGCACTACTGGAAATAGGATTATAAAGCTGCTGCCGCATCTCGAAGAATTTGTGGAGTGAAGGGTTCAGCGTTTCAATAGCGGACAAGAAAACACTAAAGATGTTCCACGTCTTGGGAGACCTAAGGTATGGGAAGTAAGAATATACACAGAGTTTTGGAAGAAAATCCGCAAAGAAGTACTCGTAGGTTGTTGGAAGAACTTGGTGCGTCAAAGGCACCAGACTTTAAGACACTTAAAAACCATACAGAAGATATGTAATGGTACCGCATGAATTAATACCTCAGCAGGTCCAATGCAGAGTGGATAACTGTCGTCAGCTTATCGCAAATCCCATAGCTGATAGATTTATCAGAATTGTCACATGTGATGTAAAAGAAGTATATTATCGCAACTCTGACACCTCCAAACGTTGGCCCGATCCCCGCTAGCCTCCCAAAGTCATCGCTAAACAAAATTTTGTTACATTAACACAGTTTTCTCTTTGCTTGAAGTGTGTATACATTTTTGGCAACCTCTATATATATTTTGAACAGTAAGGGAGATAAGCCGCAGCCCTATGTAATTTCATGTTCACCTCCAACGGTTGCGAAAATTTATCCTGCTGTTGTAATCTGTATCTGCATGGTTTTTACTATAAATGTTTTTAATTGCCTGCGACCCTTCCTATATACACATTTAAACTTCCTTCCATTATTGATGTTTCTGTTCTTTAAAATGTAAGCATCAAGTTTTAATTCTGTTGAAAGCAGGGTTATCTTCGCAATTTTCTTTGTTGCCTTTTTATAAACATTAATTGTTACTGTCGTCTCCCATTTTCGGAAATATTTCTTCTTTACAAACTTTTTTCATCAGACGTAGTACTATTTCCTTTAATTATTACATTTCAATATTTCCATTACTCGATATCAGTACCTCCACTCTTTCTAATTTACCCTGCGAAAACACCTTCTTCAGTTCTTCTAATTGTATAGCGTCTGTATTTAATTTTTGTGGGTTATTTATGGTCTCATGTTGTACCTGTTTAAACCGGGCGTTCACGTAAAAACTACCCCGCAAGCGCGATGTTTTAATTCTCATTAATACACAGAAAATTATATGAAAGAGCATTATGCCACATACAGTGTGTCAGGGAAGTCCGCATACCCCTATACATATGCAAAGACAACCCCCAAACACAAATAACTTAACAAGAATAGAAAATATACAAAATAACTTTAATTATATCAACAGGAAGAGAATATTAGAAGAAGATAAAGGTAAGGAAGAAGGGAATATGGAGATGAAAATGCCTAAAAAATGTAATAAACGGGGATAATTTAGATTTACAACCTGAAGTAGAGAATATACCTATAAGAATTTTGACACCGGGAAGAAGATGGAAGAAGGAAGATTACAGAGGGAGAAGGAAGGATGTTGGAGATACACGGAAATGAGCCGCGGCAGGAGATGAAGGATGGAGAAGTGGTGTCCGGAGAGGAGGAGCTGAGCGCAAGAAATGGTGCAACCAGGGGACCAGGAGGATCAAGCGAGATGGAAGAAGGAATGGTTGGGAAGAAAAGATGGAGAGTAATATGGTGGAAGCTAGGTGATGTGTGTAATGAGTTTAAGTGTTGGGATAAATAAATGAAATTAGTAGGAAAGATTAATAATGATAAATGAACTTTAAGTGAAGTAAGTTGTTAAAGAGAAGGATATTATTATAATTGTAATAAATTAAGGAGAATTGAAACAATTAAGAATAAAGTCCAATTTAAGAGAATCTCTGCCGAGTATTGGATACCGTACATACCGCTGGTAACCAGTGGTTAGTAGTAGTATAGTTATGGAATAAATTTAAAGGATAGAATAGCTGGCTACCAGCTATATTCCTACTGGCTCCCAGTAATATTGTTAAATTGTTAATTTGGTAGTTTTGTAGATTTTTGAAGATTAATTTGGGAAGTAGTTAAGTAAATTTATATTTTGGTTCAATTAATTATTTTTTGTTTATTGTTTTATTATATTATTTTAATCTAGTTATTAGGAAAATCTGTTAAATAATGTGTTAAAATATTATTGAATTGTATAGTTATAATAACAATACATGGCAACTTTGATATACACGCCCTGGTTTAGGAAACCAGGTACCTGGGTGGCGTATACATATTATTATTAGCACATATTATTATTATTATTATTATTATTATTATTATTATTATTATTATTATTATTATTATTATTATTATTTTATTCTAATTAATTAGTAATATTGTTGGTGTATTGTGACCTAGGTGTCACTGAATCGTCATTCGGTGCGTTGAAAGGCAGACACAAGTTCGTTTTCTGTTGGAGAGGTTAGCAGCGAGTGTATGGATACATGAGCGTCCTCACACAGGAGAGACAATTAAAGAGCAATTTAAGGAACGGTTTTATAAGCCTCCACTGACAAGAAACACAATGATTTCCTGGGAAAGCAAGACGTTTATGACAGGAAGTGTGAAAGATCGATCGAGGAACGTAAGAAAGACATGTGCTGTAAATGCATCCACAAACGGGCAGTTGAGCTTGACATTCCACGATCGACTCTTTTCGATTACACGACTTAAAGGTGAGGCTGTATCGTCCGACCTACATCAATGAGCTGTCTGATGCAGACATGAACAAGCATCTTGATACATGCCGGTCTCTTCTAGCAACATTCCAAACCGACGTATCAAGGTCCACGGATTTGTTCGCAGATGAGTGTGCTGTACGCCACAGCACGCGAAAGAGAAATATGATTCTTTGGTCGAAAGAAAATCCTCACTTCACTTCCTGATACATGTTATTTTGAGGACAAGAATAACATCGCGCATCTCTTTGGGCCTTATATTTTAATGAACCTGTGAATGCTGTATCACATTTATGAAAGCTGACAACTTGGCTTTTCCTCCAACTGGAGGACAGAGGACTAATAGAAGAGCTGTGGATACATGTGGATTCGGGTACTACCAGGCCCTGGGTCCAAAGGGCGTAGCGCACGCACTACATCACAGAGGTCCGTGTGCCCCGTGGTTTTTTGCATTAGGACGGAACCTTGTTTCCTAAAAACCGACCCGCCATTCGGCTGCAGGCGATTACGTCGCCCAAGCGCACCGAGTGAACTGCAGCTTCAAAAGCCGAGCGCACCCAGCTACCAGAATTTCACTGGCTGATAGGTCGTACTAGCATAGACCTACTCCTTTATAGGGGTGAGTGACCCCAGCATTAAGGAAGCCACCACCGCCTCACAATGACGGTGTTTCCGGCGCACCGGCCCCCAGGATACACGCCTGCGGCACTCCCCTGGGACACACCGCTCTTGCGAGTACTCAATTGCCCGTGAGTTCCGGGTATCACTGCCACCCCGAGTCCAACCCAATCCGGACAACTCCCTTTCGGGAGGAGCTCGTCTCAAGTCCGGCCCGTCTTGTCGCGTCAGAGGTACCACGGGCGCTCAGGGTCCGCAGAGCTCGCGCCTGGAGCATCTGAAAGGCAAAGCCTAATCCCGCCCCCCCCCTTACGGGAGCTGTGGATACAGCAAGACGGAGCTCTAGCGCACCCCGCTCTTAGCGTTTGTGATTTTATTAAACAGATTCCCTGGACGCTGGATTGGAACGTGGGTGCCCAATATCTCCAGCACCACTCCCATGGCCTCATGTACCCCGGCCGCTTGTGGTGCCTCAGTAGTAAAAATGGCGTTAAACACTAATTATAAAAAAACATGTACCCCGGAACTGACGACACTCGTTATGCGGTATTATCAATATGAAGTTTGCTGCGCATCGCCAAAGAACCAACGCCTTCAGTATGAATACACCTGCAGTTTTGGAAAAAAATTATCACAAAGAACTTGGAGGCGCATAGGATTATGTGTACAACACAACGGAGCACACATGAATCACTTGAACAACTAGCCCTAAGTTCATTATTAAATTACTTAATTCATTTTATTAAATTCCTTAAATTAACGTATAGCGTATAGGAGTATACCGAGATCTCTATGTTCGTTAGGAATTCTGCGTGGTTTACAGGTATATCTTGATTATAGGTTGTCTACTTTAATGACTTTGATTTGCTCTGAAAACCTTGCACAAGAGTTCCTTTCCTTTTATTTTAACTTCTTATTCCTCGGTTGTAGTGACTTGAACGACCCTGATCAAGCAGAGCTTGTCTTTGCTTTTATGTATACTTAATGGGATTTATATGTATAGGCTAGAAGGCTTCTAGTTGCAACTGAAGGTTAATAATCGACCATGTACTACATCCTCTGAGTTAAAGGAAGACATCAAGGTGCCGCCTGTTGTAGTTCCTGATTGCTGTCATTTGCATAAGTGGTGAGCCGAGGAATACCGCAATCGGAGATGAAACTTTGTATGTGCTTACGCTCATCAACACTTCCACCTTTATCAACGATCTATGCTGCAGTAACACACACCGAGTCTCTTTCCCAGTGCTGCAAGTCACTTTGTGTTTATGTGACAGATTGCATGTCTAAGTGGGATGGTCTCTACTGCTCCGCTCCGGCAATTTATCATTTTGGGACCGTGAGCTGAATTAAATTCAGACACATGCACTAATATTGGAGTAAATTTTTCAAAAATTCTTAAGGGTGAATTAAAAATACTAACCTATACGAAAATGAAAATCAGATAGAAAGGCTAAAGATAAATAGGAAAAAATGCGTTGCGTGATGTTATTTCTTTTACGTATAGAAGAGATAAAACGGCGCATGCTCCTATCGTGTGACAAAAACTTTAAATTAGGCTATTGTTATCAGACTATCCTATTACAAATACAGGATTATGGAACCAATGGAATATGGCGGTTTTTGGAATCTTCTTGTGGGACACTCGTATAGAATTAAATAAAAACCTTTTCAAGGTACAATGTAATTTATTAACCGGAATTTATTTTTTAAAAATCTCACTTTAAGTGGTCTCCATGACAACGAACACGTTCGTGTAATCGCTCGGGAAGTTGATCATAACTCGCTGCAATAAAACGTGATCAATGTCCCTAATTTCACGAGTTATGCTTTCTTTTAACTCCATGATGGTCCGTGGCCTGCCACAGTAAACTTTACTTTTCAAGTACCTCTTAAAATAGTCTGCAAACGTCAGATCAGGCTGGCCAAGCAACATCAGCAAATCGAGAAATTATGTGTCCAGGAAACAGAATTCTCAGAGTGTTCATTGTTTCACTAGCAGTGTGAGATGTGGCACCATCCTGCTGGAACTAAAACTCATTTGCATGATTATCATCCATCTGAACGTCCAGTGTTGGCACATTTCTAGCACATTAAATTCTACCTTAAATCTTCTCTTGTAAATCTTGTAACAACAACGAATAACGTTTTTTAATCGTTCAATTGTCAATATTGTTGTCCACTAAACGGACAGAATAACTGCATAGTTACATAGCAATCAATACCATAACTGTAATGCAAAATAGCTAGAAACGGCAGCGTTCTGAAATCCACCATATTCCATCGGGTCACTTGTAATTTTTAAAAAATAAGTTCAGATTAATAAATTGCGTTGTGCTACTTGTTCCTGGAAAAAAGTATTTTATTTAATTCTATATGAGTGTCCCACAAGAAGGTTGTGAAAACCGCCATGTTCCATTGGGTCACCCTGCATAAACAGATTAATTATACATTTCTTCTTTGAATATTTGGAACCTTAAACTTTATTTTGCAATGCATATGTGGGCTGCTGGATTCATTTATCAGCAAAATGGCGCTTCTCCTCGTTTCTCAGGCCAGATAGGAAATTTACTTAATTAAAATATTCCAAAAATTGGTACAAAATATGAGACCATTGTATGACGCGAAGATCATCAGATTTAATACCTTTAGACTTTTTTTATGGCGATCCATAAAGAACTAAGCGTGTGAAACACCATTGTCTGACCTTGACGATTTGAAGCGTCCAATCCGCCTAGAGATTCAAAATCACGCTAAGCTAAGGAATACCTAAATAGAGCTCGACACCTGCAGTACTGTTGGTCATGTTGAAATCCATTAAAATTAAAATTGCAACTCTTAAGATAGATATAATTAAATGTTAACAATTTTAATTAATTATATTCTCATTAGAACAGCACATTTTCTTTTAATTACTGTTATTAATTTTTTCAATTAGTAACACTACCAAATTAAAGTATGTTTATTTCTCTTCGAAGTATATATTTCCAATCTTAATTCTATTTCTTTTATTGGTGTTTAAAGATCCTGCATGTAAAAGTAGTTTTGCTTTATGGAAGTAAATAATTCGACATATTATTAGATGGTAATATTCTGGAAGTACTGACAAACGTTTCTGGTGCTTTTAATGGTTTCATTTATTATTTTGAAGGTCATTTTAAAAAAGTGCAAAATTTTAAAATAATGGGGAGGAAATTAAATCTTTCACTCAAGAAGCACTGGCATAAATTAATCTAAATGGAAAATATAACGGATTCAATGAATTATTTACTATTTTATTGAAAGGGAATTACACATTGCCCAATAATTAATAATAAAAATATACCAGGGTTACTGTTAGCAGATGACATATCAACAATGGCAATAACAAGTAGAGGACTAAATAAAGTAGTCAAAGCATTGAAATATTGTAAAGAATGGGGCTTAAAAATAAATCGAAAATTGTGGTCTGCAAAAAGGGCAATAGACTAAAATGAGACGAGAAATGGGGGTATGAGGGAATGAAATTGTAGTAGTAGTAGTAGTATTAGTAGTAGTAGTAGTAGTAGTAGTAGTAGTAGTAGTAATATAGTAGTAGTAGTGGTAGTGGTAGTAGTAAACAAACTGGATTAGTTAGAAGTAAGGATAAATAATAATGGAAGATGGATAGAGCAGGGAAAAAATGTATTAGGGAAGGGAAAACTAACTAATAATATTATTAGAATAAATTTGAAGAAGAATACCAAACATGAGAGTAGCAAGGTTCGAAGAGAATTTATTCAGCTAGGGTTGAATCGAAAATAATGTACGGTTGAAATTGGGGGAATGGAGAAAGGGTGGGAGAATAATGATCATATTCAGATAATATTATTAAATGGTGTTGGGATTACCAAGAGCTGCTCCAAATGGGGTAGCATTAACTGAATTGGGAAGATTTGGCAGGAAATATATGGCAGTTAAACATATATTGAAATATTGCTATAAAATAGAAAGAAGGAACGAAGGAGATACAGTTAAAGACTACTTAAGGACCCAAGCGAAAATAAAATAGCAAATAAGTTCGTAATCTTAAATAAAGAAAATAGTCCAATGAATTGGAATAGGAGGTTTAGATAGACGACAGATAATTAATAGACAAGGATTATGGAAAAAAATATAAACGGAGTAGTTTATAAGAAAATACCATAGGAAATTTAAGAAAAAAAGGGAGATATGTAGATGTTTGTAACAGAAGGAGAAGGGAGCTATTTACTTGTATTGAACAGGTTTAAGTAAATTAAAAGTGAAAAATAAAGAGTATCCACTATAATTATGGAGATAATATTGGAATTGTAGTTAGCGGAAAGTAGATTCTATTACATATATAATCAGGGTGTTAATTGTATAAGATTCTAAATAACAAGCACTTTAAGAACATTGTACAAATTGTAAAAGTTAATCTAAAGGAAAATATGCAGAATAAGGCATTCATTCATACTATATTACTATATTACTATATTCATACAGAGAGTATCCTGATCGATGGATAGAAGGCAGAGGGTTATTGGAATTGAGAAAAATTATAAGATCATTTCATTTAAGAATATTGTCTCAAAAGACAACAGTTATGGCCTCCTGGGCTCTTTATATTATTATATACAAAGAAACGAATGCTATCGAAAGTAAACTAATTTAAGAAGTTACTCCTTTAACTTTCTTGGCTGTGAAGCATCGTAAAATTCTGATAATACATAAAATGAAAAAAATAAACAGTTCCATTAATGGAAATGTAGAAAATAAAGATAGGAAAGAAATAACAATAGAATTATGTAAACCTATCGTGACACCAACTTATATACATGGAGCAGAGATTTAAACTATCAAAGTAGAAAATGAAAATGACATTCTAAACGACATTTCTGAGAAATATGTCAGTACGAACAACTGAACGAGTTGGGAATGAATGTATAAGAAGAAATTTAAAGACTCAGAACATAAATGATATAATAGAAAAAGGAAGACTGGAAGAGTGAGCTCAGTTATAGCGAATGTAATATACAGAACGTAGAAAAATGTAAAGTTTGGCAGTGAGGAACATGGGGTGTAATAACAGGGGCGCTGCATGATCATAATTGAAATTTGACTTGATGAAACATCATCTTCAGTCAAAATGAAATGTAGCTCATCGTATACATAATGCCTCAACTAGATAAACAATGAGAAACTAAACACAACATGTGTGTACTTAATTGATGTACTATACAACATATCTTAAATGCTGAATGGAGAAAATCGAATATTTGTGCATACTGTAATTCATGTTACAAGTCCTAAAAAGGTAAAATGCTTTTGCTTCTTTTTCTTTCTCGAATCAAGTGTGATGCGAACACTATGTAAACATGTGCCCAAGGTTATAAGATTACCCTACTCTGTATAACTGCGGGTTGTCTTTCTTTAGTATATCGTCAGTTAATCGTAGGTATCAACGAGGCAACATACTGTTCATGCACAATGGAGCACCCACCCATTTTCAAAAAATCGTACAACACAGCCCTAACGGCCACCATGGTCTTATGATCAGCTAATCCACCTGCAAACCGAGGTCTCGTCAATTGCCTGGGTAAGATGTCCTCCGGCGCTTTTTTTCTTAAGCTGAAATTGTGAACATCAGGTAGCTTTAAGCGTTGTGTGCTCCGGATTTACTTATGCACCCATTTATTCAAACATTCATTCATTGCGTCTTTAGATTTCGTTGTGAGTGACATTGAAAAACAAGGTGAATATGTCTAGGTCAAATATCGTGGCCTCCTTGATTGCCTAACCTTATTCTTATGACCACTTTTAGTGTATGTCACACCCATTGACAACTTGCATATATTGCAGGAGCGTGTATATAATGCATGCCATTAAATCTTAGGGCAACCGGGTGCCTAGCTAGATGGCTCAGGCGGTACGGAATTGTACACCCCGGATTTGGGAGGTTCTGGGATCAAATTCGTTGAGATCGGCCATCCTGATTTTGGGTTTATTCGTGGTTTCCCATGAACGATGCAGCTATAATTTCCATAAAATTTCTGCTCTACCATTTCATATCATTTCATTTCATTAGTTCTGTTATAGGGTCGCGAGGCGGGCTATTGCGGTATCACGGTGATTTGCGCTATTGAAAGGTTTCTACCCCCATTTCTTAATTTATTTCCTCTTGACTCTTTCGTGAGGAGTGACTTCATTATCTTATTTACGAGGCCCTAGTTGAGGGCCTGTGAACTATTTCATGAAAGTATAAGAGGAATTCCAGATTGGCAAAATTCCAGCAATTCAAAAATAATTTTGGCTTCGGAGAACATTTAGAACTCATTCTATACATAATGCACAAAAAGTAATTGGGATCCTATTCCAAAAGTTTTTGTGGCTCTTGCTCCTTTAGAACATCGTGGAGACATTGTAGGAGACACAGAATCCATTTCTTTTGCAATGTCTCAAGCAGTTGGACAATGGAATTTGGCCGCATCACCCGAGATCTCACACACGATGCTCGATAAACATTTTTGTCTGCTTTGTACTTGCCAAAACACGGCATTTAGCATTCTAATTCTAAAAAGTCACAAAATGGAAGTATTTCATTATCCAAAATGTTGCGGTAGGTATATGAGCTCATACAGCTGGTCCCCCACACCTACAGCATCACTTCTCCACCATCAACAAATTTCTTGGTGGGCACTATAACTCTGGTAGAAGCAGTTCTTCGGGTAGCCGCCACACCCGTATGCGTCAACCAGACTGAAACAACGCGAATCTCGTCTTGTCACTCTACAGAATCGATTTCCACTGCTCCAGTGTTAGTTGCGATGATTTAAACATCTCGTAAGTCTCTGAGCTTTATTCATCTCCATGTGCCGCTGCTCTTCCGGAATATCCGAGTTGGTGGGCCTTTGTTCGCAATGCTTCAATGGAAACAGACGCACCTGCCACTAACCGAATTTCCCTTTCTGATGCAAACATTGGTTATGCCCTGTTTTTGACAATTTCACGTTCTAGGGTCGCCCGGAATGTTCACTATTGTCACAAGGTTCTTCTATTTACGCAGGGCTAACGCTCTTGTTGATTTGGGCCTATTTAAATTCGCGGCTATTGCCCTGTAGACTGTCCACTAAGGTGACTGCACACAATTATGCCCTTATGAGAGCTGTACACCAGGCATCTCTTTCTCTATTGGTTCTTTTGTTAACTGAAAAGCATGACGACCACCACATGAGTGAAATACCTACAAAATTAACTGTCACCATGGGTGTCCAAACGGGTGACCGAGGTCGTTAAGGCGTGGACTCGTGAGCGGGAGCTCTGGGTTTCCGCCAGTACCGTCCTCCTAGACTGAGGTTTTTTTTTTCCCAGGTTTTCCTCAGTCCTCACAAATGGCAAATGTCGGATAGGCACCCTAGACTTAGGCCTGGAATGCTTCCCTCCTTTAAAGAAAAATCCTTTCCCAATTTATCATTTTAGCTCATGTATCATCAGTGTCACCGCCTGTGATGTCTCAGTAGTTAAAATGGGCGTTAAACACTGTTATTCATGGATGCCCAATTTTGATAGTGTAGATGCTGTAAAAAAATGAATCGAACATTCATAAATCGTCAGTTATGTTCAGCTATGTGAATGATAGTCCAAACAAGAATCACGTCTGAAATTTTGTAAATAAATATATAAAATAAAAATTAGGAAAATTCTCTTTGTTAACATATGTGGGGAAAGTGACTTTTATTTCACTTTACCCTTTTTAAAGTGTACTGCAGCTTTACCGGAATAAAGTGCAATACTAAAATAAAGGAGAAATGCAAGTATTAGTGCTGATGAAAGACCCAGCGGATTTTATTGCTTAGATTTTGGTAGTGAAGCAGTTTAAGAAACTCTTTGTGCGGAACCAAAGAACAACTAAAACAATAATCACGTCATCGTCTACCAAACACAAAGCCTGTCTTCTTTTCCAGGTTCTCTATCTTTGTTATAAACAAGAAAGGAGAAAGAACAACGGGAAGGGTGCAAAACTTGTGTTGCCTGTGTTGGAAAGTAAAAAGAAAAGTCACTCCCCGCTTTCCGCCCTCTACTCCTCATTCATCTTGAAGAGAATGGCTTCTAGGCCCCTTTTGTTAATTGTCTGTTTAATGGCCGTGTCCTAATTACAAGAGGGGCCCTAAGGGGTGCGGAAAGAGGGACAGCGGTGATGGCGCGCAGGCTCATAGCCCTCACGCAAGACACAGGTAAAATGTCTTCAATTTGCTTCTTTCTGTTGATTTTTTGTATATTTTTGTTTCCCCTCTAGTGCATCTCACGTTTAATCTTGTCCAGGATAAGGTCCGGAAAATGGGGAAGAGATAGGCAAATCGGAACTTGACGACAGACATTTTATTTACCTAAACAAGAAACTACTGCTTTGGCATCAATTCTCCTCTTGAGAGCACTTTTGTTAACTTATTTTCCTTAAGTAAGCTAAGAATAGACAATCACGCCAGTATTTAAGGATGTTTAACAAATTTACGCTCAAAGGGAAGCAAAATAGGGTGATTCGGATGTCATCCAATTTGTTGCATTCAACGTTTCAACTTAAGGTTATGTCGAAAGTAGCAGCAGCAACAATAAAAACAATAGTACTGATAACATTAGCTTCTCTTGATCACCCTGTGTTTTAGCTGAGAGTAATATTTACGAAAGTTAAGTGTTTGAGACTTGGTCATAATTACCAGCTTTTTATCTCAAAAATACCTAAGAAAAGATAACCGCTAGAGCAACCCACATTATGCTTTATTCTTCCATTACTGCTGTACAAACTACCTTTGTACCTGATTCAGTTTCTCGGTGTTTTCCCTCGTACGTAATAGTTGACCTAACAACCGCCCTGTAAATCACTGTAATGTTTTCAGCGGTATTTCCCAGTATTTTTATACCAAAATCTTCATGCTTCTATACTTTTTTAATATGCACTTGCGTTTTGTCCAGCACCTGTTCATAGCTAAAACGGCCCCCAAGTATGCGAACCGTTACAAGTTAGAGGGAGTAGCCATGCTGAGAGAACTGTGGTACAGATGTTGCTTGTTGACCAGTAAAGAGTTTCAATTTTAAAATTGATTTAAAGCAACGACAAAGGCAAAATAGCTCAGTAATGGTTAATTGAAGTGTATTTCATTTAAATCTCGTTCAGTTTTCTGTTATGGTATGGCATTGTTTGTTGCGTGTTTATCGTACATAATTTAGAGTGCTTTTGATGCATTATGCATTACTTCCTCTGTTGTTGTTTTATTTCTTCTATGCAATTGTAATGCATTTCTGCTCCTGTTACAAATTTAGTGCATTTCTTGTATTATTTCTAATTTTCTGATTTAATGGTAGAGAAATTATTATTGCTTCGTTTCCATAAGCTAAGACAATTTTTATGTCTATATTTTGTTTGTTTTGCTAAGGATTTATTGTGGTGTCCTTATTTGCTCCTGCTAGACATTGTAGAATGTTGTTTATGTTACACTTATATTAGACTATGCGTTTGTGGAACAGGCCCTGGACACGATATTTGTGTTTCTATTAAGGCTACCGTGATGTTCGTTTGTGCAATTTCCTGGTTGTTGTAAATAACAAAGTGTATTGATGAACTTTGAATATAGAACTCATTAATAATAGCAAGCGATGATCAAACAAATGCATGTCATTAAAGTTCAATATAACAAATGCTTTTTCATAATTTGCTTGATTGTTTTTGTAATGCATTAATTCATCGCAACATCACAAGCAATTACTTCCTTTCCAAACAAAGACCTTTCGCTTTGTTTCGCCCGTTTCGTTTACAGTGATTAAAAAAAAAAAAAGGTTAAAACTTTGGGAGGTTGTCATTTATTAACACAGTCTGCAGTAAATATCAGGACTTTAGTTTGCTTGGAACAGTACCAAATGTCCAATTTGGAAAATTAAAGCAAAACTGTTCTGCGAGTAGCGATGTGTATGAGGCAATTGGGCGAAAGGGGGAGTTGCAGTTAGAACTGTAGCACACTTGGATATGCTGCACGTTTACTTTCAAAATAAAGCTGTCATTCGATTGCTTTCCTTTTGTGCACTCTAATTAAACAGAGAAGCGCTCCTATTCCAGTTAATTATGATTGTGTTAATATCTATTCCCATGCAGAAATAGAATAAAGCAACAATGGCTGCCAGTAATGTCAGCTTCATAGTTGTTGGCTTAGCAACATTGTTTTCACGTCATATAACCATACGAACAAACTTCAGTACCTCTGCATTCGAAAGCCAAACAGTCGGCAAACTTTGAAAAGAATATCGTACAGGGAAGAAGAAAAAGCGAAGAAAACAAGAAAATACTGAATCCTTTCTTTGGTAGAAACATTTTAGGCTTTTTAATGCAAACTTTTTTTTATAGAAAATATTTGTACGGAGTGTTTCACTCCCTCTTGGCATCAGACATTCCCTTATAACTTTCAAAATAGATGCAGGTCTGAAAGTACATCTAAGTACTTTGATATTTAGAAGCATGACGGTAGCAGTTACTAAAAACAGTTGTTATTAACATCAAAACATGTCTGCATTACACCTTTCCATGTTACGGAAAGGTCTAATAGCTTCAATTTACCGCAAAATGTTTTCTTGCAGTTCAACGAGAACTATTTATTATTATGCACCTTCCCTTAGTAGTAGTAGTAGTAGTGGTAGTGGTAGTGTTAGAGTGGTGGTAGTGCCAACAACACAAAACCAAATAACTTCAACAGGCGCACGGATCCAACGAACCATACGTGCTTTTACGATACATCCCTACATGAAACAGAGATTTAAAATCTTACAGCATCCCCCAAAAACCCTATTTTTGCTCACTTATTTATCCATGAATACCTATTTAAGTGCAGAAAGTTTTGTGAGTAGTGACGTTCCTGGCTGCAGACACAACCAAATATTTTAATTGCGTTTCCTATGACAGATCTCCTAAGACAGTGTTGGCAAGTTCCTCTCTCCGGGCCTAGCGTTTCTGCCGACACAGAGAGACGCCCGGCGTTTTTTCCTTTACAAAAACACTCCGATTTCACAAACTGCGCACACCATTTACAAATGGTTATCGGAGGGAGCATCTTTTTTCAAATTCAGCATATCTTCTCAAAATTGGAGAATGATAATTGTGGCAATATTTATGAGCTGCAACCCCCATATTTAATTAGATTGATTGCTGCAAATAATTTTATGTAATTTTCTCATTATAGCCATCAGTGTAATGTCATTTTCCTGTACAAATGTGAGTTATTGTGTAAAATGTTATTTTCTTGCAAGTGTGCAGGAGGCTGCCCCAGCCTTAAAATCTGACATGGGAATATCTGTTGCCTGTTGTAACAATATTTGTAAAGAATCCTTGGGCAAGATGTTTATTTGTATTCTGTTAGAGAATTGTAAAACAGGGTAGGGACAATGAAAACATATGGCAGGCAACTACAGGGCTGAAAAGACAGGCCGATAACCTATTCAAGGGAAGAAACCAACAGCGGACATCATCGGAGAGGAAGATTTATCATTATCCCTGAGAATTCAAAATATTCAATAAAATCTTCCAAAATCATTCCCTCCCCTCTACATACACACATTTAAATAACACCTCATTCCTTCATTAAAAACCGCTGCATAATGGACCGAAGTTCGCAGAAGCCTATCATTTGGCAAAATCCCTTGATTTTTTACTTATGGACGCTCTGTAACATCTCAAGTCATCAGTGTCCCCCTTAATTCAGGACGTGAAATAGCCGACAAATTTTGCTCAGAGATATCCTCTTTCTGACTTGAGATTCTTTTACCTGTCGTAATCTACGACACGAATATTTTTAGGGGAAGGAGTCTTGGATATTAATATTTATTTGTTATGCAAGATGATACAATGCGATGGCCATTGTTTTAGGGCGGAGGTTGCATTCCCTGGTTGTAATGTTGATATATTACTTGGAAAAAGGCAGAACCATTACTGGAGCGTATTATGCTACATTGTTGGATCATTTAAAATATGTATTGAATGAAAATCTACCAAGATTGGCACACAGAAAAGTGTTCTTTGACCAGGACAATGCTCCAGTCCACACAGCCACAATAACAATGACCAAAGTGCATAAATTGAATTTCGAATTGATTCATTGACCTAATTCTTCGCATTTGTCCCAAGTGAATTTTTACTATGCCCAAATTTGAAAATTTGGATTTGGTGAGAGGAAATTTTCATCAAGCGAGAAAGGGATCATCGCCTTCAATAAGAATTTTGCAGTGTTTGACAGATCCTGTTTTTTTCGATGGGATGAAAAAATTAGAAACTCGCTAGACGAAGTATATAGTCATCGATGGAGACAATGTTGGGAAATAAAGTATGTTACGAAAAAATAACTGTACTTGCAATTTTCAAACCACCCTCATACTTGATGTGCAGTATCTCAGGCAATGTTTGTTATAGCGAACTGGTTTATATGGCAACCGTATACGTTTATCCAAATGCAACCATTATTTCTTTAATTGGATATAGAATTTATACATCATATACCACCTCTTAACAAATTTCGTAATATTATTAGCTCTATTACGACGTGACCGAAATACAGACGCAGAAAGAAATGTGGGTAAAGCTCTGCGGGTAATAATTGCACGCCGTGCTCACATTGTGCTGTAATAATACAGCAAAATAACGGCTAGTATGACCATAATTGAGTTGCCAGAGTAACGGAAAGTAAATCATAAATCGCCCAATACCGTCGTGCTGCATTAGCTAACCGGAAATCTGAAAAGCCTCAGCATTTTGCAACTGCTCTATTGTGCTCGTAGATCGCAGAGAAGGGATATATTCGGATTAATATGGGCATTAGGAGAGCCCGGTTACAGACGCATTCTGACACATGCTTATTATTATTATTATTATTATTATTATTATTATTATTATTATTATTATTATTATTATTATTATTATTATTATTATAACAATAAATTGCACGGTTTTCGGCAGGACTTTAGGCGCCAATAGAACTGGAAGACTGTTGAAAATATACTGCGGTAGATACCGTAATAGAGCGCTTCCTTGTGTAGTAGTAAAGGTGCTGATTACTGGCGCGGAGGAACTGTGTTGCTGCTTAGAAATAGTTCTGTATTAGGGAGGTTTGGAACGAGATCCACTCATTGTCGTGAGGATAACTGGGGAGCTGCCAGATAAAGAGGGGGCCTTCTTCGATGTAGAAAGGCACGTGATAGAGGCGGGGTGCCGGCACGCTGATCACATGTCCCTCCCCCATGCAATACTGTCCACTGTCGTAAGACGGAAATAGAGGAAGCAGAGGTCATTGCGGCAGACTATGACCCATCTCGGGTTGTAGCGCCATAGAAGAGATAAAGTAATATTACAATAAAAAAAAAAGTGCTTTGCAGAAATTCAATTTTACGGACTGTTATGAAATCATCAAATTGTTTAAAGGATATTTTGAATAAAATTCTTCATGTAAACAGAGAATAAATACGGATGCCTTCTTCATTTGTCTCCGTACTAATTACCATAACCATAAATTATTCATTTGTTTTAGGAATTCCGAAGGAATGTAACTGTTGCGGTTGTACCCATGAAGCGATAAAATATATCCGCGCGTTGTGGGTGTGTGTGTGTGTGAGTGGGTGTGTGTGTGTGTTTGTACTGTCGCTCTAACGGTCGCAATTTTTGTTTTTTCTCAATGAAATTTTGTTTTTACTACAACATTAAATTAAATTGAAATTGAAATTCAAAGCTAGTGAAAAAAGATTTATTGTTTTATTGAAACATATCGTTTTCTAAATACACAATGTATTTTCTGTTATTTCTCTCTATTTAAGTGAACGAAAAGATGATACTAGGGCTCAGTTCATAAACATGGTTACATATAAAAATGTTTAAAAATACCCACACAGTATAGTTTTATCTATCAGTGGCTGTGTATTTCATTTGATTAATAGTATACCATTAATTTTTGTGGTTTAATCTCAATAATAATAATAATAATAATAATAATAATAATAATTATAAAATGTGGTTTCTCCTTTCTAATACTTATAGGTTGCAAGAATTTTTATTTTGTTCCGCTATACAACCTATTTTATTTCATCAATTAATAAGACCATACTTTGCATTTTGTATTCATTTTAAAAATATTCAAAGAATTTGCTTAGTTAATTGAGCTTCTGACAAACTTTTATTTATTTAAAAATAATAAGTGAATAAGTAAACAAAATTGTACAAAAGTTCATCAGCTTTTCTCTGTTAAAATGTTGAAAAAAGCGGTGAGGTACGACTTTAATAAACTTAATAAGCACTCAGTGATGTCAATTAAGTCAAGACGGAATGTTTATGCCGATTGTAATAATTAGAAACTTGGAATTATAAACTGATGCCTTTTAAGGGAAGAGGCGTTATATTCAGAAAGAAGTGACGATGTCAAGTAATCAAGTAGTCCAGTTGCCAGTCCATAGTACAACATCCAGATAAACCAAGGATTATAACAGCTGCACGAGACACATTTCTGTTCCTAAGGGCTCTGAGAGAAAAGAGGTAAACTGCATCCATGTTAAGAAGTACCGTGTAGATATGTTTACATTTTAGCCCACACTGTATAAATAAGACTGCGCTTCATTCCCATCGACAGCAATGCGCCATGGACACGATGTATTGCATGGTGTCAGGGGTATGTCATAACGAATCGTTCTTCAAGAAGAATATGCAAGGCCCTGTTCCACAAAAGTATCGTGTATTATATTGCAGGTATATGTATATGTCGTTTTAAAGTATGGGCTTGTAACTTTCTGTTTCACGAAAGAATGAAAGAATGAATGAAAGAATGTGCACCACTTGTAAAAGTATTAGTAAAAAGTGTAAAAGTGACGTCATGTAAGATCAAGATGAAGGAACAGCTGTTTGCTACAGGTCGTCATACCTTAAATTAGATTGTCTACTCCTTAGTAACAAATTCGTGTTTTTATGTACAAAAGAGATTATTGCCATTCCTGCTAAATGGGTGTTTTATTATTTCTGAGAAATAACGATAATCAAATTACTTTATTGTGCATTTGTCAATATTGAAATATAATAGCTAGTTTTGAGACGACAGAAATATACATTTTAATAATTATGAATATCTTGTGGATGGACTACAATTATGAACCCTTGCCTAAAATTCGATTCTGTGAAAGTAGTACATCAATAGCACGCTCCATTGCAGAAACATTTGCGGTGCAAGTTTTAGATGATGATGAGATATACGTATAAAGTTTATAAAGTGCAATAAACTATTGCCACAACTGAACTTTAAACTTTTGTCTTAATCAGTCTTTATTTTCTGACTATGTTCCTTTTTCGTTTCTGTATGATAAATTTTGGTATTTCTCATATTAATTTATAGTGGTAATTTAGTTGCTATCTGTATCAGATACAGCTTCAAAAACTTAAAGTTATCAGAGAGAACACATAAGTACCAACTTCATCCCGACTTTATATTGCGTAGCACAAAGATAGAGTTTGAAGTCAAAATACCAACGGGAGTCACATGCCTCGGCTTCGTGGCCTAGTTAACAGGTTGCGGGAAAGTGGCCAGTCTCTCGTGCATTTGCTTGTTAACCAGGGAATTCTCCCAGTACCCTTGTTGGTTAAAGAGTGAGTGAACTACAGAGTCACTGTGGTATGACTTCTAGAACTACTGGAGAGGAACTTGACACTCCGTAGTAACCGAAACAAGCTCTAACCACTGAGATAAACCAGTCCCCAAACATCATGACCCAGTCCTGAGAAGCCTGTTTGTAACAGCATAAGTGATATAGCAATAAAGTTATTTCCTATTTTCCGAATTGAAACCTAAACTGCCAAAAGGTTTTGATGGACTGGTTAACAGCAGAAACCTTATTCGAGAGTTCGAGTAAAGCTTGATCCGAGAAATCGGGCGGGAGGAAGCCGGTAGAACACGAAGTAAACAGTGACATTTTAGATGCGCTATTTTTCTTTAGTCCTGCGCGATCTCGTAAGTTTCTGGTCATTGCTTAATACAGATTGAAGTTTTGATATTAAAACATGTGTTTGCGCGGGCTCTGTGTTACCGGTCGTTGCTTTGTACACTTTGAAGTGTTAGGAGACGTGTTTGCTAATGTACTTCTTTCGAACTACGTTTAAAAAGCATGTACTGTAAGTGCATTAAATTAGTAAATTATATAATTGAAATTCCAGCCTACGATACTTACATGCCGAAAGTGTGTAGGCAATTTGTAGATAGATTCCCTGGCATTCGACCTCCAAATAAGGGTACAGTTAGAAACCTTGTCAATAGATTTAAAGAATCAGGATTGCTGGAGCATGATATTGGGGCATTATTTGAACGTTCTCCTAATAAATCTTTACGTCGTGTAGCACAAAAGTACGCACTTCAAAAACCCAATCCTTAGGGCTATTAAACTTTAAGATTGAAACCTTACAGAGTTACTGAAGTTCAAGAATTATGGCCGCATGACAACGAAAGTCGGATGAATTTCTGTAATTATGTTTAATAGAGCATTCATTACGGTATGTTGGTCCACATTTAATAATTTTCTGTGAAAAAAAAAAAAATGGTTTCACTTACGTGGTTAATTATGTTCACAAAACAAGTGCTTCTGGAGCACAGAAAATTCATGAATAATCAATTAAATTCTGCATGATGAAAAGATAGGTGTGTGGTGTTTTGTAGCAGCAAATCGAATAATTGGACCTATATTTTTTTTTTAAGAATCAGTGAATTCGGAGACATATCGTACGCAAATATTCTCAGGATTTTTAAAATAATGAATTGATTAAGACATTTTGAGCAAGATTCTGCCACAGCCCATGCTGACCATGATTATTTGGAGGCTATAAGGTAGGCATTTGAAGACAAAATTATTTCTAATGACCCACAGGTTACCCAGATCTTACTCCATGCGATTATTGTTTGTGGGGAACTCTAAAAAGTCTATAGGAACAACCCCCCCCCTCACACACACACTGTAGATCTACTGAAAGACGCAGTATTTTTGCATGTGAATGTAAATTTCATCAAAAAATGTCTGGAATGTGTGAGTCTCGAAGGACGCCATTTTGGGCAAATATTGTAACAAGGTTAGTGAAATAAACGCATGATTGTGTGCACTACGTAGATTAATGAAAGTTTATGAGTTGAATACTCGGAAATTGCGGATGTAGAATGCCGATGTTTACTTCGCGCTCTACCGGTTCTCAACCGTGAAATATCCAAAGACAAGACACTTTCTTCTCCTGCTATCGTAACAAGGATTAAGAGATATGGCCTGTTCCCAGGCTAATTCGCTACCCGCTCCCTCCACATCTTTCTGACTGAGTGGGCTGTCTGGCAGTAACGATTGGAATTCCCAGGCCCAAATCTTTTGGGATCGGCCATCTTGACCTTAGATTTTTTTTGTATCCCCTGATCGCTTAGACGAGTGCTGGAACTGATCTGTTCTTTCCACGAAATTTCATCTCTCCCGTTTCATGTAATTTCATTTCGTTTTTTTTTTTGGGGGGGGGCGCTTATGACCATAGCTGTTTTGCGCCCTTAAGGAATAATAATCATCATCATTCCGTTTTTTCTGTTAGAGGGTGGTCTAAAGTACCAGGACTTGAGCTTTGTAACTGTTTCTAGCCCGGCACCGGACCGGACCGGACCGGAACCGGACTTTCTGAAGCGTTCGAGCTCCTGGAGGTAACCTCATTGGGGGTATATGCACAAACGGCCAGCCGATGAGCATGACTGAAGTACCGAGGTAGTAGTAGAGTAGTGTTTAAGGCCCGTTTTTACTACTGAGGCACCACAGGCGGTGGACACTGATGATACATGAGATGAAATGATAACTTGGGGAAGTATATATATATATATATATATATTAAGGAAGGAAGCGTTCCAGGCCTAAGTTTAGGTACCTTCCCTTCAGTTATGAAGACTGAGGAAAACCTGAAAAAAAACCCAGTCAGGGAGGACGGTCCTGGCGGGATTCGAACCGCAGACCTCCCGCTCACGAGTCCGTGCCTTAACGACCTCGGCCACCTGTGGCGGTAAGTACCAAGGTATCCCCCTCTGCCCCTAACAACCAAATCCAGTCCAATCCATCCTTTTTGAGTTTTCCTATTCCCCTTCGTCTATCTGCTCATATTGGCATTTCTTTGTTGTTTATTTTGGTTTATTTATTTATCTGAGGTCATCTCGGGTCATCATCGTCTCATTCAATTCAGGGCATGAATCGGCCGACAAATTTTGCTCATAGACCTCTTTATTCAGACTTGAGGTTCGTTTTATGTGCCGTAAATGTATGAAACGGGACCCATGGCCCGAAAAAATCCATCGATCCTGGAGGATTTAACCCGTGATCTTGGGTTTAGGAGAGTGGTTACCACTACACCACCAGGAAGAATATAATGGCATTTCATTGATGTAGTTTGATTTAACTTTGAAAAAGATTGGTTATAAAGCTGTCTAGAAAATCTTGAGGACGCCATTCTTAGTACAAGCTTTTTCAATTTTTTATCTCATATCACTTTGTGTTCCTCCAATAATTCATTTCTTATATTTACATTTTTCCATCGACGAACTTTTCATTTGTGTTAGCGTTCTTAAGGAGCCCATTTGTGCCGCCTCTAGTCTCGATTATCTTCCTTTTTCATTATACTTCTTTATCAAGTGTATTTCAATACACTGGCTTACTGGCTTTGCTACTATTTTGTGTAATATTAAGGGGACAAAGCAGTGAAATTTATATATTTCGAATGTTTAAACTTATAGAATTTCGTTTTTTTTACACAGACTGTTCACGTTTTTATTATTACCTGTACAGATTTTTGTCTTTATTGGGCATTCATTCGACTTTTTGGCAGTTAAATGATATTTTTAAAACCTATTTAATCCATGAAAATTGGACTTTATCTGCGAAAATTTGTTAACATGCTCGAAATAAAAGTTCCATGGATTTTTAATTATGACTGTCGATAGTTATTTTTGAAAAATAAAACATGCATTCAAATTTAAAACCGTAAAAATAAACAAATAAATAAATAAACATTAACCGACTCTACTAAAACTTTTTCCTTAATCCATATGCATATTGATATTTATGAAGCATGGTGTATAAAATTCTCCAAAACGTTAATGGCATGCATATAAAAATTGTAGAAGTAGATAGTTTTTTACTGCTGGCAGACATATTAAAACTAAAAACCGAGAAAGGGGTATTTGAATTTTTGGATGTCAAAATTTTGACTGCCAAGAAAAGGGAATTTCAAGAGTGTAGGCATTTAAAAATTACTGTAAAAGAAATTTTCTAAAGAGCATAGACTTGTGAAACTTCTCTGAAGTAAAAGGTAATTTTTAAGAGCGAAAATGTAGAAATAATGTTTCCACCCCTAATGTAATTGTTCCTACTTCGGTATCTCTTAATGTTATAAATTTTCTCCTGTTTCTACTAAAATATGCATTTAATTTGTTTTTTATTGGGTTAATACCAATGATGTTACCAATTTAAAATATATGCAACTCACTTTTAATGAAGTTCAGATGCATAAAATAAATGGTATCTAGAGAGAAGCTCATAACTTTATTAAAGTTTCTGTAACTTAGCACCACCAATTACTGTTGTGATACGTGCTTGTAGATCAAGCATGACCTTTATAAAGATGGCATGTTACACTGTATCTTTTACAAACCTTTAGCAGTGGATATCAAGTTAATCGCTCTTTCGTAACTGTTCCTCGTATTCATTTACGATAAAACTACGCAGAATGCTCTGTTCTAGTTTGCTAATGCTGATTAATGGGAAGAATCCTTAACTGTGTCTAGATACTTTTCACTCCATTCTTCCGTATCTTTACATTCAGTCAGAATATGTGTCCATGATTCCCCCTCTTCATAGATGATAAAAACTCTCCGCTCATATTCATCTTAATATCGTAGTCATCGGCCATGTCCCTTGTCTGAGCCACGCGAGCCCCTGCCTGGTGAGTTTTGTCCCTGTTTTGATGTACTGCTCCATTACCATTCTGATTTTTAGCCCCGATTGTATATCCAGCGAAATCATCACGCTGCATTACGCAATTGTCTGCTGCCTATCCGTATCCCTTAAGCGGTTCCTAACCCTCCCCCATGCGCTCTTTCTATTCCTCTCATTCACGATCCAAAACTAACCCAGCGCTATTGTTTCTAGTTCCTTTCTTGTTCCCTCATATCCCAGCTGTTCCTGATAGCACAATGCCCTAATTAAATTTTGGTTTCCGTGAATAATTCGCAGCTAGTACTTTTACACTATGTGATATCGCTGTAGGCCCCGAATTCCCTCTTAATTTCGCTCTCCAACCCCACAATTTCTTTCAGAAAACATGTGGTCATGTTCGCAGTTTGTTCCTATCCCCAAATTTCTGCCCCATGTGTATTGTAGATCTTACCAGGGCCTCATGGGGGGTTTCCAGTACACCTACAGACGTGCCTGGGATTCTGCTACTTAATCGAAGGGTTTCTATTGCTTTCATTCTTGCTTTATGCTTTGTCAAGTATGTACTTCACTAAAGGAAGTAGGTAGGTAGGAAAGCACGCCCATTTTTTGTTACACAAACCGGAGAAGCGGAGACCAACAGATTATTTCAGGTTTGACCAACATACTCAGATTAAACTTTTGGTAGAAAGTATGAAACAATGGCCAAGTATTCAGTTATGCAGGTGGCCAAGACTCCCAAGGTTGTGTCTGTATAAAAATATAGGAAAATTTCCATAAAAATAGAAATACTTAGGCAGGTGACCAAGTTTACAGATTTTACTATATTTCCACTTCATTAAATCTGAGTTACAAGTGCTTTAAATCGGTAACACCATTTGTACTAGTCTTTACTTGCCTAAATATTTATAAGTCCTTGGCTCCTAAACCCAAGATCGCGGGACGGATGATTTTCTTCGGGCGTAAAAATCCTAAGTATGACTTCCTTCGGAAGGGAAGTAAAGCCGTGGGTCCCATGTATACATTTACGGCACGAAAAAGAACCTCAAGCCTGAAAGAGAGGCCTCTGAGCAAAATTTGACGGCCGTTTCACGCCCTGAGTTGAATGGGACGCTGATGACCTGATCTGTTAAAGAGCGTCCATAAATAAATCTTTCAAAAAAAATCCTACATATTTATAGTAGATACTTTCGAATTTAAATATACTATCGATGAACACGTAACTACAGATTTACCTGACAATTCTTAACGGAAAAGTTAACTGATATTAGCTGTTCGGAAGTTTTAACAATTCATGCACGTGAAACTGAATCCATATGGACGATTTTGCATACACAGAAAGGAAATAACTGTTATTTTAGTTTCTGCAAATATTGCATTTTGACCTTACGTTGAAAATCCATTGTATTGAATACATTCTGATTACAGGAATTTCTGCACTTTACCTTTCAAAAATCACATACTCCCGAGTGATAAAAACGATTCTTATATACGAACCCAATCCTTCACAAGTTCACTGAAAATAGAGTTTGCAACGGCATCTCTTTCAGTTAACAGATTTAAAAGAAAATGAAGTTGGTAACGATTTTGATGCAAGAACAGCACGATCTTGTAGCAAATGTGTCGCACCTTCAAAAAGTTTAAAAACCGTTGCCCTGGAGCCAATTTTTCAGCTGTGGTCACAGAGAGATGATGCATAATTGCATTATATTTATATATTGCTTTAAATAAAATAGTACGTAACGTACTTTGTTATCTTTAAAACTTAATCCACATGGTTTTTACGAAGATTTCCCTGGATGCTGCTGCATTGCAAACAAAACACTGTAGCATTAAGATGGCATACGAGCCGACCGGTCCAGACACGGTCCGACCCGAGGGACTTGGAAGTTGTGTGTAATGCCACTCCCCCCTCCCCTTCTCTGCCAGTGACATTTTCTAACACTGGGAAGCGAGCACTCTGCACTGCTTCCGTATTAATTATTTTGCAGCAATGTTGAGGCTATGTTCATGCAGCACTCATGGCTTTCATGAAAGCTTCATTTTGTTACGTGCCATACTAACGCTTTTTTCTTTTCCTTTTCAGCTATGTCAGGCTGCAGTTCACGAATCCACTAAGCAAAAAGAAGCTTCACTCTAGGTGAGTAAGAAATACGTCACCTTTCGTTATGATATTTTATACTGTAGGTACAGGGAATTTGTGACCAAAGAATACATTTGGTTTCTGAGAAAGCCTCAGATGGTTTATTGCAGAGATGTGCCGCTATCATCTATCTCTCTTGCAAATGTTTGTTACATTTATGCTGAGAAGTTAACTCCCCATCCAATTTCCTAGAATTGTCTCGCGCAGATCGATACAAGGTGATTCACCAGGACTATTCAAAACTACAGTACTTCCCTCATCCTATTTTCTGGTATTTGTATGCCCAAGGTAACCGTGCGTTCCTTTCACTAATGGGGGTTCTATTATTATAACTTAAGTGAATAGGTTTAAGGAGAAAGTTTTTGACTACTTGAAAAAAAAGTGTAACACAAGATGATCAATACATATTTTTGTGAGATGAACATGTCATATAATTTTCATAACTTTTTTTTCATTTCGATATTTTGAAACTTTTTTTGTGGTTTTTAAAATGCGTTAATAATCGCAGAAAAAAATCCACAATGATCCGAAACAGGCAAAAAATGGTTTTAAACCTTAAAATAGGCAACAGAAGTCAAAATAGCACAAAAAAAGGCAAAATAAAAATTGGCCATACCGACCCCAAATGTACGGAAACATGTTTATTTCTATCTTACTCTTAAATATATCCACCCAGATGGAAAAGACACTTTGCCTAACTTCCGGACATTGTTCATTGTGTGGAACTAAACCTGCTGACTTAACATAATCTTTTTCTAGAAACTATAATCAGTTATCTCATCGAATATCTACATCACAAAATTATTTCTTCTCTTATCATTTCGGTGAACAGCCTGTAATTGCGATAAATCGAAGGCCCTTGATCAAAACTTTCTAAACTGTGGTCTAATTAAGACTTAGACTTCTTAGGTTCCCTATAGGTTCAATGGTCTCAGCACTAACCGATGCTGCCGGAACCTTTCCTTAAGCTGAAGATCCCATCGGTGAGTGTTAATTCATTATGTGGCCTTTCGTGGAAAACACGACGATATTAAAAACCAATACGTGTAACCGATTATCTTTTTAAGCCAAACGCCGTACTAAAACTTCCTCTGAACCGTCCACATGCTATCTGCGCTCACACTTCAAGTCTTCCCCCATATTTCTGAAATTCTTTGAGATGCTTTTTATGCAGTGTGTAGATCAAGACTAGTGTTGATTTTGAGACAGCATTTATAAGCCGCCATCGCCAAATTTAATTAGAGTGATTTTAGTAATTAATTTTGTGTAATTTCCTTATATAGTCATGAGTGTAATGTCATTTTATTTCCTGTACAAGTGTTGAATCCACCCTAGGCATAACATCTGACCTGGGAATTTCTGTTGCCTATAGTAATAATGTTTAGTAAAGGAGGACCCAAGCAGAACGGGTATTTTCTGGAGAGAAATTTTAAGCAGGGTCAATGGAAAAGAGTTTCCTTGTATATTGTCTGAAAGCTTTGCTGTTATTTCGTTAGGCAAGAAAGATATAATAAAGAATGTGACGACTACGGGGGTAAAAAGACAGGTTGATAACCTCTGGAACGGAGATCCTAATGGTTCCATATAATACGTATATGAGTTACATGTAAGAAGTCACGTAAGCCATCAGACCAATAATATAGCAGAGGAAAAAAAAAAAAAACAGACGGAATAGAATTCCCAATAAAGATGCGAAGATGGAAGAAAACAATCCAGATTTTTCTAAAAACACATTTGAAAGAAGAAGGATAGCTTCGTCACACCGGCAGACTGCCATGTTTATTTAGTCTTGCAATTTTGTGGCCCAGGGGCAGTCGATCCACATTCATTCTCCGTTCAGTTGGAGTCGGTGGGGCATTAGTAGTGGAAAGATATTCAGTTTAGTTCAAGTCGCGTCAGTGCAAAGAGTCCAATCCGACAGTTCAATAGAAGAGTATCGGTAGTGAAAAATTATCAGTGAGGAGTAGACAGCTGCGTCTCAGAATCAGTTGAGTTTAGCATCAGAGTATTAGAGTACCTTAACGTCACAATGATCGCTATAGTTAGTGCGAAAGTGACATATATATTCCAGGAAATAACGGCGGCACATTTTTAGGTGGAACAGACTATGAACAATAAATTGTGTTTCATCTTCTATAACAAGAAATCTTATTAATCTTCAAGATTCCTTCTCCTATGGTCACAGGGCCATAAAAGTGTCCAGCAGCAGGGTCTCAACAGCCGTGGCAAAAATATAAGTCAGCGGAAACTATCATCGGAGAGGAAGAAGAAAACTTTTACCCCTGATATCTCAATCATTAATCCAATCCTTAATCTAAACAATTAATCTAATCCTTCCAAAATCTTTCCCTCCACACATTTTGAACACCCTTTCTCTAAGAAAAACCGCTGCAATTTTTAGCATTAGCAATAACTGCAATATATCTCCAAAAGATAAACGTTCATACTTTGCTTTTTTCAGAAGTTTTAGAATGAACATTTAGAACTTTTAAATATACGACAAATTGCTTGAAAATGAGATTTTTTTTTCAAAATAAACGCGAAATAAATGTTTATTGAGAGTATACATTCTCAAGAACATACAACAAATGAAATGACGGCAGCATCAAACCTCAATTTTCGGTACTCCAACAGCTGTTAATAAAAGAGATGTCATACTGAAAGAACTGTTATTATAATTTAGTTTCATAATTGAAAAAGACAGATCTTCATTCGAGAAACATAAAAAGTGTTTCAAGTTTACAGCTTCTTTAATAACAAACTGCCATTCTTGGTTTAATTCTGTTGTTTATTTTGATACATATATTATTGCCTTTAGCGATCCTTGAGTCCCTTGAAGGGAATTCTCTGAACAGAAGTAGTAAAATGAGCAGAGATATGAACATCTGTACTTTATTTAGACTTAAAATGTAGATTGTATAAAATATTTTAGTAAAAATTGCCGATTACTATGCTAGAGGGATCATTTTACCAATATGCATATCTTTTACCTTTGGAGGTGATGAGTGAATTTTACAAACTCCCTTTATAAATAGCTTACTGTAATTACAGCGTATAATATTCTAGAATATTTTTAAACCGTATCATGAAAACATACATTCAAAATTTAACACAAAAAGTGTTTTCTGAAACGGTTCAAGGAAAAAAAAAATCGTATTGTAATTTTGTCTATCACAAAAGTATTTAAAGGAATATTATATATTAGGATTTCTTGCACGTTTTCTGAATAAAGTAAAATTTCACAGCGGAAAATGTAGCAATTGTTCACAACTACTAGTTATTGCAAATATTTGCCATGCTGCTTGGTAAATTCAGGAAACTTAAATTGTACAAATGTGCACATTTTCCAAAATGTTCGTAGTCCTAATTGAATAAAATTTCCCACCAAAGGGTTTATAGTTGTATTGCTTCTGTATTTGCTTTAAGGTACTTTGATTTGTCGGCCTCGATGATCCGGGAGTAGCGCGTTCTCCTCCGGGCTCAAGGATAGCGGGTTCAAAACTGGCCGGAGTCGATAGACTTTTAAGGCGTAAAATCTCCACTTTAAATCATGGGGAGGTGGACTGAAGGGGCATTATTAAGAATTGTATACCTGAAAAATAAAAGCTATTGATCATTTCACGCCCTAGTTTCTGGTAGAACATTTAATTAGCATCAACCTTATATTATAGCAGTATGGTATCACATATTAGTACAACATTCCAGGTTAGCTCTGCTGAAATTAAAAGCGATTATCGGTTAAATGTTTGTGAAAACACCAAAATAATGAATTAATCGTAAGGGCACATTTTAGATAATGGCACTATGGTGCCATACATTAGTACGACATTCCAAGTTAAATTTGTTCAAATCAAAATGACTATTGATTAAATGTTCGTGAAAATATCGAAATAAAAATACAAAAAAAAAGTTCACGAGAGAATAACTAACGAAGTTTCATATGAGATTCATATTTATTTGTTATTAAAAATATATGAAGGAAGCACACAAAATCGTGATTTCATAAGTAAGACAGCTCAATTTCGTAGATGCTATGATCACATACGAGCAATTATTGAGTAAGAACTCAATTCCAAATATGCATAAAATATAATTAGCTTTTGTAGATACTAGTGCGGCGCTCAGCACCTCTAAAACTAACATTTGCAAAGGAACATTTCCAACTTTCACCCAAGTCGAACGGTAATTGTGAGCAATATTCTCAAAAAGTGGTAAACTAAACGTTTTCTATAACTACCTTTGTGTTTAGAAAATGTTCACATTTACTAGCAATTGTCCACAATAGTGTGTTTTCTATTTTGATAGCGTGTAGAAAATATAAATAGAAGACGACATGACTTATGGAATGCCCATAGTTTATTATTATCTGAAATATAATATTAAAATTGTTAACGCAATGCATCTTTTGGACATATTCAACACATGTTCGAGGAAACATGTAAACAATAGTATTGGTTTATAATAATCTTGTACTTTAAAAATCCTCTAGTTTCTCACGATTGGCAAGCGGTGAATAATCATTGATTCGTAATGTATTTTTCACTCTTTAACTTCTAGACGTGAAATAATTCCTTACCTATTTAAAAAAAATGTACTAATTAACTATTTTAAAACGACAGTGCTTTCTAAATTTTCTATGTTAATGATGAGCTATATTAATTGATTATTTAATGTTTTAAAATTGTAAACAATTTATAATATTTTATAATTTTTACAGCAATATTCTAATTTGAGTTTATGTGATACGAAGAAAACTTTCTCGATGTAAAGAATCCATATGCAATAAAGTGTCGTAGATTTTGCATTTTCTTGTCCTACATGACAGAGAAGCATAGCACGACATGATGTACTTAGCCTTGCAATTCTGCCTAAAGCAATGTGGGGTAGATGTATGTAATCTTTTGGGATACCGATTTATCGATACGTGCAGCTTACCTTCTTTACTAGCTCCACTGCGCACTTCCGTCGCCTTCGGAGGTGACGATGGCATCGGTATTTCTGTGAACAAAAAAGTGAAAATACATAGTCAGCAAAAAGTATGCATTTCAGCTCTTTAAGTTTGATGTTTTCGATAACTAATGCACATTCTTGATAGATCCATAAGGACAGAGAAGATTTTTGATACTTTCAGACTGCTTTTGTGGTCTATTACCAGTCTGAAAAAACTACCTATTTAAAATTATTTTAATTATATAGAAAACATGCACATTATGATATTAAGCGGACGTTTAGAACTAGTATTGATTACATTTTAGGTTTTACTCTTTCACTTCTGCCCCTTTGAGATTTCAAATGACATCCTTATCTTAGAGCATTAGGTTGGCCAGAAGGTTCATTAATTTAAGCATTTACCAGAGCCCGTAATTTCAGGCATTTATTTTGGTTAAAATGAACAGGCAGAAAGGCACTTGAAATGCTGAAAATAGGTATTAATTACAAGTGAAAACAGAGAGTAATATCACTCTTTATTAATAAAAATGGGTATTTAATATACTTAATAATTCATTATCAATAATTAAATACTTAAGCTTATTTTCTTGGTTATCAGCAATAACAAAATGTTTTTTTTCAAAGTATCAACTGTCATAGCCGCTTATCAGTTATTTTTCATCGTGAAAATGAACGTTCTACTTCCACTGAAGTGATTGGGGAATATTTAAAACACGCTATCTCGCAAAGACTCATACCAGTTACAACAGAAGATTCACCTTTCAGGATATCATGGAAATGTTGATCAAAACAAAGTAAAGTAGTTTTGAATAGTCCTGGCGAATAAGCAAAAGATTTCAACAATAAGCAACAAATTTCCTAGAATTGTCTCGAGCAGTTCGATACAAGGTCATTCACCAGAGCTATTCAAAACTAAAGTACTTCCCTCATCCTTTTTGTTTCCTGGTATTCGTATGCCCGAAGCAACAGTGCGTTCCTTTCACAATAAAGTTTCTGCTATTTAAAGAGCTTAAGTGAATGTGTTAGGAATAAAGTTTTTGACTGCTTGAAACGAAATAAATGTATAACAATATTCTCAATAGATATTTTTGAGAGGTGAACATGTCATTTAATTTTTATACATTTTTTCACTTCGATATATTGAAATTCTTTATGTGCCTTTTAAAATGCGAAAATAATGTATAACATCCATAACTATCCAAAACAGGCAACCAAATTTTTAAAGCTTAAAATAGGCAAAAAAAAAAAAAAATGCAAAATAAAAGCTGGCCCTACCTACTCCAAATGCACGGAATCATGTTCATTTCTATCTGACTCTTTATATATCCATTCAGATAATAAAGGCATTTTGCATAACTTTCGGGCTCTGTGTATTACGTTTATATGGGACATTCCATTTCAAATCGGAGAAAAAGTTTATAAAACTGAGCTCATTTGTTTAAATATATGAGGTATCAAGAAATAAAAATTGTTGCAAAATATGAAACTCCTGTTCCAAGTATATTTTGCTATGAAAAATGTTAAAACTTTGGCATTTTAAGACAAAATTCACCTTGAAAATGAATATATCTGGAATTATGCGTTGGCTGAAATACAAATTAAAATTAAATTGCTATTTAATTATAACGTATTTCTAAGAACTTCATTCAGAAATAAAAAAATGGAACAATTATAACTTTTAAAAGAATATGTTCATAACAGAAAGAGGTTACCATATTTAAAACTTTTTATAAACTTTTATTTTAGCTCATGGTTTAGGATTGTTGGCATACAAAACATGTATACCAACACTCTTATGTTTCTTGTTGAAACACAAACTCAATTGAAGTTAACTGTTTAGCACACTCCCGCTGCGCATCATGCAGCATGTGTTCACTGGAGAAAATTTGCACGAGCTGAAGGATTTGAAACAATTTTCGTTCATTCCGAATTTATTTTCCTATTTTCAGTTAATTTGAAATGTGTAATTTTATTGTACATTTATATGCAAGGAATAATCTTTGGTTGTAAAAATATTTTAAAGAGACTGCAAGATGATAAAGGAAATTAATTTTAAAATCAAACCTTTTGGAAGAAACAGTTTTTAATAAAGAGTACTTTAAGCAAATAGTTTATCAGGAGCTTTAATTTAATATAAAATTGTTTATATATTCCGAATAATTTCAAAGTTATTTATTTCGAAAGTTAAAAAATTCTCTAACTTAATACCATTCGAGCATAGAAACTATAGGGAACGCAATTTTTATTTTAATAATAAAATACACAATTTATTTGAAAAATGCTAATGTTATTAAGTCAATATGAAGCACAAACAGCCATTAAACATTAAACACTACATCAGGCAAATTGCCCTTACGGCTTCGTTGGCACACCTTCACTCTGTTGGCAAAATTTGCAACGGCTTTAGAGCAAAGTTCCGACTGAATTTCACCCATGACACGTCTAATTTCTAAAGATAAGGAATTGTTCGTGGATTATCCACGTGAACACAAGATTTTACATCCTCACAAAAAAGTCACATGGTGTCAAATCACACGATCTCGATGGCCACTTTTGATTACCTTTGCGAGAGAGGTAAATATTTGACGCTGCAAATGACCTGTCGCTTTCAACCCTTGTATTATTTCGATCTTAAAAGGTTGCATATGCAGGTGTTTTGTTAAAAGTGACTACAACCTGCTTCTCGGAAAAGTTAATTGTTGAGAATCGACTTCATTTGGCTCGTAGCAAAGCTCTGTCTGACAAGGGCAACCTTCTCTACTAATCGACGAGAACAAGCATGTGACTTTATATTCTCTGCCGATTCTGTAGCTTCATATTTCCTCGCCAGTCTCTGCACAGCACTGTTGAGACGTTAGGCGCATTTCGTGTACCAAAAATTACACAAAGTCTCAGAACGTTCTCTGTATGGCATTCACCGTATGCAGTTTCAGAATCTGGACGCGTTGATCCTTCGTGATCCGTCCATTTTAGTTGATAACAATACACACAAATGACAGTCGTTAATTGCAATACAAACAGACGACAGTCTGTTAAATTTCAGGTCCGGCAACAGAGGCGCTCAATTCAAAACTTATATTCATATATTAGCAATAAATTAGCCATATTGTGCATGAAACTTACGCTCTTCTAAATAGCAGTTTGTGTTTTTCTTAGATGCTTTTGGAGAAAAGGTCTAAGCCAGCAGCTGAAAAAATATATCAAGTAGAAGATGAGAATATTGTTAGTTAGTGAATACAGCATAGAACTGGTACAGGCGATTCAATGATGGAGATATAGCCTTGAAGATAAGCATTGAAACTTCATAAAAAAGTTTTCTAGCTTTAGCTTAATCTACAATCCTATATAAGTCTTGGGGAATGAAGGTCTTCCATACCCATTTTCTTTTCTCTAGAGCAGCGAAATATCTATCGCAACTCAAAAAGCTATAACCACTTACTAAGTATTTCTGTACTGTAAATATTTCCCTTAAAACTACTTTTAGCGTGGTATGGCACTTAGAACACCAGATGGCAGCTAGCATGACATTAAGAACTGCGCTATCTGTTTAACGTGTATTTGAACTACTTCAAGTGTCTATAGGCACTTGCAGCATGACTATGAATATGCATCTGGACACATAGAACGCACTTTTGAAATAAAACGATTAAATTTAAAAATGACACTTAGAAAGTTGGACATTTTTACTCTTCGTGTATTTTTAACAGATATCATTTCTATCTCTAAAATTTAAAATTACAGTATTTTCTTAGTTTAGTGTTTAATGTACGCACGGTACTAGTTGAATTGTTTTTCCATTAGTGTACACAAACTCCGATTGCGTAGCGGAATGAGAGCACGGTATCAAGGCACTAAAATAATTTTCTGAATTATTGTTATCTCTCTTTACTTACTATCTTCCCATGCATGACTAACAATAACAGCCAGTGTGTAAACGTTTGTTTCCCGCAAGGAGGAGAGTAAAATGACATGCGAATAAGTCATTTTCCTGTTGTTCTTGCTGGAAATCCATTGCTCTAATGAAATCTGTCCTTTTCCTTAGCAAAACCCCTCTGGTTTAACGTATTTCAAAATAAATACATAGCAGTAAATTAATTTCCTTGTTAATTGTGTTATAAAAACCTCACGTTTACATTTGCGCTTGGTGTAACATACCTACATACATTTCAGGGAGATGAAGTTAAACTTTTCCCTTGTCATAAACACCGGATGTTCTTCAGACAAGAAATTTCTCCCTCTTCTGTTTTAAAAACGCACGCCTGGGGCAACAATCCTACTGTTGCTGCTACAACAAAAACGTTTCACTTCACGAAACAAAAGCCCACGTTTGTTACGCGCGTAACTCAAACGGTTCATTAGGGCATCTCTTGACCACTCAACCACGGAGTCTTCCAGTTCTCTGCAAAGTGCACTTCCGCTGCATTTGCATGAGAACAGTACGTCAACGCTGTTATGATATCACGATCTCCTTTCAATCTTCTCAATATAGAATGTAAGTTTCTGCAGAAATGAAAAGTAGGTAGCAAATAATTCATTTTAGTGACTTTCGCAGGAATCTATTGTGGTTGTGCTCATGAAACTATTTTTGAAAATTTTCTTCAATCTCCACCTCCCTGGTACCGAAAATTATATATATATGCGCGCGCGCGTGTGTGTGTGTGTGTCCTTTAACGCTCTAGCGGTCACAATGATTTTTTTTTCTGAACGAAACTCGGCATATAATCATCAATTAACAAACGATTCGTCGAGTTCGTAAACAGTAATTTTGGGTCATTGGATGTGCGGGTTAACCTAAAGAGAAAATTAAAAAAAAAAAAAAACAATAATAAAAATCGCTCTAGTGACGGCAAGTTTTGCTTTTTATCAACAAAACACAGTACATATCTTTAAAATATATAGATAAAAGTAGTTTCCGAAAAGCACGACAATCGAGTCATTAAGATGGGGGGTTATACCTGAAAACCGAATGTGGTTAAGACGAAATTTAAAAAGTACTCCAGCGGCCGTTGTTTTAAAATTTGTTAAAAGAAATTGCGTATATAGCACTGAAATAAAATAAGAAACATATTTTCTGAAAACCAGTGAAATCGGGAAAACAAATGGGAATTTGGCTGAAACCAAAAATTTAAAAATCACTCTAGTGACAATAGTATTTCTATTTTCGCAACGAAACTCCGCGTATTCTATTTAAATAAAATAATAAGTATGTTTTCAGAAAATAAATGAAATCGGGCCATTAGGAATGGGGATTTACCTGAAACCCAAAATTTAAAAATCGCTGTAGTGGCATTAAAATTTGTTTTTCGCAACGAAACTGCGTTTATTCCATTTAAATAAAACAAAAAGAGAATAGTTTCTGATAATCAGGGATATTGAGCCATTAAGTGCGAGAGTTTACCTGAAGCCAAAAATTTCAAAATCGCTCTTGCAAACCAATATTTGTTTTTTCACAATAAAACCCGCACATACCATTTAAATAAAACAAGAAAAATAATTTCTGAAAATCAGTGAAATCATATTATTAGGAATGGGGTTTCACCTGAAACAGAAATCGTAAAAAATTACTTTATCGGCACCAATATTTAATTGTTCGCAACAAAACTCGGTATAGGTATACCATTTTTGTTGTCATTTAATTTACCATTTAAATAAAGTAAACAACATAGTATCTGAAAATAGGGAAAGTCGGACCATTAAGAGTCAGGGTATGCTTAAAAAGTGAATTTTAAAAAAATACTCTTGCGGTTAATATTCTCTCTATTGTTTTAAAATAAAAGACAAATTAATTCAGGTTATAAACTCTATTTATAACGTTGCATATGTTTTATGTTAAATAAAAGCATCGTTGTGAAGATAGCAAATGTGAAAAATTAATCTAATATGTGTTTGAGAATTATGTTTGTATATAAAAGCATTGTGTTCTATCCTTCAGAAAACATTTGCGTCATACATTTTTACTACAATAACATTTAAATTAAATTTCAGAGCCACTGAAAATCGATAGAACTTTCGATTGTTTATTGTTGATTATGTATATTGTAATTGTTTTTAAATAGTAACATGCTTTATTGAAACATATGAACATCATCTTCTTAAATATACAATGTAAGTCAAAACTTTCTGTTATTTCTCTATTTTAGTGAATGTAAAGGGCTCAGTTCATAAACACGGTTACATTTAATTTTTTTTTTTACTCTTTTATAACACTTATAGGTTACAAGAATTCTAATTTTGTTCCCCTAATACCACACGGTAATGCCATAACCTATTTAATTTCATTAATCAATAAGCCCATTAATTGAATGTTATATTCCTTTTAAAAGTTACTCTACTAGGTGAGGAATTCGCTTAGTTTACGCAGCTCCAGCGTGACGGACTTTTTAAAATATTATAAGTAACAAATAAGCAACTTATTTTAAAACATTTTTTCCAAAATTAAATTTTAAGAAGTTGAGGGGATTTTGAAACAAGACATGCTAGATAAAGATAATTAAATAATAATCCAAGCCATTACTTTTCAAGCTTTTATTTAGTGCTCAAAAATAACTTCCCTTAACATATAAGCACTTAGAAATTTTTTCCGAGACTTTCTGTAAAATTTGCCAACGTACAGGGAGTAATTGTGATAAAGGCCTCATGTATTTATTCTATTTGGTTCTAAATGCTATATACATCTTTTTGTTTAAGGTTTTATATGAAAATAAATGCAAAAGTGTAATATCAAGTGAACGGGATGGCCATGCAACAGGTCCGGCACACCCAATCCGTCTATTTCGTAACTTGTTAAGAAATTCACTGTGCAGCTTGGCAAATGTGGGGGTGCAACAACTTGTGCTATACAGAATGTCCCACTTAAAACACCAATATAAGAATCAGATGCAACTTAAAATATTACGCCAAAGAGAAATAAATGTACACTCTTTGACAAAAAGGGGGGGGGGGTTATCTCCAGATTCCGTGTCGATGGGAGAATTTGGGGATGGTATTCACGACGCGCATGCAGCTAATGGTACATTTCAGTGGGCGCTTTGCCTGTGAACATAGTGGTTACGATCATAAGTACCTGGAAAGGGAATATTAAGGTAGAGCAGCTGAGAATGGCTGAGCGGATAGGAAGGCATTGATCTTCTGTGTAAGCTCTTGGGTTCAAATCCCATTGTTTTATTTTTCACTATTGGTTTTATAAGTAAGATTATATTGCATTAATATCATATTATATTTTAACTTATCATTTGAGTTTTAAGACATTACCTATGCACTCACCAAAAAGTTATCACAAACTATTATATTATTCACAAATAACTACGTAAATACATGAACAGAAACATTCATTTTCTAAAGTGAAAAAATACGGAAATAAACACAAATTAATATCAGGCGCATGACCCCTCAGCATGTACAATTACCCTCATCAATCTTCGGGACATAGATGATGTCAGATTTCTACAGCAGTGTGGACGAGAGGCTACAACATCCAGGCATCTTAAATTTGTACCCATAAGTAAACTTTTGTTCTTCGTGCTTGTGCAAGAAATACATGTGCAACATATTGCATTTAGATAGAACAAATACCGAAGGAAATATAATAATATTAATTATAACATGTTAACTTTAAAGCTTGCTGTGTGTGAGAAACAATATTGCCAAACTAATTTGTCACAATACGTTACAAAGATTTAATAAAAAAGGAAATTGCTTCATGCTGGGAGGGGAACCTGCGCTCTTAACCACAGCACACTCTGCCGCAGAGCTAACGGAACACACTCACACCACACTAGTCAGCGTCTTTAGTGCATACCACATAAAACAGCCTTGCTGGTTACATTGTGAATTCTTCTAAGTTCTACAATAGAACTTGTAAAGCTATGTGGACGATTGAGCGGAAAATATCGCGTGTCCTTTGGTTAGGAGAAACAATTTGTGAAGCACGTGCAACGCTAATTTCATCGAGAATACAACCTTCAAAGACACAATCCCATTCCTGACTATAAGAGAATACAAGTTCAAGCAAACAGGAAGATTGTTACCGAAAACTGATAAGCAATTTAAGAGAAGATAACATAGCTTGGTTGCCAGTCACCGGGTCTAACACCTTTTTATTTTTTTCTTATGAGGATTCGTAAGAATCAAATGTAGCCCAGCAGTGACTGAATTCGATGAATTTAAGCGCAGAATCTGCCTCGATATTCAAAATGTCAATCTTCTGTGAAGATATATTTGCATAGAGATTGGCAAAGGCTTGACATATACCATGCTATAGATGGTAGTCACGTTGAAATCTATCGAAAATAAACACTAGAACACTAGGACAGCTAAAAATATGGTATACCCAGAACGCGGAAACATATAAACATACAAAACTTTATTATTTTATTTATTAATAACATCATTTGAATTTACAAATGTTTTAGAACGATAAATAAGTAGCTATTAAATTATGTTTAAATATTTAACTTGAAAAAGTTATACATTATTTCTATAATCTGAAAATTTAGCTTTTGCTTTTCAGTTTATGACTATTACTTTCCTAGTTTTTCTCAGTCAAGTGCATTTATTTGAAGGATTATAATTTTTTTTTCTGAGCCACCTATACGCATTTTGCACAGATAATCAGCGCTTTTCATGCACATTTTCCACACACATCTATGCGGCACTTTTCACAAAAATCACTTGTCTTGTTTCTTTTACACAGACCGATTTGGCATTTATTTCGCTTTTGAAAGGCCTATGCCCTTTTCCTCTTCCACTTATTGCTCTTCTTATTGATCTTTTCTACACTTCAGTTCATTCACCTGCTGAAAGATGAATTTCTTCCTTTTTATCTTTCTGATTTTTTACCTCATTGTAGATGACCCCATGCATTGATTGTTGTCTTGTCCAGCTCGGGTTTATTTCTCAACAAATCGGAGAAATCTGAGCACCTCCTGAAATCTCCTCACATCGTGTCCTTTATGAATGTAGGTCCCCACGAACGTGACCAAGGATCATCTACTGACATATCTTTCGTAGAGATTACTCCTCGGTGTACATGATAAAGAAATTAAAATACCGCTTAAAAAGAGGGTTTTAGTTCAATTGTTGGGCATTGGAAAAGAGAGAAAGATCTCTATAAATGAGGCATGAACCCATTAGCTTGGCGATCATCTTCTCCAGTTCCTCAAGTGAAACAGTCCACGCGTGTTGCAGTTTCTTCTGAGCATTGGATTCTGTATACTTCTTTATGAGACGAAGTATCGATTTATCAAAAAGTAGACGAAAAGCACTGATGGGGGAGACTCCACTCGTGTGAAAGCAAATGTAGTGGGACCTCCTCGCTCTTTTAGACATTTATAGCAGTCCTTCTTCCTGACGAAGATGATATATTGGATGCCTCCCATTTGGACCCTTCTGTAGACACCATTTTTATTGTGGAGGAACCTGCTGAGATGACAGAGGCAATGGTTGAGGAATATTAGCACTCGCACCCGCTTCGGATAAGCAATCCTCGCTAACATTTACATTACTGTCACTAGTTTTGGGGATAAATTCACTCCTCAAGTCCGATAAGCTAATTTTTTATTCAACGTCGGAACTATCGAAAAAAAAAAGCGTAAAATCTCGTCATCTGAAATCCCCCCCCCCCCGAAGTTGTATTAATTCAAGACGACGGTCTTGAACACGCAACACAATCTAAATAGGAAGGTAGTATTTACAGACAAAACTGATTGTATACACACATACTGGGTCCCAACAATGAGACGATATTTTTCTCTGCACATTGTTAGTTACTGTAACTGTATTATTGGTCGTTTGTCGAAAGTTTTACTGCGCAGTTGCGCTATAAATTTATAAGGACCCAAATTAACCTCTCTCACCGTTCTAGGCATAGGACATAAAAATGAACGAAAAAAATTTTATATCCAAATGTAACATCATAAAGACATAGAAAATGGAATAAAAGTCATGATGTTTGGTGCAAAAATATGAATATCCGAGAAAACAGTACAACAATAAAATTAGTCAGGGGTCATTTGACCCCTCCCGCAGTTCTAGTGTTAAAATTACAACTCTTAGGGCCGGTTGCTTGCATAGTTAATCAGATTCAAGCAAACTGAACTTAGAATTTTGCTTGTATAAAAGTTAATCCAAGATCATTTCACCTGTATCTAAGATTAAACTTAATTTTCTAAGGTTAATCTGGGTGAATTTGGTTAGCGAAGTTACACAATTACTTATACGAATTGAGCTTTAAAGGAAAGGAAAGTGAAAAGGCAAGTCATTTGTGCAAAGAAGAATATGTATGACTGCTTTAACTATTCGCTGAATGCATTGCTGTAAGTTTATAAACTATTTATAGGTTTTGTATTTGTAGGTTATGTTATTATTATATTTTATATATTATGTTAAATGATAATACTAAACCATTATCTGCAATTGTATTATACGGCCATTCATAAAATAAGGTGGACCTGATGTCTCTTTGTCCCTAAGGCAAGCATGTTTGATAAATAAAATTCATTGTACCAAAGTGCGGCTGATCCTGCTGTTTTTGGTTAACTAACTTTGACCTCATTCACTTACAGCTACAGCAGCAGTAATTAATAGCGTGATTGTTTACTTTCGACTTCATGTTCATATGGTTCCTGTTTTTCACACTTTCGTACTTAGTTGCCGTACTCCCAGTCATTTGATTTTCGTATTTGGTATTTGCATTCTATAAATTTCTCCTGCATTAACCGTATTAATTTATTTCTGAGTCTATGGGAAATAACAGTAAAATTGCTGAAATGTTTTTAAGCTTAGATGGTTTTGAAATTAATTATTTACAAATGTATTTTTGCCCCCACTTTCCAATGTTTTTTTTTTCGTTCTAACACAATGTAATATATATAATTGGTGAGTTTTCCTTCGCGGGACCGCTTTCGTGTAACGGCCTGTCGGTCGGTTCAAGCTGGTAACGCGGAAAACGGAAGTGATTGTCGGCTTATGAAATTAACCTCTGAGAAATGGAAGACCTTTCTTCACGAATGAAAATTTCAATTCATGTGATGTCTGTGCACCTGTCTTGTACACTTAATGCCCCTCAGAGATAAAAATCGCAAGGATGTTAAATCGGGAAGGGGGCTTCATGTTGTTAGTGTTAACTCTTATCCTCCAATATTTCATGAATTGCTTGCAAGGAGACGTGGGCTGTATGTGCCGTTGTACAGTCCTGTTGGAAAGTCGCGAACCTACGTTGCCTCACATTTAATTCACGGAAAAGGTGTTGCAAAATATTCTGCACATACATATCATCATGAATTGTTTCTTCAAAAATAATAGGAACTATTAAATAGGTCATTACACTCCTATATTTCGACCACTTTGAGAGCGGAAAGGTTTAGGAGTGATGATTATGTCAAAGAAGGAATGCATTCTTGTCTGCAGGTACTAACAAAACAACTTTTTACTTTGGAATAAAGAAGTTAGTGTTACGGTATATCATTAGTCATATCTGTAATACAATTATATACCTAAAAGTTTCAATTTAATGTACTTTTTCATACTTTATTGTATAATTTATTCCTTTTAATGTTCTAGAGGTTAAATAACTAATTATTGGAAATGGAAACTACTGCTGCTATTAATGCACTATGATGGGCGTGGCAGCTGTAACACAGCCGTACTTTTTTAATTGAGATCATATTTGATAAACATAAATTTACGATCATTATTTTATTTATGCGCAAATCAATGGGTGAAGAAGATAGGAGACACGAGTGGAATTGGAGAGAGAATTTCAAACATGGCGCACTGTGCGTTTTCCCTCAGGGTGGTAAACTCTCCAGGGCGAAATGCGAGCCGCAGTTTTGTTGTGGATGCAGTTAATAAAGCAGAACTCTGTTGCTGGGAAATGGTTGCGGAGGTTGGGAGAATAGTAGCCGCGGAATGAAGTTGTGATGACAGGGCTACCAACTTTTGGCAGATTTGTTGTTATGGCAAAGTGTGTGCCCGCCATCATAGCCCCACTCTGTGTTATAACGGTGAGAGTTGTGCGCTATAATGCACATTCGTTATTTTTATTCCAACCCCTGTACGACGACCACTATGCTGCCATCTAGCTCGCCAAGCTGGAGTGCAAGCGAGAAGAGGGAAAAAAGTTGGCTTTCATTTCATTCATTAATGAAGCTTGAAAGGAATACGTTGTCAAAACTCGTGTGGCGTTTTGCACGGCCACAAGAATATTAAATGTGTCTGCTGGTACAAGGCCCTGGTTACTGCACACGTGAATTAGAGAGGCAGGTATTCTGCTTCTTTCTCTGCAAATGTAACTTCTGCATATACACGGAAGTGACTCGTTCCTCTTTAATCACATAATGTCACGCGTGTAGCGGGAGTTACTCTGCTGGTTATTAGCCTGCGTTACTGAAAAGGTTCTCGGTATCGATCATAGATGGCCATGCAATTGGTAAGTTAATAGTTTTTTTATGTTAGTACACACCAAGGGGGGGGGGGAAAAGACTGTCGATGCGTTCATTTGTTTCGGCTCAGCGCTCGATTTACGGCATCTCTGTACGCATGTCTTTATAGTCTTTAGTCTCATTATATCACAACCAGTCACATCCAGTTCAGTTAGACGTACGCTGATATTCTAGCGGTTAAAAACAGATGAGTGCTACCAAAGTTCAAATCCTTCCCATGCGTGAATGATTTTGTTTGCTATTTTTTGTAATTAAAAATAATATTTAGTGTATACACATGATATAACTTCCAATTGTAAAGGCTTATTTGAATTTTAAGATATATATGCTCATACAAAAAAATAAGATTTGTTTTGAAAATTAATAGGAAATTAATAATTCTCTTTAATTGCAATACAGCACTTTTTATGTTAATTTTAGTTTTATAATATTTATTAATGTGGCATTTATTTTGAAAACGAAAACAATCGATTTAAGTTTTGGAGTTTGATTGCAAATGCCTTAATTTCAAATATATTTCGTTCATTTAAAATATTTTTACCGTCATATAATTAAACAATAAATTTTGTTGCAAAATCTAACAAATAAAAAATCCAAATATAACAAGGATTTGCATTTACGTATAAACTACCAGAAGAATAAGATCATTAATTGATTATGTGGAGCAAAAAGTTACAAATCCATACTTTACAAAAACTTGTACAGTGAGAGCAGTTTAAAAGTCTCGGTAGGAGGTTAGGCCCTGCGTTGCACATTTTCTGATACACAATTCACATATTTTTAGAAAGTTATCACCGATTAGCATTCGTAACGTATCGCTAATGGAACTAACTTAATTTCCAATATTTGTTTCAAGTTCCTTTAGTGTGTGCGAGATTTAGTTAAATACATTCTATTTTTTTCAAAGATAAAAATCATAAACCATAATTTTGAGAACGAGAAAATGCCGCGCAGGTACCCTAAACTTAGGCCGAAACGTTTCGTTCCTTAAAAAAATCCTTTCCAATATATCATTTCATCTCATGTATCATCAGTGTCCACCGCCTGTGATGCCTCAGTAATAAAAACGGCGTTAAACACTTTTAAAAAATTAACACCGTTAGCTATTTCCTTTCGATAGGTTACAGGCCTAACTCTTCACCGTATCTGGCATAGCATGCTTTTATTACGTTCGACCTTCCTAATATGACAAAAGGCGGCACAGTTTGACAATTTACAAAAGAAACATCTGCTTAACAAATTTCTCCATGAAATATCGATCCGTTGCTTTTGCTTAGGTTATATACAAGAATACTGTTTATAAAAGGCAATAGGTTTCCCTGTCCCAAATTTCCAGGTCAAGAGATCTGTACTTTGGTAAGAAAATGAAATCATACGCTCAATACTTGAACACATGTACAGGGAATAAATTCTGACACTGCAGTCATGATTAAAATAAAGAAGTTACTTTAATCAATTAATATGTTCATTCTAATTTATTTGGGAGGGGGTGGAAGCCAGTAGTTTGCATTTCAGTGTTCAAAACATTTATTTTTGTGCTCAAAGATCTCTTTCGGGTTCAAAGATCTAATCTTTTGATTTGGTATATCAATTATATATTTGACGTTTAAACTTTTACAAGCCTCAAGGACTTGTTAGTCGGTCCAGGTGGTGCAGTGTCAACCATAATTGCCTTCTAAACCCAAGATCGCGGGCTCGATCCCGGCCAGGATGGAAGGATATTTTCGGGCGTAAAAATCCTTCGGAAGGGAAGTAAAGCCGTGTGTCCCGTGTCGTACATTTACGGCACCTCAAGCCTGAATGAAGAGACCTGAAGAGAATGGGACGCTGATGACCTGAGATGTTAAAGAGCGTCCGTAAATAAATCAAATCAAGGACTTTTTAAGCTCTTCCAAAAAAAGAACTGACAGATTCGAAGTTATTCAAGGTATGGCAAGGGAACTTTTAAGCCCACATTTCTTATCTTTTTTTTAGATACTTGTTAGCAAATAAGAGAGAGATAAACTTACCATAGAGTCTAATGGAACCCTCAGTCTCCCCAAGAGAGTTCTTGGATATACAGCGGTAGTTGCCGAAGTCCTTGTCGCGGAGGTCCCGTATCGTCAACTTCATGTGAGCTCTGTAGCTGTTTTCTGTCGTCTCGATGCCATATTTCTTGGTGGGGAGGATCATTACGTTCTCATAGACCCAGTAGCTGATAGCACGTGGATAAGCCTCCGTGTGACAATCGATCGTCACGTTGGTTCCTGCAGGTGCGCCTACCAACTGGTTCGGCACCCAGATCATCGGCGAAACTGCAACGAAAAAGATTACATTAATGTTTTCATGTATAGGCTGATTCTTTCGGTACAAGGCCCTGGAAAATGTAAATTCTCACCTCCTTATGTAAAAAATTCTTTCACATTCAGGGGGAAAGAAGGCGAGGTCTGGTGAGCGTGTGGCGAAGAGTCGTCTTGTGTTGATAGCGGTACAGACAGCAGACCCGCATTAATCTTTCCTCTCTTCTCTCGCGTACCTTTTCACTGCAGTTACCTGTTGTAGTTGTTGAATGTGGCAATGTTAGACATACTCCTTTAATTACAGTACGTTAGTGTGGTTACAGTTCGCAGTTACGTGTATACGTTTTATTTCTTTGCTTCATACCTCAGTGTGTGAGCTGTGTATCATTCGCAGTTACAGAGCATTTATGAGAAAAGGAATAGAAGCGTTCAGGATATCCGTGTAGGACATTTTTGCGACCAGAGACTTTCGCTCTTTAACAGCTCAGGTCATCAGCGTCCCATTCAACCCAGGGCGTGAAACGGCCGACAAATTTTTCTCAGAGGCCTCTCTTTCAGGCTTGAGGTTCTTTTTCGTGCCGTAAATGTACGACACGGGACCCACGGCTTTACTTCCCTTCCGAAGGATAAAAATCCATACTTAGGATTTTTACGCCCGAAAAAATCCATCCCTCTTGGCCGGGTTCGAACCCGCGATCTTGGGTTTAGAAGGCAAGTATGGTAACCACTACACCACCAGGACCGACTTATAGGAGGAGGAACTTTAAAAAGGAATAATGTTTCTCAAACAAACCTTGTGCACAATCTACTAGGAAAGTTCTAAAAGTTCTAGGCCTGACTCAGAGACCTCGTGAAGATGGCAAATTACTATGATTAGTTCTAAGTATCATCCTTTAGATGGCGCCTCTAAAATTTCAGACGCTAAACTGTAGTCACTTGTCTGTAACTATCGGTATAAACAATACAATGTTCAAGGATTTAATCACAACAGAAATACAAAAGGATTTACCTTCCACATTAGAGAATTCTTCTCTTTCGTGATGAATTTAAGCGAGGTCGTATTCAAGATGGTGAGCAATTTGTCCCATAATTGCTACAAAAGTTCACAATGACACACTCAATGATCGTCGATTAAAGAAAGGTACGCGAGTTGGCTGACATTGCAAACACCTCGACAGGTCGTTTACACGGAGTTTTATGTATGAGAAAGCTTTCGGCTCGACGAGTGCCTCTTTTATTAACAATGGGCCATAAGCGCAGCCGACTGAACCTTTTGCAAGAGTATTTAGACTTGTTTAAAGCAATTCCAATGTTTAATAACAGTAGGTGAAACATGGATTCACCACTACACGCCAGAGATGAAGCAATGGGTGCAAGAGGGAAGGTGCTCCGAAGAAGGGAAATTGTGTTCCATCAGCGGTATGGTGGAGACCGCTGTTCTCTATTGTGCTCATAGACAATCTAGAAAAAGGAAAAAAAAAAGTAAGGGAGGGTATTACAGAGCAATTGAAGAATGCTAAAAGTCCAAACGTATCCCTTTTTCAAAGAAAACCTTTTCCATCCCAAAAAAGCACCCGCACATACCTAAGTAGCAGTGAATTGAGCTTTGAAAATCTGCCAGATGGAGCCATTAGTGCTCAAGTAATTTTCTTTTTTCCAAATCTGAAGAGATGGTCCGCTGGACAAAGATTTAGTTCAAATGCTAATGATATAGCTGAGACAGATGTTTATTTTGCAGAGTTAGAAAGATTGTATTGTACTGAACGTATAAAGAGATAGGAATATCGTTGGTCTAAATGTACTGGGCTAAAAGGTGAAAAAAAATGCATTTTCCTTCTCAGGCTTCGCGCGTACTGATAGCTGCAAATGTGGTTGACAAGAAAGTTTTATGCAAATGCCTGCGATAAAGCTAATAATATGGTAGATAAGACTGAACACTCTTGGGAACTTTGTTACAGTTTCTCAGGCAAAAGTAATCGCATTTCTGATCTGCTTAACTTCAGTGAGAAGGGAAATTATCTTCATCAACGTATGCCTATTTTCATAGACAGTCAAACTGCATTTAGTGGACCTAAATCTCATTTAGCTCTAGGTTTGTATAGGATTGTTTCTAATATCTTATTACTCTTTTCATAAAGGATCAATCAGAACTTTGTTGGGTTATTATTATATTATTATTATTATTATTGAATAGTGTTTAATGCTCGTTTTTACGACTGAGGCATCTTAGGTGGTTGGCATTAATGATGCGTGAGATGAAATGATAAATTGTTTTAAAGGAAGGAAATGTTCCAGGCTTAAGTTTAGGGTACCTCCCCGGCATTTGTCAGTTATGAGGACTGAGGAAAACCTGAAGAACCCTCAGTCAGGGAGGACAGTCCTGGAGGGAATAGAACCCCAAACTTCCCGCTCAAGACCTCGCGCCTTAATTACCTCGGCTACCCGTGGCGATACTTTGTTGGGTACCTGGACACCAGGGTATATGAGGCAAAGCGTTGGTAGTTAAACTGACAAAATAAATAAAACAAAGGAACTAAGATTAACGCCATTAATAAAAAAAACTGTTAGAACCGTAGTATAAAAACTGAAAAAACATCAGAAATAAAAAAGAAGAAAAACTTTACCGTTCAGGAAAGGGTAACGTTCTTATTGAAACATCCAATAGCACCCTGGCTAAGAACCTACTGAGTTGGTATAGGAAGCAAACAAGGAAAGGTATTGGAATGATTACTGTAAGTTGGCCATTACGGAAACATCTACGGGCGTTGGGACTCCACCACGGAAATCCCACATTCTGTCTCTGAGAGCACTTTGATGGGACTGCAAAACATCTTACTAGAAGTATACCATGGAAAGACAAATAACATCTGTATTAAAATCCCATCTTAAGTTTGTAGGGAACATTTAATTATCAATGGACTAGTCTGATGTGGATTTTTTATAAAATTTTGGTGCATTCAGTATAACGACGATGACACACTTTAATAATATCCAGGAAAGTACCCACCTAATTTCACGGAAATGCAGAATCTTCGCTTAACAGCATCAACAGTGCTGATATTTGTTCTAACATGCTTCAAAATCCATCTGATTAATCATTATTTCTCTGTTAGTGTGATACTTGTATACAATGCATCTACTTTCAAATTGCTGTAAAACGCTAACGGTTAAAGATATAATGAAACACAAAAAATCTGAAAGGAAAATTCACCAAGAAAAGTTTTTGAACACAGGATATATTTTACATTTTGTTGAAGCAAATTACCACATCTCTATATATGTCCCAACAGTTACAGTGACAACATCAAAGCGGTAGATAATTTCCTGCCATGTACGTTGCAACATGTTTTTAGTCACGTTGGCTATGACTGCAATGAAGCGCTCCCGATGATGCAGAAAATCTCTGACTGGGGTGGTTTAAAGCTTATCCTTTACGTACCCCTAAAGCAAAAATCCAAAGTGGAGAGACAGGGGACCTTGGGGGCAATCGGCGCTCTTCTAGTAGTCTTACGGTCAGGAAAAGTCTCATCACGACCTCTATATTTACCAGACCCCAAGGTAGGGGTATCGGCAATGGAGAAAATGGTGGAATATGTGGTCCGTGTGTTAATTCCATCACTTATTAATTTGCATTTTTCTGATTTATTACAGTGGTTTATGGTTGGAAGTAAATCAACAGTGGCGTGTTTCTACTTTTGTTTTTGTTTTCTTTTATTAAGTTAATGTTGATTTAGTGAAATCGCACCAGGAACTTGCTTAATATAAAGTGTTAGTACTACATGGGTTTGCTCTTGTATGTATTTATTATGACAAGTTCACAACATAATACCCTATTTACATTTTCTAAATAGCAGTAATCAAAGGAGGAGTGGATAAACAGTATATATCGCGCAAATTTTGAAGTTAATGATGAAACCATAGTGTATATTAATGGATCGAGATAATGAGAGTTTTATTGAGATTGATGATGTAACATATATCGATTCGTTTGTAAGTGAGGTTATGCAAAGACAGGTATACTCGTAGTAAATCATCCATTTTGCTGTTATTTAAATACATTTGTTTATTGAGTTCGTTCGTTGCAGTTATGTAGTTTATTACAGTAGTTTCTGGTTGGAAGTAAACAAACAAGAGCGTGTTAATTTTTTAGTTTTTTTTATTAGTTAATATTGATTTAGTGAAATCACACCAGGAACTTGTGTGATAGAACGTTTTTAGTACCACTAGGTTTGCTCTTGTACGTCTTTATTATGGTAGCGCACGGTATAATGCCACATTTTACATTTCCTAAATATAAATAATTAAAGGAGTGGATAAAGAGTATACACCGTGCATGTTTTGAAGTTAATGATGAAACTGTAGTATGTATTAAACATTTCTTACTAACATTTATGGTCAGAAAGCAAATTTTCTTTGTGCTATTTTCTTTAATGTACTATCTTATGTGACAGTATGGGTTAATGAAAAGGAAAGATCCGGAAGAACGAATGGATCGTGTTTTGGAGCGAGATGAAGAGAGTTTTAATGAATGGTGTGAGCAGAATATCATGTTTCGACTCCTTTGCAAGAGATATTAAAACAAGATAGGTACACCCGTTTATAACTCTTGTTGCCAAGGAAGACTACGTCCTTTTTCTTAAAATAGATGATATGATGTTGTCTCAATATGCCGATTAGTTTTATGGTGGCCAGTTATTTCATAAAGAACTGTGCTTACTTGCGGAGAAGTTTTAATTCCTATTATTTTATATTTCGTTTACATATGAGATATATTGTTGTAAATCATTTCAGATTCTAAAAAACTATGGAAATATTTTCTAATGACATCCTGATGCACAGTCCTACTTAAAAGTTCGGTATTTGCTTTTAACAGTAATATGGCCACTTTGGCCGTCATTTTTTCCGTATTGGGGTTTAGTAAATGTAATGGGTTTCTTCCAAGGTACTGCGAACATATCTGTACCAATGGGGCGGGGCGTCTTCTTGCTGTACAAGTGATAGTTTTTTCATGAAAAGAAAGGCCTAATTACTTCATTTATGACCCGACTCCTGCCTACCTTTTGTTGGCAATGAAAAACGCTACAAAATTTGATTAGTTTGCCTTTCAGATGGCATCTTATGTGTCGTTATATCTTTAACCAACGTTTTACATTAATTTGAAATTAGATCCATTAAAGGAGGACGCCTTATATTTATCCTACTATCTAATATCATTTCCTTTCACTCTGAATGAGTTAACATTTTGTCCCTAGGATTTTATTTCCAATACACTACTGCTTTGGAGAGTGTTACGAAAAAAGTCAACGCAGATTTACCTTGGGGAGTTCAGAGCAGTGGAAATGCGAAAGCCAGGAACTGTAGGGTCTGTAACATGCCTTTGAAGTCACCAAATATTGCCTTAAATTGAAAGTGCAGAGTGTTCTGTAAGCTATGGTTACGATTGCGTAATGCTTCGCGAAACACAGTTCTCACATAACATTCTCAGTCATTCGTTCAATAATTGAATTGGCTTGCTCTACTCTTACCCGTTTCCCTCTTCTTTGAGAGTTATGAGTACATATGTAAAAAAAAAAAAAAATAAAATAAAAAAAAAAAAAAAAAAATCGGCAATCTTTGTGGGCTTGCATGAAACACCAAAACAAATTTTTCCTAATGCCACATTTTCCTACAAGGCATTTTTTTAGGACATCACTTCTTAATTAACGTGCATCATTTGCCTTAACAGCATACAAAACATTTCAAAATTTCATTTTACAAAGGAGCAGTGGCAAAGCGTGACTTTTTGTATAGGATTGAGACATGGGAAGTCGAAATTAATAGAACATTTAATTTATGGTAAATATATCACGATAACAGCTCTATAATGTTATCATAAGTCTTGTACGGATTAAAAATTGAGACTACTGTAACATTAGCGACGCTTAAAATACATTACCTGCAATATTAAAGGAAGTTCATGGTTCATTATTCACTCTTAAATCTATTTGTATCTATATAAGCTCAATCCTTCAGCTATTTTCTGTGCAAATACTTCCGTCACGTTTGGAATAAGTTCTTGAACCTTTTACCATCCCGAGCCATTCCGCTGCAACTACACAGAAACAGAGGGGTAACAGCTGCAAATGAAGAGCTACAAACCCTATAATAAGTCATAGTAAATAAAGGAACATAGAGAAGTCGCTCCACAGCCATTGTGTATGCGAGATTTCACTAGGGAAGTGAATTCGGGTGGCAGCACTGACTGCGCACTGTTATTCCATTTACTTAACCACCAAGACAAGCACACCTTTTAAAGTCAAAACCTTAGAAACGGTCGGCTAATTACCTGCTAAAAACCGGGGTTGAAGGAAGGAATGTCAGAATTATAGGAACAAACTTGCTATGTGTGGTGCGGAGAAACTTATTGATAACTCGTTAGTATTTACTGTCAAAATTAAAAAATTAAACCAATCCACAGTACCGTTATAAAAACACTCCCTTTCATCTCACCCTGACAGTGACTTGGAAAATAATTACTACGCTTGCGCAAGATAGACAGAGCCTTCGGCCGTATTATTTGTAATTAGTTACCTATAATATAAAAACACTAACTTAAGCAAATAAATATTTCAGTTCCTCAATAAAAAGTATTACATGCGAGCCACAGTAATTTTGGGCAAACCGTGTTACAGTCTTAATGGACATTTCATCCCAGCAAAACAGGTGCAAAAATTGCATCCGTTGACCACTCCCAAAAATTATATAGTCGAGACTGGACTGTCTAACACGGTCAAGGACTGCAGAATTTCCTTTTATATTCTCTACTGTTGCAACTATCATGGCCACCCAATCTCTTTCAAGAAAATATATTAATTTACATAACAATACTGAGGCAAAGTCCCACGAATTCAAACACTTGTCCCATGCGATCAGTTTTGTTTTCCTCCGGAGTGTTTGGCCTAAGTGCGAGCTCGTTAACCGGTAACCGGTCAACCGGCTCTCAGTGATTAGCAGGAGTGTAAAGCAATAAAATAAATCAATCATAAATAATACAGCAACCAATTAAGAGGTTCATTACTTATCAAATTAGCAAACAGGATGCTGAAATTTACCGTCTACATTACACATGCATTTTTGTCACCTCCATCTATTTAGCACTCGCTGTAGTTCATTTTCAGAAATCCGGACAATTTCCTGAAGATATTATTTTTGAGTTCTTGTATAGTGTGCACTACACTTTTTAATATACCTTAGAGATAATAGTCGCAGGCTGTTAAATCGAGGGACCGAGGGGGGACCACTAATCCCTGGTAATAACTCAATCTCGCGGAAACAAATTGTGAAATGCTCTCAGGGAACTATTCGCATTGTGAGCAGTGGCAGAGACCTGTTGAAAAAAAAAAAAAATGCACGATCCTGCTCCCTGTCGGTTAATTCTCAGAAATAAAGGGGATTAGTACGGTATTCACATAAGAATGCTACAAAAATGGTCCTATGATTCTTTCACCACTGAGTTAACACATACGAATCGTACATAGAGACATGCCGTGCTTTGTAAACACACAAGGCATAACACACTTTATGTATACTGTCGAATTAAGAAATGAAAAACACAACATACACCCGGGAACAGCTGCGCTACGACCACGAAAGTCAGCAAAGTCAACAAGTAAGCAAATAGGCGTGCTACCTCCTCCACTGTACGGTAAACTTGTGGGACCTCGCTCATAGGAAAAAACCCAGCACCGAAGCATCACAGATCGCACGGTATAATTTCTGTTTCAATCGGAATCTTGTAAAAAGATCCCGCACAAATAGTAATAGAATGCGGAAGGACATCATACAGAACCCTCTGCAAATTTATGTTCTGAATCGTTGATTTAAGTCGGTCCTGGTGATGTAGTGGTTACCATACTTGCCTCCTAAACCCAAGATCGCGGGTTCGAACCCGGCCAGGATCTAGGATTTTTTTCGGGGCGTAAAAATCCTAGGTATGGCTTCATTCGGAAGGGAAGTAAAGCCGTGGGTCCCGTGTCGAACATTTACGGCACGAAAAAGAACCTCAAGCCTGAAAAAGAGGCCTCTGAGCAAAATTTGTCGCCCGTTTCACATCCTGAATTGAATGGGACGCTGATGACCTGAGCTGTTAAAGAGCGTCCATAAATAAATCATTCAAAAAAAAAATTCGTTGATTTAAGTATGTACAGACCGTGTCCAAGTGTATCGCTACGCGTTAGTAAACAAGTATTAGGTTTATTTTACGTTTGCCTATTTTGGTGGGAGTACTGCGAATCTTAACACCTGCTCTTTTTGATGGTTTATCCACTACTCCGACATGACGTAAGTGCAGCCTTGTAGAAGTGCTAACTGAAGGCACAAACACAGAAACAATTACAGCCTACATTGTTGTTGCCCATAAATAATCAGCAGTTACGGCTCAGGTTAAGCAGATGGAACACTCCCTCCTCACTTGATGCCAATCCAACTCGCTAATGTGCATGCTCGTGTGTTGTGACCACACGACCCTCACTTGGCCGTTGGCAAACGTAAAATACAGAAGTAATGCACTAGGTCAAGGCGTGTAACAAAATGCCAACTTTGAGCATTCATCATGTTTATCTAAAGGCCCATAAAATGTTTGTTTTAGTGTCTTGTGCAGACTGTCAACGCTGGCAGGCTTGAGTTTCTTCCAACGTGTTTAGGAGTTGTATTGTCAATTGATTCGTCTAGGATTACGAAATTATCAGCAGTTCCTACTGTTTCCCACTTCATTACATTTTGTTAGCATTCAGAGCTCAGAACATAGAAAAGCTGAGCCCGTTATAACTTATCAAATTCTAACGCCCCATTCACAATGAAAATTAAACGTAAACATAATAAAATAAGACGTAAACACGTTAACTTAGTAGTATGTAGGCATTCACAGTGGAAGACGCAAACGTACGTATTAGTCAATCAAAACTAAGAACAACAATCAACTAACAGCTGATTGAAAATGGCTGCTTCTGAGCAGACGGCGGTAGCATTTATGCATATGCAAAGTGCAGTAACTAATTTACTTGGAGTAATATGAGCAAGGTTAGCTTTCTTATAATGCATTTAACCTTTTGTCCATTGACGCCATTCTGTCTACATAAAACACTGATCTCTAGCTCTCTCTTCCATAGCTTGCCCTTACACGGAGCACAGAAATCAAGTGCAACTCGTGCTGCTAGCTGCTACAAGTCCCGAGTGACAGCGGAGAGAGCCGAACAACTGCGTGGTCGCAGTGTAAATGTTGCATGTATTATTTTTTTGTTAAATATCATGTAACCTATGCGTTGTACTCCATAACTTTTAAATATAAATTGATAGGGAATTATTAGGGCGTGTAAAATATTATAACGGTCGCAAATATGCTCTTATTGGAATTAGCAATTGATTTATATGTATATACTAACGCTAACCTTGGGTAAATCCAGTCGGTCTTCTTTGTGGAGTAGTGGTAACCATATTTGCCTTCTAAACCTAAGAGCGCCGGTTCGATCCCGGACAGAACGGATAGATTTTTTTCAGGCGTAAAAATCCTAAGTATTGCTTCCTTTGGAAGGGAGGTAAAGCCGATGGTCCCGTGTCGTACATTAATGCCACGAAAAAGAATCTCAAACCTGAAAGAAGAGGCCTCTGAGCAAAATTTATCGGCCGTTTCCTGAATAGAATGAGACGCTGATGACCTGAGATGTTAAAGAGCGTCCGTAAATAAAACAAATAAAAAATCGGGTAAATCCTAGAAACAGGTGGACCCCGTGGTTTTTCATAAATATAAATTGATAGGGGCGGGTAAATCACTGTAATTGTGGCAAATATCCTTTGATTGCATCAGAAAAAATTCATAAACATCACTTTATAGCGCATTCTGTATGTGGTACTGTTCGATTGAAAGCCGTATTATCTAGCTATATCTGTGGGTCACTACCTTCGGCTCTCTCCGCCGTCGCTCGGGACTTGCAGCAGCAGGAAGCAGTATGAGTTGCATTTCATGCAGGATCAGCAGTTAACTTTTTTTCACGACATCTTGCTTGGGCATCTAGAATTATAGGAGCAGTAAACTCCATTATTGATTTCCGCGCTCGTATATGATAATTTCTACCACAGAGTTCTACAAACAGAGCACTGCGTTCTGATTGGCTGATTTCTTAAGTTTAAGTTAGACGTAGACGCAAAATGTTGGACCTTGCAAGCTTCTAAGTTTACGTCCAATTGTACGTTTATTTTTATGTTTGCGTGATTCATTGTGAATGGTTCCATTGCAATGCATAGCATCTAGCTTTTACGTTTAAGTTTACGTTATATTTAATTGTCATTGTGAATGGGGCCTAAGACATATAGCGCGCATGCTATAACAGCAAATGGCTGTCACACACTTTACTTTGAAATCGTTAGATAATTCTGTTATTAAAGGCGCGTTAAATTCAAGCAAGGAATAAAAACTTCTAAACGTCTCCTATTCCCCATTTCTGTTATTTCTGAGGTTTACTCTTTCGAGGATGAAGAAGAAGAAGAAGAAGAAGAAGAAGAAGAAGAAGAAGAAGAACGGGACTGTTTTAACAAAATTATAAAATTGGGTTTCAGAACTGTGCATGCAGAGTTTTCAAAATTTCAATCTATGCTGACAGCCACTAGTGGCCGAGGTCGTTAACGCGCGGAGCGGGAGGTCTGGGGTTCGAATTCCACCAGGACCGTCCTCCCTGATTGAGTTTTTATCTAGGTTTTCCTCAGTCCTCATAACTGGCAAATGCCTGGCAGGCACCCTAAACTTAGGCCTTGAACGCTTCCTTCCTTAAAAAATCCCTGACCAATTTATTTCAACTCATGTATCATCAGTGTCCACGGTATGTGGTGTCTCAGTAGTAAAAATGGGCGTTAAACATTATTAAAAATTCTGTGCTGAAAATTTTCTTATTACATTCTACAAAGAGTTATTTTGTCCTGCGTCCGCAGCTGAATGCAAGTCACGCTGGTCAAAGTGATGGCAGTCGCTGGCGTACCTTGCAATTCTACTGGTACAAATTTGATATATTAGTTTTATCTCATAATCAGTACTCATATTCGTCTCATTTCCAATCGTATTTTAATGAAATTGGCAACATTTCTGTTTCTGTAATTCTGTTTACATTTTCTCTAAGTTCCTCTACAGTATGGTTTTTCTGCTGATTTTATTATTTTTTTCTGTTGTAATAACATTTCAATGCAATATGCTACCGTAAAATTTACTTCTCAAACACTTAAGCCCAATGTCTTGTAACAGTACCAGGGGTGGCTTCTCTAGCGGATTATTGATTTGCGCTACCCCCAAAAATTTCAGTGGTTCATTTTCTATAACTATAGCTAAATGTGTTTTTATGTGTAAAAGTCTGTAGGGAGCTTTTATCTCGCACGGACTTCATCTGTGCTTTGCATTCGCGTTACAAACCAACATTGCGGCAAATTTGGGTTTTGATCTGGGGAGATGAGAGGAAGTGGCAGAGAGGTTTCTTCCTCATACGCCACCTGAAATGTCAGCGCTCGTCACTTGCGTTCCAGGGAAAATTTGCCTCAAGTTTGACAATTGTTGTGTTACACAGCTTAATAAAACATTTAATAGGCTTCAATTGGATGTAAAGAAAAGGAACACTATATACAACTTACTGCATCCTAAGCCTTTTTCTTTAAGACTGTTGGAACAGAAATTTTAAATTAAAAATTGGATAAACGAATTCCAAATATTAATTTGAGTCAAACTGTGATTTCAAAACACAGGAAGTATACAATGCTTTCTGTAGAGACGGACTTCATCCTACTGATTCCAAACTTTCACCTCTTTTTTGTTTTGTGTACGTTTAATTACGCACGTATGAGTGTTAAAACTAATTATTAAGATTTTAGAAGCTACAGTAGTGACATAAATTCTGGGCACTTTATGGAAATTTTAAACATAACATTAAGCTTTTGATTTTGATTGAAATTTATACTTTTATTGAAACCAAATCTTCAGGAAAACTAGACAACATGTCTTAATGTTCAACGTTTCAAAAATTAGCAAACTAAATCACAATTACTACTTATCAAAACAACAGCTGTAAATGGTACATTTTGGACACATTCATATGTTAATATTTTCTTGGATATCCTTTTGATTTGATTACTGCATTTATTCTTCGTGGTAGTGAGTCCACCAAACATCGCAGATCTTCTAGTGTTATCACTCGAAACCACAATTGAATGATGACCTCTAGCTGCTCCCCCTTGTTACTAAAATTCCAACGCGGCACTAAAACTTTCAGCCTTGACCACAAGTTTTCAATTGGGTTGAAGTCAGAAATGTTCCCTGGCCAAGGGAGGATTGTCCCTGAACCATTTCTGATTTGATTCGAGCGGTATGACACTTTGCGCTTTCTTGCTGGAAGATGTATAGCTGACTCTCACCCCTAATCACGAATAGTATGCAGCAGTTTTTGTTATTTTTGGCATTAATATTGCCCTCTAACACTACCAGGAATCCACACCATACTTTGCCTGCTTCCCCATACCATGATACTGACAGCATGCTTCATAGTGGCGGAAGCACTCAGGTAATATGTCTTCAGGCCCAAAATGACTTTACCCAAGTCTTCTTTCGTCTAATCCCTGTATGCCAAAGTCCATTTCACACGCTGTTACTACTTCTTTTTTGGTTTAGATATGGCCTCTTTCTTAAGGCCGTCATTCGTAGACATTTTCGCGAAGTTTTAGTCTGATTGTTAGGCCAGAGAATTGTAGCACAGAAGATCTCAATATGGCATTGATGACTTCTTCAGGAAGAGTTATTGTCTTATTCAATTTGCATGATGACCAATCAGCGCGTTTTGTCTTAGGAACCATTGTTTTAAATTACAGAATCACTTTTCAATCTCACTCTGAGATGTTCACTTCACAAAGGTTAGTTGCCAACAATGAGGACCGCATTTGACTTAGGTACTGAGAGAAAATAATTATCAAACACAAGAGCTCTATTGGTTGAAAATATAATAATTATACAAAATTATATTGTTGCTGCACTAGGATGGAATTTTTGAAGTTACTGAACACGTTAGTTAACTTGTTTTTAATATCTATACAGAATATAGCACCTTTCACCATTATTAGAGTCATCCCATTTTCGGGCGTAAAAATTCTAAGTAAGGTTTCCTTCGGAAGGGAAGTAAAACCGTGGGTCCATTGTCGTAGATTTACGGTACGTGAAAGAGCCTCAAGCCTCAAAGAAAAGGCATCTGTGCAAAATTTATCGGCCGTTTCGCGCCCTGAATTGAATGGAACGCCGATGACCTGAGATGTTAAAGAGCGTCCATAAATAAACCAAATAAAAAATTAATAAATACAGTATAGAAACATCATAGACAAAATAAAAACGCCATTTCTTGATTTAGCACAACACAATATTTACACATCTTGCAAGATTAAAAAGGTGAAATATTTTATGAAAATTCTCCAGATTTAATGCCACTACTGTATATAGAAATGTTGTACAACCGGCTTTATGTTGCCACGAGCCGCTGGATGACTTACACAAATTTGAGTTGTGCTAATCTCTTAAGCGCAAACTCAGTTATGATAACAGAAAGACAGAAAAAATGCTTGCTCCCTTAACAGAAAATCGCGATTGGCTGACCACTTGCAGGAACGGTCTATTATTATGACGGTAATGACGTGGCCTTGGCTCATCGTGCCGTCCTTTACTACGGACCCAGTCAAAATGAACTCGGTGTAATAATGTGCTTTTAACTCCAGCAGAGCAATTTCCTTTAAAACATAATGCGAATTAATCGATTCGGTTTAACAACAAATAGGAGTTGTTAACGCTGCTGTAAGGATATCTTTTATGAACTGCATAGAAAGGAACACAACTCAACATATTTGATAATAATCGTATTGAAGTAGGCTAATGAAAGGCTCTGTGCAATATAATATGTTAAAGTTGTTAGTAAAACAACTGATAAATGGTTTTCATACCAGCTCACGTAGACCACAACCACGTTTACATTACGCGGGAATTTGGACCCAATTGTTATACAGGGAGACCAATCATTTCATTACAGATCCGGTTTAAATGAAGCTTGAACCTGCATTGATTATTACACCACTAATTTGAGGCAACTGGGTTCATTACTTTTCCCGAAAATCCTCGCACACCCTGGCATATAGGCTACCCATCGCGGGACTGTGGGCCAGCATAAAATTAGTGAAAGGGAACGGAACGAGAAGTAAAAGTGCATAAGCGACAACTTCTGTTTTGTTTAGTTTCGTAGCGAAGTTTTGTCAAACTACCGTTAAAATCTGTATACCAAAACACATTGACCCTCTTATATGGATACATACAAGCTAACACTAACTTTTTTTATTATGTACGGTCATATTTAAACAAAGTTATAACGCAAGAGTAAATGGTTTTATTCAGATCCAAAGAATGAAATGTGAAAGAGACTGTGTTCCCAAAAAGATGCAAGGGGGGGGGGATAGCTGTTTATAATTACAAGCCCATTATCTCAATATAAGTGGGACAGGCTTAAATAGCTCTAATAAATTCATCGACGTGGTTTGGGTATTATTATTATTATTATTATTATTATTATTATTATTATTATTATTATTATTATTATCATCATCATCATTCTTATTATTTAGTATTATTTTCTAGTTTGGAGCTGAAAAGTTTGTTTAAAGTACGTTTACACTTCAGGGTCATTTACACAATTATTAATATCTTGTGTTCATATTATGAAAGGGGTTATACGATCGTTTTCTTAATTTGTAATATTCTGAGTAGAGAAAGAAAAAAAGTCCTTCATGCAGGAGCTGTGTAACTAAGCGGATGCATCAACAAGTTGAGTAACTTTAAAAGTGAATATAAAATACAAATTAATTAAAGAGATGAAATATGTCATGACATTATTGGTGGTATTAGGGAAACAAAATTAGAATTCTTGAAATATCGTTGTTACAACACAAAAATTAATGGTATACTATAGTTAAAAGAAATATATGGCCACTTATAGACAAAACTATACTGTGTGGGTATTTTTAAATGTTTTTAAATGTAACTATGTTTATAAACTGAGCACTGATATTTTTACATTCACTAAAACAGAGAAATAACGGAAAGTTTCGACTTACATTGTGTATTTAAGAAGATGATGTTCATATGTTTAAATAAAACATAAAACATGTTACTATTTGAAAACAATTAAAATGCACTAGCAAATATACACAATATGCAATATACAATCAAAAATACCGTCTATTTTTATTGACTTTGAAATTTAATTTAAATGTTAATGTACTTAAAATATAACTAAAACGTTTTCTGAAGGTTATTACAGAGTGCTGTTTCATACAAATATAATTCTCAAACACATATTAGATTAATATTTGCTATTTTCACAACGATGCTTTTGTTAAATATAAAATATATGCATCGTTATAAGTATAGCTTAAATGCCTAATTCATTTTTATTTTTATTTTAAAACAATATACAAAAAATTAAACGCAACAGAAATTTTTAAATTTTGAGTTTCAAGAACTACTTCTAATGGTCCAATTTCCCTAATTTTCAGAAACTATTTTTTTTATTTAATTGGTATATACCGAATTTTGTTGTGCAGAAACACATTGGGACCGCTAAAGCGATTTTTAACTTGTGGATTTGCCCACTCGTAATGGGTCGATTTCCGTTATTTTCAGAAAATATTTTTCTTATTTTATTTAAAATGTCTATACCGAGTTTCGTTGCAGAAAAGTAAATATTGATGAAGATAGAGCAATTTTTAAATTTTGAATTTCAGGTAACCCCACTCCTAATAGTTCGATTTTGTTTATTTTTGGCAATTATTTTTATTAATCTATTGCAATAGCATATTCCGAGTGTCGTTGAGATAAAACAAAATGTATGGTCGCTAGAGAAATTAAAAAAAATTTTTTTTGGTTAACTTCCACCCCCAAAAGGCCAATTTTGCTGCTTAACGAAAGTCGTTTGTTAAATGATGGTTACAAGCCCAATTTCGTTGAGAAAAAACAAAACTTGCGGCCTCTAGAGCACACATTTGTGTGTGCGTGCGTGCATGTATGTTCCTTCGGAATTTGCTAAAAGTATACAAGATTGCATATTTGCATTAATATAAGAGCTCTAACGCTATTACATTTAGTATTATGTGTATTACATTTATTTATGTATTTACTTTAAACACCTCTGCCCATAATTGCTAACATTTTTTGTAAAAAGTTGAGGTATGCATGTACCAAAAATAAGAAAGCAATGGGGTGTTTCCCTCACTCTCCGCCTCTGAAACCGCCACGGGAGGCCGAGGTCGTTAAGGCGCGGACTCGTGAGCGGGAGGTCTGGGGTTCGAATCCCGCCAGGAACGTCCTTCCTGACTTAGGTTTTTTCCAGGTTTTTCTCAGTCCTCATAAATGGCAAATGCCGGGAGGTACCCTAAACTTAGGCATGGAACGTTTCCTCCCTTAAAAATAAATCCTTTCCCAATAGATCATTTCATCTCATGTGTCATCAGTGTCCATCGCCTGTGGTACCTCTGTAGCAAAAACGGCGTTAAACACTATTCCTCTGATTTTCCTTATAACTTTCAATGTATAAAACACATTTGACACGACAAACCTTGATGCGTGAAAATCATAGTGATCTTATTGCAAGTTTTAGAAGTGATAACCATCAGCATCAACGTCTCACATCGAAAGTTGGTCACAGGTATCATCTGAAATCCTAACTTCTTCATTTGATTAACAATAATGCTCAGCTCTATTTCCAATCTTCAAAAGTCTGGTTATTTGTTGCAAGATACCGCACCTCTGCCGAACACAAAATCAATGTTTTTATCAGTTGCTAGCTATAAGTTCCTTAATCCAAGATTTATTTAAATCGAATTCGTTTTTATATCAATAAACTTTCTAGCGAGTTCTTTCCACTTTTAATCTAGGCTTTTAACTTTCTCAGCGATGAACATTATCTATAGTATTTTCTCCGGCACTAAAACGTTTGATCATTGACGGATTTACTTGTCAGTAATTGCCTGCAACAAGTCACTATACTTAGTACATTGTAACATGTATTTAATACCACAAATCGATTCTTCTAAACTAGTTTAGTAATATCACACATTCATTTTAATTGAGACTCATGATATACAAAGGATTCTTTAATTTCTAAATAAATAGCACATTATTTTAAACTTTGATGTGTTTATAAAAGAAGGATGTTTTTACTTTAGAGGTTTGAACTATAAACACTTGGAACTGTGTGTTTCATTGGCTGGATCAAATGTAAATATCGTACATAACTGCTTTTCCCTATACTGCTATTATTCTCACAGAGATTGTTCAATAAAGAATTATGGTAATTATTTTTTGACAACGCATTTTTACTCATCCTAATTTTGACGATCTTTTTAAAGCAGTCCCCGTTGGATGCAATGCATCTGTCCCGGCACATCTGTCAGTCTTCAAAGACATACTCTATGCCATTTTTGTCAGTTCCTTCAGAAACACTTGAGCATCCTTCACCGCTGATGATGGGAAATGCCTGCGGCGAAAGTGTTGCTTCTATTTGGGGAAAAGGAAAAAGTCACTTGCGGCTAAATCTGGACTATATGGAGGATAACATAGACACTTTACAGCAACATCATTTGCGATGTGCGGCAGTGCATTATCCATCTTGTTACATGAAAATGTGACCTTTCGTGTGTGCAGGGTTTTCAGGACATCTCTGTATTATTGACCAGTCAAAGTTGTATGTGAAAGTACGAATGAATGAATGAATGGCGTTTAACGCCCGTTTTTGCTACAGAGGCACCACAGGCGATGGACACTGATGATACATGAGATGAAATGATATATTGTGAAAGGATTTTATGGATGGAATCGTTCCGTTCCAGGCCTAAGTTTAGGGTACCTCCCCAGCATTTGCCATTTATGAGGACTGAGGAAAACCTGGAAAAAACCTCAGTCAGGAAGGACGGTCCTGGCTGTATTCGAACCCAGACCTCCCGCTCACGAGTCCGAGACTTAACGACCTTGGCCACCCGTGGCGGTGTGAAAGTACGATTAAACCATTCCTTGAATATGGAAAAATGAGGTCACCATAACTTTCCCAGCAGAAGCAACCAATTTTGCTCTTTTTGGTGCTGGTGAAGATAAAAAGTTGTACACAGAACTCAAGCGGATTCCGCTGACCCGCTATCCAAAAGCAGCACAGCACTATGATTTGCAACACCTTTCTTAATTTGGATACTTATGTCTGTTCCCTCCCATACTTAGCTCTTCCTGGCAGCACGATACCCCAATTCAAGTTTGGTTCCCATGAATAGTTCACTATTTTGATTTTACACTCTAAGGTGTCACTATAGACCAAAAATTCCCTCTTAATTCATCAATTCGCTGTGTCCTTCCCCTAGCCTCTAAATACCTTTCAAAAACGCGTTTTTTATTGAATATATCTATGTCCACCGTTTGTTCTCATCTTCAAAATTTCTGCCCCATGTGTCATAGTAGTGTGTCTAAGACAGTTTCCAGTAAATCTATAGCCATTTCTAGGATAGCCGTAGAGTCTAAGTAATGCTCAAGTACAGGAAATTCTTAAAGTTGTCTAGCGTCTGTCCCATTGAAGTCCATGTCTCCGCCCTACTACAAATGAACGCATTCTTGAATGTTATTATTTTTGTCTTATTTCCATTAGTGCTGAGAAACTATTATTCGGAGTATGTCCAAAATCGATATAGACCTGTCTATAAGTCGTTCTACTACAGGAGTACCATATCATTCAATAACATCAAGTCAATAATATAATCTACAAACATATTAAGCAGTAGGGTAGAAACTGACTAGTATATTACCTGCTGTAAAATTGTGCCAAGTTCGTAGCCCAAACTATTGAACCCAGATGATATTTGATCTTAAACATTAACTTCAAGGTAGGAAACGTGGGGTGGGGTTTACTTTGTTCTCTAAGAGGAAAAAATAACAAACTAGCTCACAATCAATAAATAATTGAGGTCAAAATTATAATTTTAGACTTAATTAAATTAGCCTCAAGCTCTCACGATTTTTAACATTATAAATGGGATTTATGTAAAATATATATTCTAATCTGAAAAGTCTCTAGTACTGATGCAAATGTTATCCTGCATAATGGTCAGACATTTAAAGATATATTTTTATTCCCAGTTACTGAGAGCGAAACAACGCCTCCTACGTGGTCCATATCACTCTCAAGGCTTTAAGTTTATTAAATATCTCCTCGGGCCAAGGAGAGGTAAATGTGGAAGCTTCCTATCGAAAATTCCCTTTGCGGTCCTTTCCTATAGCCACAGGAAGAGAAGAGAGGGAACAGAATTCTGTTAAAGTACCGCAGTGCTGCCACCCTTCATTTCGGTAAAAAGCCAATCGCTCTCCGCAGTCACGTGGTATACATCGGTAAAATGGGAAGATGTACACTTGTTGGTCATTTTCTCTTACGTTCCCTGCAAAAGGGTAGCAGAAAAGATCGATTTCTAGTTTTGAAAAGTATGTGCTTAATTTTCACCTTTTAGGGGAAACAATTAGTAGCGTGCCTTTGCCTATACTCTCGCTTACTCTTGAATTATTTGTGTGAACAACGCTAAAATAATTAAGTATTGCAACATAATTTCATATGCAGATATGCACATAAATATGTGTACGTGGAAATGTACAGGAGTAGTAAACATTAGTACAATGCCCAAAATGTATAATGTTAATTATTTCTATAACATTTTATACAGAGTTTTCAGTTAAAAACTTTTCAGCCTGATTAACTATGTATTTAGCACATTTTTTTTAAAAAAACATCTCAATTTAAATATTGAGGGAGAAGTTTAAAACCAATTTTCATTAAATTTTTGGATTAACTCCTCATTCTCAACCACACCATTTTGAAATCTACAGTAGTTCTTGCGCCTCTACCCCCCCACCAGAACGTAGGTTTGCAATACTAAGTAAACCACAGTAAGCCTATAATAAGCATTTGATAGCGTATATAGTGTGTAATAACTCATAAAATAGACAAATACTTTTGTATGAATAATGCATTCACACTTGTACTAACATGTGCTTTTTCTGGTGCTCCTGTCATTTGCTGGAGGCTGTTACAATAGAAAAAAGTGAACACCTGCCATAGAAGGGCTGTATTCACTGCCGGTGCCAAAGCCTTTCACCCGTTGAAAATTCCAAGAGAGTCATTAAGCAAGACAAATAACCTCACGAAGTGCTCGAACGTTGCTTTAAATGCTGAGAGACTGGCTTTTAAAGTTTAATATTAGCGCTGGATTTTGAGTTAGAGCCCACCAATGGTGGATGAAGATTTTGAACGCTCGGAGGCCATGAGTTCGTTTAGATGGTCCCGTATGAGCTCAAGAAACCACACTAAGCCAGACTTGACAAATTCAGTCTCATTTACAGCGACAAAAACCTTAAATATTTACTTAATTACTAGTCTCGTTTAATGTACGTTCTGTAATGTTTTGCCAAGAAATGGTCAATGCGTTAAGGCAAGATATTTTTGGCATGGTTTTAAAACTTTTACTTTTTTAAAATTGAAGATTTTATTGTATTTTTGTATTTGTAATTTTCTGGGTCTAGAATTAATTCATTCTTATCTGTTGAATGGACCATGTGTTTCAACTTGTATTACATTTGATTTAATGATTTAAACGCTTTGATAAAATAAAGATTCAGTACACTTTTGCTGTTGTATGCTTTTTCAATTTATGTTAAATTATTGCTTTTTTCCACAATGCTTTATCATTAAAAATTCATACTTGTTTTTTATATTATATGTATATAATTTTATTGTTCAGAATATTCTCTTCTCTTGTATTGAGTCTCCTTTCCACGGCTATATCATGCAGGTTTTCTCCAGTAGGCTTCTAAAGTAAGAATTTACTAACATTTGGGAGAATGTCGCTCTTATATTGCTTGAGCCATGGTGCAAAAATTAATTAATTAATATTACTTTAAAATTATTTTTTGGCTTTTTTCCTACACGTACATGCATTTATTTGCAACATATTTGATCTACCTGTCCACAACTTATTGGATCCCTCAAGAAATACATTTTATGCGACTTTTGACCAACTTTCTACCTTACAAACAAGTGAAAGTTTGATGGCGCTAAGACGGCACTGTGTGGTGGATGCTTCAGTATCTCAAATGTAATGGCGTATTGGGGTGGGCATTGTTATGAAGCAGCAGTATTCCTTTTGAAAGAGTTCTCCGAAGTTTCGACAAAATCTTGGAAATGCATCATCATTCTGAACTAAACGGCTGCTACAACCGCACATATACAGAAATTTATGGCTAATAATGCGCTTATTTAAATTCGTATGTGTATACAGATTGGGCTCGTGATGTCAGGAACTGCGATTCATAAATTAAACTCTGCGACGGCTCTTCAGCCAACATTTCAATGCGAAGCTTTTGAGGTTTGGGCGATTAAGAACATTGGCTCGCCCCCTCTACCATCTGACTCCCCTGTGACTATTTTCTCTGGGATTCAATAAAAGATAAAGCCTATAGAACAAATGGACTCACTTTAGAGGAACTGAATACGATAATCGTCAATAAATAAATCCAATTTTCCAAAGGAAATTAAGAGGAGTGATGGATAATTTCATTAGTCGATGCCAAAAAATGTTTGGAAAATTAAAGAAAACAGTTCCAACACCTCCTTAGTTGATATGAGCGAGCATGTGACTTTTTAAATGTTTCTTTTGTGTAATACTGTGCAATCAGTTTTGTTTTCCCCCGGAGTGTTTTGTCAATGGCGAGCGCGCCGCTGATTAGCCGGTTATCGGTGATTAGCGGTAGGGTAAAATAATGAAACAAACTAACCATACTACAATACATAAATCAATTTTAAGGTTCGCTTATAGGAAAAAGCCCTACGCCGCGAGGGAAAGCATCACTGATCCCATTGTATTTTTAAGCAATAATTGCAGTATTAAAGTTGCAGTCTGATAAAGGTGGATTTGTGTTGCCATGAGTAAACGCTGCAGGACCATGCAGTTCCTCCACCTTGCACGGGAAACTCGTGGGACACGGAGGGAAATTTTAGCCAAAAATCGATTGTTTTTGTGCAAAAATCATTTGGGCGTGTAGAGAGTCAACATTTGCATGTCCACCCTCCCCCTTCGGGCTCTACAGCAATTTTTAGAGCTCCATGTATCTTTTGAGCCTGCCAACTCCACCCCTCCCAGTACAGAAGTGCGGAAATGGAGACGCAAGGACTTACCAGAACCTAAAAGCGGTATATGGTGATGATGTGGAAATAGTGAAGGAAGAATGTGTTAGTCATATAGCAAAGAGGATGCTCAAGTAAGGAAAGACACAACTGACACTGGATTGAGTGATCGTGGTCGTGGTAAGCCGAGTGTTCACTCACTCATTTGGGAAAACTATCCAAAAGAAATTGTTATCCCTGAGAAGCGGCTAAGAATTGGGGCTCTAAGTGGTGTTTCTGCTTTTACAATATGAGTTGTTCAGGTTCTCAGCAGCTGAGATCTGTGGTAAGGGGCGAGGAATGCTCGGCAGCTGCTTCAAAGATCAGCAAGATCGGGGATACGACTCGGCTCTACGAGAGCAGGAGGTCAGCGCCGCAAGCAGGCAAGGACCTGCAGTAGCACAACAGGAGCACAGAAGGCCCAAAGGGAACACATAACTATAAATCAGGAGGGCTCTGATATGTAAAGTGCGGGCTGCTAAGACAACAGTGGAAGAAAGAGGATGTGTGTCAAGCTAGCTCCTGGAGTTAAAGGAAAAAGGGAGTAAGAAACAACGGGAGAGAGTATTGAAGTATGTAGAAGAAGAATTGGTAACTTTAATAGGATAATGCAGAATGTAGTTAAAAGAGGGCAAGGAGGAGAGACAGCAAATATGTTTCTTTTAATAAGCGTTATTTGTATATTATTGGTGTTCAGATAATTAGGAAATTTGTGGGAATGATCATGACAAGCAAAGAGCTTGAATTGAATCTTTAGCCATATTTCTTTGTATAGATTAGTACAAATAATTTAATAAATAAGTCTTGAGAAGAGAACGATTGCAATGGAAAATGACACGAATCTGGGAATGGCTGGGAGTGGAAATATATTAAATTTGACTTACATTATTGAGCTTGTGATTGAAAATTGATTTAGAAAGGGAATAAACGTAGCATTGCAGCATTTGAGAAATAAAGGAACCAGTAGTTTGTAGTGACTGTAGTTAGCTGACAAAATAATGGCATGGGTAGCGAAATTGAAAAAAAATAAAAAAAAAATAGAACCTTAGGTTGGTCAAGACCTGGAATTTCAGTAGGCTGCTGCTGATGAATCAGGGACTAGGGGCTGATGCAATCAATTTTGCACTTTGTTTAATTATATTGAAATTTTTATAAAGGTGATAGTATAAAACCAATTGTTGTATTAAACTTTCTGTAATTGTGTGGATACCTAAAATGGCCTGGGTCAGATAGGTGGAGGCCCCTTCGTAATTTGAATTTCCATTTTGTATTTTTCTTAGCACTCAATAAATTTAAATTCAAATTCAATTCATGTAAGTCGCACAATTAACTATTTCCCAGCACACTAATTTTATAAAACAGGAAGTATTCATTGTAATATTCTATTAGACAAAATACATGCTAACACCAATAATAATAATAATAATAATAATAAAAAATTCTACGGAAAAGGGCTAATTTTGAAGATTAAATTTTCTTATAAATGAAAAAATAAATTATCACAGTTAAATTATTAAATTTATTTAAAATATCTCTTCATCCAATTTTTGTATGTGGTTCAAACCGCCAATCGCAAGAATGCTAACCAATTTTCTCAACTAATGAGATGGTTGGGACATTTTGATTATGCGACATATATACGTAATAAAACTTATGAAATCATTTATTGCTCACAAAGTATTTATCCAATTTGAATGAAGTTTGATATAAATATTAAAGTAATTGCAGTAAAACTTTAAAAAATTCATACAAAATATGGAACTTAGAAAATTCTCTCCCAGTGTCTCTTTCTGCTCGTTCAATATTTGAAGATATAGTGTAAAAAAGAAATCAACAATACACGTTAGGGGCAACAGACTATTTCAGTTCCTAATGGAGAATTAAGCAGAGGCAAAAACCATTTGGGAAACTAACCATCCTCTTTTTAACATTAGTTTATAAATACTAAAAAGAAAAAAAAATAAAGAATTTATTATACAGTAATTCTAGTATCGCAAATTTAATCCCTAATTCTTGTTGCAGGTCCGCCGGGAGCACTCGGCACTTTGAAACTACTGTGTAATGTAATAAAGATCTGGTTCTTTTACCATTAATTTTGTATCGTTTTTTTATCTATAGTTTCAGAATGATATTTCAGTGCGTTGACTTTGTAGGATTAAGGTTTATACATACTTTTCTTGTTTTCATTTACAGAACACATACCAAGATAAACAAACACGACAGTTTGCACTTTACCTCAAATCAAAGTAATTCCGCAGTCTTGTATTTATTAGCATAGAGGACATTACGCTTCTTGTTGATGACGGAAGAAGTTACGTCCATAGCGGTTGATGTCAGCGTCAATTAGGTACTTGGGTAAAGTGCTGCATTCTGAGTAAAACCAACATTATCGTCCTTCGTGCCACTAACCACCAGGTACGTGACTGGTGTGCTTATCGTGCAATGAGGCTTATTATATGCGGGCGTAATGGGTCTCTCTGTTTTGGTGCGTCTGTTATAAAGAGCATCGTCCGAATTACACTTTAAGTAAATTATTGCGGCAAAATAATCGTTGCACAATGTCTTCTCATTTGCCAAAATATCATTTAAGTAATTAATTTATTCATTAATAACTGCACACCTTGACGAACGACTTCTCGAGTGCACAGCCGCGCTCTGCCAGCCCGTAATTCAAATAACCTCACTGTAGAACTTTTTAGACATTTAGACATTTAATTTTCTCCTTTATTATAATATATTTTTCATACAAACTCTGATATTACTCTCTCTTAGAAATTTTATTGCTTAAACCTTTTACAGATAGTTCATAAATAAAGCATAAGACAAATCATAATGTAAACTTTTCAAGGTTAGTGATATTGAAATATTTAATCGGATTTCATAAATTCAAACTAATTTATTGCCATTGCTATTTAAACCTTGAAATACGCAGAAATTAAAATAAGTTCAAAGGATAAATATAAGTTTTTACACTATCTTATCGTAATGCATCTAATGCCTACCTAATTTTAAAACTGAATGTAGCAGTCTAGAGGCACTGGAATAAAACAATTGAAGGCAAGTAACTTTGCACAATTACTTCGCGACATTATTTAATAAATTACAAGTGAAGGCAGCAGTCTTGCTATATCACACAATTTAATAGAATAAATTTACGAAATTATTCAAGCAATGCCAATTACTTGCTGTTAATATGAATAAGTTATACTACACGAGGTACACTGGGTAAAATTAATTCCTGGCAATTTTATTAATAATAGTAGGACCTGAAACAACAACATTCTTCATAAAATATTCTACATCAGTAGCTTTCACAAAAATTTTACTTATATCCTCTCTTGTAAAAACATTGGACTTTTTTGCTACATATCCAATAGATTTTCTTTTCAAAAAGGTGATCGTACTTGCAAACTTCGATATGTCAACACAATGACTCAGATATAACGAAGACTTTAACATGGAATAAATAAACCACAATGTTGAAGATTTTGTTAACTTCAATTTCTGCAGAAAATACGCCAACATGACATTCTCACTAATTGTCCTGACATTTTTATTTTTGCCCTAAATTGTTAATAAATCATGTTCTCCCTCATACCGATTTTTTAATTTTTTTTCAGACATAAAATAATTTTTTATACCAGTCGCCACCAGTGGAGTTTCTTCAACACCATTCCCACTTTCTAAGTTCCATTATAATTTACAATTAACCATCATATCACGCAGTTACTAAAATTTTCAACAAAGTCAATAACTAGCAATACCATAACGCGTAACTGTACAAACATATGAACAAATACTAATCGATTTGATATTTCTCGTTATTTTTAACTTTGCAAATTAAAGTAAATTATAATATATTAAATATGAGTGACATTGCGATATGGTAGTATAAAAACAGCAAGCGTCATACTTGTTGAAAGGCTCATTGCGATCCTCGCGTGAAATACAACTCTCGATAAATCTGGGGTTGTAAATGCTCAATACGTGCCTTTGAACACTTATATTCAATATACTATTTAAATTTTGTGTTATTTCTATAAAACCATAAGTTAGTATGTAATAAAATAAAAACGCTTAATAGTTAAATTTAAACCAAATTATAAAGTAAAGTGTTTTTTTTTTTTTTTTTTTTTTTTTTTTTGCATGTAATAGTAGTTACAAAAACGCAGGAGGGGGGAGCCTATTACTTTTCCGTTAACCTGAAAAATTTCATATTGTTATATTTCATTTTGAACATTTGCAACGGAAAAATTCAATACTTGTTAAGCGAGTTTACCGAAGTGCATTAAACATTAAGGAATATTTCGCTAAGGAAGCACTAATGCTTGAGATTTAATGGAACCGTTCATGATTACTTAAATAGACACAGTCAAAATTAGCTATTGAAACATACAAAGCAGAACAGTTGAAGTTCGCTATTAAAATACACAACGCGGGATGTTGTGAAGCTTCAATTAACGCTAAAATAACACATCTTGCAAGGCTTATTATCAGAGAACTGTTCAATTTATGACGGCAAAAAAGGGGTGGGGCTAAAATGTAAAGCAATTTGCATAACAAACATTTCCAAATTTAAATGGATTTTGTAACCGATGAATTTGAAAAAGTAATTAGTTACTAACAATCCCCCCCCCCCAAAGCTTCAAAAGAAAGTCACATAACAACAATTAAAAAATAAATTAGGCATTAAGAATGGATTTAAAAAATTGAAATCTTCCTACATTCATTGTACGTGAGTTTTAAACGCCGTTTGAGAGGTATGGGTGTTATGTAGTTATTGCACGTATCTTCTTTATTTCCAATGCCGTCTTTTCCCCTCTGCATCAGATCTTACTTCTCCCCGTCAGGAAGGTTCGCCAACTGGCTTTTGTTTCCTATTTGGCTGGAACAGGTATCAAAAGTTCTAGAAGATAATGACGTAACCTTTCCGGCTTGCTTGCTCATAATCGATCTGACTTGCTTTCGATTATGGGGATGAAAAGATATGAGAGTAGGTCCATAAGTTTCCGGCCTAACCATTTTCTAGGTACGATAAAGACAAACACTATATTTCACTTTTCTATATAGTTATCCTTTATTGCAATAACTTCGCACATCTTTGATTTCACGTTTCAATCCCCCCCTCCTAATAGTCAGAAGTCTTGTCTATAAAATGGACTTGCGTGACTCAGATTAGGACATGGCGAATAATTAATATCACCGACGAACATGAGCGGAGAATTTGTCCCATTTGTGGGGAGGAGAATCATGGACACATATTCTGATTGGATGTAAAGGTACGAAAGAATGGAGGGAAATGTAGCTACCACACTCCTTTACAGGATCGAACACAGGAAGATGGCCATGCTGGGCTTTAGTGGCAGGCAAGGAAGGAGGAGAGATTAGGTAAATTTCTGATGAATGTGAGAGGGCTTAGGTTTGAAAAGACTAAGGTAGGATATTGGGGGAACAAATTGACTTAATACAGCTGTGTGTCGTTCATAATGGGATTTAATTACAGTTTTTATAATTATTTTTAATATTTTTAAAAATGACTCTTATAGTATTTCTTATTTTATTTTAATGTAATTTTATTTTTATTTATTTTTTGTTTGTTTTTATTGCTGAATATGTGTTTTATATCTTATTATGAATATTTAAGTCATATCTTGTGCTAAATCAAACATACCAAGTATACCATAAAAGCATGTACCCGTGTTCTTGTTGAAATTGTTTTGTGCCACTGTACCTCTACTTTGGATACCCTTGAAAAAAAAACCTTATATAACTCATAAATTAGCTTTGTTTATAATTGTACTTAATATTTTTTTTACATCAGTGAAGTTTTGCAATAATGATCACAGCTTTTGTTTTACTTTTGCATTGTGTCGGTGATATTTTTGTTCCAAACTTGTGTTTGATGGAGTTGCCTGCACCAGAGCTGTTAATAAAAAGTAATATCTCTGTTAACTATTGATCTGTATACTCGGAAATGTTCTGCTATAAACAACTAGCTTTTCAACTGGGAAATGGTGGAAACAATGCCTGTAAAGTATTATTACATTAACATACGCAAAATTGTGTCCAGGCTGCGGGGAGATTAACTCAAAAAAAAAAAAAAAAAAAAATCCGGAAGAAATATGACGAATGCTCCTGTAAAAGGTAAAAGTTTTGAGTCGCAGCTGGAGGTTAGTAACTCTGCTGTTACATGTCCGTTGCCAGGCAACGTAGGGAAAAAAGCTGATGTAGTGCGTTATATTGGCAGCGTCATCACTTGATTAAAGCCGGCAATGCGGTGAGCGCGGCACTGGATAACGTACAAGACGAACACCCTGAGGAAATATCGACAAACATCGCTTAGCAAACAACGGGTCCTGGGATCGATATCCGATATAGTAGTGCGACAATTTTTTTGCTATATAAAGCCGGGTGGCGTTCGCTTCAGGGAGATTTTCTGTTTTGCTGTACTTTCTCCCCTCTCCATTTTCCAGCTTTTTATAGGTGTGACTGGGCAGAAACAGCTGCATCTGGATAGTATTGGCTCCTCATTGCCTTCGGGCATCTTTTTGATAGCTCAAATTCAGAAGCAGAACTGCAATTTATTAATTGATAACGTTGAAGTTGAAAATTTAAAAAATAACACACATAATTAGTAGCAAAGGCAACAGTTGAGTGTAAATAAATATAATGATTCTTAACTATTTTCTGCCTTTTTATTTTTCTTCTTCTTTTTAGTATGCTTTTCATTTCTCCTCCTTTTTACTCACTGGTATATATTGTTCTCCATTCTCTTTCATTACATTCTTGATATAACGTTTAATTTTATTTTTTCAACTTAACTGCCTAGGGTTAAGTGTAATATAGGCAAAATGCCCTTTCTATGTAGGTGAAGGGTGTCAAAAAATGTATACACACTTTCACAGTAGATATCTGTTTAATATATTTCACAGTTGAACCGCTAAACGACATTAATGTGTAGTATGATGTTCTGTAAACAGACGTGACTCACATTATGATAGCGTTGCTACGTGACAGGTACATCAACAATGAACAAATGAATCCAATGATGTTCTGTAAACAGTGTGTCTCACTTACGTTATGCTAGCGTTGCTACAACAAAATGGAGCCAAGATTATCGTTTGAACAGAGGAATGCAATTTTGATGTGGTATTGGAAAACTGAGAATGTTGTTGAAGTTCAAAGGCAATGGAGACGTGTGTACAGAACAGAACCGTCAACGCGAGTTAACAATTGCACGCATTCGAGACAAATTTGAGACTCATGGTACCGAATGCGATGTTCACAAGATCAGATCTCGGAGACCTCGCACAGCAACAAGCCCCGCGTCCGCGGCGTCCGCGTCTTGGAGCGTTTTGAGCACATATCGCAGAAATTTACAAAGCAATGTGCACGTGAGACTGGGATTAGCTGAACCACGTCGTATTATTAAAACAGCAAAGTTGAATGTTTTCATCCCAAGACTTTTGTATGCATTAAATGAAGATGGCCCTGATCGATGAATGCAGGACTGTGAGTGGTTTCGAAACATGGTGCAAGAGGATGAGGCCTTCATAGGAAAAGCTGTTTACTCAGTAGTGTATCGACGCAGATGGTGGGCATTTTGAGCAACTGTTGTAACTGTAATAGTCTAGGATGATTAGTGCTCATCATTTTCTGTTTGTGTGAATTCACTTGTGTAATGTTAACACAGGTTTCTTTCTTTGAAGTGTGTATACATTTTTTGCACCCCCACAGGCGGGGCATTTCCCTGGTAGTTGTGCACACAATCTTACATGAAGACCTGAAAATGCGAAAACTGTCCTCCAGGTGGTGTCACGAATGCTGACGGAAGACCACAAGGCTGCGCGCGTGGTATGTTGTCAGGCAATGTTGACGCATGGTGACAGCATGAATGGGACGTTCTTTTCATCGAGTGTGACAATGGATGAGACATGGGTGTCATTTTCAATCCTGAAACGAAGCCCCAGTCTGCTCAATGGAAGCACATAGATTCACCGCCACAAAAAAAAAAAAAAAAAAAAACAAAAAAAAAAACAAAACAAAACAAAAAAAACGGGTAAACGCCAGTGCAGAAAAAAATATGGTGGCCATGTTCTGGGACAGCGATGGAGTTATGCTTACTCATTACGTTCCAAAGGGCACTACGGTGACAGGTGCATCCTACGAAGATGTTTTGAAGAAGAAAATTCTTCCAGCATTGAGTGAAGAACGGCCGGAAAAGACTGCACGTGTGCTCTTTCATCAAGACAACGCCCCAGCGCATCGGGCGAACGAGATGCAGCAGTTTCTTCATGAAAACATATTCCCTACTCACCTGACCTGGCTCCTAGCGACTTTTGGCTGTTTCCAATAATGAAAATTTCCATGGTCGCACATTCACTAACCGTGCCGCTATTGCATCAGCGATTTTCCAGTGGTCAAAATAGACTCTTACAGAAGCGTTCGCAGCGGCCATGTTATCATGGCCTTGACGTTGTGAAAAACGTGCACGGCTATAGGAAGGTTAGGTCGGGAAGTGAACACACGTTTCATAGTTTTCGTGTGATTAGTTAGTGAGGGAAAATAAATCGGAGGTGTTACAACTTGAATGCTCCTCGTAGAACCCTCTCTCCTCATTTGATGTCACCTGTGTGTTATCGGCACTATTTGGTTTAAAACAATCACAATTCTTTCTTTGGCTGTCAGAAAACACAAAATAGTCAAATAATAAGCGAGGTTATTTACAAAATGGGGTCACGTTAGTTCATTAATTATTCACTAGGTTCCACAGTATCGTACTCTCTAAGCCGGTACCCTTTCATTAGCACTTCAAGACTGATTCGTTCAAACTGAGTCGCGCAAAAACCCGAATAAGTTCAATCACCCTATATAGGTAGCTGCGCGCAAAGCTATGTCGACCATTATAGAAATATGATGTAAAACAACCAGATCACAACAGTCGCTCCTTTCGTAGAGTATGCCAGAGGCGACCCGTTAGGAGTCACTCGTGTTTTGGGCGTGGGAAGCCAGCAATTTATTAGAGAATAGGCAGACATGGGGACGCTTGTGTGTTGCTTCAGCAATTTCATGAATGGCACAGAAAGTTTAAAAGTGGGGTGTCAATTTGTCTAATGTGAATTGCCCCGCAAGACCCATCTGAAATGGACAAGATGGCTGCAGAACTGAAGATTAATCACGGCATTTAGTATTATTGTGTTTTCCACTACTAAATCACTGGGCACAGATTTGATTGAGCTTCATTTTGGAAGTTTATAAAAATCTTTACAAAGTTATGAAACTAAAGGTACGTAGATATTTATGTGTCGTCTCTTCACTTCAGCTGCATCCATATTCCAGTAAAACACTGCACAACCAGATAAAGCAGAAAGACTCAGGCATATACATAAATAAGTTAACTCATTCAGAGGAGGAACGAGGGTAGGTGCATTTCCGGCTTCGTCGATGAGGATTATCGCCTTCACAAAATCGTTTCTGGTGTCATCCTTATTTGTTAAGTAAATAATTGCAGGTGTAACTTCCGCTCCACTGTGTTCAATTGCTTGATTGTGATCGGTTCATAATAGAGTATCGAGCTGCTGTTAAGTTATTCACAAAAGGAGGACTTACTCCAAATGAAATTAAACGGCGATTGGACGGTGTATATGGGGAAGTATCCCCCTCATATTCTACCGTAAAAGAATGGGCCAAACTTTTTCAAATGGGTCAAGAAAGCATTGAAGACGAAGAGCGTGCAGATCGGTCCTTGGACATGCTCACTCCTGAAAAGATCGCTCTTGTGGATGGAGAAATTATGGAAGACCGGCGGCTCAAAGTTACAGAAATAGCAGAAAAGTAGGGTCTTTCTAAAACATCAGTCCTTCGAATTATTCATGAACATTTAAACATGAATAAGGTTAGTGCAAGATGGGTGCCTAGACTTCTTTCCTTAGTTCAAACGCAGCAACGAGTCATTTGTTGTCAGGCATTTTTGGAGCACTGTCGTGGCAACGAGAGAGAAGTTCTGCAAACCATTGTTACAGGAGACGAAACTATGGTCCTCTACTATGATCCCTTGTCCAAATGAGAATCGATGGAGTGGTGTAACCTGGCGAAACATCGCCTCTAAAGGCCAAGGTCACTCAGTCAATCAAGAAAAGCATAGCTTTTGCTGCAAAGGAAGCTGTGAAGAAATGAGGCTTCAAGGAGATCGACCATCCACCCTACAGCACAGAACTAGCTCACGGTGATTATTTCCTCTTCTCAAAAATCAAGAAAGACCTTCGAGTAAAGAAATTTAAGTGCGACGTATAAGTTATGGATGCTGTTTATGCCCATTTTGCAAACAAGACTTCTGACTATTTTTGAAATGTTAATTCAAAGATATGAGAAGTGTATTGCAATAAAGAGTAGCCACATTGAAAAGTGAAATATGGTTTTTGGTGTTTATCACACCTAGAAAATGGTTAGGCCGGAAACTTATGAACCCACCATAGTCTGGGGGAGGAATCATGAAAAATAGAAAGACAGATTTCGTTTGTATCTGTGGAACAGTAAATGCAAGCAGTAAGATCTTTTATACCTTGTGGTCCTTCTTGTTGATGAAGCGTCTGACCATAACGTGAACTCCTTTACATGCACGAGAATAACAAAGCACATGATACAGTGCTTGTGTCTAGGAGGTTAGAAAGAGTGGCCAGTCAGTCTCCAGGTATAAATTCATCAGGGATCTGTGAGATTGTAGAGGGCACTGAAGACATCGATACTCTGGATCGGCCGTCCATATGCCTCCATCATCACTGGCAGAATATTGAACAAGATGACATTCTTCAAGGTGTCGAGCAGTATTTAATGCAAGAGGTACTGGCACACTTGTCAGAAGCATTACATTATGCTTGAGGGGAAATAAGGAATTTTATATAACTTTATGTGTTAGTAACTTTAAAATTAGAAAATGAGGTTATTTTCGTTATAAAGGTTAAAGTTTACTTTTGTGGACTATAATGTATTATCATGTGTTATAAATAGCCGATATTAGAGAGACGGGACTACTTTTTTAGACAAGAGATTTGGAGATTGTGAGGCTATAGGGAAAAAAAGGTTTGTCGCCCATTTCACGTTATTTGGCAGATTGGCAGTCAAAACGACAACTCTCGCAGAAGTGGATGTAATAGCTGAAGTTCTCGCAATTACAACTATATATATATATATATATATATATATATATATACAGTATTTAATGCCCGTTTTTACTACTGAGGCACCACGGGCGATGGACACTGATGATATATGAGATGAAATTATATATTGGGAAAGGATTTTTTAAAGGAAGGAAGCGTTCCAGGCCTAAGTTTTAGCTTACCTCCCCCGTATTTGCCTCTTTTGGGCACTGAGAAAAACCTGGAAAAACCTCAGTCAATATGGAATCGAACCCCATACCTCCCATTCGCACCTAAACGACCTCGACCCCCGTAGTGGTCCACAATTATAATGAAAATAAGGATGTACGTAGATTAAAACGTTGTCCTGCTATATCCACACATTTTCCGGAATCTTTTTAGAAATCTGTCATTAAAACGGATCAGTTTATCTTTCGAATATGGGTCTTTTTTTAACTTGGAAGCATACAAGGCTACTTGTTGTGTGGATTGTAGACAGGTAACTTTGACATTTGGTTAAATTTCTGTGATTAGATGCTAATGAAAGTTAAATTGTGTTTAATGCTCTTATTCACTGCTGAGGTATCAAGGCGATGGAGATTGACGATACATGAGATGAAATGATTAATTTGGAAAGGATTTTTTTTTTTAACGACGGAAACGTTGCACTCCTAATTTTAGGTTACTTCCTCAGCATTTATAAGGAATGAGGAAATTTTGGAAAAAAACCCATTGTCTTAATGACCTCAGCCACCAATGGCGGTGTTAATGATAACATTATTCCATTTACATGACCATTTTTCGAGTAAATAGCACATATCACAGAGAAACAAGATTTTATACACGAAACCTTCTTGCATGACGAAAAAATGGTTGTATGTTGCGAATATAATGCAGAACGATACAGGAAGGACATATTGACAGTGTATTTTGTTTTTATTTTATAGAGGAACTTGAAAAATAAAGTGTATGAAATAAACTCCATGTTAAAAGAACTGAAAGAAAATATCAGGCAAAAATTGACTCAAAGTGGAAGATGAACTGATGCATGTGAATGATAATTTTCTATAAAGACGTCACTTTTGATTGTGGTTGTAAATAACAGAATCTGAAATAGCCGCCTAGCTTAGTGCTGAGACTGCCGACCGCCAGCTGTCTTGAGACGGGCGACAAAACTATGAAAGACTGCAATATTGTTAAAGAACTGATACTTGCTTTCTCTATTGCTGTGACAGATTGCATGGTATGAACACATGAGCATTATTTGAGTCATTTCTTAAGTTTTACGGAGAGTATGCGTGCAAGCTTCTAAGAATGAAAATGTTTACATTCAATTTCTGCCTTGGAGACCTTTTCAGTAAAAGAAACAAATGGGTTCTTCGTGATAGCAAATCGTCTGCGATGCCATTTTTGGAAGATCTGTCGAACTCTAATGATGTGGAATAATACGGAAATAACGTGCTCTTAGTCGGATTGTGCGGAAAATGAGACCAGGATGAACATCTTTTGAGCTTTGCTTTATATGTCGTGAAGCATCTTTCCTTCACGTAGAACTGACACTTAAGAACAAGGCATTACTTTCACTAGCCAGCAGCTACGTCTAGCTGCGGAAAATATGTAAACAGTAAGAATGGTGTAAACCTTTTGTCTTCTCTTTCTGTCCCGAAAGGTAAAACTTCAAGTATTTCAGAACAATGGCGGTTCTCTGTCTTTGGGGACACTGGCGTTTTATAATCAAATCTGTTGCATCAGGGCATGAACCTCACATACCCTGAAATAATTGCGTCATCTGTTTGTTTTATCTCTAATCTTTCAACTCACAATGTAATCGGTAATTCCTATAATTAGTACAGATTTTTCGCAATAGAAGAGAAGTGTGCATCTTTCCATAAGAAATCGAGCACCTCCGATTAACGGCATATCCCCTCTAATACCCCGAGCTGGTTAGATTGAGAGTAGCTTGTTGTCGTAAAGAGCCACCTTGTGGTTTCTAAAGTGAGAATTGTTTTGAGAAATGTAGTCACAACTTCATAGAGACCAGTGAGCCCATACTAGCAAGAGGGGTGAGCGCGACTTCGGTCGTTGCTCTACAGTTGCTGCAGGTGCGGGCTCTGCGGACCCTGAGTACCCGTGGTACTTCTGACGTTACTAGAAGCTGCCGGATGGGTTGGACTCGGCATGGTATTGGCCCCGTTACTAACAGGTGAGTACCCGCGGCGACAGTAGGTCCCAGGGAAGTGCCTATGGCGTGCACCATGGGGCAGGTGATACCTAAAGCACTGTTGTCATGGGGTAGGTGGTGGCCAGCTTAAAGGTGGGGTGACTCACCTCTTAAATTGAGTATGTCTAAGCTAGACGTGACTATCCACCTGGTAGTTAAGTTCACTTAGTGCGTTTGGGCGACGTGATCGTCTCATTTTAGACTCTAGGTGCCGTCCTAATGTTAAAAACACTGAGGGTCACTAGCCTTGGTGAATCCCTTTGGACCTGGGGAGGGAGCCCCACTCAAACTCAAACAAACCATACTCCATCGCTTAACCCCAGATGGCAAGCACAGAACACTTGGATGGTCCGCAAAATACTTCTGACTATTCCTATTCCCAGTTCTTTTCAGACATTACAGTAAAGTTACATAGTGATGTTTAAAGAAAAGGGATAGCGAAGAAAATATTAGCTAATGTCTTTTTCATTTGCAATGGGAGAGTGTGTGACCGCATGATATTAGAAATGTAGTGTTCATTACATCGCCAACGTATACGAGAGTGGAAGGCTTTGTTAACAAGTACGTTCGTGTATTCGAGTGCTGATGCTTTTTCGTTAATTTAGATTGCGAATGTTTGTTATCATGATAATTATTTCGATACCGAAAGTCGATTAAATTACCTAAGAAAAATTATAAGCAAGAGTAGGATTCGGTAAGATAATTAAAATGCTAAAACAATACCACTAGTCGAATTGAAGCATAGATTATAGAAATAAAGAAATGAACGTATGTGAAAGAATGTCAGGTGTTAGGTTTTGAGCACCATATTTTAAAATATCTATTTTGTTTTTTTTTTATGATTGGTGAATAAGATTTCAATGAGACAGTACATTGTCTGAAACTCGCTCGCGTGCAATTATCACAAGTAATATCACAAGAGGGCCCGAGATTGCCGATAAATTCTTCCACGTAGTCAGTGAATTTATCTAGAAAGCTCAGACTCTCAAGTAATATTTAATAGGTCAATTTCACGAATAAAATAAGAATAAAATTCAATTCCCGTAAACTTAGTTTACAATATGGTGATAATGGTACATTTATATTATGAATACTTAAACTTTTTAAGTCATGCAGCAACAGACTGATGTCGATTGACAGTAAAACCAAAAGGGTTTGGGATTATTTTATGAACATAATAAGAATAAAAATAAAATATATTTGATATTCATGCAGATATTATTAACAATTGTATAAAATGATACATTTACTTATGAATACCAACCTGTTCAAAAACCGAGAGACTCAAATAGACGAAGGTGGACCATTACAATCGCTACAATCGCTACCGTTCGTTTTACTGATACCAACTGAGAAAAGGAAAACATTGAAAATATTTTACCATTCTTAACAACGTGTTTATTAACATTTATGGTTGCTTCGTCAGATATTGTTACATAATGAGACCAGACTGCTTGGCTGAATACAACAACTGCTTGAGTGAATACACATTAAGTTAGTTAAATGTACAATATTAATGAAAAGTGGTCAGTGATGCATGCTCAGTAATTATGTAGTGGAGGTATAGAGTTGGCTACACTTACCACAAGACAAATGTACGTCACGTGATAAAAAGAACTATATATATTTTTTTTCCATAATTTCACTGCGACAACCGACCGTGATTGGTCATAATTAAAAAAAAATTGTTTCATTGGTCGATTTTAAGATGACAGCACATAAGTGAAATAGTCATTGTAAATTAGGTGCTAATTGTTTTTCAGTAGTTATGATACTACATAAATATGGTCTTTAGGAACGGATATTTTCGCACTACACTCATATGAAAAGGGTTTCATGAAGAAAAGTGGTGAATGAATTCGCAAGAAAATATCCAGGCAATTGTGTTCCAGGTAAATAAAGTATTAGCCAAATTAATAAATACTGACGAGAGACTGGATTTCTCAATGCTAAGAAACCTGTTCTGAACCGCAAGACGACTTAAATGAAACACAAAAAGTTGCTCCGCAGATGCTGACAATATATTGCCATGGAGGGTCTTTATTTGCAATGTAAACACAGACAAGTGTTCATCAATTTTAATGTCGATAATTTTATGCTTTTAGTAAAATATAACCATTAAAATTAAACCACTAGCTTTACGACTCCACCTAATTTTTCTTCCTTCCTTGCCGTCTAAACCTAAGATCACAGGTTGAATCCCTGCCAGGGCATAAAAATCCTAAGTATGGCTTCCATCGGAGGGGAAGTAAAGCCGTGAGTCCCGTGTCGTAGATTTACTGCACGTAAAATAAAAGAACCTCAAGCCTGAAAGCCTCGAGCCTCAAGCCTCTGAACAAAATTTGTCGGCCCTTTCACGCCCTGAATTGAATGGAAGACTGATAACCTGACATATGAAAGAGCGTCCATATATAAACTAAATCAACAAAAATCAACCTATTTTTTTTCCGGTTGCAGTGCCTGCAATTCCCCAGCAAGCAGTCGCGCCAGGACGGCCCATAACCCAAATAATCTCACAGCATAAAAGATTCTCAGTGCCAAAGTTTAACGCTTTCTTCCTCTGAACTACGAGGGTAGGTTCATAAGTTTCCGGCCTAATCATTTTCTAGGCATGATAAAGACAAAAACTATATTTCGCTTTTCATTATTGTTAACCTTTATTGCAATACATTTCTCACACCTTTGAATTAAAATTTCGTTCCCCCTTCCCAAAAATAGTCAGAAGACGTGTTTGCAAAATGGACATAAATAACATCCATCACTTCTACGTCACCCTTCATTTTCCTTCCTCGAAGGTCCTTCTTGAATTTTAAGAAGAGGAAATAGTTACTGGGAGCATGTGCTGGGCTGTATAGCGGATGGTGGTTATCCTTGAAGCCTTTTGATTTCTTCATAGCTTCCTTTGCAACAAGGGCTTGTGCATAGGCGCGTTGTCGTGGAGAAGGCGCACAACACCACTTAGTTTTCCCGCCTTTTCTCTTTGAGGGAAGCACATAGTACTCCTCATTTACTGTGGTGTTTCTCTCCTTGAAGTCAATGAAGAGTATTCCTTCACAGTCCCAAAAGATTGTGGACATGATCTTCTGGTTTGACTGAGTGACCTTGGCCTTTAGAGGCGGTGCTTCGCCAGGTTTTCGCTATTCCATTGATTCTTTTTTGCACAAGAGATCATAGTAGAGAACCATAGTTACATCTCCTGTAATGGTTTGCAGAACTTCTCTCTCGTTGCCACTACAGAGCTCCAAATATGTCTGACAGCTGATGACTCCGTTGCTGCTTTTGGACTGAGGAAGTGTAGGCACCCATCTTGCACTAACCTTATTCATGTTTAAATGTTCATGAATAATTCGAAGGACTGTTGTGACAGAAAGGCCCAACCTTGCTGCTATTTATGTAACTTTGAGACGCCAGTCTTCCATAATTTCTCCTTTCACAAGAGCGATGTTTTCAGGAGTGAGCACCTCCAAGGGCCGACCTGCACGCTCTTCGTCTTCAATAATTACTCGATTCAATCAAAAACGTTTGTCCCATTCTTTTACGGAGGAATATGAGGTGGATGCTTCCCCATATACACTGTCCAATCCCTGTTAAATTTCATTTGGAGTAAGTCCTTTTAAGAAGAACTGAATAACAGTTCCTTGCCCCATTAATAACATGTCACACTCTTCTACACATAGCCTTCTTTATGCAATTATATCTGAACACAGTGGAGCGGAAGTTACAGCTGCAATTATTTAGTTAACATATAAGGATTTTGTGAAGGCGATAATCCTTATCGGTGAGGCTGGAAATTAATGGACCTACCCTCGTAGTACGTACAAAATAATGCAAACGATATGATCAGGAAAACTAATTATAATTTATGTACGATACGTGGAAGAATTATATGACCGCTCGGCTAAAATCCCGCAAAAATTCTTATTTAATAGAAACTTTTCGGTGAAAGTCCGTTACGTCAAAATAACGCAGATGTCACGAAATAAATATATCTGCCGTTCGACGCGTCGTTTTATAGGTAAAGCGGTGATGAGACTCAAGTTTTTGAGGTCTAAAAGGATACTATAAGTTAAATATATAAATATAATTTAATAAACATGAGATAATATATTACGGTGTTTTAGAATTACTATGCTACGTGGATTTAACAGTGAAATTAACTGGGTAAAGATAGAAGGGGTTCTCAATTTCAAAAACAGTTTATTACAGCAAAGAACGCAGAATAAGGAACTGGAGTTGTGGTGGCTTCAGATGTATTACACGTCAGACACAGGTGACGGAATAAAACCAGGAAATGATCTGTTGGTTGACATGATATGTTAGGGAGTACAATATATCTCCACGTCACGCACAGTGACGTCAACACTAAGAGGAGAACACAAGTCTTTATCAGATGCGGAATGTTTTTGTTAGCTCACATCTAATGTCGGATACACGCAGTAAATTTCATTTGTTGACTTTCAGAGACCTTTTGTCATTCTTCGACGAGTGCCTTGTAAATAGGCAGTTGTGAGTGAGACATTGTGTACTTGGAATACGGCAAAGAAAGCAGAAATGTTGACTTTAAAACTCGGGAATAGCATTTAAGGATAATATGGATAGCGATATAAGAGCAGAATGAACTGGCACATTGCATCACTGACGGACCGAGAAGAACTGTTTTATTATGTAAATGTCCCTAGTTAACTTGCTTGTGGCCAAGATTCTTCTTTTAATGGAACACTGCCAGTTCTTTCGATTGTATTATTGAGGCGAATATTTCATATAAAGGCCCATAAACTCTGCAATTTAGAACATTTTAAGATCAGCACTGAAAAAAGTGCTTTTTTGAACGGTAGTAAGGCCCTTAGAGAAAATATGCGAAAACCAGTCACAATTTTTTTCTCGAGAACATTAATTTACTCAGGGTATTCATCTATATATCGAGTAGACAAAATAAAAAACACTTTCTCGTGTTTCACATGGAATATTGTATTCTGAAATGTCTGAAACATTTTTAATGGCTTTCTACGTATACAACATAGACACGGTTGTTGTATTGTTGTCCTATGATATATACATTTTTTAAAATGGTTTTTGTTTAACGTTTTTTGCCATTTATGAGGACTGAGAAAAACCTGGAAGGACGGTCCTGGCTGGAATCGAACCCTAAACCTCCCGCTCATGTGTCGGCACTTTAAAGATCTCAGCCCTCTGTGACGGTACCAACGGAATGAAAAAATATGAAATGGGAAAGCGGAGATTTCTGGAAAGTAAAGATCCATTCTAGCAATCGCCTCCATGAAAAAAACCGCACCTCCGGAATTCGAATCCCAAGCGTTACCATCTGAGACATCCCAAAGATGTAAAGATGCCAATATAAAGTGACGTCACATCAGAAGCATATATATACTACAAGTCTATTGTCTTAAGTACGAGGGTTAGTCAAATGAAAACGAAAAATAAATATGTTCTCCGCAGAGGAATTTTATTTCTCAAAATAATTTCTACTAGTGTTTAGGACCTATCCCACCTTGTTCATAATTTTTTTTTGCTGCTGGTAGCACCGCTGCGGCACTCCTCAATTTCGTCACCGTTCGCATAAACCGGCGTCCTTCCTGGTTCTTTTTGAGCTTGCTGAATATCTGAAAGTCAGCGAGTGACAAAATGACATCATGTTTCATCCGCTGTCACTATGCGCTCCAAGAAAACCTCCCTCTCCTTTTAATAGTGCATCAGATGTTGCAAACTCAATCTGATTCGGTGCCAGGGAGCGGTTCACTCTTGTTAGTATCGCTTTGTCCACACGCACATCTTCTCCATGCAGCTATGGATCTCAATTGGCAGCTAGTAACTGCATCACACTGCGCTGCTAGAATTTACACGCTCCCGTTACTGTGAACGCCATCTTTGCCCTAGTGCATGCAGTTTGGTCAACCTCGGACAACACAGCTGTTAAAAACAAAATTTTTCCCCATGGAGGCACTGCAGCCAATTTCTCGTTTTCATTTGACTCACCTTCACATGATAAAATTAGGATATAAAAATCTGCTAGGGCAGAAATGCATTTGGTGGAGGATTCAAAACTGACTAAAGTGGGGCGGCCCGCGCAGTACTTTTTATCCATAATTTTAGATATGGGAGTACGGGGACGATTAAGTAAAGAGAGCAAATACTGGGGACTAGATTTTTGCAGGATCAGAAGAAGCGACGAGAGAAGCTGTATCTTCTGTTTAAACTTGAGAGTACGGTAGGAAGAAAATAGTTCGTAATATATATGGCATCATCAAACTGTCGGTAAGCTTCAGCCTTATAAGAAGTTAATATCGTCTAATATTACGTAGGAGTCTTTTAGCCTACCGCGTATACCGCATGTAAAAAGATATGTTACAAGGCTTGGCGGTAGGTAATGGGCGTCGTTGATAAACCCATGTCCAGAAACGCTCTGTTTACGTGCTAGCATCTCTGAATTGTAGAGGAGGAATTAGGCAGTACGGATCACAAAAGCGAGGGAAGAAGTAAAACAGAAAATTGAAACACTCTTAAGTAAACAGCGTTTTAATCAACATCCAGATTGTGCTCAATATGGCTGTCGCCAACTTCGATACATTTTGTGAATCGCCTGGTTGTGTCATGTCGAAATCTTGGAAAGATTCCCGACACATCTCGGATGACTCCAGCTGCTACTTGAAGTCGTGCTACAAGATCTTGTTGTGTCTCATACACTAGGGTTTACATGTACCCCTAGAAAAAGAAATCAAAGGTAAGGTGCGCGAGGGGGCCAGGTTGTTGGGCCTCTATGTCCAATCCATCTGTTGCCAAAGGTGTGAATCAAGAGGTCACGCATTTCATGATCGAAGTGTGCTGGAGCGCAATCATGCTGGAATCACTTCGCACAAGGCTGTCTAAAGGCAACTCTCCCAGAAACTCGGCCAAGATTTGTCACAGAAATAGTCGGGCATTAAGACGCACAGGTATGAAGTACGGACTTATTATATGTCGCCATTATGTTCCCACTTGTTTAGAGGAGAGCTATGTCCAAACATCATGGCTGTTTCTGAAGTTGAACATGCCGTTCTAGGTAAAGGTACACTCATCAGAAAATGCTCTCCAGGTTAATGAGATCCTTCTTTGTACTTTTTTTCCATTTTATCATTGTCTTGTTCTCCTCAAAAATATCTCTATAGCTGCATTTATTACTGTACTTTAGGAAGCGTGCTACATCATCTAAAACTAAACTTTTGCAAATTCTACATGAAGATAATCTGGAATGTGAAGTTGAACCTGCCTTTTAAAAAAACATTTTATGTATCGATAACGACTCGGAGAACTTTGTGTTGTTCTATGTTTTTTTTATTGATTTTACGTACACGCTTTGACACACACACACACACACACACACACAAAAGTAACCTCTTGAACGCAAAATTCTTCTAAGCCCTAGTTGTTATAGCGCGCGGTTCACAAGATATCCTGCAAGACTGTGTCGCCACTGCAGCACTTGTGTTATATGGCACGAACTAAAGACGCTGTCTAGTATGTGTGTTCCGTTAGCTCTGTGGCAGAGTGTACAGTGCTGCCGTGGATAAGAGCGCAGGTTCTCCTTCCAACATGAAGCACTTTTGTTTTTTAATAAAACTTTGTAACATATTATAACAAATTAGTTTTGTAATATTGTTTCCCATTTACAGAAAACTTTTACGTTGACACACACACACACACACACACACACACACACACACACACGCACACACACACGACATTATAATATTTCCTTCAATATTTGTTCTATCTAAAGGCAATATGCTGCACTTGTATTCCCTGCACATGCACGAAAGACCAAAGATGGCTTGTGGGTACAAATTCAAGAAGCCTGGGATGTTTTAGCCTCTCGTTCACACTACTGTAGAAATCTGATATCAATACTATGTCCCGAGGGCAATTACACATGCGGGGGTTCATACACCCAATATTAATTTGTATTTATTTTTGAGTGCGTTAACTTTAGAAGATAAAGGTTTCTGTTCATTTATTTATTTGTAAAGAACACTTCAGTTTGTTATCACGTTTTTATCTGTGCATAGGTAATGTCATAAAACTCAAATGATAAGTTAGAACATAATATGCACTTATAAAACCAACAATAAAAAATAAAACAAAAATATTGTGTGAAATATGAACCAACCCAGGAGCTTACGCAGAAGATCAATGCCTTCTAAACCGTTCGCCAGCGCTGCTCTACCCTAATATTCTATTCACAGATGCTTATGATTCTGATCATTACGCTTACAGGCAAAGTGCCCACAGCAGTATGCCAGTCGCTGCATGCACACTGTGAATACAGCGTTTACGATGTCTCCGAAGTTCCCTGATTGACACCTAGAAACTATGGATTACTTTGGGGGGGGGGAGGGGTCATAGGGTGTATATGGCACGGTTATCGCCCCAAGACGAAAACATTTTATATTAAAAAATTGAGACAGTGGAAGCCCACTATCTTATGACACAATGCTGTTTTCTGGGAAAGCAAAAACCGATTTGAAATTAGCATGTCGCCCTGGTGGTGTAATGGTAACTATACTTGTCTGGCAGACCTAAGGACATGGGTTCAATCCCGGCAGAAGGGCCGTTGTGTAAAATTCCGAAGAACGGCTTCCTTGTAAAAGTACATTCTGAAAGAAGAGACATCTGAAGACAAAAATTTCCACCGTTTCACGCCCTGAATATAATGGAACTATGAACTGTGATGTTAAAGAGCGTCCTTAAACAAATAAATGAAAACAGCACGAAAGACTCGAACAGCCCGGGTATTTGGATATTGCAATAGATGTTTATTCTAGAGCTTGAAGCAGTTCTCGTTAGGCAGAAATTCAGCTGACATGACAACAAGATTAAGCGCAGCTTCTTTGTGATTTAGGGATAAGGACGTTTTTAAACAAGCAGTTCCAAATGAACTATTCTAATGGCACGACAGAATGCAATCCATGGTGTTCGTGAAAGACGAAGTTTTTGCTCAGAAACCGCGTGATGTGATTTACTTGTATCATCTGATCAAACGGACATTCCAGAACTTGGATAGAATACTCAGTAATATTCTGCCATCATGCAAAATGTGTATCGAGAATCATTCTCCTTTTGAACAAATGCTGCTCTCTGTTTAGCAATCTTCAACCCATTCTATAGCTACGGGAAAGCCGAACTTCATATTTTAATGCTGTATTGCACGGAGCCGCGCGTGATACGTGCTTCTCAAATTAATTAATCTCTAATTAGTAAATGCAATTGCAATTTGCGTTATTAATTATTCTGGAATAATATTAATTATCCGGGTGGTCAAGATATTTGGCGTGTTATGATTATGGCAACCTGCCGCTACAGAAATTCAAATAAAAGCGTTGGGAAGGAGAGCTTTAAAGCGGCGCAAAGGTTAGATTAGTGACCAAGCAGCATTAGGCAACATGGCGGGCTATATCAGAGGTTATGACGTTGTATGCGATACTTCCCCGCTCCTAATGCAGCCATTTTGCTCAAATGTGGAGACAATGCGATGTTGCCAGCTTATTTTAATGGTTACTTTCACCAGCCTCGACACCATTTCGTCGTGGACGTTTTGTCGAAATGGAAACCGCAGATAGGAGAAAGTGTGTGATATGTTCAACTTGTGCAAAGACAATGATTTAAAATTAAGCTTTTAACAAGTGCATATGTATTTGTTTTTCAAGAATTGCTAGTATTGAAATATTAGCAAAATTTCAGCAAAATACAATATGTATACATTTTAAAGTGTCTGTACTTGCATCGAAGATGAAATACAAGTATAATTACGAGGGTAGGTCCATAAGTCTCCGGCCTAACCATTTTGTAGTTATAAAGACAAAAACTAAATTTCACTTTTAAATATAGTTACCCTTTATTGCAATACATTTCTTACATATTTGAAATAACCATTCAAACCCCCCCCCTCCAAATAGTCAGATACCTTATGTGAAAAATGGGTATAAACAGCACCCATCATTTCTTCGTCACATTTCAGTTTCCTTCCTCGAAGGTTCTTCTTGTGTTTTGAGTAGAGGAAATATTTACTGGGAGGTTGATCTGGGCTGTAGAGTGGATGGCCGATCTCCTTGAAACCACAGTTCTTCACAGCTTCCTTTGCAGCAAGAGCTGTGTGCACAGACGCGTGGTCTCGAGCAAAGCGCACACCACCAGCTTTCCTCGTCTTTTCTCTTTGATGGAAGGAAGCACGTAGTCTGTGCAGTAGGCCAGCATAATACTCCCCATTTACTGTGGTGTTCCTCTCCTTGAAGTCAACGAAGAGTATTCCTTCACCGTCCCAAAAGATTGTGTACATGATCTTCTTGGTTGACTGAGTGACCTTGGTCTTTAGAGGCGATTCTTCGCCAGGTTTACGCCACTCCATTGATTCTCTTTTGGACAAGGAACCATAGTACAGGACCATAGTTTCATCTCCTGTAATAATGGTTTCCAGAACTTCTCTCTCTCGTTGCCACGGCAGAGCTCCAAAAATGCCTGACAACAGATTACTCGTTGCTGCTTTTGGACTCAGAAAAGAAGTCTAGCTACCCCTCTTGCACCCCTCTTATTCGTATTTAATTGTTCATGAATAATACAAAAGACTGTTTTTTAGAAAGGACCAACCATACTGGTATTTCTGTAACTTTGAGCCACCGGTCTTCCATCATTTCTCCTTTCACAAGAGCGACGCTTTCAGGAATGAGCATCTCCAAGGGCCGACCGGCACGATCTCTGTCTTCAATGCTTTCTCGACCCATTCGAAAAAGTTTGGCCCATTCTTTTACGGTAGAATATGAAGGGGATACTTCTCCATATACACCATCCATCGCTGTTTAATTTCATTTGGAGCAAGTCCTTCTTGTGCGTAGAACTTAGTACCAGCTCGAAACTCCATTTTGAACATGTCGCAATGTTCTACACATAGCCCTCTTTATACAACTATATCTGAACAATTGAACACAGTTGAGTGGAAGTTACTACTGCAATTATTTACTTAACAGATAATGTATGACATCAGATAAGAGCTTTGTGAGGGCGATACTCCTTATTGGTGAGTCCGGAAACTTATAGACCTACCCTCGTAACATTGAAAATGTGTATGGTCTCGCAATGTAATACCGCCCTAAACATATTTATATCCTCCTACGTTCGTGAATTCGCTTAGGAGAATGCTGGGGTGGATATTTATTTTCCACGAATTTTCCGCTCTCAAATTTCACATCCTTACATTACACTGGTTCTTTCACAGGTTCTCCCACAGGCGAGGTGGGTGGTTCTATTTGGAAACTATATTAGAGGCCGTGTTTATGACAGTGCCTCATCGCCCTTGGATGCTGCCTACTGTAGATGCTCCCATTGGGGGCTTATGCATAAACGGTCAGCCCTAGAGCAATTTACCTTTTATGCAGCTTCAACAATGAGTGCCATACACCGACTTCAACTTTGGTTCCTAATCAAGACACAATCTTGCCAACTGGATATATAGTGGTGGGAAAAAACAATTGCATCATCTCCCTGCGCATTCGTAATTAAGACTTTGACAATGAATCATTTAAAGCTTAGGCGTCCATTGTGGCTCATTTGTTACCTGTGTAATCTTGTCTCCATTTCGGAACAATACCATTTGTCGTCATTTTCTCAGTCTTGGTGGTCTAGTAGTAACTACTTTTGCCAAGACAAGATTTCTGACTATTTGGAGGGAGGGGGTTGAAATATTATTTCAAAGATGCGAAAAGTGTAATGCAATAAAGGGTAACTATATCGAAAAGTGAAATGTAGTTTTTGTCTTTATTATATCTAGAAAATGGTTAGGCCGGAAACTTATGGACCTACCCTCGACCTTTGCATAAAGAAATCTTAACGAGTTGTTTGGTTGGGAATTGGGATCCGAAGAGGGGAAAAATATTTTTAGTATATTTTTGTAGTTTATTGGTAACTATTTCCGGTTGTTTTGGAATCCCATTGATCTTTGGGTTAAAACAGTGGGCATGAAAATGTGACCGTATGTTGTAAACTGCTCGCAATTAAATCGCCAGTGCTGGCTAATTTACTGTTTGCAAACTAACACTGCAGTAATTTTAATAAGTGTATGCATCTTTTCATTCTGTTGGCAAGCTCTAGGGAGTCTATGATGGTAACCTGCGAATAGTCCCAAAGGCTACACGCTTCCTACTTTCTCGTTTTTGTTTGCCATGCAGCTGAATAATTTTAAAGTACGTATACTAACTGGAGATTTCCCTGTAGCGCCTCGCCCGAATAAACTAAATAAACATACATTGTTGATGATGTTTTTAAACCCGCAATAATATTACTGTTGTTTTGTTATGTTTTTAACTAGAAACAACAATGCACGGGTGCGAGCGTGCAAAATGAGATGGGAGGCCGAAATGGTCGGCTCAGTTAAAAAGAAAGAAAGAAAGAAATAGATGAGAAGAAACAAAAATGGCGGTCGTAGCAGTAGCGAGCGCGGCAGGGAAGGGGACGCAAGGCAGAAATCCCCTAGAGGAGAATAATTCTTTCCCAACCCCCGCAGCGCCGGCTGCTGTTTCTCGTATGATCATGGACTCCAGCATACGACGACATTGGGAGGTTAGACAATAACAGATAGAAGACATAGTGCAACACTTGAACGGGCAACGAGAAAAAAAAATATGGAAATGTAGCAAGGGGAAGAAGCGCCGAAAACGGGAGACGAGGAAAAAATAAGGAAAACGCCTATGTGATTCTTATTTTTTATACGGCTTCAGCGGCGGTGGATTTAATCTTATCCGGCTGGTGTCATAACCGTAACGTCTAGCACCGATTGAGATATGCAGCGAGGTGATAGCAAGTAATTTTGCTGATGGCTGAAGGGAAAATTATATTCACGGGACACATCAACCGAAAATGGCTGCAAGGGGGAAAAAGAACAAGCTCTCGAGTGCTCACTTTCTTATGCCTCTGGTCTGTAGGAACAGACTAAAACGTGAAATTATCGCCGAAGACACATTAAGATTTCTCGTTGGGCTTGGTAGACAGGCATGTGCATTTTTGAGCTTTTTTCAATTTTAACCACGTTTAATACATTTAAACCTCATACATAATACAGAATTTGATTACTGTAGGATCCATTGTTTTGGAAGTACAACATTTTTTATACTTTATATACTGTCGTTAAAAAATAAAGCTTCTAGGCAGGGGATTTTCAAACATTTGATTTCATATTGATTCAAAAGTTTGAAAATGGCCATAAAATAAAATTGAAAGTGTGAGGGGAAAAAGGATTCCATTTCATATATTTGGGAAATTTAACTGAGATAACCGTTTTGCAGATTAAAATGTTTTAAATGTATTGTCGCTTTGACTGTATTGTTCTTTCTCACGACACCTGTAGATTGTAGACTGAATACTCCATCCATCCAAAAGACGTTAACCCTTTTTTGACATTGCCTTCACAATCTCATTGTTCCAAGTTCTTCTTGGTCTTCCTCTTTCTCGTCTTCCTGGTGGTTGTCATCCATATACTTTACTCCATCTGTCCTCTTCTATTCTCATTAGACGACCAAAATACTTTAGGCTGTAGTTTTCAGTATTGGAGTACTGTTTCAGATCCGTTTGAAATTAACTGCGTCTTCATTTAGTTTAGAGACAGCCATGCATTTTTGCTATGCTCACATAATTGTTCCAGCATAGTTTACAGAGGTCTCGGTGTTTTGGCGATTTCAGATTTGTTAATCGACTGCCGTTTATATTGATTTTCAATTTATTATACCGGTTCATTTTTCTGGATACTGCTCCATTACACAGGTGAAGAGTTTGGGAGAGATTTGATCTCCTTGGCGAACTCCTCTTTCTAGAAGAAGTGTCCTTCTTCTTCTGTTTTTTACTTTCGGAAAACTTTGACTACATATTATGTGTAATAGTCCACCTTTAAGTACTCTCTCAAGCGTGACTAAAATTGAAGCTGGACACGGCGTTTAATACTCGGAATAACGCAAGTTTAGATTTATGAAGTTTATATTTCGTTTACATAGGGGAAATATTGTCTGTAAACTATTTCAGACTCTTGAAAATCGTCGAAATATTTTCTAATGATAAAATATGTCATCTTGTAAACGTAATACTGGCAAAAGTTTCGTGTTTGCTAATAGAAATAATAGGGAGTTGGTGTCGGTGCGACGCTAATGGCGGCAGCTACAGAAGTCACGCAATAAAAACGAAAGTCGCCATTTGTACAGTTCTGAACTTCACTATCAAACTGATAGTTATCGAAATGTTACATTCTCGCTGGAAAACGGATGTAAGTTATCTACCCGATAAAATTTATGGAACAGATAGTAATTGTATATATAGAGGTCTATGCAACCAGGCGAAGATCATGCCGAATGGCGACATATAGTTGTCCCTTCTTTTGTTTAATTTAATTAGAGTTTTGCTTTATTTTATACTCTCTTATTTTTTTGTCTCTTTGAGAAAAAATGCCTCTAAATATTAGATGAGTATTTTATTTAACTACGAAACAATTACTGCAAGTGAATATACCGAATGCGCCAAAATATGTATGCACTCTTTCAAAGTAGATATCTATTTAATATATTCCAACCGAAAAAACATGTGTAGTATGATGTTCTGTAAACAGATGTGACTCACATACATTATGATAACGTTGCTACGTGACAGGTAAATTAACAATGAATAAATGAAGCCAAGATTATCGTATAATGTTCTGTAAACAGACGTGACTCACATTACGCTAAGTTAGCGTTGCTACAGCAAAATGGAGCCAAGATTGTTGTTTGAACAGCGGAAAATAATTATTAAGTATTCAAGGCACTGGATAGGACGAAGAGGTCCGATTGAGTTTCCACCGCGTTCTTCGGATCTAACTCCGTTGGACTTCTACATATGGGGAACTCTTTAAGGATGTTGTATACCGTAGAAAACCAGCTACACTGACAGCACTTCGGGAAGAAACTGAAACGGCATGTGCTGCAATCGCTGAGGACACTTTCGCAAACGTTGCTCAATCAGTAGCTCAACGCACTCAGAAGTGTTATCATCGCCGATGGTGGGAATTTTGAGCAACTGTTGTAACTGTAAAAGTCTAAGATGATTAGTGCTCATCATTTTCTGTTTGTGTGAATTCAGTTTTGTCTTTGCTTGAAGTGTGTGTACATTTTTGGCACCCTGTACATTTAAATTACATGAAACATTATTATAATATAAACTACAATTTGACATTATAGCACAATATTATTCTTTTCTTAAATCTAAAGTAAATATTAACACGACTTAGAGGAATTTTAAGTCATAAACAATGCAGAAAACGCTCTAAATCAAGAAGCCGGCCTGATGTATAAATGTAGGATGTATATAATTCCGAGGACCGCTTCTTTTTTCGCGGATTACAGAAACGTTTCCTACTTTGCATTTGTTTCATTCGTACACAAAAGTCAAGCTCCTCCGGAAAGCGAACATAAAGTCACGTGATGGGATATATTTCCTAGGGGCTTTCCCGGACACGTCCTCTTGATGAATGGCGATATCTCTTCCCTTGTCGTCGAATTAATGAAGGTTGAAGGGTTAGGCGTCGTGCCGTGGTAGATGGGAGGGGAGCGTCCTTGTTACAACAAACGCAATTACCAGTTGTTTTGTTGAGCGCCGAACAATTGTCTTCAAAATAAATATGGCTGCTATGGCGCTGCTCTTTTGTTTCTCGCCCGAATATTGCGTTCAGTTCTAAAGGCGCTTTCAGATGCAAACGTTTTATTGTTACTGGTCGCTAATAACTGTATTGTTGAGGCGGCTTTATCTTGGTGATTGATTGAGCCTTCACATACCGGCTGCCAACACTATACCTGCAGATAAGGCTGGTAAAACGTAAAACACGGAAGCACTGTAACACGCGTAAACCTGGTCTTGACAGCAAATCCTTTTCATTTACCACGTCAAACGCAGTAATGCATATTACAGAACGTGTCTCCGAAACGAATGTGGCAGTTACGAGGCAATTTTTAATCAAAAGTGCCTACATGTTTTCAAAAAAAAAAAATTTTTTTTTTGATATGTGAACACATCTGCAACGTGAGAACGAGTGGTCACCATTTCATTGAATGCGTCACTTAATCAACTTTTAAGCACGCAGCTCTCTTTCTCTGTCCTATGCCAAAACTCTTTCTCAAAAGAGGATGTTTGCTTTGAAGGATTAACAAATATAGCACGAGAGCCATTAAAAACAAAATAACGGCATGGCTTTTTGAAATTGTTCTTATTTTTCAACATAAGCTCACTTGAAACTAGTGCACTTTGCCCAGCGATGCTTCAGAAATCAGTTTCCTGCAGGCGTGCAAAATACGCCTTAACTGATAATTTAAGCTCTTTATCGAACGAAAATTCCTTTTCGCCATGGTATTTTCTCAGTTTAAGGAACAAATGGAAATTCGACGGAGCCAATTCAAGGGAATAAGGCGGATGTGGCAGCAAATTCATTGATTTTCGCCATTGCAACGACACCTATATAAGGGCGAGCACTGTCTATATGCAAGATGACTTTCTTATTTGATAAGTCCAGCCTTTTCTCGCGTATTTTTGTCTTCAATATGTCCAAAAGGTTGGCATAATACACTCTAGTGATACATGTTCCAGTGGAAGATAATGAAATAGCAGTACGCCCTTGGTATCCCAGAAAACCACGGTCTTCCTGACCGGATTTCAAACACTTGGCCTCTTTGGCAGTGGAGAACTGTGGTGCTTCCATTGTTGAGACTGCTGTTTTGTTTCAGATGGGCAGTAATAAACCCATGTTGCATCATTGGCTACAAATCGATTGGGATCTCTTGAAAAGAAGTCAGACTCTGTCGAGACATTTGCATTCTTGATTAAGCAGTCTAAGCTCTCACCTTGCCGAAATTTTCTTCAAGCAGAATTCTTCCTTCAAAATGCGAAATACGTGTTTTCCTCTGAAATGCCCAGAGCTTTAGAAATTTCGGGCACCTTTAATCGGCGATCCTCCAGAACCACCTCATTGCAACTTATCGATAATTTATGATGTGGTGAGGGATTTTGGTCGTCCGCTGCGTGGATCATCTTCCTCCGTGGTCCACTTGGATATAATTGAAAATGATGATGGAGGGTCCTCTACAGCGTTCATCATATTTGTATTAATTTCTATTACATTCTTTACCAAATACTTAATAATAGCACAATGTTCGATATTTTCCATATACAGTGCAAAAAATAGCTATAGTTACTACGATTCTTTACCAATCCATCTTTATTACATAATGGAAGGTGGCGGGTTTTGAGAACAAAATGCTTCAGACCTGCTGCTGCAATCTGTGGACCATTGCGAGAACTTTTGAAATAGCCCTTATACTTATTTGTTCAGGCGCTAGACGAAACATTTACTTTAACTATTATTTTCAAACTAATATTTGTCATGCTCTTATCTTTCAATAATAACTTACAAACCCATTTCTGGACATATGTTTGTGTTACAGAGTTCTCTCCGTCCTTCTCATTGAAACTGTATTTACGGCCCACCCCCACTAAAATATAAACATAATCTAATATTGTAGTTGCTAATGTAGATACCTTGTATGTTCATAATGCGGTATAGCTGTAACCTGAAAATTATATCTCAACAAAAGAGAAAGAGGTTTTGTTACGGAAAGCCAACAGAGGAAGTAACCAGAGGGTCGCTTGTGAAGCCCCTTCTTTTTTTAAAAGGACTGCAACATCAGGGCCATTAAACGGAAGGACTTTAAATTCGTGAAATATCTCTGACCCCAACCGGCTGTCGTACTGGTAGCCCTTTAAAATAACCAATGACTACATAACGTTTTAAACTTTAAAAAATAGTGAATGGAACCTGGAGCAGATTAATTTAAACCAGCCAATGCGAAAGGTAAGTTTGAACTTTGAACTTAAGACCTCTGTGATTCCGTTGGCATCGTTGAGACCAACGATTTTTTATATGAATTTAATATATAAGGGAGAGTTAGCTCGTCTGGGGCACTTAGTTCGAAGTTTTACAAGCGGAGAGATACAGAAGCAGTCATAAGTTCTACACGCGGCAAAACAGACACAGTTTTTAGGCAGTTGAAGTTTTACCCGCGGCGAGACGCATAGGTACAGCAGTTGTAAGTTCGACGTTACTGAGTAACGCAGTTATAAGATCTACACGCGGCAAGATACACGCAGTTCGCAATGTAGTTCGGTTTTCAGTTTCACGCGCTGCGGCACACATCTATAAGTTTCACATGCAGCAAATAAGTTTGTATCGGCGTAGCTAAGTCTATCGTAGGCAAAACAGCAGAGAACGCGAAAGATTTTGCACATAATAAAGTACTAATATATATTATGTCGCATCACGTGCTTATTTACACTATAGAAACCCTCTCATAATCCTGTTGAGTACGAGTCAAAAAAAAAAAAAAAAAAAAAAAACAGAATTCACCCTGAGAAATTGTTGTCATTGAAGCGTGGGCAACAACACGAAGCTACCAATAATCACCCATACCAAACCGCTTCAAAATTTGGCGCCGAACGCGGCTGCCCTACTAAACTGCTTTATCTGTTATGAACAGCCTAGCTCGAAATATAGTGTTTTAAGTGCCTTAAATGTTAATCCGTTTTAAATAGTGCAACAATCTAATTCTTAAAACAAGGTCATTTGCTTAACAGGTGGTTTTTAATCACAATTTCTTATTATATATACACACATAATTTGTAGTTATTTATTTTTTTTTTAATGTGAGGAAACAACCTCCAAAGTTTGTCCTAGCATTTTTTTTTTTTTTTACAGATACACATAGTACTTACATCTTTTAAATTTAACACAAATAACTCCAATTTTCTAACAAACGAAATTAATGAAATATAATATAATAGTGATTTTTTGCTAACAGAATATAACAGAAATTCAATGCTTTTTGGGTCACAGTGAATAAAATCAATGATGACGATGCCTAGAAGGCACGAAAAATTCAACATTTTTCATGGATTTTATTTGTAATTACTTTTAAATGGATTGAATTTACATACTGTAACTAATATTGTAGTTAGTAAATGAATATTAAAATTGTTAAATTATAATTAGAGATGAAAAATTGCCAGTAAACAAGATATCAGCGTATTGTTGACACTGCATTGCACATAACGCCAGAGGGAGGAGGTTTAGAACCGGATTCCGTACAGTATGGACACAGCAAAGTGCCGAAAGTGAGCGAGTCGATTCATAAACCTGTAGGGTAGTATGAATGAATGAATGGATAATGTTTAACGCCCGTTTTTGCTACAGAGGCATCACATGCGATGGACACTGATGATGCATGAAATGAAATGTTATATTGGGAAAGGATATTTTTAAGGAAGGAAACGTTCCAGGCCTAAGTTTAGGGTACCTCCCCGGCATTTGCCGTTTATGAGGACTGAGGAAAACCTGAGAAAAATCTCAGTCAGGGAGGACGGTCCTGGCAGGATTCGAACCCCAGACTTCCCGCTCACGAGTCCGCACCTTAACGACCTCGACCACCCGTGGCGGTCTGAAGTGTAGTGTTTACCTTGGATCGTGAACAAGTTCAGAGTCACCTATATTGTGGTTGAAGCCTCGGCAACCTTGTGTTCACAGAAGGAGAGGTTTATTACTTATTAATAATATAAACAAAATAAAATCACTACAGTTTTATTATTAAATATGGACAGTTTCGTGAATAATATCATTCTTTCGGCACCAATGATATCTTTGTATCTATCTGCATGAAACATTTTTTTGCCGTTTTATATTATATTTCAGCACACAATGTATTTCTTGCATACTATATACTGGACATCTCTTAAAAAAAGTATGACGTTAAGATGAGATGAGAGACCCCTATATTACTAATGCAAAGTTGCTCAATTTTATGTACCTTTTTCTCAGAAAGTATTACAGATATCTCAGTGAAACTTTTACTGCTTATTTTCCGTTATAATATAAGTTCTGAAATCTAGTTTAGAGAATGTACCTTATAAAAATAATAAGTTAATTTTTGTAACAGACTCCTTTTTATAAAAATAAAATTATGTTAATATTTATGTACAAAAAGTGTTTATGAAAATGACCTGAAATTAGGGGAACTCAGCAATCAATGTAATAATGCAGATCAGGTGTAAAAATGTCAAGCTTCTATCTTCATTAGTTTGTAAGAAAATGGTACATATGTTGTGAATTTTACCGGATAGGTTTTGTAATATATGTTACTTTTGTTTTTAAATTCTTATAAACCCTGGTGGATCTATGCATGATATAAGATGTATTTAGGAAGGAAAACTGAGATGTATAGCTTAAAAAATACAAAATAAACCGAAACCTTTCCAATTAATTAAAAAATTAAACACACAAGCAGTCATTACTGTCATTTAAATTTGAAACAGCAATTTTCCTATGAAACACATCAAATTATAGCCTTGTGTAACAAATGGGGTCAAAGGTATTTTAATTTTTATGCAATAGTGCGGGCTAAAAAGTAGTTTGACACATAAAACACATTACATAATTAAAAGCACTTAAAACTGGACTTTTTCAATAAATGACATACCAAATTAAGAAGAAAAATCCAAATAATTATTTGGAAGAAAAAAAAATTTTTTTAATTTGACTTCTAATCTTACCTTAAGAACTTTTGAAGATTTACGCTTTGCATCGTCTCGATTTTCTGCTTACAGAGTTTAAGTCTGTTCGATCACATATGCTGTCTTGGTTCCGACAGAAAGACCGAAGAAATATTCATTGTCTTCATTCTTCTATTTCTCGTTCTCAAAATCTGTCTCCCTCTCATAATCTTAACACACGTTCTGAATCCCGGCAGGTACTATAATTACATTGCACTGAACATCACTCTACTTGTCATTATTCACAGTAACCACTGCCCATCTCTGGAATGCATTGCCACGGGATGTCAGAGACTGCCAAGCTTTAGGAGAGAATTTCATAAGAAATTGTTTTATATTATTAGAAATAATCGATTACGATTCCTTATGTATTTATTTGTTTTATCCTGCTCTAGAATGCTATCTCCTTCATAGTATTGTTGGGGTTTTTAATTTTATGTTTTGCTTGTATATTTATTTCTACTTTTAGGATTTACGTAGGCTGATATATGTATAAATTGCATATTATTGTTCTTTTTTTATTTTATTATTTTTTCTTCTTCTCAAGTTAATATTCTTTTATACATATTTGTGTATTAGCATACACTTTTTTTTATCTACGTCATGTTTTACGTTGGTTTATATGTGTACTAGTATTGTTAACTTTACTGTCAATGTTACGATTGTAATATTGTCGCTATAACTTAGTGTAATTATTGTTAGATTGGCAGAGCGGAAGAGAAGACTTAATGGTCTTAGCTCTACCAGAATAAATAAATAAATAAATGTTTACCCCTGCTATATAAGTAGCTTAAGTATTGGCAGTCCCATAGCTTGGTATCACTAGGGAGTGTCGGACTATTGTCCATGTTTAACTCGCCGTTTTAGGTATTCTGGAACACCATGTATAAAATCTGTTTCAATTAACTAAATAAATAATACCAGGATATAAGAGAAGAATCGTAAACAAGACGTTAACTGCTTGAAAATTTGTGATTGGAAACATGCCAACTTCGGTTCTTGCTCAGTTTCCATGTATTTATTTAAACTTACTTGCTACTGACTGCAGCAGAATTTGCGAGAGATATGCTACATTTCAAGCATGGCTTTCTTGTTCTTCGGGGCGGGTAGAGGCTACAGAAATCTGATGCACTGGTTTAGAGCAAAGAGCACATTATGTAATTGCAGCAAAATCTCCGAGGCCGAGAGTTGCACAAAGAGCACACTGCATGTCTGCAACAGCACTTGCTGCTCTCAGTAACAGAGATATTCTTTGATAAACCTTATTAAATAAATATCCCCAAGGTACAGCAAATAAACAACAAAAGGAGAAGTACCAGAGGGAAACTGAGTGCAGAATTTGAACACTCTGTGAAAAGGAGAGAGTAATAACAAGAGAAAAAGAAAGTAGGGCCAAGACACGTTCCTTTTCTCCATAAATAATTGTGTGAAGCGTATTCCCTCTGCGGGCCGCACCATATTCACCCTGCCGGCGCATTAATGATTTACATTCTCCCACTTCCGCCCCTACTCTGTTACTCTTACATGACCACGCATAAAGGGCCTTACTCGCACTTGCTCTGCATTTAGAAGCCCGTTGTAATATTAAGTTGAAAAGCATTTCTCGGAAAAGTTCGAGCACTATTAACGGAGTGACAGGAGCGTTAAAAGAGAAATCATCAAACTATTCATCATACTGCAACGTGCAGCCGTTTCACCCACTCTTAGCCCCTGCCTTTTCCTTTTATTTCCTTTGAAATTAAGGGACGTACTTTAGTGGCTGTAAAAATTGGCTTTCAGTAGATAAGACCACCTTCATTGCTAACGTCATGGTGGGTAAGTTAGACCCCCACAGAACCTGGTAGTCTCCGCCTCAAATTATACAAGATGCTGGACAAAACGAACGCAAACTATGGCCAGTGATGAGAAAGTTCTGCTTGTGACCGACAGTACGACCTACATGATCAAGGAGAGAGAGACGTTGAAATGTTCTACTCTAACATGCTGCCTTGCTCACGGCTTACACTAATTGATTGAAGAGGTTAGAAACAATTTCTCAGGAGTGAACAACATTATTTCATCCGTGAATAAAGCCTTTCTGAAAACTCCCAGGCACTTTTAAATTTCCAAGAAAATGCTACCACAAACAGCTCTACCATCACCCGCTAGAGTGTTTGGCTGCAGGCAACCCATTTACTACGCCAACTATTTTGAAGACATCAAGAGTGTTATAGACCCAATGACGTCAATGCATTGCAGACTAAAATCCTTATTCGTAATAAGAACATCACTTCACTTGCCTTTACTGAGGCCAATTTCCGAAATTTTCCTACAGCTATTCAGTGCTTGGAATTCGCATCTTTACCACTAAAAGATGCAATGGAAACCATTTGACACAATTTTAAAGAAAGAAATACCAGGGATATCTTGCGCAGCTTGTTCTTAGGAGCTCACCAAGACTCTGCAGCGGAACTTACGGTTTGCAACAATAAAAGGTGCATCCGCTGTTCTTGGGGGGGGGGGGGTAACAAATTTCAGATGATTTACCGTGGGGAGGGACAGCAGTGGCTTCATTGAAATTTGTACCAACGATTTCATGCTGTGTCGAGAGAATGCTTTCTTACTACAAGAATGTTTTAAAAGACAACCAAAAAAGTTTCACCATAGAAAACCTAGCAGCAAAGTATTTAATAGTGCAGTGTAACAGTAACCTAAATAATTGGAAAATGCTCTAAATGAATTTTATTAATTGGAAAATTTTCTAGTTCAGTTTGATTAATTGAAAAAATTGTTCTTTTGAGTTTGATTAATTGAAAAATGTTCTAGTTAAGTTTAGTGCCTCATAACTTTAAAAAAAAAAAAACTTTAAATCTTTTAAACAATTTAGTGCTTTAAAACTTCTAAAAAATTCAGTACCTTGATATTATAAAGACTTGGAAATTTTAAATAAGTTTAATGCGTAACAACTTTCAAAAAATGCAGTGTGTTAACATTATAAAGGCTTGGATATTTTAATTGTTTATGTAGTTTTGTGTTTCAGAACACTGGAAATTACAAGTGCAAATAAATTAAAAATAAATTAATATTGTCGAATATTTGTTTCATTGTGTTTATTTTGCTTTAACTAAGAAACACTTGAATAAACTACCCTAAAATGTTAAAAAAACTAAAAAAGAAACTATTTTAACAGGGTAAAAAACTAAAAATAACTATTTTCACATATTAAAAAAACAATTCAGGATTTACAAAAATCTAAAAATCCCGGGCCTGTACATATATGGAAAAATTCATCACGAAGCACTAATTTTCACCTAGCACTTATGTATTATTTGAAGATAGAATGTAAATATTCAGAATTTAGAACTTAAAACACGTGAGATACTCTTTATTAATTAATTAATAAATATTTTCAGCTGTAATTTCACTATATAATCTTACTTAGTCTTAATTTTTGTGTATCGCTATTTGGAATATATTGTAAGATTATTTTCTTAAAATATAATTATATAAACATTGATTACAAAAAATAAAAACATAAGTTAACAAATTTTAAAACGAACCAAGACAAGTAATATATATATATTACTCATAGATCTGGGAGCGTTTTTAATGTTGCAAAACCTATAATGTTACTTGGGACTGTAAAATTACGTTATAATTGCTACTGAATTGTGTTTAACGCCAGTTTTACTACTGAGGCACCAAAGGCGATGGACACTGATGATACATGTAATTAAATGATATATTGGGTAAGGATTTTTTTTTTAAAGGAAGGAAACGTTCCAGGCCTAAGTTTAGTCCCCGGCATTTGCCGTTTACGAAGACTGAGGAAAACCTGGAAAAAACCTCAGCCAGGGAGGACGGTCCTGGTGGAAATCGAACCGCAGACCTCTCGCAAATGTCTGCGCCTTAGCGACCACTACCTGTGGCGGCATAATGAGAGTAAATTGATTTACATAACTTATCTTCATGCAGTTGAACAGCTACAGGCGAATATCTGGCTCCGCATCGAAGCGCGGTCTGTGTTTTGTTTTACTACCTGCATAAGCAGAGAATCCCCTGATTCACATAAATAAGTGGTTGCAAAGGGCAAAAGGGTGACTAGATTAATCAAACTTTAAATTCGCCTTTTACATAACACCAGAAAATTGGGTAGTCACTTCTTATTTGGGATTAAAAAACAAACATCTTTTATCACAGAATATGATGTCAAAACAATCAAGCATTCGTGTTGCTGCGTTGTCAGAGAGGCTGGCTTTTCTGACACGGCAGAGAATGGGTTTACAAATCAACAGTCTTCTTTCCTTTTTCCATGAAAAATATTCCGGAAATAACTGTTGAAACTATCAAGAAAACTTAGTAGGTGAACTTGAAATTCATTTAAGATATCCCCAGGTCTTGTTCTTCTATAAATTCTTTTGTATCTGGTTTTGCCTAATGCTGTCTGTATGCTTTGTGCTTTCAAGAAGTTCTCGGCGAGCAAAGGTTCACATCAAAAGATAACGTCGAACAGCTTTTCGTCTTGTGGCAACGTCCGATTTCAATTGTTAATTGGTCAAGTATGCACCTCAACAGTTTCTACCCAATTTTTACCGATATATGACCCACGGCCGCAAAAAAAATTCACAATTTTAATATCCGGTCATTTCTGTATTCTTCAAATTTCTTCAAGGAGCACAATTTGGGAACCGCTGGTCTAGATGAACTTCATGAAAACATGGGACAGTTCTGCACTGTGTAACAGGATAGCAGTGTGCTGTTATGTTCACTAGGATGATAAACTATGGATATTGCACATAATGATGGAAAAAGTGTGGAACACAAACTTGTGCACAAAGTGTTACTAAAGTATTTTGGTTACTTGTTGTCTGGGCTAATCCGTAGAAATGGTGTACATAAAATCAACGCACTTTAGAATACGTACTACCCAACAAGGTGAACACACTTTTAATATCATATTAGAAACAACAAATGCAATTACTAATCGGTCGACGCCGCCATGTTATGCTATTTGCAAATATTGGTTTAAACTTGTATTTGACAGACATAAACTTCAAGTTGATCTACCGCCATGGGTGGTCGAGGTCGTTAAGGCGCGGACTCGTGAGCGGGAGGTCTTGGGTTCGAATCCCACTAGTACTTGCCTCCTACACCCAAGATCGCGGGTTCGAACCCGGCCAGGACCGATGGATTTTTTCGGGGCGTAAAAATCCTAAGTATGGCTTCCTTCGGAAGGGAAGTAAAGCCGTGGGTCCCGTGTCGTACATTTAAGGCACGAAAAAGAACCTCATGCCTGAAGGCCTCTGAGCAAAATTTGTCGGCCGTTTCACGCCCTGAGTTGAATGGGACGCTGATGACCTGAGCTGTTAAAGAGCGTCCATAAATAAATCAATCAAAAAAAAAAAAAAAAAAAAAAAGAATCCCACTAGGACCATCTTCCCCTGACTGAGGTTTTTTTCCAGGTGTTCCTCAGTCCTCATAAATGGCAAATGCCGGGGAGGTACCCTAAACTTAGACCTGGAACGATTCCTTCCTTGAAAAAAATCCTTTCCCAATTTATCATTTCATCTCATGTATCATCAGTGTCCATCGCCTGCAGTGCCTCTGTAGCAAAAACGGGCGTTAAACACTATTCATTCATTCATTCAAGTTGATCATAATTCCTCCTCCCCCTTACTTGGTGTATGGGAACTCGTTTTTCCTGCATTGACATCTGTATATGCATGAAGAATGTGAAAATAAAGAAATATGTATCACAAACTAATTAAAACAATAAATAAACATAATCTCCCATGAACAAAGCGGAGAAGGGTTCATGGCCAATTTCGTGGTGGTTGTTGGGACTTTATCCTTGTCACCGCCAGAAAATTAAACAGCTGAGTTTTGCCTGTATACTGTTACGCCAGGGGTCTGAATTTCCCTGCCCAACATTTTTAGAATGATGTTTAGAGCAGCAGTAATGATTTATGAGTCAGCTGCTAACGAGAGAACAGAACGCATATCGACACACGGAGGATGCATCCAGGTGGTTTACCAGGCAGAAAATAACACTTTAGTATAAATTCGTTAGAGAAATACCAAGCATAAAGTGTAGCGTGCTGTAGACAAATTGTTCCATCTATTTTCATTAGAGCTTTTCTTTATTAAACAGCTGCAAAACCATCCGTTTCAATTTGTCCCAAATGGATGGTGACAATATTGCTTGTGCCGCTAACGTTACAAGACCTGATACGCACCGTCCCCCATACTTCAGGCGCGTTTGTTTTCAGAAGTGTTGCCCGATTCTCTTGAAGCCATTAAGCTGGGCATTTTATTACTGGATATTATTGGTTCGCATATATCGTTGTTCTAATGTCTATAATTACTTAAAGAATATTTATAGCCATTGGTTGCCTAGAATGCAGATGTTAATAGGCTATTCCACGAGCAGTTTTAGCATCGCTTGGACTAGCAGTGGTTTTTATGATTGCTCATCCTAACAAAATAATGCGATTATCTTTAGACACAGTTTCTGAGATGTAATTTGTTTTGCTTTCTTAATGTTTTACTCGCAACCTATTATGATTTTGTTTTATTTATGGACGCTCTTTAACATCTCAGGTCATCAGTGTCCCATTCTATTCAGGGCGTGAAAAGGCCGACAAATTTTGCTCAGAGGTCTCTTTCTTCAGGCTTGAGGTTCTTTTTCGTGACGTAAATGTACGACACGGGACTCACGGCTTTACTTCCCTTCCGAAGGAAGCCATACTTAGGATTTTTACGCCCCGGGAAAATCCATCGGTCCTGGCTGGGTTGGAACCCGCGATCTTGGGTTTAGGAGGCAAGTATGGTAACCACTACACCACCAGGACCGGCACAAAAGGAAAAGTAGCTATGAGTGTTATAAGAGCATGTTTAAGAAATATTCCTGATATAAGATTCAATTGACTGGAAAGAATATACAGAACTATTGTAGTAGCTAAAATGTTGTATGGATCAGAAATTTGGGGTGTAGAGGATGCATGGAAAGATTATGATAAAATAAATAGAATTTGTTGTAAATTGATCTTAGGTTTACCAACAGCATCCCCAAATGGTGTAGCACAGCTAGAATTAGGTAGACATTCCACTAATATAATTGTGAAATACTTATCGTAATTACCCCTTTGGAAGAGAGAGATATTATAAATAAATGTTTCAGTATACAGAAGAAATGTAATTGGAAATAATCATGGTATTTCAAAGTGCAGGAAATTTTTACAAAAAATAGGTTTAGTGAAAGTATGGATAAATAGAGAATACCTAAACAAAAGCTTCTGGAAATAATTGTGCCTAAGATTGAAAGATATTGAAAGACAAAAAATATTTCGTGGTTTGGGTGAAAAGAGTTCATCGAGACTTGGGAATAAAATAGTAGGAAAAAATGTATAGAAAAATGTGATAATGCAGGTAGGGAAGGGCTTGGGATAGAACTGAAGTTATGAAATTAAAAGCATTAGAATATGATAAAGAGGTAGAAAATATTTAATGTGTGGAGAAACCAATAGAGATTTTCATTATTATTATACTGCAGTAAACAAAGTTATGGAGAGAAAAGATTTGGCAATAAAAAAATAGATGGGAAAATATTGATTAGAAAAATTTTAACTGTAACAGGAGAAAAAATATAAAAATGATAGGGAACTATTTGAGCATAGTCGGAGAGAAATGGATAAGAATGACAAAGAGGAAGCTAGAAATACAATATAAAAAGGGCAGAATAATACACTAATATGATGGTCACTAATACACTAATAACCTGGAGTTGTTGTATTGGGACCAGAGGTTAACAAGCAACTTTAAAAAAAAAAATAATATGCTGAATATTAGTTTTGGCAAAATATTGGTTATTTAAAACTACCTGGTTGTATTCAGTTGTTATATATAATGTTGCTTAGCATGGTAGCCTGATTATTAGATTTTGCAATAAGGCTGCTAATGAAGAACCGGGGACTAGGGTTCAAAATTAATCAATAATTGTATTTGATTATTGTGAAATAATGAAAATATGTACATTTTACTGTAGTGTCGCTTGTGTTTGTTGCAAATAAATTCAAATTAATATCAGTTTTCATTGCTGTACCGCTAAAATGGATTCTGTACGATGTATTGGATGTGTGATGCGGCGAATTTCATGTGGGCAGTGGAATGGAAACCTTACTCCTATGTTTTCACATAAAAAGATAGCCCCGAATTGCTGCAGGTATTTCATAGCATACGTAACCACTATGTGGGTGAATCAAATGAGAAGGTCTTTCAAGTGGAAGTGCTAGGTGTATGTTGCAATGCAAGCTTCCATGTTGCATTACAGTGCATTCCTATGTAAATAGCTAATCAAAGCTGGAGGAGTGTATAGAGCAAGGAGGACCAGCTCAGAACAGGGCTTACCATTAAATACGGTAGCAGAAGTTTGTCCAGGCAGTAAGTTTATAATTGAGCGAATAATTGGAGAAGGAGACAATGTCGGTATCACTTCAACAAGGTCGTCACGTCTGAGTTCACTGTGGAGTGGCACGAGTGTATTAGAGAGTAGAAACTGACTTTATCACAGTTGTATTGATCGGTCTTGGATAGGACAACAAATAGTACATCATCTATTACAGTACAATAAAATCAGCCGTTTACAATAAAAATGGAAACCATATTATTTGCTATGTACGCATCGTTTTCATTTTATCTACTACTAACGTGCTGTTGAAAAGGTGTCATTATGAAAAGATAAATATAACTGAAAGAGCAAAAGCTTATTTAGGCAGCATTTTAAAATATAATCTTTAAAATGTAACTTTAAATTGCATTTAAAGCGTTATTCATATAATTGATAAACGCATTTAAAATGCAATCTATTGGGAAAACAACGATATTTAACAAATATGACATTAAATTGTTAATTTCTTCTGCAAGTATCCTTGCGACGGACTACAGAATTATAGAGTGTGTTCAAAGCGTCTACCGTTGAATCAATTCATATTTTGTATCAAGTGGGGAAACTCTGGGGAAAGTACAAACGTTCATTCTCAATGGATGCTTGTGCATTTAACGGCACACGCACGGACTACACACCGAGGTACACGGCGATGACAAGGCAGCGTCACGTGCTTTAATGTTGAAACCAGTACACAAAAACATAAGCAGGGAGCACAATTTCTAAGCCACACTTCAGAGAACACAAGCTGTTTGACAAAAACCATTTCTTGTCGTGAGATTTATCTCTCCTTCGGAATTTTTCTCAAATGTCCTGACACATCCTAATTATTGCTGTCTCGTACACACGACTGTAATAAAATATGTGCGAAAACTCTGGAGAATAGATAGATGATCTAAAAGTAAGCAAACGGTTTACATAAACATAAGGTCAATTTCACAATTTTCAGAGTTAGTTGTTGGTATTGATAAACACACCACGTATATATTCAAGTTATTGCTGATGTGTTTTTACATAATATCTGTAATGATAAAGTTTAATTGACAACTTACACGGTTTTTTCTTTACAGAAATGTTTCACTTCTGCAGAAAGTGCTTTAAATGACCATTGTGAGCTCTAATAAGGACTTCTAAGCAAGTATCTTATCCTTCTTGAAGTTACTGGTGAAAAGTGTACATGTTCTGAATAGATCTTCAATACCAATGGTCTTTAACTAACTCCATACGTTGGAATCTAATGGATTGAGGTCAAGAGACGAACAAACCAAAATGTCGATCCCGCAAGACCTACCCGCTTGTTTGAGAATCGTTGTTTTAAAATCCCTGTAGCATCAAAGGGCAAAATGAGCCGTTGCCCTACCATGCATGAACTACATACAGTCTTAATCTGCAAATGCATTCAAGTTTTTTAGCTATCAGCATTCAAATGCTTTGCTTTATTTCATTGAAATAAACACGTCCATACGTCTATATCCGTCATTTCCTGATTAAAGTAATCCATTTTGACCATTGGCTGCAATGTAATTACATTTTATGCCTTGTGAATGTAATAGATGATTAGTTTTTTCTGCTTTGGCAACTGTCAACAGGTGCCTTTGAATACAAAACAAACAAATCAGCAACAACTTAAATAAAGAACGAAATTACATGTTGCTTGTTTATCTGCACACCACAAACTAAGCGAAATCGTCCATATATTTTCATTCTTTTACTTATTTTTCGGTCCTCTATCAATTTCGCAGAGGTTCCTCATATATTTTATAATCTCCCCTATATATGTGGTGTCCAAAATTCATCATTTTACTCTTTCGGAGTAGACAATACACATTACCCAGTAAGAGTTGGAAAAAGATTCAGTTATTTTACAAACTCTTAACGTGTATCAAAAGTGACCAGACGCAGAGTTCTAGTGATAACTAGATCCCGTATTTTGGTTCATCTAAATATGTGTAATATGTAAACTTATCCCAAATATGCCTAAGAGATTGTAGATACATTACATTATTAAGTCAGTTTTTTTTACAATTGTTATTATTTTGTACTTTTAGATATGTTTTTAAATACTCTTTGGAGATTTTTTGTCTATTTTATTATTTTTAGGTCTATCTATTATACAGTGCGAGCATTGATGCTTTACCCAGCGGCGCGGGGTTTTTTCTGTTAGTGTGCCCAATCGTTTGCCTCACCGTTGAGAGGGTAGCAAGCCTGCTTGCTTACTTGTTGACCTTGCTGACTGCCACAATTGTAGCGAAACTGTTCCCGAAAAGTATGCATAAAATGTATTATGCCTCGTGTGTTTACAAGAAGCGCGTATTTATGTACGATTAATATGTGTTAACTTAACCAGCTCATGAATCTGGAACACTGTTTCAAGCAAGAATCTCAAGTGTACACGCTCCAGAATCATAAACCTGTTCATAATCTTCCGTGGTTGATAATATGTTAGAAAATCACTTCGTCGTCTTGCCTAACGAGTGGGAATTTCATACGGATCTGTGCAAAAGGCTACTAAATTAACAGCCTATGATTATTATCTCTGGGGTAAATTAAAAAATGTCTTGTACAAAACGAATAAAACACCATACAAGAACTCAAAGATAATATTCGTCAGGAAATTGTCCGTATTTCTCAAAATGAGTTACAGTGAATGCTGAATGATTCCATAAAGAGATGCCCAAAATGTATGGAGAATGAAGGGCAGCAGTTTCAATAGCTTATTTAATAATATGGTGAATAATGAGCTTGTTAAATTGGTTTGTTTTATTCCTTTACCCTCCCACTAATTATCGAGACCCGACTTGCCGGAGGCTAAACGAATGGCGCGCTGGCCCAAATGTAAAACATTCCTGGGGAAAACAAAACAGATCGCACAGTGATTTCATAATTATGAAGTAATTTTCATGCATTTGCGCTTATTGAATATTATCGGAACTTTCATATACTGGAACATCAGAAGTTCCAAAACTCATTGTGGCCGTGGAAAATAAAGCAACTCTCGGAAAGATTAAATTATCGATGTGAACAGAACAACTAAAGACGAGTTAAAGTGTAGGTGATGATGTTAGCTAATGCAGTCAGGAAAAATAAACCCTCTTCTTGTTAAGAATTCAGGCTATGAAGTTTTCTGTTCCATTGCTCGGGTGTTGAAAGGTGATTTTTTTTAAAAAAAAAGAATGACTTGCATTGAATAGGAACTTACATCCAGTGATAATACTCGCATCGCATCTACAAACGTTGAAAGTAGTTTCTCAGTACTGGCCGACAGATAACGTCGGTTTTTCTTTGAGAATTTAAGTACGGTCACCATACATACGTAATGCAAAATGGGGTAACAATCGAAGCCTGTACACAAATATTTTCAGAAATGTTCCTATCCGACAGAAGAGTCAACTACGTAACAGATAAAAGTTTTATTTTTCCTTTCCAGATATTTTCTACTTATTTAAGATTGCATAATTACAGCTTACATACAGTTATGCAATTATGTCTTTTTTCGTGTAGGATTAACGGAAAGCATAAAGGGTTGAATTGCTAACTATACGTTTATAACGTATTTCTTAATTGTCATTAACTTTGAAAGCATTTATCATTTTAGCATAAAATGGAAAGATTTATAAAACAATTTCAATGAACTGTGTGAATAACATTAATAAACTGGCTAATGAAATTTATTTGCATTTTACCAGGAGTCAATTTGATTCGATGACGTAATTGCTAATCATCGTATCTTACTGGACGGTTTCGAACGGAGTACGATACTGTGCAACCAGCGAATGGTTAAAAGACTAACACGACCTAATTTGCAAACAAACTGACTTGAAGTACAACGTAGCACAACTCTTTCTGTTTTCCTCTCTGAAGTGCACTCCCGCCCTCCACGGTATATTCTCAAAACTATACAACCAGATAAACTGATCGTACTGTTGGATGTGACATCATCCATTTAAAATTACTTCGGTAAAGTCTAAATACAATTTTATGAACTATTATACTGCTATAATGAGTAGATTGGTAATTTAGTTCAAGTGTTTTAGTTTTTAGATAATTTTACAGGAATTTTGCTGTCTTTTATAGGTGTTTTTAAAACATTTTAGGTCATCAAAATCTTGGATTTGGTGATAACCAAATGGTGATCGACGTGTAAGACGGATGAGAAAGGACTGTACGTCTCGGTAAGAAATTATTTTATTATTTATTTTTAAGCATAAATATTAAAACCATGATATGTACCTTTGTCATATTTTTATTCTTCTCTCCGTTTGTGGGGAAATTGCTCAAATATGCCTAGAATAGAATTTCTTCTAATCTTGTGAATTTTATTAATTTGTGTGATTACAAATCTTTATACTCAGCAATATGTGAGTTTATAACTAGCTATTTCTCTTTTAAGGGGTTCTAGAGCGGTCTCTAGAACTTTTAATAAAATTACAACCCCTAGCTATACAGAATTAATTATTGAGAATTAATTATCGAGCTATAAAGAATTCACTATGAAACTTAATGCTACTGAAAGCATTTTTCTTTGTTTCATTTTTCTGTCCTACAATTATATAAACGCCAATAATCTGTCCTAAAGTGCCGGACACCGAAATCTCGTCTGAGACACGAAATCTGACACTCGTATTAGCTTTGAGATATCGGAGATGGGTGGTGTTTCCACGCCTGCGGCAGTAACAGCAATATAATAACGTGCTGGCATAGAACGCCAAGGATTCATGGGTCGATATCAGCCATTAGTCGCGATTGCTTCCTCTCTGCGCTAAGCTTTATGAGGAAAACAAATTTCACGGAACACTAATTTTGCATGGTTGTTCCCTCTATGGATGCTAATTTTAACTAATTTATTGCTGTGGTAGCTAGGAGGAGGTTTTTTTTTTTTTTTTTTTTTTTTTTTGGTCACAATGCATCTTAAGAGGTAACGGTTTTATATCGTTTACCGCCTAATTACTCTATTTTCTTCACCATCTGCTTCTAATGACATTCCTGAGACTTTCAATAGCGGCGTGTCAAGTGTTGAAGAATGTGCTAGCAGGAACAGAGCAACATTTCATCATCAAGTGTTGGATCGAGCATTTATATTCTTATTCTCCTTCTGTTAAGTTTTAAAAGCTTGTTGCCAGCCCCAAAATTTCATTTCTTTGATCTAACAATATTTCGTTTTTTCTTCAATTTTTTGCAGGAGTCTTCAACCCCTCAGACAGTCAGGGCCACATTAACAATTTCAATGACGCTCTCGGACCAGTAAACTATAGTGCAGTATCTAAAACTGTAAGATTTATTTTTATGCAGTGTTTAACACCCGTTTTAACTACAATAGTACCACTGGCAGTGGACACTGATAATACATGAGATGAAATGATAAACTTATTTATGAGGACTGAGGAAAACTTAGAAAAAAAAAACCACGGTCCTGGTGGGAATCGAACCCCAGACCTCCTGAATCCGCCCCTTAACGACCTTGTAATTGTAAGATGCTGCTATCTACAATAAAATATCTATGTATCAAACAGGTTTCAGGGAAGGGTTTTGTCCAGTGGATAATATTTCGTTTTAAATATTTTTTTTATTAGTGTTTACCGCCCGTTTTTACTGCTGAGGCACCACAGGCGGTCACACTGATGATACATGAGATGAAATGATATATTGGGAAAGGATTTATTTAATTTTTTTAAGGCCTAAGTTTAGGGTACCTCCCCGGCATTTGCCATTTATGAGAACTGAGTAAAACATGGAAAAACCTCAGTCAGGGAGGAAGGTTCTGACGGGATCGAACCCTAGACCTCCCCCTTAGGAGTCCGCGCCTTAACGACCTCGGCTACCCGTGATGGTTTTTTTTAAAGAGGTTAATATATGTAAACATATAAGAAAAATTGGATAGAAGCTCTGATGTAAACATGCAGCGATATGAAATTCAGATAGACCAAAACAGTGTATCAGAACGTAGAGAAGTTCGTCAGGAATGTATTCTATATCCGTTACTGTTTAATTTATTTATAGATGATATTTCGGATGCTCTGTTACCGGAGAAATGAATGCCCCTAAAGTGGACGGTACTGCGTTCCTGTACTTCTGTATGCTGACGATCTAATTCTTTTATCTCTAACAAGAGATGTTTTATAGAAATCCATTCAAATCCTTTAAGACTATTTGCTGAATAGTAAATGTTAACAAAAACCAAACAAAATGGCACCGCGTATGGCAGAGATGAAAAACGGTACTATGGTGGACAAGAAATACAAAATATTAAAACATTTTGTTTTCTGAGAGTAGCCTTTAATGTTAGTTGGAAATGGAATAAACATTTGTCTGTTATTAATTGTAAAAAGTCAATTAAATGAGTTATCAGAAAGGATGTATAACGCTGTGATTAAGACTATTCTGCTACATGAAAATGGGGATGGGGGAAAGCTGAATATGTAAATAAAATTCGAAAAGTTTTTTGGAAAAGGGTTTTAGAACTCCAAATAAACATCAAACTATGGGTTGCTATGGAGAAACGGTTAAAAGTAAAACAAGGGCGGTGAAATACTGGCTTAGACTTATGCAGGGAGATAGTCCACACATCGTGTATAATGCTATAGACATCAGATGCAAACTATAACTCCAACGTTTTGAGTTGCAGCGTGGAAGGAAGACTCTGAGGAATTGGCCTGGGTTCAGTATGGCAACGAGGCAATGAAAATAATAAAAATATACGGAAGAAGGTTAGAACAAAGCTAGAGGATATTATAGACGTGCATATGCTTGTTCGAGGGAGAAAGAAAAGATCAGGAATGACCTGGTTCAGATTGGGAAGTGGGTTAAAAAAAATAATGGATACTTGTGGTAGGAGGTTCTGCCCATTTTGTGGAGGAAATGAGGAATTGGTACCTATTCATAGGCACTGGGCACACTTTAGAATAATTATATTTGCAGAAAAATTTTAAGGATTAGAGGTCGACTGGCATGATGGAATCTGTTTGCGAACCACACTAATTGGCTAATAATAAGGGCATTTCCGTAGCCAAAGTGCGCGAAGCTAGAAGCAATATATTTTTCTGGTTAGAACGCAATAATTAGTGTATTTATAAATAATATGTCAGTTATTTCCACTGATATATCTGTAAATACAGTTCCTCCCATTTTTAAATATTAAGCATATTATTATTATTGTTAATAATATTAATAATAATAAAAATAATAATAATTGCTGTATATTTAATTATTTTTTCTTTTTCTAATTGTACATGTATGATCGATCATCCATGCATAAAATATATTTGTAATATATATACTTTTATAACAATAAAGACCACACCTACCACTAATACAACTACAGAAGGATCACATCGTCACTCTTAAACTACCGAATTTTCCTTGTGTCACCAGCTATTATTGCTTTATATTGCCATAGTTTTGTTTTTAGTGTGAAACAGTGGTTAATAACTAGTGATTGAAGTCTCGCCGACCATCCCTATGGCGTCCTCTAGTAAAAAAAGTGCATGTCAAATGATTCGTGCCGGGTTTTTAATGAAAAGTATATCACTTTATACCTTTTATGTGCCGATAAATGCTAAGCTAGTGAGTTTAATTTGCTATGAGTCAATATCAATATCAACAGAATGCTACACAAAACAAAGCATGATCACCTTAAAGTGCAGCCTTGAATAGACAAAGTGGCAGTCTGCAAAGTGATTTAAAATCCCAGTAGGGTGAAGCGTGTGTCAAAGTTAGTTGCGTAGTGGAAAAATTTGTGAAAATCAAAAGCATTCAAGGAGTTTGTGTAAAAGATCTCAGCTCTGCTGGGAGATTCAGTGCCCAAATAATAAAGAAATATTTAAAAACTTTGTTTATCCAGCGTAATTGTTGTACGACTGTCCGTGAGCTTGTCATTGACATTGAAGGACTTACTGCCTAATTTACGTCATGTTCATTTGCATTTGATTAGAACATAAAGTATGTTGAAGACACAGCACAACTGGCCTTTTTTATCCAAGACATTGGCTAACATTTCTATGACAGAACTGCAAGCGCTTATACCTACGAAAGGAACGGCAAAAGGCCCGTGGATATTCTTGAAGCCTTTCAGAAAATACTCCGAAATTTCCACCTCAGCTCAAGCAACCTTCACAGTATATACTAGTAGTAATGGATATTAATTGTGGTGGGTTTACAAGTACACGAATGTAAATATAGCTGTCGCAAGGGCTTTACGGCCGTACATGCTAATACTGCCCTTTTAACAATCAAAATATACAATACCAACTTTGTATGCATATGTACATACATACACACAAACCTATATGCATATGTACGTATTATATAGAAACACACCAATATACTTACATCACAGGTTTTCTCTGAGTAATTTTATATACATATATAAAACATGCATAGAGTCCTTACTCTTGACTCTCTTTACATTCACTCTCACACCTTCCCAACTTCCCTCTCTTTTCTATAGCCGTTAATGTTCTTTGTTGAGTCTTCGCTAGAAATATCCCAATTTTTGTGTGTATCTCCCGTGCACTAACATTTCCCGGCAGATGTTGATACATACAGTATTTGGTACCCCATCAATCGCGAAAAATTGATTAGAATATATCTTTTATTTCAGCTAGCTTTAAGTGGAGGGTTCTGTTGGTAGGAATGTCTAGAAAAGCAGGAATTTTGCTCGGACAGCAGAGAGACCGTTTTGGCAGACAAAGGAGCAAATACCATCTACTGTTCATTAGGAGGACGGGTGGTCGCCCCGGCCAGGTATGCTGGAAAAGAACAACGCTATGATACCAATAAGGCCGTTGATCTGTAACGTTCAGTAAAACTTGAAATCAGACGCTGGACGAATCAACGAGTGGTTAAGCTCAAATAATCAAACTGGCCAATAATATGAGAGTGGCATGAAGTCACAGATAACCTATGAGGATGCCTAAAGTCATAGTGGCGGGAAAATAGAGCGCCCCTGCATCACGTGGTAAAGCGTGTTATATCGGGTATTTAAGGACGTGAAATCGCCCGTGTCGAGGTCTTTTGGTCTTTTTGGTTCATCAACTCCGTTACTCTGGGAACTCTGGGCAGGTCTCGTCAGCATTCAGACCTGATAGGAACCCCAATGTTCGAGCGTCACTTCAGCTCGACAAGTCTTCGGAGCGGTCAGCAATCACATTGCTAGTCAAATAGTACAGCTCCACGTGTCTGACCGACGTCTCGTTACTGCGGTCCGAACAGAAACGCCACGAGATGCACTCTTTGTTAAATAAACGACGTCAACCTGCTGATAATGTGTTTTAATTCCCTTCACTCAACCCGGCACTACTAGGTCCCAAAAACCAGCTACATCCCTGAGATCGACATGAAGAATTATTGAGTGGTGAGCTGGGTCACAAACAATCAAACTCCTATCACCATTCTTCCCGCCGCCTAGAACCACTTCAAACCTTGACCCTCCAACGCGGGGCAATTATCAAAATTAACCGCCCCATCCTCCCACCAATAACTATTTCAATGTCCAATTATGTTGGCAATCAGAAATTGTGAAGGTTAATGCTCATTTCTTAAAATCTCTGTTACCTTGCATTCTGCCAGAATATGCCTCCAGGTATCGCTTTAGCCGCAAAGAAAGCAAATTCTTTCCCGAAAGCATTAACACTTTTATTTCCTTTCCAAGCCCCTAATCTGAGCCATGCAAGACCATTTCTTTCTTCTCCCCCACAGTTATCAGATAATCCCCCTTCTCCAACACCTGATCCATTTGGTCCTGCAGGTTAAACGATATCTTCTCGGGTCATTGAGTCTCCGTATTTTGCCTATCTATATCCTAGCTGCCTTCCACCTATTGCGCATAATGTCCTCTTCTCTTAACCAAATGTATCCCAGTTTCAATTTTGTCTAAGGCTTTTTTTTATGCCCAACCCATACTGCACTTCCCTTATTTAGCCTTCAGACAAACTGAAGTGCTTGATTCCCCCCCCCCCCCCCCCGTTTTATTCTTAACCAGTATTTAATTGCTTTTATTTTTAAATTTATACTTCCATTAAAGATACCAAACTCTTTAAGAACCCCACTATTTCAAAGTTGGACCGAAAAACAACAGTCATGTGTAGTATGATGCTCTGAAAACAGATGTGACTCAATAGCGTTGCTACGTGACAGGTAAATCAACAATGAGCAGACGAAGCCAAGATTATCGTATGATGTTCTGTAAACAGATATGATTACGTTATGCTAGCGTTGCTACAACAAAACGGAGCCAAGATTATCTTTTGAACAGTGGAAAATAATTTTGAAGTGGTACTGGAAAACCGAGAATGTTGAAGTTCAAAGGAAATAGGAGCAAGGGGTTTCCACAGCGTTCTCCGGATCTAACTCCGTTGAACTTCTACCTATAGGGAACTCTTAAGGATGTTGTATACCGTAGAAAATCAGTTACACTGACAACACTTCGGGAAGAAATTGAAACGGCATGTGCTGCAATCGCTGAGGACACTTTCGAAAACGTTGCTCAATCAGTAGTTGAACGTACTTAGAAGTGTATCGACGCCGATGGTGGGCACTTTGAGCAGCTGTTGTAACAGTAAAAATCTAAGATGATTAGTGCTCATCATTTTCTGTTTGTGTGAATTCAGTTTTGTCTTTGCTTGAAGTGTGTATACATTTTTTGGCATCCTCTGTATACTCCCATGAATATGTGTTTGCTTTAAGTTTGATCCCTTATGTCCTCTCATTTAACGATGCTAGAGATACTGATAGATTAGATTTAGATAATTTCTTCGCGTCGCAACCACAAGATGTTTAGAAGTTTAGGAAGATATTTAGCGAGTAGGCTCAACTGTGGTTGCGACAATACAAAGTAAGGGGAAGAGGAACTATCCGAAGTGAATGACTGACTTTATCCCGTTGTTGCCGACATCTCATTGCATTTGAATGGCAGATCAAAATTAGGGAGGCACAAGTACCCCCCTCCCCAAAAAAAAAGTTTCATTCGCTAACCATCAGGCTCTCGCCAAGTTCAACTCGACTTTTGAAGAATACACTACAAAATTAGCCGTCTTGTGAAACGAGCTTGAAGAGATATTTAGTAATTTTAGTAAAATGCAACCTCTTTAAATTTATTTTTCGAAACCATTCAGTGTCGATACTGCCGACACACCAGGACCAGTACAAACAGAGCTGCTTAAACTTGTGAAGTTCAAGACAAGAACCAACATCTCTGAAATACTGTGCATAGCGACCTCCTACTACATGGGACAATCTAGTCAAGGAAAAACATAGCCGAATTTCTCTTTTGCATTTTTTTTGTTCCATTTTAAGTATTTAACTGTTAAAAAGGGCGCAGACTACGGCTACGGGCCATGCATTGAAGACACCTGGTGTATGAAATAGGATTCGGTTTCCATATTTATCATAATGCATTCTTTCTAGGTTTTCTAGCAGCTTAGTATTTACTTATTTTTATTATATATCTCTAGTTGCTTCTATTATTGACTACATTATTAAAACATAGAATAATTGGCCGCATATTCAAGTTGCAACAAGTTTTCGAGGAAGTGAAGTGTTTATTCATTATTATTTGAAAAAATCTAAGATAAAATACCGAAGAGATAACGGGTATTAAGTAAGTATACTTCAACCATTTCAAAGACTGTAGAAAATTCGTACACAAGCAATTTGAGATAGGGATTATCTGGTCTAAGAAGAAAAATAACAGCTATATATGACAACAGAAGTTGAATTCTATGCTGAGCGAATGTTAATGTGGAATGGCCAAACTTGGCCTTAAAATGTCTTAAATCTACTTCATCAAGCAGGAAATTGCGATTTTCAAAACTCATAGTCAGCGTTTTCAAGATTTAGTGATACAAATTGTCTATAAACAAAGGTTAACTGATTTATCGTACGAGAATTGCCCAGAAAGTAATTTCCCACATTTTTTCTTCTCAACCGACAACAATATTGCGAATGCGAAACGTTAGGTATGAATTATTTGAAGTTTCCTGAGAGAAATTTCCGTTTCCTCCGACAGATAGCGCAGCTGCAGCAATGTTTCAAAATGGCGTCTGTAAGTGATGTACGTTACAAGCAGCGTGTCTCATTGTATTTCTCACCAACTGTAGAGAGTATTCATAAACCTTTGTGTGAAGTCTATGGAACATCTACAGTCGACAGAAATATAGGTCGCTGGGCACAGAGAACGAGACCACCAGAAGACGGTTCCGCGGAGGTGCAAGATTTGCTGCGGGAGGCGGTCACAACTGACATGTTGCAGCGTGTCGATGTTCTCATCGCGAGGATCGACGCATTAAGACTGGCACTGAAGCAAAGGAAGTGTGGATGCAGCGACTTCGGCGCCATAACATCCCACGAGATATTTTGATTCAAAACGATAACGCCCGGCCTCAACACACAAGTTTGAGGACTTCTGAACACATCACGCTAGCTCCCCGGATTTTCACTTGTTTGGGCCATTAAAGGATGGCATTCGTGGAAGACATTTTGAGGACGACGAGAGGTGATTCGCGCAGTGAAGAAATGGCTTCGTGTTCAGAACAAGGATTGGTACCGACAGGACATACACGCCCTTGTGTCTCGCTGAAGGAGGGCCATAGAACTGGAAAGAAATTACTTGAAAAAATAGGGTGTGTAGATGAAACATACCTTTTTCATGTGTGTAGTTCTCATTGTGTGGAATAAATAATTATTTAAGAATAAAAAATGGGGCGACCCTCATATCATGTAGCTTACAAAGGAACCTCAAGAGTGGAATTTACCGTAAGATAATTTGAGTTACTGCCAGTAGAGTGGAGCTAGGTACAGGGAAAAGCTAGTTGCCAAGGTCATATAATTTTATGCTTCATTACGAAAACTTTTCAAATATTATTTTCTATGTTACCATGTATTCACATTAATTGACCCTTTGAGTTTATTTAACCATTTTCCTGTTTATTTACTATAAATATATAAGTATGGGACCACAAATATGCCACAAAGATTACAGTATTAAGTGTAAATGTTCTGAAGAAATGTTCTACACCGTGAAATTAGAAATTATATACCTCCAAAACGGTATAAATACAAGTTTTTTGATTATAATAATAAATAATAAATGTCGGCTATGTGATCCGGTAGGTAAAACATAATTTTCCACTTGTTTTTTGTGAGCTTAGTACAGAATACTGGAAAAGAGAGAGCGAGAGAGAGTTGGAAATCCCCACTTGTAGTTGGAACAATTCCGACACACATTCCAAGCGGTTTTTTTTTTTTTTTTTTTTTTTTTTGCAAGGTTTACAGTGCAGGAAACATATATAGCAGGGTTGGTGACAGGACCTGGTATACTATTTCCTTAGAGATCCACTGCAAAACACTTGCGTGCTCAGGAATACTGTGTAAAGTTGGCATCCTTTTTAGTCTAGTTTATTTTGTTTTGTAGAAATGCGGAGTCTGGAAAGTGTCGTAATATATCAGGCAGTAATGATTTTGCTCACACTGACACAGCACTTCGTAGGTACTCTCGCGGAAGCTGCAGACGGAGAAAATCTAGCATAGAAATAAAACGCGTTTAACGTAAGCAACTTAAACACTGTGCACTCTATATACCTGCATGGATGAAGATCAGAGGATTTATAGGGTTTTCTAATAACTCGTTCGGAAAAATCTAGTAATGGTGAATATAAAAACAAAATTACATCACGATGAAACGTCTGGAGTGTTTTGGTAAATATTCAACAATCACAACACTGAATACTAAACAATACAGACATGCAGCTGTAGTTATATATAACGTTATCATTTACACAAATGAATTACAAAGATCGTTCAATAAAAATTATCATAATTTTGATTATATTTCTCAAAGTAGTCCCCGTTTGATGCAATGCACTTGCCCCAGCGTTTCTACCAGTCTTCAAAGACAAGCTGGTCCTTCAGAATTGACTCTGAAACCTTCATCATTGCTTCTGACGATGGGAAATGCCTTACACAAAGGGCTAAATATGGCCTGTAGAGATTGATTTTATTTGATTGATTTATTTATGGACGCTCTTTAACAGCTCAGGTCATCAGCGTCCCATTCAATTCAGAGCGTGAAACGGCCGACAAATTTTGCTCAGAGGCCTCTGTTCCAGGCTTGAGGTTCTTTTTCGTGCCGTAAATGTACGACACGGGACCCACGGCTTTACTTCCCTTCCGAAGGAAGCCATACTTAGGATTTTTACGCCCGAAAAAAATCCATCGGTCCTGACCGGGTTCGAACCCGCTTTCTTGGGTATAGGAGGCAAGTATGGTAACCACTACACCACCAGGACCGACAGCCTGTAGAGAGGATGAGGGTCACGCTTCATATTGTTTTTGTGAGCAACAAGGCACTGCGCAGACTCGCATTATCATGGTGCAGCATCCATGGAAATGTGGCCTTTTGCCTGTGATATGACCTTGAAGAGTTTTCAGAACATATCTGTAGCATTGCCAAGTTACAGTTGTGTGTGCAAGTACGGCATGTTGGTAAAACATTCTTTGAAAATCGAAAAATAAGATGACCATAACTTTCCCAGCAGAAGCAATCAGGGTAATGGTGGAGATTTCTACACAGAGCTTTGTTGTTTGCTCTCAGGGTCTTAATGATATAGCCAAGTTTCTCATTGGCAGTGACTACTTTAGAACGAAACTTCTTATCTTTATGTAACGGAATCTTCAACTGCATGCAAAATTGCAGGCGAATATCCGGTAGTTTGGAAATGAACATTCTTGAAACCCACCGGGCACAAGCACCTCTCATGTGCAACTTTTCAGTTACCAACGTGTGGGGGACAGCCAATAAAATTTTCAGAATTTCTGAAAGTGATCTTAATGTTATTCGACGATTCTCTCTTACAATGACAGCAGCGGTGTTAATAATTTCTTCGTTAGAGTGCAAACTGGAGCCTTCCTTTGAAATTCATTGCCTCCCCTCTTTAAAAATGTTAAATTTTGAAGCTGTGCTGTAGGGGAGAACAAACTACAACATTGCGTATACATCAATTGGAATTTTTGCGAGAGCTGAAAGTGACCGCAATGAAACTAGAACCTCCCTCGTATAAGTCGAGTATTTTAAGGGCTGATGGTTATGCAGAATTATAATGTACGCTTCCTCACTGTGGGGTTATATATGTTGTAGACTGAAAGCGCTTTCATGACATTCAGACGTCTCTGACAGGCATGAGGGATCCATGTTAACCTGTGGTCAAAGACGTCTCCAAATATGTTTATGCGGTCTCCATTTCTCATTTTGCATTCTCTTAAGAATGGTTCTATATTTATCGCTTTTCTTTTTGTTTCTATTAAAACAATATATTTGCTTTAACCTTACAATATTTTGAAGCCTGATTTATTCGTCCAATTTAATGTTTCCTGGAGTAGCACGTGTGTAATATTAATATTTTTCCCTTTACAGAGTATAAATACAGAGGGTGCCAAAAATGTATACACACTTCAAGCACAAAAAACTGTGTTAACATAACAAAACTGAATTCACGCAAACAGAAAATGATGAGCACTAATCATCTTACACTTTTACAGTTACAACAGTTGCTCAAAATGTCCACCATCAGCGTCGATACACCTATGAGTACGTTGAACTACTGATTGAGCAATGTTTGCGAAAGTATCCTCAGCGATTGCAGCACATGCCGTTTCAATTTCTTCCGGAAGTGCTGCCAGTATAGCTGGTTTTGTACGGTATATAACGTCCTTAAGTGTTCCCATAGATAGAAGTTCAACGGAGGTAGATCCGAGAATGCGCTGGACACTCAATCGGACCTCTTCGTCCTATCCAGTGGCTTGGAAGATTGTCATCAAGGTACGCACGTATATCTTGATGATAATGTGGTGGTGTACCATCCTGTTGCATACGGTACCATGAGTCTCAAATTTTGTCTCGAATGCGTGCAATTGTTACTCGCATTGGCGATTCTGTTCTGTACACGCGTCTCCATTGTCTTTCAACTTTAACAACATTCCCGATTTTCCAATTCCACTTCAAAATTGCTTTCCGCTGTTCAAACAACAACCTTGGCTCCATTTTGTTGTAGCAACGCTAGCATAGCGTAATGTGAGTCACATCTGTTTACAGAATATCATACGATAATCTTGGCTTCATTTGTTCATTGTTGATTTACCTGTCACGTAGCAACGCTATCATAATGTATGTGTCACATCTTTTTACAGAACATTATACAACACATTAGTGTTGTTTTTCGATCCAACTTTGAAATATAGTAAATAGCTATCTTCTGTGAAAGTGTGTATGCATTTTTTGATACCATCGGTATATCATCAGTAAAAAAATCGTTTGCACTGGAGGATTTACGTTCAAAATAAGTATTTTATTGCTAAAACCGTATAACACTCATTACAACCCTTGTGGTAATTAATTTTGTATCGATAGACATCTGTTGGATCTTATTTGAATGTTTTTATTTATTTAAACGAATTGTTCACTAATGTCGTTATGTAGTTAGCTCTATACTTTTGTACACGTGGCTCAGTCCCTATGCTCTTCTTTGATACATTTATAATTGACCTCAACTTTTAATTTCATTGGACAAGCATTTCTTACATGTATAAATACCGCTTATGCAGTTTCACGTTCACAATATCAAAACAGCTGTTATTCACTCATTAAAAAAAAAAAAAAGATACGTGTCGAGCAAGGTGCTGTGATTAAATACCTGAAAATACATCGAAATGCAAGTGACATCAAGCTAGATACTCCATTTATTTAGACAATGCGTTGCAAATTTATGTACAAAACATTCAACATTAAAAAAAGGAGGTCTCCCATTTATCTGTGATACACATTACACCATTCTCTGTGAATGTAACGACTCTATACTAGTATGAGCATTTTCTGTTACTCAAAAATCTCTTTTGAGAGTTTAAATGAGTTGTTCAATTCTTAAACATATTAACTACAAAATTATCGAAAATAAGATTTTAATGTCTTATTCCACACGTTCCCCCCTATAAGATCACGTAATGTTTATTACTTACTAATTATGTGTCAAAATAGGCATATAAAAAGGCCACTGCAACAAAATTGTCCAACTCTACGGACTTAATTGCTCTGGGTTTCGGAGAAATGAAAAACGATGAAGCTGAACCTATGGGAAATGGTGTTTTGGTTGTTTAAGGTCATTTTATATAAACACAAATTATATAATTGTAAGTTATTATTATTTTTCATACATGCTTTCAATAAATATATCTAAAAAGTTTTGTTATTAAACTCACCTTCCCAAAATAACTTGCAACAAAATTACCTAAACACTGATTATAATTTTCCAAAACTCACCAAATTCTAATTCCTGTTGCAAAAATTTTTTCTCATTTTTTACTGTACGTGTGTATTTAAATTGATTATGGAGTTGCACTTTATGCTTCCCTGAAAGTACCAAAGCTGAAGTGCTGTATTTTTAGCATATTACATTGCCAGTAAGGGCATACTACTTTATCACTACTTCTATAGTTCCATTACCGCATTTGTGCATCTTCCCGTATTTATCAATACAGCGTAACTCCAGGTGGTTGTCTGTGTTATGTCCCTGTCTTTAGTTCTACACTCTCCTATCTACCATCCAGAGACTCTCTTCTCCTGCTTTAGATATTTTTATTCTTAATTAGAAAATTCCTCAAATGTATATCTCACCTTCCTCATTCATTTGTAAGATTTCGAAATATACTTTTTTATTAATATTCTTTTACATAATATTTCATTCCTACTCATTCCATTTCCTTAACCATGTCTTTTGTCTCTTCACAGTGTGACAAATAATGAAAGCTGTTATCAATTTCTCAACTCATAGGATAAATATACAGATTTCCACTATCTCTCAGATACCTTAAATTAAGTACTCCTCTTTTTGTCCATGTAAATCGTTCTATATAAAATTTATCTCATTTTTTTCTTTGCTTTTTAACTTAGTAAGATCTTAAAGAGTTATTATCACGCAGGCTTCCAAATATCTCTTGGCTGTCAATATCTTTAATTCTAAGGCTTACTTATTTTCCAAAAGTTCTAATATTTTTTTTTTATTTTACCATTCATACATTATCCATTTCAATTCTTTGTAAAATTAGCACCACTTGAACAACCCACGATTCTTTCCATACGCATTTCTCAAACTTTATTTTAGTATATTTTCATGCTTGAAGTTTATTACGCTATATCAGTATTTCATAATTCTTTCAACTACTCTACCCTTAGTTGTAAGCCTACCCAATTCCATCAAAGATACGCAATTAGGCGATGCTTTATGCAACACTAAAATTTGATTACAAATATGCCCATCATATTTCCATTTCTCTTCTGGACTCCAAATATCTGTAATGTATTATAGTTCTTATACTCATAACCAATTTTCTTTAAACTACTGTCTATTTCTTCTTCTGCTCACTCTACATAATACCCATTAGTACTCCTGTTTAATCTCTAAACAATCACATTTTGTTATTACTTGTAATACTTATCTAATTAGAGCATTTTATTTCATCAAGGTGGGTCAGATTGGGTATTCATTATATCGATTTTCGGGCAATGTTTATCCAAATCCGCTTGTAACACGTAAAATATGTCACAAGAACATAAAGACTACTAGCTTCAGGAATAATACGTTTCAGTGAAATTACTCCTCTCTCTGGGTGAACTAGTTTAAGGAAAGACGACATTCCATAGGCGGCCGATGAAACAATCAAGGCCTCTGATATCGGAGGCGTTATCCAAAGCTAAGTGTACAGAGCAGGTGTTCTGTTTTAATATAGCCCGAGTGTTTTGTAATTCCACTCCTAACTTCAACCTACCCTGCCCAGCCCCAAAGGCCATCAAGGGAAATTGGTAAACTCGGAATAAGCGCATGCACACACGCATAGTCTCGTGGTTTTACAAATTTTAATATGAGAACAGCAACAAAATGAGAACCCGTTTGCAGTTTGCCTAGAGGCCCCTTAAGCATAGAGGGCAACTGGTGGCCAGCTGCATTCCCCTCTCCCCACACAACTTACACTTATATGCTGTTCGTTGTGCCGTCCCTTTGATATCACTTTACGTGATCACGGAGCATTTAAAGGACTTTAGCCTCCTTTCCTAAACCAGGAAATAGCAATCATGTGTAATATTGTAATCCTTGTGTTAACGGGTCTTGTAAGTATCTCACAACTTGCTTTCGCCGTATGCACGTTCACCGCCACTTTCATGTATTGACTCGAATGAGATTCCGTGACAAGTTATATTTTTTCTAAGGGCATGTTTTAAGTTTCAAGTTAATAAAAAAGAAGTCCGTCAAGCAGGAGATGCGTAATTAGGCGAATTCCTCATCCAGTAGAGTAACTTAAAAAAAATATAAAATACAAATTATGGCCTTATTAATTAATGAACTGACATAAGTTATGGTATTATTGTGCAGTGTTAAGGGAAAAAAATTTGAATTCTTGCAATCATAAAAGAGAAACCACATTTTTAGAATAATAATAATTATTATTATTATTATTATTATTATTGAAAATAAACTACAAAAATTAACGATATCCTATTAATTAAATGAAATATTTGACCAGTGATAGACAAGTTATACTGTGTGGGTATTTTTAAACATTTTTAAACGTAACCATGTTTATGAACTGAGCCCTTGATATCATCTCTACATTCACTAGAATAAAGAAACAACTGAACGTTTCCACTTATATTATATATTTAAGATGTTCATATGTTTCAATAAAACAAAAATGTTACCATTTAAAAGCAATTACAATGTACCAAGCAAATATACACAATCAACAATATACAATCGAAAGTTCCATCTACTTTCAGTGGATTTATAATGTAATTTAAAGGTCATTGTAGGAAAACATGTAATGCATACGTTTTCTAAATATTATTACACACCGCACTTACATACAAATTATGTAAAACATTAAACACACTTTACATTAATATTGCACATTTGCTACCTTCACTACAATGCTTTTGTCAAATATCGTTATAAATACGGTTTATATACTGAGTTAATTCGATTGTTTTTGACACAATATAGAGAAAATTAAACGCCGGAGCACTTTTTAAATTTGGTTTTTCATGCATACCCTTCTCCTAACGGTCATATTCCCCTAATTTTCGTAAAATACTTTTATTATTTATTTAAATAATATATACGGAATTTCATTGCGAAAAAACTAATATTATTGCCGGTAGAGCGATTTTTAAATTTTGGGTTTTAGATAAATCCCTCTCCTAATAATCACTGATTTTCAGAAACTTTATTTTTATTTTATTTCAATAGCATGTACAGAGGTTTCCTTTAAAAAAATTAAAATAGTGACAGCAAGAGCAATTTTTAAATTTCGCTTAAATCCCAATTCTTTAAATTTCAAAATGTTCAAGTATTACTCCTAATAGCCGGATTTCCCTGGTTTTCAGAAACTGCTTTTATTAATTTATTTTAATTCCATATACCGAGTTTCGTTGAGGAAAAAAATTGCGGCCACTAGAGCGATTTTTAAACGTTCTTTCAAATTATCACTTTAGGTTAACCCCCACTTCCAATGATCCAATTTTGCTGGTTAACGAACTTGATGAATCGTTTGTTAATTGATGGTTATATTCCGATTTTCGTTGGAAAAAAAACAAAAATTGCGACCGCTAGAGCGTTAACAGACCCAGACACACACACACATAACACATATGCATAAATAAAACTTGAAGAATTCAAGTTACCTCTTACTTTTCAAAAAGCGAGTACTTAGAACCTCCATTTTTTCTGTCGGTTATATCGCATATGTTCCATGTTACTTATTAATATATTAGTGGATCTGGTCGCGTATTCTTACTTAGTTATTTCATTATTATATCTCCGGATCTTATGTAGCATCATTAGGTATTGTTGGTTCTTTGAGTGTTCCTGGAAATCTGTTCTTAGGGCTGCCATTTTACTATTTCCAGGCCAGAGTAATAATTCGGACCACGATTCCCTAGACAAGCTATTTTTCTGTTGTCAGTACATGCATTTTTAACCTATTCCCTCAGCCAGGGCAGACGCCCAATCTAGGTCAGGTACCCATTTCTTTTCTGACCTGCTAGAGATCATAAATCTTCTCCTATGTTGATGTTTAACCCTTGCTTCTTACCTGATCTAGAATTGCATGTTGCATATTGGGGTCTTTATATTGACGCCACGCTGTTCAATGTAAATGTAAACAATTAACATTGTGTAGATTTATGTATATGTTATTTTAACAAAAACCAAATATAAAGTTAGTATTGCTTCCAGAGTTAATTATTATGTAGAAAATGAATGATAAAATGAATAATTTAGTCTCATCAATTGCTGCAGTTTCTTTCATTGAAGTTTCTTGTAGACAACCTTCTTGCACTTGTCACATTATTGACTAACTTTCTCGTCCTTCGAACTTGAACAGATACAGATGGAGCACGCTGTTCATTTTGGCCATCGCTTTGAAATCTAGAAGTAATTTCTGATTTCTTCTACACTGCGGCTTGTTAATGTGTGTTTTTCAAGCTCTTTCCTCAGTTCCGGAAGAAACTCTCTCCTTGAATTCTTTCTGTGATTACACTAAACTATGTACAGCGTGCCCCTACCTGAAGAACAGCTAATTTGCTCGATATAGTGTGTTAATGTGCTATGTTTTTATACACTTAAACACTAAACGTTCTTGTTTACTATACAGGGTGTTAATGAACTATACGGAAATAATATCAGAGAGTGTGAAGGTGTTTTAGACAGGTAATTTGAGATAGAAAACGTATTGCCTATCTGTTCAAATTTCAAAGCTAAGGATGTAAGTTTCTAAAGCGGCATTAAGTAACTGGCTAATGGAAATACCCCTCGAAAGCATAATACAGATAACGGGAGGTTTCAGAATGTACCACTCTGTTGCAATTGTTATGACATTAGCTTTCCAGTAGAAGATTGGTAGCTTGTTTTCGAGTTCGAGTCTCGTTCATCAGATTTTTTTTTTCTGACCAGGGCCTAATAATACAGTTTTTAGCCTACATTTTAGTTAATATTTCAGTTTATACACTTAAATATTAGCATATCAATTCATGTAATTACAACCCTTGTAGTTACGAGTGTAGGTCCATAAGTTTCCGGCCTAACCATTTTCAAGGTATGATAAAGATGAAAACTATATTTCACTTTTCAATAAAGAGGACCCATAAATAAATCAAATCAACAACAACATGCTACAATAAAGACGAAAAAATAGAATAGTGACCCGACGCGATAGCAGTCATATCTTCAACACTAAGTAGGCGAAGTTTAAACTAGAAACATTCGGTTTTCTCCGCTGGCGATCGTTTTTTTTTTTTTTGATTGATTTATTTATGGACGCTCTTTAACATCTCAGGTCATCAGCGTCTCATTCAATTCAGGGCGTGAAACGGCCGACAAATTTTACTCAGAGACCTCTCTTTCAGGCTTGAGGTTCTTTTTCGTGCCGTAAATGTACGACACGGGACCCACGGCTTTACTTCCCTTCCGAAGGAAGCCATACTTAAGATTTTTACGCCCCGAAAAAATCCATCGGTCCTGGCCGGGTTCGAACCCGCGATTCTGGCGATCGTGAAAAGTAGGTGTGACTTTCCGCAGGACGCATCTACAGCTATAGGCAAGTGCAGTGTCGGTTTGCTGGAATAAAACGCATAGGGGTCTCTGGTAATGACAAAAACAACTAGCACGTATTTTCCATGATGTCTAATTTTCTTATTTCGTAAAGGATAGTCCATCTAAAATCGGATATTATCTATTTTTAAATTTACGGTATATTTCTTGAATTTGAGAGTAAGCTATATACCAAATATAGGTAATTTAGCACTAATAGTTTCAATGATATAAAGTTCCATATTAAAGTGACTGTTCCTGATAAACCGTTTGTTGTACTCACCCAGCATTCACATATTTTATCAGTCCATGTTGATTCCTTAGTTATAGAGAACAAGATAACACTTTTCATATTACTGGTGTCTTTAATAAGAAGCGAGAAAATAAATCAGAATGAAATAGTAATTATTTGAAATCACTTCCGTTCACGCGTAATTTTCCAGTGAAAATACGTTACATGGTCATGCAGCGGGAGTGTGCAAAACAGTTAACTGCAGTGCGAGTTCATGCCTCAACAAGAATCTATACCGCCCGTTGAAATTAATTTTTATGACAAGTTTTAAATTTTCAAAGCTGTTTCAGATATCGGAATATGTTTTAAAAATTGTATAATTATTGCATCTTTTATTTCTGAATGTAGTTTTTTAAAATAAGTCAAAATGAAATAACAACCCTTTTGTTAAATAAATAAATATTGATTACATTCATTAAGGACCCTTAATATGTATTTTGAATTCTTAGCTTTATGCATACTACGGACTACATAGTTTGCAATTTATGCCCATGTATAGTTTTTTGCGGCATTTAACCTAACTGCCATACACCCGATTGCACTGCTTTCAGATCTTAGGTCAAAAATTAATTTTTGGTTTTATACATAATATGCATAGTTTCAAGATTACACCATTTTTGTTTGTTTGGAAAATGTAAATTGTTTAAATTATGTTTAAATATGGTCATATATGCTATTACAAAACACATATTTATTTGTCATTTACTGTAACTAGCATATTTTTAACTTCAGGTACGCTTTTCTTAAAACTGTGTACGACAGAACTCGCTGTTCTTTTGTGTAAATCGAAAACACATTGCGACATATAACGCTTCTTTGTTTCTTTCTTTTGAATAGTTGATTTACCTGCTATCAATTTATGTTTACGAAAAGGAGGCGAGCCTAGGCCGTCAGGACGAGCCAAGTAGATCACTGGGTTCACTAGTTTCTAGGATTTACTCGAGGTTAGGTTTAACTTTTACATGCATGAGAGTTTTGAAAATAAACATATGTGTAGAATTTTCATAAAATAATTACAGTGAATGCAAAATTTTTCAAAAATTAAACTTTTGCTTTAAATTGCCTTTTTATTTCATGTTGAGTAACAGTTTTCAAACGGAATTAAAAATCTCAGAACTGAGATTAATAGTTTAGGGGAAAAAACAGATAAAGTAGAAAAGCATTAAAATTAATACTTTATTAAAATAAATATAAAATAATAATTAAGGTTAGTCAAAATTTAAAACATTTTGTAATTTATAAATAATTGCTTAATAAGTGGTAAAACTTTCGTGTGGATAAACAGTGTAGTTTTCACAAAACCCAGCTTATATTCTGTAGAGGTTCAGCACGAAAATTGCCATTATGTCTCTACTAAATGTCCTTAAGAAAGCTTCAAAAACTGTAATGTACACTTTTAATGTATGTATCTGCAGTCCATAGTTCCAGAGATTTTCAAACTTTCCTTAAAATGCCAACCAAAGTATAGTAAATATTTAAATTTAAACGTCTTGTCCAGTTTGAGATAGGATATCTATTGGAAGAAAACAAATCGTTAGAGCGGTTTTATACTAATAGCAAATTTATAATTTTTTTAAATCTACAAGAAGGAATAAATATAGGAAATGAATATTAATTTTCACCAATAATGTTTTTATAATATTTCTGCGCGTCCGTGACATTTTCCCTGAATGCAAATTATTATTTTTAAATTAATATTTTGAGAGTCAATTCTCGTTTATTTTAATTCAGCTGTTTGTTGTGTAAGACCATTGTATATGTGTGATATGCATACTAGTTGTTCAAATAAGCAGCGAGTGGAGTTGTTCTGTATAAATGAATTCCATTACTGTGCGAATTTTTGAAAACCCGTGGGTACGCTGGCCGCTGGATTATTAAGCGCAGCGCCACAGCTAATGAACACGCTGAAGCCGTATACATATTAGGATCCCTGGACACAGTCCTTCTCTTGTTCAAGCCCAATAAATACCTATCACACAGTGCTTAATTCTTCATCCAAGATCTTCTTGGGTGTTCGAAATATAAGACAGAGTGCCAAAGGTTTCAACATACGAGTACAGTGTTCCCTCCAACAAATCTATCGTATATAAAATTTCATATCCATCTAGGGAAATCTCATTTACATCACAATAGTTTTAGGTCTACGCTATTCTGTCTCATTCTCTCTTCATTTTATGTGGGAAAAAATGCCATTAATGTATACAGGTATCGATGGTTCTAGAGAAAGAAGAAATAAATGAAAGAGTAAAGGAATAATATAGAGCTCTAAAAGATATCTATTCACGAGATAAAATACAGAAACACAAGGAGAAATTCACATTAGAAATATACGCTTACATTTCGACAGTGTAAAAGTGCTCCGATTTTATTTTGGCACACACTGTTCTTTACTTTGATTGAGTGTAGTGTGCTGTTGACTTCAACGCTGATTGGCACTGAAAGAAATCGAGGAATAAACTCAATAACGCAACAAAAACAACTGTTGCTGACCATAGAGATTCAATCTACTGCTTGCAGCAAAAGGTTACGAAATACAATTTACGAATAACGTTCTTTAACGGATTTTCAGCTGACTTCGAATTCCACTTGTTGGCACTGAACAATACGAGAGTTATTTTAAAGAAAATTTCCGATAGGTTGTAAACGTAAAATAAAAAATACAGTAACATATTTCCCATATGCAATAAACAAAGTAGTTTTCATAACTTTCAAGCCTAACTTAACATTTACTTTGTTCAATTAAAGATGATATCACTAAATTCTTCTTAACGTTATCTGGATTGTCGAGGGATGTGCTCGGGGCTCAAAAAGTTCTGCACCTGACCAAGAAAACAGAAGATTTAAGAGAAATGTAAGTTTAGTCCAATGCCCTCAATAAGATTTGTCCAACTGTGAAAAGTAAGCACCTGTTTCAGCTTCAACCTCGTCATTTGATGTGAATCTTCGTCCAATCAGTCATTTCTTCAGGTTTGGGGACAAAATGGCGGACGAGAAAACGAATGTCATGTAGTTTTGTAGCAAAAATTCTAAAAAGAAAGAGAACTTATTTTTTAGCTAGGTGTGGACGTTCAGCATGAATAGCACTCTTCAGTTGGTCGAGTAGTGAAATGTAATACTTCCCGGCGATAGTGCTGTCCTTCTAGAGGTAATCTACGTGTTCCACACTATGAGACTCCCAGCAAACCATATCCATGACTTTTCCTTCAGACGGAACAGTTTTTTTGCTCTCTGCAGCGCACCAGTTGTTACCCACTGTTTGGACTACTCCTGAATCCATCAGTTATGAAATGTTGGAGAATTCACTGGAATTGCGGTTAAACAAGTCTAAACACTCTTGCGAAAGTTTCATTCAAATGCGTTTTTGGTCCATTGTGGACAAATGCGGCACCCATTGAGCGGAAACCTTTCTCTTGCCCAAAACTTTGTGTAAAATACAGTGGAAACGGCCTATTATGCTCTTTACAATTTAAGCGAACTCGGGTACCTCCAAACAGCGATCACTGACTACGGCATTGTGAATTTTTGTGACAATCTCGTCGGTCGTAGCAGTTTTGGGATGCCCTGTGAGCGCATCATCTGCATGTAACACCACGCTTAAATTCAGCAGCCACACTTTAATCATCGAAAACAAATGGGAAAAATCCTTTAATGTGGAATGTAACTCCTTTTGCATTTCTGCTAGGGTCAAACCCTTCAAAACGAAGTACTTTATCGTAGCTCGTATTTACATTTTTATCCATTTTATAGAAAATGTTAACACTAGTTTATTTACATGATCGTCACAAACAAGTGACTAAGGTATGCTCTGAAACTATCATAATTATTTGACCTTTGCGACATCTCTGAGTCACGCTGAGAACTTTTAGAACACTCCTCATACACAGTAATTTAATATAGTCGGTCTGGTGGTGTAGTGGTAACCATACTTGGCTTCTAAACCCAAGATCGCGCGTTCAAACCCGGCCAGGATCGATGGATTTCTTCGGGCGCAAAAAATCTTAAGTTTGGCTTCCTTCGGAAGGGAAGTAAAGCCGTGGGTCCCGTGTCGTACATTTACGGCACGAAAAAGAACCTCAAGCCTGAAAGAAGAGGCCTCTGAGCAAAATTTGTCGGTCATTTCACACCCTGAATTGAATGGGACGCTGATGATCTGAGCTGTTGAAGAGCGTCCATAAATAAATCAAAGCAACAACTGCTGATATTTGTAAACAAGCTGTAACCTTGGCAAAAACTAAGTCGAAGTAAACAATCATTACGGCTACCTGCACCTGTTTTAAAATGATGCATAAACGGTTAGATATGACGGAAGGAACACAAGCGATGCGGATCGTTGTTCCGAGCACACTGTCAAGGTAACGATTCCTAAAATGATTGAACAAATCCACGACATGACGTTTATCGATCGGAGACTGGAGGAGCGGAAGATTGCTGAAGCTGTGGGTGTTTCTGGAGATCGGGTATATAATGAATTTCAAAGTCAATTGTAAATGATAAATCTAAAGGCGTGATGGGAACTGCGTTTGCTAACACTTGACCAGACGTTTTTCTAAATATGTGTAAATAATTATCATATTTTTACAGCAAGTGGTTCGTACCTTATGGCTTAAACATTTTTTTCATTGTTCTAGCAATAATTTCATCTGTGTTAATAGGTAGTATACCACGGTATGTGACCTAACTTGTGCTTACGCATGCTCTTTAATATCATTACAAAGGAATAGTTCAATATTGCATAGCTACTCCTCCTAAAAGAGTATTGCTGTTAGTGCAACTCTCGCTGCTAGCTGCGGTCCCGAGCGACAGCGGAGAGAGCCGAGGGTAGTGAGTTGCTCAGTTATACGCAGATAATAAGGCTATTAAGCGCAATGACACGATAGCTCAGACGGTCACAGTGTCTGCTATAATTGTGAAGATAGTGGTTTCGTATCATCACGTCCATATGCATTTTTTCTGCAAGATTTAAAGGAAATGCAACCATTACAATTATTTACTCGCTAACATAGTACCGCGAATATAATGCCCTATAAATTGATGTTTACGATTTTTTCTACTGCAATCAAAGAAGATTTGTCACCATTGCAGTGATTTACTTGCCCCTATCAATTTATATTTACGAAAAGGGGACTAGCGTAGGCCGTCAGGCCGACCATAGTAGGCGCAGCAAACCACTGGGTCCACCGGTTTCTATGATTTACCCGAGGCTAGCGTTAGGGTTAGTGTGTGTGTGTGTGTGTAATTTAATTGCGAATTCGAATAAGAGCAGATTTCCCACCATTATTTATCCACCCCTATCAATTTACATTTTACGAAAATGAGGCGAACGTAGGCCGTCAGGCCATAGCGAGTCGCAGCAAACCACTGGATCCACTGGATTTTATTCCACTGGAATAAAAGTAGATTTACCATTGTTACAATATTTTACCCACCTAATAATCCTATCAATTCATATTTAACAGATAAGCAGGATAACACAAGGATTATATTATTTTTTAATAAAAATATCCAACATTTACACTGATACAAGTGGCCACGTACACGCACTAGTGCAACGAATACTGCTGACTGCTTGAGCCTGCAGCCAGTTATTCGAGACTCAGCAGCCAGCAGCAAGAGTTGCACTAGTAACCAGAGTTACACCAGTGTCCGGCTTTTATGGGCAGGTAACGACACTTCAGTTATCCCTGGTTGGTTAGCTGATAGACTAAAACGATGCTACTGCGCTGCCCGGCAACATAAGGCTCGCTCAATGGACATCAAATAACAGAGCATTCAAGTCACACCGGCACAAAACTATCGTCCCTAATTGTACAAAGTCGAATCAGACGAGAGCACAACAATGCCAAAGAATATTCGACGATGATTAGACCGATCCAGGGGACCGGTAGCGTACAAAAAAGGAAAATCAACAGTAAGGCGTGGGACTTGAGAAGAAATATTGAAAGAATTCGACAGCGCCATGTAAGTTCATTACTCACCATAGTCTACAGTTGTCGGTCCTGGTGGTGTAGTGGTTACTATACTTGCCTCCTAAACACAAGGTCGCGGGTTTGAACCCGGCCAGGACCGATGGATTTTTTCGGGCGTAAAAATCCTAAGTATGGCTTTCTTCGGAAGGAAAGTAAAGCCGTGGGTCCCGTACATTTACGGCACGAAAAAGAACCTTAAGCCTGAAAGAGAGTCCTTTGAGCAAAATTTGTCGGCCGTTTCACGCCCTGAGTTGAATGGGACGCTGATGACCTGAGCTGTTAAAGAGCGTCCATAAATAAATCATTCAAAAAAAAAAAAGTCTACAGTTAGATCTTCCTATTACAGTGCACGGCGTCGTGCAAAAGGGATTCAAGTTATATCCCTATAAAAGTCAACTTTTGTATGTAACTACAGGACAAGGTGAGTAGGTTGGAATTCACTGTTTGCTACAAAGATCTGACGATGAACCAGGGTTTCTAGAAAATATTCTCCTGTCGGATGTTGACACTTTCCATGTAAACGGTGGTGTAAATCAGTACAATTGTAGAATTTGGGGCTCGAAAAATTCACCTTGACACACGAACACAGTCGAGATTTACCAAAGGTCAACGTGGGTATGGCCTTATGCCCAACACGATTTTTGGTCCATTTATTTTTACTAGAAACCAACAACATTTCCATAGACTTGCTGCAGAAATTTCCTTTTTCCCATATCGAACAAATGGAAGTGGACACCGAGTTGCAGATCATTTTTAAACAAGATGGAGTGCCACCCCACTGCACAAATCGTCGATCCTGGTGGTCTAGTGGTAACTACACTTGCTTCGTGGACCCAAGATCGTGAGTTCAACCCCGACCAGGGTAGGTGATTTTTTTTTTCGGGAGTAGTTTCCTTCGCAAGGGAAGTAAAGCCGTGGGCCCATGTCGTAGATTTACGGAATGTAAAAGAATATCAAACCTAAAATAAGAAGAGGCCTCTGAGTAAAATTTATCGGCCGTTTCACGCCCAGAATTGAATAGGACACAGATGACCTGGGATGTTAAAGACGCTCTTTAAAATCTCAGGTCATCAGCGTACCATTCAATCCAGGGCGTTTTTTTTTTTTTTTTTTTTGAATAATGTTTAACGCCCGTTTTTACTACTGAGGCACCACATGCGGTGGACACTGGTGATACATGAAATAAAATGAAATATTGGGAGCGGATTTTTTTTTTAAGGAAGGAAACGTTCCAGGCCTAAATTTAAGGTACCTCCCCGGCATTTGCCAGTTATGAAGACTGAGGAAAACCTGAAAAAAAAAACCCAGGCAGGAAGGACAGTTCTGGCGGGATTCGAACCCTAGACCTCCCGGTCACGAGTCCGCGCCTAAACGACCTTGGCCAACTGTGGCGGTAACGGCCCATAAAAATGTCAGGTTTGAGGTTCTTTTTCATGCCGTAAATCTACGACCTGAGACCCACGGCTTTACTTCCCTTCCGAAGAAAGCCATACTTAGGATTTTTATCCCCGAAAAAATCCGTCAACCCTGGCTGGGATTGAACCGGCGATCTTAGGTTTACGAGGCAAGCCTGGTTACCACTACACCACCAGGATTGATTCAGAACCTGTTTGAGTACCTGAATTAATAAAGAACTTTCAGTGCATTACATATAAAATCATCTCATGAAACTCCACCATTAATTATTGACGATTCTGCAGTGAACAACTATGGAGAACTTTTGTAAGTAAAATATGTTATTTACATTATAATATCTATCATTTTTCTTGAAATAAACATCCTATATTTTTCTTAAATATAGTCCCTTATGTATTTATTTTTTGTAATTAAAAATATAAATAATAAATGACGAAATTGAATTGGCATACAAAAGGTTGAAGTCGGTATGTACGAGTAATTAAATAATTATCGCGATATATAACTTTGCGGCCTCCCTGCATTGAAAACAATAGAGTTTCTATAAAGATCGGAAATAGAGCGGATAAATTGTTCACAATACAATCCATATTTGGCTCCTTAAGGTTTTTTGTAATTTCCAGTTACTTCATGTCCTCTCTAAGGAGGCGCAACAGGGCTACTTTTGTATTCCGAGATGGAACTTCCTCTTGTATCGAAAAGAAATAGCATTGGTTAAAATACATCCTTTCACTAAATAGAAACGGTGATTTATTTACCCACCTTTGTATAGTTGGAGAACCCCGTGTTATTAAAAAAAAAAAAAAAAGAAAAACAAAAATACTTCAAAAGCCTACAGTGTGAACTTTTTGGTGCATTGTATTATTTAGCTAACACAAAACCCATTAGTTAATTAACACACTATAATCTTGTAAAACTGATGACGTCAGCTGAGTTTTCTAATGGAACATTAATTAAAAGGTGTAGAGTCCGCATGGCTTCACTGTATATGCATTTTCCGCCTTCTTTACTGAACAATAGTACTTTGATACACCTCGCTTATTATTTTCTATACGGCGATGTGAACAAGAATCCCATCCCCGTAACATGGAACGTTTAATTAATTTGCTTCCGTGTTTGCCTCAATTTCTCTCGTAGCCAATATATCAAACTTTTATCCACCAGGAAACAACTTCTGAGTTCCATATGTCGTTTTGTGTTAGCAAAATGCGACTCTGTCGTTCATAGTGTTGTGACTATACCTGATATACTTTTTTAAGCTGCTTAACATACCTTTAGTAATTATATCCTGTATAATGTTAAGTTCTGCGATACTGCATGGAATTTAGGACTTACAAATAGCTGTTAGTGTATTATTATGCAGACATTCTGCATAAAAGTGTCGCAGAGGCGGTCTAAGCTAGCAAAAAGTTCCTATGAACTTATATCCGGGAAACATATATTTTGATAATGGGCCAGGTAGAATTGTGGCCGATTATCCTGAACTGTACGTTGAGTAAGTCACACAGCTTGCCCATACAGCAAGAAAGATCTGACTGTTGGTGCGGTGATGCAGTACCGAGCGAAAGCGGAGAGAGCCGAACGGGAGATGGCGCTCTGTTTGCGTGGCAGCTTGCAACACTATGTATTATTTTTTGCTAAATATAATGTAGCCTATGCGTTGTCCTGGTAACTTGCTGACTGTAATATGTTGTTCCTTATTACAAAACTGAGTTTTTCACTTTTTACCACACACACACACACACACACACACACACATATATATATATATATATATATATATATATATGCATATATGCATTAATTGCAAATTTCAATAAGATGACGCGTGGTAAAAAGTGAAAAATAATAGGCCAACAATAAATGTAACAAAGCAGAGAAATGCAGCAATGCATTATGACGTAATAAATGATAATTCGAATGAAGTTACGAGCGAACTACGGAAGGATTTGCACTCGAATCTAATGCGCACCACAATTTTGAGTACTAAATTTGGTCAAAATGACGAGCTTTAGATTCGCATAAATACGGTTTATGCTTTTATAGCGATCTGTTGGCATTGGAAAAAGTTTCAGTAGTGGTGGGGGAGAAAACATTCATTATATAGAGTACGTTGACCTAAGAATTATAACTTCTTAGGATATTTACTGACCTTTACAAAAAATAGCAAAGGAGACCTCCGTTTATCTGGTCCAATAGGAAAGCATTTGCTTATGCTGAATAACACTTGTCAATACAATGCAGTTAAATTCTTATATACATGATATGGTCAAGTGACGTTGTTGCCTGCAAAGCATGCACAAGGGCATTGTGGAAGGGGTTTGTCTACACCAAACGTGTGTTGACTAATTTACCATTGTTTGTGCAAGCACTTCTCACAGCGTTGACCGCTGCACACCAGTGCTATGATTAACACTTAAATGAATAATACGTTTGAAATATACATCAGTGAAACGTCTTTAGCACGAATTCTAGAGGACTGAAATCAAAAGAGTTGTTCTAGTTAAGCAGTTTCAATATTAGTGTAAGCAAACTATAAGTAAAATAATTTTCTGGAAAAAAATATTCACATAATGAATCGATTTGATGAAGAAAAGAGTCAATAATGTGGATAGTGCTTCCTGCAAAGCATACATGAACCACAGGAACGAAATTTGGGAGAATTAATTTTTTAGATTGTGAAAGCTTCAAAATAGTAACCATTTGATAATTCGTAAAAATTTGTGCATTTAATCTGTTAGAATGGTGTGCAGGTTATAGCGTGCTGGTGCTGCAAGTTACATGCTGAAAAGTTGCAAGCACCTATGAACATTGCAGTAAGAATGAATGAATTATTATTCAAATTAACATATATGATATTAGCTTTGCAACCTTCCCAAGGGTCCATAATACACAATACATAATGTTCAAAAAGTACGTTAATTAAATAAATAAATAAATAAGTCATATCTCCATTGCTTAACGTAGTTATAATAATATTAATGATGATGATGATAATAATAATAATAATAATAATAATAATAATAATAATGATGATGATGATGATGATGATGATAATAATAATAGCTTAATGTAAACATCCAGAACATAGAACCCCCTTATCAGTAAAATAACTGAAAACAATATCATCTATACATATATTTTTTAATTCCGTTTAATTAATTTTGTTTTTTTTTAATAGTGTTTAACGCCCATTTTAACTACTGAGGCACCACAGAAGGTGGACACTGATGATACATGAGATGAAATGATAAACTTGGAAAATACTTTTTTTAAGCAAGGAACTAAGTTTAGGGTACCTCTCCGGCATTTATCATTTGTGAGGACTGAGGAAAACCTGGAAAAAAAAAACCTCATTCAGGTAGGACTGTCTTGTCGGGAATTGAATCCCAGACCTGCCTCTCACGAGTCCGCCCCTTAATGACCTCGACCACCCACGGTTTAATTCAGTTTAGTTCCCCCCGCACTCATCTCAGCTTTCATCATTTTCAGACCTGAGCTGTCTCACCTTCTACATGAATTTGCCTACCTGCTCCTCATCCTTGCCTGCCAGCACAGCCCAGCATGCCCCTTGCCCTCTGTTAAAGGGAGGCGGTAGAAACTTTTTTCGCTACACCTCAGTGCTGGTACAGTACGCCAGGATTTGCGACCACGATTCTTCCTCTCCACACAAAGGGCAAATTCTCAGTCAGTTTTCGCTGGAGATTCTCACCTGCCGCCATGCTCCAAGCTTAACCATCCGAGTCCCTGTTTAATGAGTCTGGCCCCTGTTTTGGTGTACTGCTCCACGCCCCACCCAGGTTTTAACTCATTTTGTACTTCTAACGAGATCTTCTCCCCACATTGCGCGATTGCATGGCAGTAATATGATGCTCTGGAACTGAGTCGCCGAGTAGATATGAAATGCGTTTCCGAAGGTTCACCAGACGATTGACACAGAAGGTTCGGACTGGCGAAGTGGAGATCTAGGGTTATGTACGCCAGGACTCCCTCCCTGACTGAGGTTTTTTCGGTCTTCATAAATGGGAAATGCCATTCTCAACGATGGACAAAAGGAAACAGGTGTGTTGCATTTTCTACTAACGTTTTATTGTTTTTGCGTATATTAATTTATGAGACATTTCAGCATACAAACAGGAGCCCTAATTTACGAAATTGGGATATACGTGACTGCTGTGAGGGTAAGCTCGAAAACCAAATACTGACATTGCCTATTTTGTGGACCGAATGCATTTCCCCTCAAAATCTATAATCCAACGATCGCAAATGCCAGTTCAACAGGAAACTATTTTCACAGCTCGCAGTCCGAACAGTTTCATGGCCGAGAAGCAACAAGTTCGCCCGAATGCATTATTGTGGGGAAATAGGGTCGCACATAAGATGCGTCTGATGAGAATCGAGCTGTGGTCTATATCGTGCTTTGTTGCGGAAGCTATGTCCCTCCAGGGCAGACGCTCGACACCGCTATACTAGGGCAGATTACCTTTACAAACCTCAATTAAACTCTGCTATTCACGACCAATAATGAAACTTGTTATGCCATGGAGGAAAGCTTAATCCTAGAATTGTTGTGTGAAGGAGCACCTAGAGGGGATTTATGCCCCGTCCTAATGAAGTTTAGAGGGTTGTCCAAATTGATACGGTGAAGTTATCACAGTAATTTACTTCTTGGTAACTTGATTATGCAACTTAGCTGCTCCCGCGAGATTCTGCGTGATGTGACAAAGCCATGGCATCTGCGCATGTCACCACATCAAGGGATGCAGGCGAATTTCCATTATTTGTGGGTCACGTGCATCTATAGATGATTAGCAACGTACTGTCCTAGCCTTTTTCCTGTCATTTGTTATCTTCGTCTTTTGTCTTAGAGTTTATTTTCTTTCCCCTCCCCTCCCTTATTTTACTTTGCATTTTTTTTTTATCTTTAATCTCTACCCATTCCAATTTTACTTTCTTTATAGTCTTCCTTATCCTTATCCTTCATTTCTTATGTTATTATATATCTATCCAATCAGACATGATTACATATGCAACAAATGTAACACAATACCAAGATGTGTGAAAAGAGAGTCTCAAAGACCATCATTTTCATACGCAACACCAGAGAAGATTTTCATGTAATTAACACTGAACAGTATTATAATGCTAGTTAATGAATTACTTAATTTATTTAACATTTGAAACACATAAAAATAGTGGATAAATTTGCAATACACATTATATGAAAGAATAAGTAATTAAAACGTCCCCTTCAACACAAAAATACTAAACTACATTATATATCACGTGTTCTCACCTAACTCTGCGACCTAAATAAAACAACACGTGAAAAATCTAGTCGCGCAGAAGTGTTAGGGACTCACACAGTGGAAGGGTGTGAGGGGGAAAAAAAAAAGCATCGCTTTCAACTCAAAGTTACATTTTTTTTAATGGAACATGTATGTTTTTCTGAAACCTAGAGCTCCAATTAGGGATAACAGAATTGATTTTACTTTCGTAAACAAAATTACCCGTGGCCTATAGCTCAAAGAAACTTCATGTTGGTAAATTATATCAATCACACCAAACGCACTCACAAATAATCAGTAACGCCTTCTCTGATGATACTGTGTCACTTCAGCAGATGTTCAAAGTGACCCCCGTTTTCATCAATACACTTGGAGACGGTGAACAAGCGAGCGTTGCGCAGATTGTAGTGTTTCTACAGATATTGCCCCACACGCTGTTTCATACTCTTTAGTACCGTTGTTGGGAGTTCCTGCTACATTCTGTCTCTCACTGCGCACCAGAGAAAGTAGTGTAATGGCGTCTAATCGGGGCACCGAACTGGCTATCCACCGATTTGTAAACGTTGCATGCACATCTTCTCTGGAACATGGGCGAAGTGTGCGAGGCGCCCATCATGCTGGAACTACATTGATAAACGTATTTTCAGTCCCACGCCCTCCACGAAAAGGGGTAGAGTGTCTTGCAGAATCGCTGTCCGTTTAATGTTCCCTGATAAAAATATGGACCGACAACGCGGTTGCCAATGATGCCGCCTCAAACATTTGACACTCCACTGTCGCTGATGAGCAACCTCGCGAAGCCAGTGGGGATTTTCCACATTGCCATGATTTGTGAACCAAGTTTGAACCATAACCAAAATATTACTTAGGAATGCATTGTTATCTTGCAACTACTTCCAAATATCAACATAGACCAGACCAGGAGACAACAGTACATGAGCAGTGGAGTGTGTTACACTCATAATGGTTTGTGCACTGCATGCTTTTAGTACAGACACATTGCAAGCAACTCATGCTCTGTGTATAACATCAGAAACAAGTGTATTCATAGCCACTCTTTAAACGTTTACCTATATCACAAGGTATGCTGTTTAGAACAGTGAAACCAATTCTGTTATCACTAATTAGACCATTAGTTTCCAGCTCTCTAGAAAAAACATACACTTTGCAATTTAAAAAAAAAAAAAAAGTAACTTTGAGCTGAAATTGTATTTTTTTAATACTTTGTATTTTTTAATACTTTTAATACCCACCCTGTGTGAGCCCCTAACATGGCTGTATATGAAAAGGACAAAATAAGTGATAATACCCAGATATACTTTGCTCTCATTCCGCTACGCAATAGGAACTCGTATTGCCACACTCCACCAAGCTGCGTATGCAACACTAGTGGAATGCTGTTGACCCACAATTCCCGGTATTTTTGGAGCTAAAAGTTGTGCTGATCCAGGCAAATCAAGTTTACTGTTTTCTGTAGGAAGTGCTTTGAACAAAGTATATTTATTTATGATTGATGCAAGTAAACGAAATATACAAGTACTGCAGTACTGTAGCTAAGTTAATAGTGACATCTCCATAGGGAAATGTAAGTATCAGATTGGTGAACAAAGTTCGAACTCGAGGCAATACATCGCTGTTTTCATGGTTTTTTTGTGTTAAAAGTTGACGTGCATTAAAGTTAAAAAAAAAAAAAAAAAGTTAAATTTCAGGGCTAGAAATGTGCTTAAATTGAGTTTCTGCCAAATACAAAGAGAGGATAATAGTATTTTAAAATTATATTCTCTATAATCTTAAATTACAATCAATGATTACATGTACTTTTTAAAACAAATATACTTTCCATATATTTGGCGTGTAAGGATTTAACAACTGTTTTCCCAAAACAATACCCGAGGGTGCCAAAATTTTATACACACTTTCACAGTAGATATCTATTTAATATATTTCAAAGTTGGACCGAAAAACAATAGTGATGTGTAGTATGATGTTCTGTAAACAGATGTGACTCACATTACGTTATGTAGCGTCGCTACAACAAAATGGAGCCAAGATTATCGTTTAAACAGCGGAAGCAATTTTGAAGTAGTATTAAAAACCAAGAATTTTGTTGAAGTTCAAAGGCAATGGAGACGTGCAGAACAGAACCGCACACATTCGTGACAAGTTTGAGACTCGTGGTACCGTATGCAACAGGATGGTGCACCACCACATTAACACCGGGATGTACATGCGTATCTTTATAACACTCTTCCAAGGCAATGGATAGGACGAAGAGGTCTGATTGAGTTTCCACCACATTTTCCGGATCTAACTCCGTTGGACTTCTACCTATGGAGAACTCTTAAGGATGTTGTATACCGTAGAAAGCCAGCTACACTGGCAGCACTTCGGGAAGAAATTGAAACGGCATGTTAAGCAATAGTTGAGGACACTTTCGCAAACGTTGCTCTATCAGTAGTTTAACGTGCTCAGAAGTGTATCAACGCCGACGGTGGCATTATGAGCAACTGTTGTAACTGTAAAAGTCTAAGATATTAGTGCTCATCATTTTCTGTTTTGTGAATTCAGTTCAGTTTTGATATGTTAACACAGTTTTTTCTTTGCTTGAAGTGTGTATACATTTTTTGGCATCCTCTGTAGTTTGGAATACTTCTTACAGCTACCTCCTAAATTAATGTTTTGTGTTAGTGCAATAAATTTATTTGTTGTTGCAAGACAAATGTAACTTGATTACTAAGAAATGCAGCATTAGCACGAAATAGATTAATCATATTTTGAGATAATAATGCGTGAAGATAATTTAACTGCAATACGTGTATCGTCGTAAAACCGCGCGAATGTTATCTGAGTTCTTAACCACATACATTCACTTCAGCTAACGTTTCGAGTTACAAATATGAGTGTGGGAAATATACCTTGTTTTAAAAAGAGAAGAAAAGTTGGCGCGAAACATTTAGCAAGGATTCAAGTTCCCATCAACGTGCAAAAAAAAAAAAAAAAAAAATGACGTTATGCTACTCTCTCCCCCCCCCTCTCTCTCTCTTTCTCTTCACGTCGTGCTCATAACTCGTTATGGGTCTCGGTTAATTAAAATTGAAAGTAATGGGGGACAACGAAATTAAAATTTTATTGAATTAATTTTTCCTTAAAAGTCTTTTACCAAAGCAGCGCTTCTGACAGAGAGGGAAACAGAGGGGAAAAAAAGTGAATGACGGCCGTAGCTAAAGAGAGAAAAATTTCACTGATGTCAAATTTTCTTTATTATCTTAAAAGTTTAAATGCCTTTGCAATGTTATTCAAGACGATTTCATTCTAATCTGCAGTCTGAAATAGCTGAAAGTATAGCAATTAAAAAAAATTGTCTTCCTCTGCTTATTCTTCTTCTTTTGCATCCATCTTTTCTTCTAATTTCTTCCATTTGATTTACGGAGCAATGCCATCTTTCCTAATCAGTTGTTGTTTATCTATTGTGATAATTTCTAGGTCATATTATCTTTAATGTATTTCTTCTTGTTGCTTTAACTATAACTTTTGAACTGTTCCTACTATGTGTAATAAAACATGTCCCAAAATAACGCAGGCTTGAATTGCGCACCAGATTTTTACCGTTGGATTGGCATCACTCTACAATGCTGCGTTAACACATTGCGGTTATTGACTTGGTTGCATAAAATTCTAGATATTTTAAGTAGATACCCGTTTTTATTTTACGAACTGCATGTACATTAATTTTTACATCATATTCATCACATGGGCCCAAAGACCGTACACGCTACTATTTAACACAATATTGTTTGTGTTAAATTATTAATACACAAATAATTCTATTAAATTAAAATATTAACTAGAATATAATTGCATTACCTATATCAAAACACACACATACACACACACACACACATTTTCTCTCTCTATCATACGTCTATACATCACAATATTTAAATACACACAGCTTCTTATTACACGCACTTTGCATAAAAAGTCACCCAACTTTGACCAAATTTCTTCCTCCTCAAGCAAATCCCCAACGAGCTAATCTGCCCCTAATCAAGTATGAAAACTTGGCTCCAAGGTTCACCCGCCAATGTTTGGGCAATGTGTTGGCTATCTACCAGGTTTCCACAAAGAGGGCAAACTCTACCGCCTATTTCATTAGTAATTTTTTGTGTATCCTCAGACCTCAGTCTGAACCAGTGATACCTGGTCGGTTATTATGTACGTAGAACGCCTTCCTCCAGTTTATTTTTAGTTCATTACTAAGTTCCAATGATTTTATCTCTCTGCATGCGGTTTCTATGTCCTATCTGTTGATATCAATTCGCTTTCTTCTTAATTTACTCCATATATTGTTGCTGTTCCTTGCACTCTCTCTTCCATACTGATTTCATTCCAATTATTTCTAATCCCCTTTTTAAACCTTCTACCCAGTAACTATGGTGCAGTTTCTTACTTGATGGAAATAGCAAATTGCCCTTAGAAAGATTGTTCTCCCTTTAATATTCGTAGTCAATATTTCACAGCCAGAGTTTTACAATGAGTGTTATCTACAAAGCGCCCACATTCTCTTAAACGCCACAATTCACCCCTCCCCAAGAGGAGTCATTTTAAGAAATCATTCTGAATTTTATCTAACTATTCCACTTCATGCCAAACCCCTATCTCCATCATAGCCGATTTTATCTTGGCCTCGTACATTTTGTCCACTAGAGTTATAGAAATTTACTGAATGGCTATTTATTCCATAAAATTATCAGATAGATAATTTGAATATGTCTCTGCTGAAAAAGATATTTTTCGATAATCATCTGTTTGACAGCGGTATTCCGATATCTTCAACAGTAAGTGAAGTACCCAGAAATAGCGCCGCACCAGAAAGTGTCAACAAAGCATGCGCGAATTAGATATTCATGTATTGAAAGCTATTCCAATGTGGAGGATAGAGGAATTAGCATGCGAGGAGAGAGCTTCAAAACAGCATTTTCAAGCACAAGCAATAGTCAGAAAGTTTCCGGATGCACTAGCTATTTTTAATAATACATAAATTTGTATGTGTCATGTTGAAGCTCATATTTTTGTCTGCAAACCAACATAATTTCTGCCTTCTGCTACCCCTGTTGCCTCAACAATGTGGATAAAAAGAAACACTTATGCCTAGTATTTCAGTATCGCGCAGTAGAGCTGGGGTGAGGACATTATCTGTACCACTTCGGGTACAATCAGTTGTTTCGTATAATTTAAGATGGATCAAACATCTTTTACAGATGAAGAGAGAAGCGAGAGACCTTCGCCGCTCTAGATATGTTACAAGAATACCAGCAAGTGGCCTATAAGGATTTATAAACACTTCTTATTGGAGAAGAATTTCTTCTCGCTAGATACACTATAACCTTAGCGAATGGCAGAAGGTCACTCTAATGGAATGGTGACCATAAAATGCACCAAAGATACAATAATGGAACTTTTCGCTATGTTTTTAAAATCATTCATGATAAGTGATAAAACATGCATTTATCAATATGATCCGGAAACAAAACAACAGTATGCGTCTTCCCACATGTGGCAGTCCGGACTCCGCTACTGACCACTGCCCTTTGTGTGGGCAGCCTCAAATTTCATGAGCGCAGTCCGGAAGTTTAGGCATTTATTTTGTTTATAATAGGCAGGCAAAAAGTCACTTATAATAAAGAAATTATTAAAATTAGACATTTAAATAAAAAATAATATTACTCATTATTAATGAAAATATGTATTCAAGATCCTTCATGATTTTTTATCACATAATTAAAGTACTTAAGCTTATTTTTCATGGTTACAAGCAACAACAAGATTTTTTTCAGCGTATCAATTGCCATAGTCAGCCGCTTGTCAGGGAAAACATTTTTTATCATGGAAAAAGAACACTCTACTTTCACTGAAATGATTGGAGCATATTTAAAACAAACTATTTCGGAAGAGTCATAACAGTTTCAATAGAACATTTACCTTTCAGGACATCATGGACATTTTTATTAAGACAAAGCAAAGTAGTTTTGAATAGTCCTGGCGAATGAGAACAATATCCTCAGTGGTTTCTGGTTGAGTTCATTGTTTATGCGTTTATTGGGAATCAGGTTAACCTTTCTTTAACTTTCGTACTGAACACATTGCTGAGCTGTACCACTCTCATTTTTCTCGCTTGCAATTGTTTGTTACATTCACTATGAGTTACCCCATCACAAATTTCCTAGAATTATTTCGTGCAGGTCGATACAAGCTCATTCGCCAGAACTATTCAAAGCTACATTACTTCCCTCATTCTCTCTATTTCCTGGTATTCGTATACCCGAGGTAACCGTGCGTTCCTTTCACTAATGAAGGTTCTGCTATTTGATGATCTTAAGTGAATGGATTGAAGAGAAAGTTTTATTTTCAAAGAAAATAAAGAAAGATAATTTTCAAGAACCTGTGGCCACCGAACTCTCCACATTTGACACCATAAAACAGTTTCTGGTGTTATTATTTAAAAACTAGAGTATGCGCCACATGTCTCTAGACATTGGATGATTTGAAGCAGAACATTACACAGCAGATAACAACAGAATTCTTCTACAAGCATCGAGGAATACGTTCAGTCATGGCCTCCACGAATGAGGAAGGCAGTTTCAACATTTCTTATATAAAATAGCAGGGGCGGTTCCTCTATGGTCTAAAAGGTTGTTGCTTTGCGCTACCCCCAAAAACTGTCATCAATTAGTTTCCTATAACTTTTACTTGATGCATTTGCATATCTAAAAATATATTATCTGTAGGGGACTTCTACCTTGAGCCGGTGTTTATATTCGCAGTTATAATCTGTAAGGGACTTGATTTGTAGTCGCGTTGCAAATCATGTCTGGTAAGTTTGTGCAGTATTTTGACCAAGGGATATGAGAGGAAGGAGGAAGAAACTTCTTGACCGTAAGTCATTGTGTATGCACTACCTGAAACCTCATCTCTGTCACGTGAATTCTCAGGAAAATTCCCTTGAGTATTCTACAGTCTCATTGTTGTTGCGTTATACTATTAGATGGTTATAATGAAAGAGTATATTAATGGCAATATATACGAGATGAGAGCTCTTCAATACTTTTTATATAGGCATAGTTTCTGGCGCTAAAATTTAGCTCTACAACATTTTGTTAGTTTAATGCGTAAAGTCACATGGTGTGATTTCATTGCTGTCACTTGCGGTTCCACCTGTGACAGCTGTGCAAGTTGAAACATGTTCAGTCCGCTTACATCAAATGGATGTGACACACGATGAACAATATGCTGCTCTGAAATTCTGCTTTCCTTCCAATAAATATTCAACTGAGGGCAACTATAGCGCATTTCGAAGGTTGTTTACAATGTTTAAAGAAGCAGGTAATCAATTTCAAATGAAGGCGAACCTGGGCTGCAAGTTCTGCTCTAACGGAAGAAAACATTAACATCATTATGAAGGAGAATCATCAAATAACTTGAAAAATACTTTCAGAAGTTCTGAATATTTTGCTGGGTGCCACCCACACGTTGATAAATGAAACGTTGCATATGAGATGTGTTTGCGCACGGTGGGTTCCAAGACTGTCGCGTGCTGGTTTGCGGGAAGTTGAAATTGTCATACAGGACGGTACGTAGTTTCTTTCAAAGGTAATCACTGCTGATGAAACTTGTCTACGTCATTTAGATGGTTGTTTCTACAGGGAAAGTTATGTTCATCTCTTTTTTCGATATTCAAGGAATGGCACACCAGCTTTACCTGCACACACAGTTGTAACTGAGCAATAGTTACATAGAAGTCCTGAAAAAGGTGCAAGACTATTTCACACGCAAAAGGCCGCCTTTCAGTACAACAAGCTGGAAGCATTTTTCTTCAGAACTTGTCAAAAAATGGCTTCCAGCATGACTTTGAAGACTGACAGAAATGTTGGGAAAGGTGCATTGCATCTAAAGACAATTAATGTGAGAAAGTCCTAAAGGTATCTTGTCAAAAAAATTATGATCAGTCTTTATTGAACATCCCTGTGTTTAGCATGAGTATTTTACTTGACATCATCATATATTCTACCAATGAAGTATAAATGACTTTAAAATTTCAACCAATCTCAGCCGCATATTGCTGTACATTTATCACATCAGGTTTTCACAAGGTCTTTAAGTTATCTTCCACATGATAAAGAATCGTTTAATCACTACAATCAATAATCATAACAGAAAATAGTAACAGGGGAGAAATAATTAACCACTTCAGTTGGCGATATGGCACAAGCTGGAATTATGAAAATGATAATAATACTAATAGCATTTAATTTTGTTAAATCTCTATTTTGTTTTTCTCTATTGCTTAAGTGAGTACATAGAAATGTAATACTCAATCTTAATTATTCCCGACTAGGCTAGAGTTTAAAGTTTTTATATGCATTAATATTTTGTGAGAAAATTTTTTCTCGCTACGCTCGTTAATATGCCAGTAAGTGTAGAACTTTTGTGATATTACTTCTGAAAAAAAAAAAAAAACTTGTTATTTCAAGTAACATTGATTTCATGCATACACTCTCCAGTTGGGAGAATCAATTAGTAACTAGGTAAATGCTAGTGAATTATTGAGGCAGTTGCTTTATTTGATTTTGTGTTATATGAATGTAAAGAAAAATTAACACTATATAAGACATACATTCTAAACTCCGCTTTTTTGCAACAAATTGGAAGAGAAAAATCGAAATTAAAAAACTACTGAGTAGACTAGCTCCAATTATTTAGTCAAACTGCATTTTGAAAACATATTGTTTTCTGTAGACAGATTTCATGGCAGAATGGATTGCTTATTTAAAATGTTATTAAATTCCCTTTCACGTGCGCACATTCAGTCAAATACGTATGAAATTTTTTTTATAGTTATTAATATTATAGAAGCCTGCGATTTAATTCAGCTGAGGCAATATAAATAATAAAGTTGTGCAGCCCAGTTCTGTTTTTTATTTGTTTTATTTACCGAAACTCTTTAACATCTCAGGTCATCAGCGTCCAATTCAAATCAGGGGTTGAATCGGCCGATAAATTTTGCTCAGAGGCCTCTTCTTTCAGGCTTGAGGTGTTTTGCGTGCCGTAAATGTACGACATGGTCCATGGCTTTATTTCCTTCTGAAGGAAGCCATACTTAGAATTTTTACGTCCGAAAAAATCCATCGACCCTGGCCGGGATCGAACCAGCAATCTTGGGTCTTTTTTTTTTTTTAAATCCTTTCCCAATCTATCATTTCATTTCATGTATCATTAGTATCCACCTCCTGTGGTGCCTCAGTAGTAAAAATGGGCGTTAAACACCGTTCAATTAAAAAAAAAAAAAAAAAACTTGGGTGTAAGAGGCAAGTATGGTTACCACTAGATCACCAGGACTGACCCTATTCTATGGTGTCAGGAGTTTCAGCTGGTCTTCTTCTCTTGTTGTTGTTGTTGTTGTTGTTGTTGTTGTTCTTCTTCTTCTTCTTCTTCTTCTTCTTCTTCTTCTTCTTATATGATGATGATGATGATGATAGTAGTAGATTATAATCTCCCAGAGATACGCTTCAATTGTTGCGCATAAATTTGTTACTAGCTTCATTGTTGAAACAACAACAACAATAATAATAATTGTGAGTTTTTAAATAACTATATATCTTTGAATGGTTGCTTAGTCCTTAATCAGCTCTGTCCACATCGCAGAAATAAATCAAAACAATTTATATTGACACCTTTAACTTTTAAGTTGGCGATTCTGGCTGGTCTTTGAGGGTTAAAGAATAAACATACGAGTTAATTCTGCCTAGTCTTGAGTGTTTTTGCGTCATTTCCTGACACGAAGCCCTGTCTTTGCATTTTCCTTTCCTAGAAGGTCACGTGACTCTGACGAACAAAAATAGGTTTTATTTTCATCTTTCATTTGCATTCGTTCTGGCTAGATGACGTCACGCTCGACTAAGCGATACTGTCGACCTTCCAAAGACATCCCCACATATCACTTGCACGGTTTCGAAGTGCATACAAAGAAAAGGCGGGACAGTGAACTGTCCCGAGGTCAACGCCCAATGCCTGCTTGTAACTTTTTGCATAGAGAGAGCATATGTGAAACAAAACACTACTATTGTACAGCGATGGCTCGCGGCAGCATAAACCCGGGATGCACATTTTCACTACTATTATTGCTACTGCTGAATATATACCACAAGCTTCTAGACTCTTAAAAACTAGAATTAGCACCCGTACTGAGTGGTTGAACATGTGCCCCGAGACTGAGAGAGATCATTTAATAATGCACTTATAAAAAAATTCTCTTGGTTTTCATGCTAACAAACTTGTCGATAACCTTTTGATGTAATCTAGAATATGCAGGATGTAATATTTATTTATTTATTTACACTAGCAAGGGTTAAGGCATTGGGCCTACTGTTGCACTCTACCATGTGAAGAACCAGCAAAAATACAAAGTACAATATACGAGTTGTATAACGTAAATCAAAATCAAATTAATAATGCATGTAAATATTACACATTTTAATATAGCTAGAATGAATAAAGATAGTGTTACAATTCCAACTGTTCTTCAATAATTTTTCTCAAGTGCAAAGAGAGAAAAAGGGATAGGAGGAGAAGAAGAAAACGAGGAAGAAGAACGAAAAAGCGAGAGACTAACTGTTGTTATTCCTAGAGTTGAGATGACAATTTAATCTACTATCTGACAATCTCTGAAGGAAGGGAGTTACAGATTCTGGGAACTGAGACGCTGAAGAATTGTTGAGTAGTGTTTAACGTCCGTTTGTACTATTGACGTATCACAGATGGTGGGCACTGATGATACATGAGATGAAATGATAAATTTGTAAAGGATTTGTTTTTTAAAGGAAGGAAGCGTTCCATGCCTAAGTTTAGGGTACTTCCCCAGCATTTGCCATTTATGAGGACTGAGGAAAACCTGGAAAAACCTCAGTCAGCGGTGACGGTCCTGGTGAGAATCGAACTCCAGATCTCCCACTCATGATTAACGACCTCTGCAACCCGTGGCATACTCTGAATGAGGTTGATTAGAAATAAAGTCATATTCAGGGTTCGAGGAAGGGACAAGCATACGAAGCGAGAGGCGATATATTGAAGGGTGGAGGTAAGGAGGATTTAAGGGAATGGAAAGTCGTACTTTCTGTTAGTGGTAGCCATGACAGTTGATCGTGTAGGGGTGTCACATGGTCAAATTTAAGAATGTTGAAGCCGAAACGAACGCAGGCATTATTAATTCGTTATGATCTTTCGGTCTGCCCAATATTCATGTTATGAGTACACGACATCATAATGTATTGTATATTTCCTCTGTTTTGAAATCACAATTTGTCTCGAATTAATACTTGGGGTTGTTGTACCCTCTTTTTCATTTCAAACTTCTTTTCCATGGTCTTGAAAACCCTTTGTAAAGTGTTAAATTTCTTTACTTTTAAATAATACATTACGAAATAAAGTAGCGAATTAACACGAAAGCTAACAGTGTTTATTCATTCAGTAACAACTTACAGCTAACGAAACGACTTGTTAAACAGCTGCTGGAGAGTGTCTTCATAAGAGCATTGTTACCTCAAATAATTTATATTGATATAAATCGACCCCTCAGTTTCTCAGAAGGAACGAATATGACTCGTCAAAAGTACTACAGCAATACTAGCAGGTGTCTGAAGTTGATCTAGAGAAAATTATGACACACTGAGAGTGCGGGATGTCATTCCGAAAAACTGGTTTGAAATCAGTGTATTAGGTAGGAGTAGCACACAGACGGATGTGTTCATATTATTTTTGCTGACAGACGAGTGAAAGTGCTAGAATTAGCAGTCCATGGGAATCCGGACTGATTCATTTTATTTTGCATCATGAATTACACTTGGAAAAACTGCACAAATGGGTGCCGGGACTGCTCACTTCGAAGCAAAAGCGAAATTGGCCAACAGTTCCAAGATGATTAGGAAGAATTCAATATGCTTTTATGATGTTTTGTACCTGTGGACGAAGCGTGCATTCATAGCTATGCACCGGAAGCGAAACAGCAATTTAAATAGTGAACCACACGAGGCGAACAGACTCCAAAAAGGGGGGAAAAGCGTGCCATCCACTGGAAACGCGATGAATTCATTTGGGGGGGGGGCGCTAAAGGTATTCTCTTGATTGTAGAAAGAGAAAAACTGTTACTGAAGAATACTAAGCATCACATTTGGAGAGACTGAAGAAAAAGTCCGGGAATGGTCTCTCTCTCTCTCTCTCTAATAATGAAATGCGCCGATGAGTTCAAGCCAACGCTGAGGATAAATTGACAGAACTACAAGTTTAAATACCTCAGCATCCACCCTATTCACCTGTATCCCTCCCTTGGACAACTATCTGTTCCCCAAATTCAATACTTTCTTGGTTGGGCACAAATATAAGTCAAATGAATAAGTCACACAGGAGGTAAACAAGCATTTTGAGGGCGTCAAAGAATTCTACTTCCATGAGGAAATCACGAACCTGGAGGAAAGAGGGGGCAAGTTCGATGAACCTCGAGGAGACTATGCCGAAAAATAAAGTGCATTGCAACACTGAACTTGTTATCTTTAATATCAAAACATCCTTCTATGTAGCAATGACAATATACAAACATTTCAGCAATTGTCTGGAGAAAATCATGATGACAAACCTTAGGATTCTAATGGATTACTTTTCGTTTATTTTATGTCATGTGGTTAGAATGTAAGAAGGAAATTTGTATTAGTGATTCCAGTATTTAGAAACGTTACATGTAATAACTAGAGATGAAACAATTCCTTCGTGAAAAGATATCAGCGTATGGTTGACGCGAACATTGCACATGACGGCACAGGGGGGAGGTTAGAATCGGATTCGGTACCGTCTGATCACAGCAACAGTGCTGAAAGTAAGCGAGTTGCTTTGTAACTGATAGTGCAAGGTTATTAAGACGGACATTTCGAAATTGAAAGCACTGCTAGAGAAACTTGGAACTGTAAAGTTTTCAGTAACAGAAGAAGAAAAGATCTGTGCTTTGTGTAAGATAACCTACAAGTAAGTATTTGTTCGGAACGCTTCAGGCCTAATGTTCCGAACAGACAGTGCGCTACTTTGTATGTCTGAAATCTGCTCTATGCAACGTTCAGAGTCACCTATAATATGGTTGAAACTTCGGCAACCTCGCGTCCTGGAAGGAGAGGTTTCATGTTTCATTACACCTTATTGTCTGTCTGATTTTGTTAGAAATCTTAAAAAGATTAGGGAAAAACTAAACGACTAAACTAAAGCTAAGAAAGATGCCAAGTTTTGGTGTCTCATTCCACACAAAGACAAGACTTCAAAAATTTGTACTACTTTGAGTTATTCACTTAAACCTTATAAAATGTGTATAGGTTTATTGTGATTATATCGCTAAATCTATTTCTCTAAATCTATTTTGAACAAAATGAAGGACGAGCTAATTATTATTACTTTTTTATTGTAATATATCACATTTTTATGTGCGTAACTGGGCGAGTTCAGACATTTATAAAGGTCAACAAGCGCTTTCGGCCTTGGTTAGCAGCACGTAACGGTTGCCAGGCAAATTATTTTTAATACAGAAAATGTAATGAGGTTTATGAATACGGGAATGAAATATGTAAATGCTGAACATTGGCTGATGCTGTCAGTCAATGTCGCACTTTGGTTCATCAATTTACTCTTTTGTTTTCTAAGTACACACAAGGCAATATCTGTCAAAAAAAGAACATGTGGTCATTTTTTTTAAATAAAAAAAACATGGAGATAAAAAAAATTAGCATGCTAAATAACTTACTGCTAGAGACAAAATTACCACAGGAAATAAAATTAATATAAGAAAGAGAGGAGTGTAATATATCAACGTACATATTAGTAATTATAGATTTTTAAATATTTTTGACAGGGTTATTAGAGATTATATCTAGGAAAAAAACCCAAAAATGATTGATGTACAAAATATTTAAGATGCATGTAGAGTCTACACATTAAGACATAACTTTAGCCCGTAAATGTCGATTACGTGTTTGCTTCCTCAATTAGCGTGATGCATTTGACTGTGCTGTTTTTACAGTTGTCAATCGACAACATTGCCTTTGTGTTACGGGCAATGCAGTATGTACAGTACAGTGGGAACCAGCGCATCACAGTATTTGAAAATGGAGTGCCAAAGACAATTTATTGAGCAGTTTGTAGTTTGGAAACCGCTAGCATAATCTTCCCTTTATTATTTGACGAAAAAACTACAAAATATTGGAATACTGTCGTTATTCAGGAAAGAGGAATTCGGAAAACTGCCAGAAGCAAGTAAGGTACAGAAGGTGGAAAATAGACCAAAACTCTGGAGCAGTAATTAGGATGGTGCGGGGGCGTAGTGTTGTTGACTGCTGGGCTGATGGTCGTGGTCTGTGATGTTCGGCCGGGCTGCTCACTGAAGACGTCTGCTCCAATTCTGTTGAATTTGATCTCAGGGTCCATTGGAGTGTTTCGCGGTTCAGTATAGATCCACGGGAACGAGAAATGTGTTGCCCAAAAGATACACCAGGTTGACTTGTTTAAAATACTTTATATTGAGGCTACTTCCTGACTGTTCGCCGCTGACTTCGCTACTCACTTAGACTGGCTTTAGAAATGACTTAAACTGATTGCTTTCGTGTGACTAAGGCGGATTGCTTTCGTGTGACTTAGGCTGCCGGCTTCCATATATCTCTGGAGTGAATCCTCTCGTGTCTCGTCTGAATGTCTGAATGTGCGAATGTCTGAATGCCTGAATGTCTGAATGTGCGAATCTCTGACTTCCGTACCCCAGTTTTCTACAACATCGCCACGCCTCTCGCTAAATTAAATTCCCTCGTATATTATTTATTTCCGTGTTATATGTTCGTCATTGGCTATCCTAAAATTATTTATTTGTATCTAAGTTCTCCTTATTCGTTGACTTTTATCCGATGACTATTGGCTAGAATTATTCTTTCCCCCCTGATCTAATGTCTTGAATTTTCCAAGAACAACCTGTCGTAAATTTCGGCACTTTGCTTACATGCTGATTTCTATTGAAAAATCTTTTCCCTTCCTTAGTTTGTAGATTTCCAAATGTTCTCAGAGATAACGCACGTGTTTAGGGCTGTTTTCAATATCTTGTATCCCCTGCTTTCCTGCAATAAAACATTTTCGTCTCCGTTCTGACATTCCCATCTTCTCTTAAATTATTGCTACGTCTGACTTTGTTCAAATACTGTCCCGTTACAGCCACATGTTTCCTATTGTGAACTCCTAAGTATTAATTATTCCCTTATACATATATTTTAAATTACCCTATCAAATCTAATGCCTTTATAAATATAACTCTGCAGCCTTTAGTTATTAAATTAATAAAGGCAACCGGCTTCAACTCTCAACCTAAAAGGCCTTAAGTAAATTGTAGCAGGAGATGATCTGCAGATAAAAGGCATTTAGATCACTACTTTGCAAGAATTGAATTCTGCTGGCAAACAGAAGAGCCGTTTGGTTCCAGTAAGTTTGTCAATACACATCAAGGAATTTGCAGCTTGAACTCGGGGTGCACATCTTTACTACTGCTACTGCTGCTTGATGTAGGTGGCGAGCTTATAGAATCTTAATAATTACAATTAACATTCGTTCATAAATGACTGAAAATACACAACAGAGAAAGAGGAAAAAATAATAAAACTATCACAGTAACTTACCTACTTAAGCACAATTCTGGTTTTCATGACGTTTTATTTAAAGCCTGCCTCTATAGAAATCTTCCAATGATTTAAGTTTGACTGCGCGCTTTAAGTTCAGCTGAGGACGTAAATCAAATACATGGCGCATGAGGTGTTTATTATATAATTATTTATTTCTCTGGAGATTAAACATTCATACCTTCGCGTACATAGAATACTTCGAATTTTACAACATAGACACGAGGTGTGGTCCATACGTTCTCGCCTAATCATATGAATTAGGTGATATTGGTTTTCAATGTAATATTATTTTACTTTGCAAATCGCTAGAAAACAACATCCTTCAACCAATTACCGTTTGTGAATCTCGGACCTGGAAGGGCAGATTTCAGTTTATAAAAAGGTACGTAGTCTGGCCTGTATGGTGGATGACCCAGTTTCTGGAAGCCATTAATGTTCACAGGTAGACTGGTGCGTTGTCATGCAGCACACGAATTCTCCCACTTCTTTTCCTTGATGACACTGCACTGTTGATGCACCAGCTCAGCGCAGTACTTCCCAGACACCGTTCTGTTCCTTCCGTTAAAGTCTATCATTGGAATTTCTCTGCGATCCCTAAAACATTGTCCCCAGAATCTTTATGGAATGCGCAACCTTGACCTTTCTTTAAGTTGCTTCACCCATCTTTAAAGATGGTGAAATATAGAACCTTAATTTATCTCCAGTAGCGGTGGATTCCAGTATTGTCCTCTGGTTATCATGGCAAAGGTTAAAACACTTCTGACAACATTCCACGCACACTTGCATTTAAATTGCTGAAAGTATTCGGAGCATCTATCTTGCACTGACTTTATGCATATGCGAATGTCTTTTGTTTTCAGTTGCCTGTAACTCTGAACTTTCTCCTTGTCAAGGGAGATATTTTCTTCTTTCAACATATTTTGCAACTACTTCACAATGGAATATGAAGAAAAAGTCCGTCACGCAATAACTGTGTGAAAGAGCGAATTCCACACAAATAGAATGACTTTAAAAAGAACATAAAATACATATTATGGCTTTATGAATTAATGAAATAAGTTATGACATTACTATGTATTACAAACTCTAAAACTGACTAATAAAAGAAAAATTTAACTATAATGCGTTACATAACTAGGTTTTCCGTTTTTTTTATCTTCAAAATTACTATGTGTGTCTATAGTGAAATGAATCTAATTTTCAAAACTAAGGGATAGAAAATTAGACATTTTGCATTCTATAATCATTACAAAAGAGAAATCATATTTTTTTAGCATTCTTCTTTCTTATCCTTCTTCCTGATAAGACTAAAGCATAGAAATTAATGGTACAATATTAATTAAATTAAATATATGAACACTGACAGATAAAGCTGTGTGACTATTTTTAAGTGCAACCATGTTTATGAACTGAGCCCTTGGTTTCATCTTTACATTCACTAAAATAGAGAAAATAACAGAAAGTTTCGAGTTACGTTGTATATTTCAAAAGAAGAGGTTTATATTTAAAACCAACATGTCAGTATTTAAAAACAATTACAAAGTGCTAAATAAACATACACATGCAGCAATAAACAATCGAAAGTGCCTTCAATTTTCATAGACATTGAAATGTAATTTAAATGTTATTGTAGCAAAAACATGTAATGCAAACGTTTTCTGAAGGTTATTACAGAGCGCTCTTACATACAAATATAATTCTCAAGCATAGATTAATCATTTGCATTTGCAATCTTCACCATGATGCTTTTACTAAATATAAAACTATGTGTCGTATCGTTATAAATACAGTTTACATGGTGAATAAATTTGCCTTTTATTTCGAAACAATGAAAAAAATTAAACGCAAGAGCGCTTTTAAATTTCAGTTTTCAGGTATACCCCTACTCCTAATGGCCCGAGTTCCCTAATTTTCAGAAACTATTTTCTTATTTAATTTAAATGGTATATACCAAATTTTATTGTGAAAAAACAAATATTGGTGCCGCTAGATCGATTTTCAAATTTTGGATTTCAGGTATACCCCTAATCCTAATGGCCCGATTTTCCTGATTTTCAGTAACTATTTTTATTATATTATTTAAATATAATATACGGAGGTTTCGTTACGAAAAAAATGTCACTATAGGGATTTTTAAATTTTGATTTGATTGATTGATTTATTTATGGACGCCTTTAACATCTCAGGTCATCAGCGTCCCATTCAACTCAGGGCGTGAAACGGCCGACAAATTTTGCTCAGAGGCCTCTCTTTCAGGCTTGAGGTTCTTTTTCGTGCCGTAAATGTACGACACGGGACCCACGGCTTTACTTCCCTTCCGAAGGAAGCCATACTTAGGATTTTTACGCCCGAAAAAATCCATCGATCTTGGCCGGGTTCGAACCCGCGTTTTGGGCGCAGGAGGCAGCATGGTAACCACTACACCACCAGGACCGACTTTAAATTTTGAGTTTTAGGTAAACCCTTACTGTAATGGCTTGATTTCGCTCATTTTTGGAAACTATTTTATTGATATATTTTAATAACCTATACAGTTTCGCTGAGAAATAACAAATTGCGACCGCTAGAACGTTAACAAATACACACACGTATTCATAGTCATTTTCGGTGCCTAGCAGAATCAATGAAGAAATACAGAAAGTTTTCAAAAATATTTGCATGGATACAAACGCAATAGCTAATTCTTTCGGAATTTGCTAAAAACTTCCGCATACACACCGTCAAGGCATTGTTAATACAATGGGTGAAAGTTCTTCTTTAATTAAACATTTAATCACTACTCTGTATTCAATTTTGAACATTACGCTGTATCATGCAACACGTCTTACTTAAACACGAGCTTTTTAAACAAATGGATATCTTGACCGGAAAGGAACTGTAGTGTACATTCTTGAAACATATGACTATCAGACCTTGTATGTCATACTGGAAACTTACGAAACACACTTAGTACTCATTGTTCTTTTAGATTTATATATATTTTTTTATTTAATGAAGCCGTTCTTTTTTTACAGAGGTCCATGAAGGTGTAACGAGATCTAGCACCGGAATTTTGAAGGGCGTAGCACTTCAGTAAACGAAGTTCCATGGGGCAGGTCTCCTGGGAAAAAAGTTCGCGCAAAGGCACCAGTACTTGAGCTCTGTATCCTCTGGGAATAGCCGCCCACACTTGAAAGTTTACATTTAGTTTCTGTATTCATTTTTTGAATAAATGGGGAACTTGTAAGAGCAACGTATTTTCCGAACCTATAACAAATAAACGCGTAAGGAAAATAAATACACATTTTCCTTCGTATATAAGTTACAAATTGTAGAAACTAGCCCTGTTAACTAGGGCAAGGATTTGGATTACCTAAAAATTGGCAGAAACTGAGCTTATAACGACATTTTTTTAAAATCATCATAAATGCACTATAAATAATACTTTAATCATAAAATGCAGTTTATAAAAAAATTATGTTAAATAAATACCGGCTCAGTCTGAGTTTTTTTGACATAATCAGCAGAATTGAATTCCCTTTCCTGCTTTTAGTGCTGATTTCAGTAATAAATTGCAAAAAATCCCTTAAAATCTGTGAAAATGCGCTATAATCAACACAAAGATAAGTATATAAAACAATTTATAAAACAGATTTAATTAAATAAATTGTTCACACACTGCATTATGTTGTCTATTTTGCATATTTTGTGAAATGTTCCACTCTGCTCTTACGCATTTCAGTGTGATAATGTTCCCAGTGTTTACTGCACATCACACACACATGCAATCCATGCCTAAATCGTGGAACTTCTTGTTCTTGCACAGGTTTCAGTGAGCACATGACGGAACTTCAAATTCGCTTCTTGTCACTTGGTTATTGCCATGTGATTCAGTTGTAAAGAAACCATACCAGATTGAAGATTTTCTTTCCGTCATCTCAGCGCCTCTTTGACTGTTGCAGTAGCTTTCTAAATATTAGGTCATTAATCAGGAATATCTTCTTTGACAACAGGTATCCAATCGAGAAGAGATTTGCAAGGGTGATTTGATAAATAACTTGAGTTGATATTAATGAGAAACTTCAGTTTTGCAACGAACGAGGGTGGGGCCCATAAGTTTCCGGCCCAACCATTTTCAATATAGTTACACTTTATTGCAATACACTTCTCACATCTTTGAATTAACATTTCAACCCCCCCCCCAAATAGTCAGAAATCTTGTCTGCAAAATAGGTATAAATAGCACCTATCACTTCTTCGTCACACTTACACTTTCCTTTCTTGAAGGTTCTTTTTAGGTTTTCAGGAGAGAAAATAGCCACTTGGAGCTATATATGGACTGTAGGGTGGAGGGTCGATTTCCTTGAAGCCACATTTCTTCACAGCCTCCTTTGCAATAGGAGCTGTGTGTACAGGCGCGTTGTCACGAAGAAGGCGCACACTACCACTCAGCTTTCCTCGCCTTTTCTCTTTGATGGAAGCACGTAGTCTGTGCAGTAGGCCAGCATAGTACTCCCCATTTACTGTGGTATTCCTCTCCTTGAAGTTAATGAAGAGTATTCCTTCACAGTCCCAAAAGATTGTGGCCATGATCTTCTTGGTTGACTGAGTGACCTTGGCCTTTAGAGGCGGTGCTTCGTCAGATTTACCCCATTCCATTGATTCTCTTTTGGACAAGGGATCATAGTAGAGGGCCATAGTTTTATCTCCTGTAACAATAGTTTGCAGAACTTCTCTCACTCTCTGTTGCCACGGCAGAGGTCCAAAAATGCCTGACAACTGATGACTTGCTGCTGCTTTTGAACTGAGGAAAGAAGTCTAGGCACTTACCTTATTCATGTTTAAATGTTCATGAATAATTGGAAGGACTGTTGCTTTAAAATGTTATTTCTGTAACTTTGAGCCGCCGGTCTTCCATAATTTCTCCTTCCACAAGAGCGATGTTTTCAGGAGTGAACACCTCCAAGGGCCGACCTGCACGCTCTTCGTCTTCAATGCTTTCTCGACCCATTCGAAAAAGTTTGGCCGATTCTTTTACGGTAGAATATGAGGGGGGATGCTTCCCCATAACACCGTGCAATAGGTGCTTAATTTCATTTGAAGTAAATCCTTCTTTTGTGAAGAACTTAATAACAGTTCGAAACTCCATTTGGAATATGTCACAATCTTCTACACATAGCCTTCTTTATGCAACTATATCTGAACAATTGAACACAGCGGAGCGAAAGTTACAGCTGCTATTATGTGCTTAAAAGATAAGGCTTGACACCAGATAGGAGTTTTGTGAAGCCGATAATCCCTGACGGCTAGGCCGGAAACTTATTGACCTACCCTCGTACTTTATTTTTGGTAAAGTTCACTCAAAGTTCAATGCACTTGATCCAAAGTTTCTCCAGTATCGTGAATAACTCGTAGAAGTAGGTTTCTTCAGGGCGCTCAAAATACTCGCTTATCTCCTGTATGGCCTCTTCATTTGATTTAAATTTGACCAGTCAGGAAAGATTTGATTTTTGGGAACAAATGGTAATAAAAGGAAGCGATCAGGTGAATAGGGTAAATTTGTCCTGAGCGACGCGGTTTGAATGCGCCGGCGCTATATCATGGCGAAACACTTTATTTTTGGCCATTTCTGAACGCTTTCCCGAGATTTCTGTCTTCACTCTCTCCAAAAGTGCTGACACAACGCGACACAATCAGTCAGGATGCCTTGGATCGCGTTAATGAGGATGTAACTTTTATGAATAGGATCATCACTAGAATCATAGACCTGTTGCTATGGTGTTGAGAAGAAAGTTCAGTCATCATAATGGGCTCAAACATCTTCACCAAGTCCCAAAAAAGCTTGCCAGGTCGCGTCAAACAGCAAAGTTTTCAACATTCACGGTGTTTTCGCTCCGAATTTCTGTCGGCGGTTCAAATTATCAATCACTGATGACCTTAAACATTTTCCAGAAAACATGAGAAGGAGATCCATACTGTGGAGAGAAATTTCACGGATCCTCCGAAAGTAGCAGCGCAATCATCATTTGCTTGTTTGCAACTTTTGCGCGGAATATAAGACGACTGTGCTTCCTCATCCTCCATACTCACCGCCATGGTATCCAAGGTCGTTAAGGCACTCGTGAGCGGCAGGTCTGGGTTTCGAACCCCGCAAGGACCGCCCTCCCTGACATGTTTTTTCAAGGATTTCCTCAGTGTTCATAAATGGCAAATGCCTGGGAGGTACCCTAAACTTAAACCTGGAACGTTACCTTCCTTAAAAAATCCTTGCCCAGTATTTAATTTCATCTCATATATCATCAGTGTCCACCGCCTGTGGTGCCTAAGTAGTTAAAACGGGCGTTAAATACCACTAAAAATCCTTCATACTCTCCTGACTTAACACCTACGGACGTTTTAATTTCCAAATAAAATAGTACGAAGATTCGATTCAGTTGATGAGATAAAACAAAATACCCAGACAGAACTTCTTGAAATCTTGGAAAATGCGTATCAGAACTGCCTTGAGAAGCTCAAATCAAATAGAAGAAATGTATTAATATAGGGGCAGACAAGCTCAGAAAGATGAAAGTGTATTTATATTTTAAATAAGTGTTGTTATTTTTGAACAGATCTCGCATATCGACTCATTACGGTGCACCTATGTTATTTCGTTAAACCCGCTTTTAATGAAAGCACGCTCGGTGCCTTAGACATCGACCAATTCCACACTCACTTGCAGTATCATTAAATCGCTTTATTCATCCACCTGAACACCTGTGGTGATCGCTATTGACATTAAAATCTTTTTACGGGAGAATGAGGGAAATGACTAAAGTACTTGGAAACCCTAAAGGCACATTACTATCGCAGTATCGTAAAGTTGCCATTGCAGCTCAGAAAACACGTGAAATATATGGGCATAGCTTTTAAAACAAGGCAATTTGCTTCTGGAAAGTGAGAGAGGTTGTAGGTATAAAATAAACGCTAACTATCGGGTGTTTCAACGCTCTTGGTGTCCGATTTTCCCTTATAACTAACATAGGTAATTCGGTGAAGCTTTACATACGTAGACATATCTTGATTTATGAAAAATACGAGCTTTGTTCCTTAAGTTTCCAGCCATTGTGATGTTCATGCCATTTGTTACATTATTCACGTGTGTAAACGCTGTATTTCCTTTCCCACCAAGCTCATTTATTCCGGAAGCTATGAATAGTACAGCATCATGTTCAAAACAGAATACAGAGACGTGAATGAAATTTTAAGTAACGAAGGACTTTTCACCAACTCCTTGAGTATGTGTTGGGGAAGGTTAGGCCAGTGAGTGTGTTGACACAAGAAAATATCTAGAAGTAATGAATGACAGGCGTCTGATGACAAAAATAAATAGCTGAAGGATGGGGATTTATAAAATATTTATTTAACATTTGCATGTGTATAAAGTCAGTGCAAGATAGGTTCCGAATTCTTTCAGCAGTTGAAATGCAAGCGCACGTGGAATGTTGTCAAATTTTTTGAAACGTTACCCGTGGTAACGAGAGGGCTATATTGGAATTCATCACAGGGGACAAAATAAGATCATCTATTATGATCTCTTTTCAAAAAGAGGATCAATTGAGTGGTGGAAGAGGTGTAAGGTACACCCTGGAAAGTTGTACTGAGCTACTGCATCAATTGCACAGTGCCATCAGAGAAAAGGGGCGTGAAATACTCAGTCAAGTAGTAGTAGTAGTACTTAAGTAACCCACAAGATGCACATATCCGTTCGACATCTCAGTTAGGACTCTCTCTGCAGAACCCTCAAAACTGAGTACAGGAAAGTGTATTGCTTAATGTAAATTTCATATGATGTATATATGGAACATTTTCCCTTCAGTTCTAGAACAACCTCAGGCTGAAGGACGAGAATTAATACTTTTAAGCTTAGTCGCTAAATGGAAGAAGAACAGTGATTTATTTGAAATGGCAAAGTAATACCTTATATACAAGAGGTTAATGTATTTCGGAATTCAGCCGTTTGGCATGGCGGCGCTAGCGCACATGATAACAGCGCTTTCAGTATGTCTAACGAAATTTTCCAGTTTTATTTGGAAGCAGAGAGTTTTCCGACTTCAATACAACTGTCGCTGCACCCATTCAAATCCAGACATTGTTAAATGGTACATGTTACTGGCCAATGGGCTCACATGAGAGGAAGTGCACGTGTTACAAACAGAGAGGAAGACGTTAGGCGAGTACAACAAATGCCTTCTGTTGTGACGTCACCAATTTCATATATAGGTCTGTTTATGATCTAGACAGCCTTTTATGCACTCATCCCATGGCTTGCGAATAGCCCCGACTCAAGACCTGCAGTTTTTTTCTAAGTATGTCGTCGCCGGTATATGCACAAGCCTATGCTGGAGGATTACAGCGGCCCTTGAAAGATCACTCTTGAAATGCTGCGCTCCATATGCACAACATGTTCTCTCGTTATGATATAATGGAAATCATGTTGAGTGTTAATGTTCTAGGTCACGAACTTTCTCCACATGTATGTGTAATACAGAGAATACATTTTAATAGCTTGTTGTATGTACTGTTTAGAGCCCGAAAGTTCAGGCCACCTATTTTGGTTAAAATAGACACGCAAAAAGGCACTAAGATATTGAAAATAGGCAGTAATATAATTAAAATAGTCATTAATTAAAATTAAAAACAGGCAGTAATATCAGCCATTATTAATGAAAATAGGTATTTAAGATACTTGATCATTTTTTATCATATAATTACTTTTCTTCGTTATAAGCAACAACAAAATGTTTTTTCAAGGTATCAACTGTCATAGTCAGCCGCTTGTCAGAGAGAACATTTTTCATCATGTAAAAAGAACGTTCTGCTTCCACTGAAGTGATTGAAGCATATTTAAAGCAAACTATTTGGGAAGGACTCATACCGGTTACAATAGAACATTCACCTTTCAGGGCATCATGGAAATGTTGATAAAGACAAAGTAAAGCAGTTTTAAATAGTCCGGGCGAATGAGCAAAAGATGCGCAGTGGTTTCTAATTGAGTTCATTTTTTTATTTATGCGTTTATAGCGGAATCGGGCTAGTATCTCTCTTACTTCTGCCCTGAACACATTGTAGGGACGGTTTATTGCACAGCTGTACCACTCTCATCTTTCTCGCTTGTAGTTGTTTGTTACATTCGTGCAGCTGAGAAGTTACCCCCCACCATAAATTTCCTACAATTTTCCCTCACGGATCAATACAAAGTCATTAGCCAGGACTATTCAAAACTACAGTACTTCCTTCATTCTTTCTATTTCCTGGTATTCGTATGTCCGAGGTAACCGTGCGTTCATTCCTCTAATGAAAGTTGTGTTGTTTAAAAAAACAAGTGAATGGTTTGAGGAGGAAATTTTTGATGGCTTGAAAAGAAATAATAGTCGATAATATTCTCAATAGATATTTTTGTGAGGTGAACATGCCATTTAGTTTTGTAACCGTTTTCACTTCGATATATCGGAATTCTTTATTTGTCTTTTAAAATGCGTAAATAATTACAGAAAAAAAAAATTCATAAGAATTCAAAACATGCACAAAAAAAAAAGCAATAAAATCTGGTTCTACGACCCCAAATGCACAGAAGCATATTCATTTATATCTGAATCTTAAATATATCCATGCAGATAGAAAAGATATTTTGCCTAACTTCCGGGCTCTGAATGTTTAACTTTTCTAGCATATCAAACGGACCGGTCTCTATTCTGTAGGCTATGGGTACGTTTCAATCAAATCAGATATATTCCGGCTATATAAAACAACATTTGAATAATGAACGTAAACATATGTGACAATCTAAATGTGCCAGAAGATTCTCACAAAAAAAAAAAAAAAAAAAAAAAACACTGGCTGTGTCTGCCGGATAATTTAGTGACACAACTGGTGCGTAATAGCAGTCCACTTTTGTCACATGAGCCCTGGACTCAAACTGAGCGCTTGGGCTCAACGAGTGAGACTGTTTACATCATCATGAAGTGTATTGAAAATGCACAAATCGGTGCAAGTACTTGTTAATTGTATGGCGGGAGCTGTGCAAAGTGTGTGCTTATTCGGATGGATGAATTTGATGGTTGTAGAGGCTGCAGTAATTATTACAGAACATTTATCATTGGAAAGTGAGTTTGGATTCCATAATAAACAAACAAGTTGGCAATAGAGCAAATTTGAACTTCATTTAAATGAAAATGACGGATGAAACGTACGAATGGCGTTTTAGTGTTATATGCATAGGCATTTCTTCTCCTTTTATCTAGTGTGAGATAACAAGAAACTGTTTGTGGTTGTTGTTACTGAATTTTGGAAGTATTTTTTTTTTAAATCTTATTGTACACACAGTGATATTGCTTAGGACTGGCATTTGGGAGATTCCAGGTAATTCATTGTAACCGGCCATGACCTTGAGTTTTTCATGGTTTCGCCTGGAATATATATTTCTTTCCACTCTCCCATTTCATTTCATTTAATTTCGTTACAGGATCGAAAGTATCAGGGTCTGGTGCGGTGAGGAGTGGCTAGCCTCGGTGTCTGATATGGATGCGATCCTTCTGAGGGGCTCCAGCTCTTTGTAGGGGAAGGGCTCTGTCGACTTCGGCAGTTGTATCTACAAACAATGTTAGAGATCTTGTGAACATCCATGCCTCACTGCCCTGTCCTTCCTCATTTCTTCCTCCTAGTGACAGCGTAGGTACAAACAGCTCTTGAGCAAGGCTGAATGAAGTACCTACCTTCTGACCCTAACAATCCAATCCAACCCAATCCAACATTATAGTAGTAATAGTAGTAGTAGTAGTAGTAGTAGTAGTAGTAGTAGTAGTAGTAGTAGTAGTAGTAGTAGTAGCAGTAATAGTAGTAAAATTATTACTAGTAATAGTAGTAGTGGTAATAATAGTAGTGCTAATAGTAGTAGTGGTAATAATAGTAGTGCTAATAGTAGTAGTGGTAATAATAGTAGTGGTAATAGTAGTAGTAGTAGTAGTAGTAATAGTAATAGTAGTGGTAATAATAGTAGTAGTAATAGTAGTAGTAGTAATAGTAGTAGTAATAGTAGTAGTAGTAGTAGTAGTAGTAATAGTAGTAGTAGTAATAGTAGTAGTAGTAGTAGTAATAGTAGTAGTAGTAGTAATAGTAGTAGTAGTAGTAGTAGTAGTAATAGTAGTAGTAGTAGTAGTAATAGTAGTAGTAGTAGTAGCGGTAGTAGTAGTAGTACTAGTCGTAGAGTAGTATTAAATTAGTAGTTGGTATTATTTTACACAGAAATATTTTTACAAATCTAACCTATCCATGTCGCCCGAGATCTGGGACCGTACGTCCTTTCCCAATGCACTAGAAAATGCATTAAACTTAACAAACAAATATTTAACTATAAAGAGACAAACAATATAAATAAAGAAATTGAAAAAGATGCAGCATATAATAGCTTTTCAAATACCTAAATAAAATAAACAGAAAAGAAAACGTACAAAAGTATATAATTTACACTCCCTCACATATATGTACAAATGATTAAAAAAAAATATTGTGGCTCATATTTCCCTGCATTTTCCGATCTGAACTGTCTCACTTTGTTTATCAATTTACCTACTCCCTCCTTCTCCCTATCTGCCATTAAAGTTCAGTAATGCCATTGCCCTCTTCCTCCGTTAACAAATGGGTCCGGTAGGTAGGTAGGCATCTCTTGTTCTACAGTCCCCTTACAGTACTAGAATATGTTCCCAAGATTCCTTCTCCGAACATATAGAGCAGATTAATGAGTAAGAAGACAAGCGTGAATGTCAAATTAAGATACAATTTAAATGCTTTAACTACTACATTCGTTTACAAATTCTGTACGCACCAGATGTGATCAAATCCATTAACGAAGAGAGAATTTGTCGTGATGGACTGCATGTAGTGTTTTGCTCTATTTTCAACTACCTCTAAAGAAGGAAAAGATGGAAGTAAAAATTACTCTATTTTAACGTCAACTATAAATACACATACAATTAGAAACCAAAAAGACCTTATCGTATGATTTACTTAAACGATGACATCACAACCTCTACCGAGGGTGGCCGAGGTCGTTAAGGAGCAGACTCGTGAGTGGGAGGTCCGGGGTTTGATTCCCACCAGGACCGTCTTCTCTGACTGAGTTTTTGCCAGATTTTCACCAGTGTACATAAATGGCAAATGCCGGGGAGGTGCGCTAAACTTAGGCCTGGAATGTTTCCTTCCTTAAAAAAAAAATTATTATTTCATTTTATGCATCACCAGTGCCCACCGCCTGTGATGCCTGGGCAATAAAAACGGGCGTTAAATACCACAAAAATAAATAAATAAATAAAAGCCCAACTTTTAAATATAACGCAATTATACTGGAGGAAAGCTGGATGCAATATGTGTGTTTTAGGGGGTTTTCACTTCCTATAGTTAAAACGAATACTGATATTGCTCCTGCCCTAATCTGACCTAATCTGACAATTTGTTCGTAAATTTAAAAAAAAAATTGTGATTATGGATTCTATTTTTTTAGATTTAGGTTAAAAGGGACACGAAGTGCAAAACCATTTAACTTATGGCAACACAACAGTTTTTGGCAGTCTCATATCTTCCTTTCGACGTGATATCAAAAAAGCACTGAATAAATAATAAAAGTTCAAGTGTAATTCCTTTTTAACGGTTTTACTTATCTGCCAAATGCGACATGTCATTGTTGAGTAACGGATATTGTATTTAATTTTTTAATTTTAAAACTAAATACTTCCCACTTTTATGATTTGTATTACATTTCGTTCAAAACCGTGCTTTAAAAAATATGACTGTTCAGGGGGCGGACCATCAATAAGGATCCCCAAAGAAAATACTATAAATATGTATCATTTTCTCTTCTCCTAGTCAACTTTCAAAACAAAACATGCATGAAAACAGCGATGTATAACCGAGTTATTCTTGATTGTATCTTACGCTATAAACGCATTTCTTCTCTACTGTAGTAGCGGTAGCATGCGGGTACTCCGTTAGCGAGGGAGGCTCATGGGCCTCCCCGGAAATGTTTACGCTTTAAACTTATACCTTCATGGCCAGCAAAGATTTAGCAAGATTTGTCTTCCTTCAAGATGGGTTAATATTTCTCCTGCTTATTTCTGCGTTCTATTGGGACAGCCGAAGACGGGCCCATAGCCAGCGCTCGGTATTCTCTCTTTTCTTAGAAACCAGTTTTGAGGGGTTCCTGACACCACCCATAACTGACTAAGGGTTTTTATTTTCGCATTTTGTTTGAAATTGGGTAACTTTTTCATTGCATATCAGTGGAAATGGCTTTCACATTGTTAACATTAAGTTAAAAAGGCGCATTTGTTTTGTAACAATGAATTAAGTGGAAGACTCCTTTATCGCGTCTACGTTTAACAGTTAAACCTATAGATCTCCTCAACCGAGATCTATAGGTGCTTACTCAGCAAAATGGTACGAAATTAAGAAACGTTTCGTATGGCTTGAAAAAAAATAATCTTGACTGACAGCGCCTGAAGTGAGAAACCTGCGTTCTCTATAAAAGTGAGATTAGAAAAGAAATAGAAAAGGCAAATCTCGTTTCTGTACATGCCGACTAAACGACAGATTGTCACAATTTTATTGTGATATTATGGTAGTTTCTGAATTGAGTGCAGAAGGCTTAAGGCGTATTTAACAGATGAATTAGAACAGTTTCACACAAACCAGATGCTAATAGCACAAATGTACGATGGCACTGCAGTAATGTCGGGAAGGAATATAGCTTCTCCCACGCATTTGGTTATGCCCTGGCCCACCCTTCTACGGGGCCACGAACAGCCAATGTGACTGTTTTAACATTTTCTGTTTGTTTGTTTTTAGAACTTCATTTTTCTTGCTCATTTGTATTCAAAACGTTCTATAAGATGTAATTTTTATTCAATTTTCTTTAGATTTTAAACATCTGATTAGAAACACAAATCCCTATACTTTTAAGAACATTTTTATTTGTATTACTCAACATATACCTCAATACTTTCGGTCAATGATAATAAAATGTGATAAATTTAGTATTATAAAGTGTGGGAAATTTTTCCAAGACCACATTAAGGCAGTAAAAATAAATTAAAAAAAAATAAATAAATAAAAACCCTATTGCAATTCGTTACCTCAACATCCAATTAGTGAGTCAACATTTTTTTTTCAAAATTATAAATTCTTTATTATAAGGACTGTAGTATATTAACATATAAATATTTTTTTTGAAGAGATTTGCTTTACAATTGAAGAACTAAGATATTTCACCTCTTAAGTGTCCGTAATGCTTTAGCAGAACTTACGGCACTCCACAGCTAATAGAAGATAGCTAATGTGTCATTTAATGATTATTATTTTTAAAACTCGTCTGGTAGCTTCTTTAATGATTTCATTACCTAAGCAATTGTAGAGAAAGTCCGTCACGAAGGAACTGTGTAAACTAAGCGAATTGCCCAGCAAGTAGAATAACTTTAACAATGAATATAAAGTCCAAAGTATGGCCATATTAATTAATGAAATACTGTATAGTGTTAGCATGAGGGCTCTAAAGCTAACCAATAAAAGAAAAACTAAACTATAATACATTATTTAACCAGGTTGGTCTGTTTCCCCCCCCCCCTTTCAAATCACTTGAAAATAAATGTCTATAGTGAAATTATACTAATTTTCAAAAGTAAGGGGTACAAAATTAGAACTCTTGCATTTTATATATGTTACAAAAAGAAACAAAATTTTTAGAATTGTCCTCCTCCTCCTCCTCCTCCCCCGTATTATTATTATTATTATTATTGTTGTTGTTGTTGAGATTACACTACAAAAATTAATGATATACTATTAATTAAATGAAATATATCATCACTGATAGCAAAGCTGTACTACTCCAGTATTTTTAAACATTTTTAAATGTAACCATGGTAACGAACTGAGCTCTTGATATCTTTACATTCACTATAATAGAGAGAAATAACTAAGCATTTCGACTTACATTGTGTATTTAAGAAGTTCATATGCGTCATTAAAACAAAAGCATGTTACTATTCAGAAGTAATTATAATGTACTAAGAAAATATACACAATCAATAACATACAGTCGAAAATTCCATCTATTTTGAGTGCTTTCAAATTTAATTTAAATGTAATTACAGTAAAAATATGCAACGCAAACATTTTCTGAAGGCTATTGCAGAGTACTCTTACATGCAAATATAATTCTCACAGATAAATTAAATTAATATTTCAAATTTGTTATCTTCACGACCATATTTTTGTCAAATATAAAGCATATAAATACAAACATATGCTGAGTTAATTTATCCTTTTATTTTGAAATAACAGACAGGAAATTAAATGCTACAGCACTTTTAAATTTCCGTTTGGAGGTTTATCTCTATTTTTCAGAAGCTATTTTTCTTACTGTGTTTAAATATATATACAGAATTTTGTTGCAAAATACAAATATTTGTGCCGCTAGAGTGATTTTTAACTTTGAGTGTCAGGTTAACCCTCACTTTTAATAGTCTGGTTTCGGGAACTATTTTTATTTTATTTTATTGACATATACCGAGATTTGTTGAGAAAAAACTAAAATTGCGACCGTCAAAATGATATTTAAATTTACGCTTTAGGTCAACCCCCCCCCTCCCGCCCCCATTGTTTAATTTTGCTGGTTTTTGAACTCGATGAATGGTTTGTAAATTGATCATTATATGCTGAGTTTCACTGAGAAAAAACAAAAATTGCGGCCGCTAGAGCGTTAATAGATACACCTAAAAATTTATTTGTCATTTTTGGTGCCTAGTAGGTAGGATCAACGGAGATCTGCAGAACTTTTTCAAAAATCTTTTTATGGGTGCAACTGCAATAGCTACTACCTACATTCTTTCGGAATTCGCTAAAACAGTTCGTCGGAAGCCATCATTTATGAAATTTGTTGTTGTTGTTGTTATTATTATTATTATTATTATTATTATTATTATTATTATTGTTGTTGTTGTTGTTGTTGTTGTTGTTGGTAATATTTATGTTTTCGTATAGCGGTTAAATGCTCTGCTACGCGTGAATAAATACTGACATGCTTATTTTTATAGTTACGTTCTACATATATTTCTTTTTGCGAGGAAAATTATACATATAAGACAATGTTCGCTTGCACGATGAAAGGAAACTTTCTATTCCGAACAAATCTCATGGGTGAGAATTCTAAACTGTGTGTATAACCATATTACATGAGTGTGACTTCGCCAAGTTTCTGTTCTGGCTCTGCGAACTGGATACTTCATGTACGCAAGGCTCCACTAAACCACCAAAGTTGCGCATTGTAAGTGATGAAAATTATGGAACTAAAGCCATGTTCTAATGACCGTTACTGCAGTGACGTTATTCATTACGTCATCGCATCATACTAAGAGGCAAGTGGCGTTAGCAAATTAAATGAAATCGCAATGTCGATGTCTATTGTTTTGTTTGTGTTCATTTCTAGATGGTGTGCGTGAGGTGTGTTACCTGTTACAGGTTAAGGAAATTCTTTAGTTTGTGTAATGGAGACAAGTAATGCGCGCGTTTTAAAGTTTCAGCGAATGTATGTTAACAACCTTTGGTTAGAGTGGAAAGTAGCTTGAGTGTTCTTACTCGTCCTTGAAAGTGATCTATTTCTACGTCCGTTGCAGTCTTTGTTGTTCCTACAACTGGTATGTACTTCGCATAACTTTTTCGTTTGTTACTGTTTTATTTTTTTATTATTATTATTATTATTATTATTATTATTATTATTTTAGGTTAAGAGATTGCAACGTAAATTATAACTTCTGGCGAGTGTTGCTTTGAATCTTTTTTTTTTTTTTTTTTTTTAACGTGGCAAATAGATTGCATTAACATTAAATGCAATCCCTCGCAATACGTATATCAGAACTAAACATTAAAAACATTTACTGTATCTATAAACGGTAAAGTGTAACAGGCGTAAATCTGTGTTTCGCTATTGCTAAACAAACCTATAATTAATAAACATTGTGTATATAATCAAATTATTTTAAATATTAATTAGAGTCTTGATTACCTATAAATATTACATAACATTTCGAGTTATGAAATGTAAAATAAAACACTGTTTAGTGCTAAATAATATATTACGAATGTAACGGACAAATATTGTTTATAAACTATATTATATTTCAAACCCAAATTTCAGGCAACATTTATAAAAACAGTTTCACACGGGAACTACGGTCACAGTGGCCATTGTTATTCGTTCTATTGAAAGGTTTAGGTCAGGGGTTTTCAACCTATGGTGCATAAGCTACTACTGGGTGGTATGTAAAATGTTTAGCAAATAAGATAAATTAACATTTTTTACAAGCAACAAATATATTATAACTAAACGAAACAATAGATTTTACATTATCATAAAAACTTTTGTGTGATACTGCTCAATTTTAATCCTACAACAATGAAGCGAAACTCGAATATATTTACAGCTAAGAAAGTCGTGGGGTGATATTATTGTTGCTGAATGCGAGATTTTATTTATTAAATTGTCATTTATATGTAGTTTGTGTCAGATTCAGAAGTAAACCAGAACATGGATAATTGGTTAATTAAAGAACTTTGCTCGAAAAGCTCAAAGGAAGAAATGAGTGGTAAATAATTTCGCTTTGCTAGAAGCAGTTTTTTCTCCAATAAATACTACACACAAGAAATACAAACAAAATCAGTCGTATTATGTTATAAATGTAAAGAAATGCTAATTTTGACCATGTACCACAAAATCACGCATTCCCCTGGTAAACTTTTTGCTTACTGGTACATATACTGAATGTAAATGGTAATTAGAAGTTAAGGGTATATGTTTAGAAAGTATAGTTTCAATTTAGTGGTTTGATATTTGGTTTCTATAGGTAATCAAATTTAGAAGCAAATTGAAATTCCCTCCCCCTTAGCCTAACATACTACTTCTGTGAAAAAAAGCACATTTATAATAAATTAACCCTAACAGTGTGGCTAAGTATTAGGTCTTGAAGGTTTCTTGTCGCCTCTTAGAGATCAAATCTCTCTCTGAGGTCTCCCCAGTCCCTCTGACTGGGAAGATTCGCGGCTATGATCGGACAGAGAACGGTAACTCAATGATAAGATCGGCACGCCGAAAATCCATGGTTCGAATGCCCGTCGTGATCTCTAAGTGCGTTGTAGTTGCGCTAGATGTTTATTTCTAAACACTAGAGTGAGTGCAGTCATTTTTTTTTTTTTTTTTTTTTTTTTTTTTGGTACACGAGGAGGGTGAAACAAAGCTGTTTGTATGTCATCGTGTGCTCCCTGATTCATGCAAATACGATTATGTATGCATGCTATTAAAGCTAATTGGTTGGTTTAGACCGTTCGCATATATTTTTCCTCTTTATAGTGTGTCCAGAGCTATACACAAATTCGAATTTGGTTTCCGAGAGAAAAGCACTTGAAAATGTTCCTTTTTATTATAATTACCATCTTAATTAGAAAAAAAAGTTACTTCCAAAAATGTGAGTTAAGCATTGGCTCAAATGGTATTTTTGTGAGATTGACAGAGATATGCTATACTTTTCGTTATCTGGTTAAGACAGAGTCCCCATTACGCTCATTAAGGGAGTGGATGCTGCACACTGTGATAACTGGTAATGAAGCTGGTGAAGGGTAAAGAACTACTTCTTCCATTTAAATTCTGCATTTCTTATTTGAAAGTATGAAGTATTCTCTTCCACGTTATTTTTCTTCTCCCATCTCCTGCCTGTTCCGATCTCACATTTTTTTATTTATCATTTTTTTTGGTCTTGCAATTGATCTTCTTCCTTTCGGGTTATATGCCAACGTGTTTTTTTTGGTATTCTATTGCTTGTCAGTCCTTTTAAGTGTTTTATCCATTCTTGTCTATAATTTCATAATTGTTGTAATATTGGTTGCACCTCTAATTCTATTCTTATATCCCCATTTATTATATTATCTTCTATTGTGAAGCCTTTGTTGACAAATCGTAAAAAGCACATTTCTGCGGTTTAAATGTTATTCTTTTTTTTTTTGGTTAAAATCCAACAAGCTTCACTTCCATAAAAAATTCATTATAAGGCCATAATTATGTAGTATCTTAATTGTGTGTCTTTTCTTACTTTTTTATTCAGAATATTTCTAAATGCTCAAAACACACAGATTGAAAATTTTGTATTTATATATTAACGTCTTGATATTTTTCATGTGTGACATCACAACCTAAATACTGAAAGTGTGATTCTTGTATTATTATTTTCTCTTCTATCACGACTTTCGCTCTTATTGGGTGTTTACTAAGTGAAGCCATTACTTTTGTTTTGGTCTTTGAAATTGTCATATTGTATTCTTTATGTTATTTAGTTGGCATATTGCTTTTTGTAGTATGTTTTCCTTGTCAAAAATTAATGCTATATCATCTGCAAATAGCAAATTATTTACTAATTTATTCTGTCCTAACTCTATTCCTTTATTTGCAATCTTTTTCCATTCTTCCAATGTCGTCTATATATATTAAATAATATTGCAGAACGACTAAATTCTTGCTTTAGACCGCAATTTGTTTTTATTTGTTCTGTTGACTTCCCATTTACATCTAATATCATTTTTGTATTCATATATTAACTTTTAATGATATATAGATATGATATTAATCTTTTCTATAATAATAAGCAGGCCACTGTATCAAAGGCTATCCACATTATACATTTTATTTTTATTTACGTGCATTGTTGAACTCTTTGATAATATATATGGTCTTCCTAACTGTATAAAATAATGAATTAAACATAATAATTGACTCTCTATAAATTCACCTACTTTTCCCTTTACTTTCTTTATTTTGACTTTTTTTTAAGGTGTATGAAAATGCAATCATACCACCCTTGCCGCTCATTACTTTTTTACAGAACTTTCTAATAAAAAGCAGCGATGCAAACTGGATGAGTTTATTAAATATTGCTTAACATTATACTGGATGATACATTTTATTCCGACTGACGTCACTATTGCGTATGAATTTCTAACAGTAAATCAGTTGCACATACAGCAACAAAATTTAATACTAAAGAACAAAAAATATCAATGCAATTAAGACACCTTCAAATATAAAAAAAAGAAAAATTAACATTATCACATTATATCACCCTTAAACCCAACAAACTTTTGTCTGAAGAATTTCCGTTATTCAGATAATCTGTTCTAAGTGTGTAGGAAATTTTACAACAGGTAAATTTGGGGAAAGTGTGGATAAATAGGAAATACGAAAACAAATGGTTTTGAAAATAAATAAATTTAAGATTGGAAGATGCTGCATGACAAGAAATATTTAGTAGTTTGGGTGAAAAAAGTTCATTGAGATTTTATAGGGGAATAAAATTAGCATGGGGTAGGAAAAATATATATAGAATAATGAGATAAGGCATGAAGAGAAGGGTTTGCATGGGCTAGAGCTAGAGTTAAGAATTTAAAAAGGATTAGGATATGATAAAGGACGAGATTTAATGTGTGGAGAAAACAATAGAGCTTTTTATTGTTTGTTATATTGTAATTAAACAAAGTTATGGAGAGAAAAGTTTTGGAATAAAAAGAGGGAAAATTTTAATTTGCAAGCTTTTAAATATAAAAAGAGAGAAGGATATAAAAATGATAGTGCATTATTTAGGTAAAGTTAGAGAGAAATGGATAAGAATGACGAAGAGGATGATTAAAGGAAATGTAAAAAGAAAAGTAACATTAGAAGTACTCAATGACATTGCTAAGTATGACGGTGCACTAATGACCTGTAGTTGTGTGCAGTGGAACCAGAACATGAACAAACAACTTAGCAAAATTAATAACTGTTTTGGATTATTGCAAAAAATGGTAATATGTAATTTTATTATAATATTGATGTGTTTGTTGCAAATAAATTCAAATTCAAAGTGTCTCACTCTGTATGTGTATATATGAATTTTCAAGTTCATAAAAATTGATAGATTTATAAAATTTAAATTCTTGTTTTGCTAACAGTAATCCTCAGGTGATTTCTTTTTCTACATAATTTTATTTGAATTTATTAATTTAATTATAAATAAGTCATTGTTTAGATACTGTCGGTGAATATTATGTCAGAAATTTATCAATTAAACCTATCTGTAGCAGATGTAGAACTTTTTGAAAAAGTTATAAATTTGCAGAAATGAAGTTTTCACATTAAGTAGGTTATAATCACTTCTTGTTTACACGAGAAACACAAATTGCAACTAAATTAGGCATTTTCTGCATTTAAGCAAGCATTCTTCGTTACAGCGAATTATGAGCATAAGTAAATAGTGACATAAATTTTGCTCTGCGTTATCGGAGGGGTATTGCCGCATTGTGGGCGACATCTGGTGCTAATGGGCGCTCTTCTACTGCAGCGTAGCCATGCTGCCCTGTTTCATTCGGCGTGAATTTCTGTGTGACTAACATCCAGCTACAACCTGTAAATCTTTCTCTATGGGCGTTGTATCCCATTCCGCAGTTGTTTCAAAATCTCTTCATTTCCGATTGCAGAATTTTTCTAATCGGCTCTTCAGTGAGACAGTCATACAGCGTTTTTCGGTCTTTTTATAAACTTTTTCCCCATTTCCTTAGGAGTAAAGTGTCACTAATATAGGACTTAAGTTATAAACCTTTTCCGCCCTCGTTGTTTTACATTTCAGCTGCGTCAGTAGATCCTGTTATTCAACTCCATTTTCGCCCCTTTGTCATTTCCTTGAGGGTTGCTTTCTTAGCCTGTTTCCTGTCGGTCACGCGGCAGTATACATTCATTCATTTTTCAGATTGGTAACAGTTGACTCTAGAGCAACGTTTTTTATTGTAAATGTTATTTTAAATACGAACCAGCTGGTGGTGTGATGCAGAATTTATCCAGAGCTTTTCTGAGCATTTGTCTTTGCAAAACTAAAATTTACATGAAAGCTAGCTAACAAAAGCACTTCCGAAATTAGTACAGCGAGTAAAGGAAAACGTCAGCAACGGAATCAGAAATATTTCAGTAACCGAATGATCATATTTTTTTTTTTCCTGATACAGTTTCGCGACATGCTATTTTATTTATTTGGTTTATTTAAGAGTTCGGTTCATCAGCGCCCCATTCAATTCAGGGCGTAAAACGACTGATTAATTTTGCTCAGAGATCTCTTCTTTCAGACTTGAGGTTTTTTCCAAGGCTTTACTTCTCTTCCTAAGGAAGCCATAATTAGAATTTTTACCCATCGACTCTAGCCGGGACTAACTCGCAACATGTTCAAACCGTTTCTTTGAATTCGAAAAATTACATGACCATAACCGAAATAATATTTTCTTCTTCTTTATTAAATAGCCCCTGTATAAAGGACACATAAATACACTTTAAAGGATCTACTTAAGTACCTATACCTATACAGAATGTATCTATTGCTCATTTTTGATAGAGGACAAGAAAATGTTTTTTTTCCTTAATAAAGTAATGTTTTCAATTTATAGTTGTTTGAAAGTAAAAATGAAGGAATCTCAGCTTAAAAAGTTAATTTATTTACTTTCTATGTTTAAATAGTAAACTTTTATCTTTTGTATCTAATATCAGACATTAAGAAAATAATGTTGACAAACTATAGGAACGTCGTTCCTGGTGGTGTAGTGGTTACCATACTTGCCTCCTACACCCAAGAACACGGGTTCGGCCATGACCGATGGATTTTTTTCGGGCGTAAAAATCCTAAGTATGGCTTCCTTCGGAAGGGAAGTAAAGCCGTGGGTCCCGTGTCGTACATTTACGGCACGAAAAAGAACCTCAATCCTGAAAAAGAGGCCTCTGAGCAAAATTTGTCGGCCGTTTCACGCCCTGAGTTGAATGGGACGTTGATGACCTGAGATGTTAAAGAGCGTCCATAAATAAATCAATTAAAAAAAAACTATAGGAATTGTTGAAAATTGCGATTTTTGACGCCAAAGTATAGCGCTGTGGGTGTTTCAAGTTGGGTTAATATGACCCCAAACACAAAAATCGAGTGGAATCATATCTGGGGAACGGGCCGGCCAAGCAACTGGACCTGCGATTCGGAAAAAAGCACGTTTAAATAATTTCGACAATTTAGTCGAAATGTGCGGGTACACCGTCGTGTTGAAAGATCACGTTTCTCCTAATATTAATGAGGACATCTTCAAGTAGCCCCGGAAGCATTTCCCCAAGAAAAATACCATAAAAATGTTCATTCCATTGTGCAGACATAACATATGTCCTCACTAGAAAGTTACCAACAAATCCACCCAAGTATTTACAGAAAAACTTTCATTAGTTGCGGAGATTCTTCATAGCTTTAGAATTAGTGCAAACCCAAATGTGACTGTTGTGTGTATTAAAAATGCCATCTCTTGAAAAACACGCCTCATCTGTCTAGCAAATTCAGGCTCATTGTTAACTGCATGTAAACGCAATTCACCAAATTGTTGTCTGTTAGGAAAATCATCTGGGATTAATGTTTGTACTTTTTGGATTTGAAATGAATGCTTTTCATACTCACTTAAGACTTTCCATACAGACATGCAACTGGTGTTCAGCAGAACGAGTGCTAGTTCGATCTTTAAAGTTATTATGTTCTCCTAGATCGATTCCCTCCTGAATTTCCTTTATTACCTGGAAGTAACGAACGAACACTAACGAAGATGTTGATCCATTTTTGAAAATGTTGTAGGCAAGCAATAATGCGCTGAGGGTGTTGCCCCTCATAGATTGGTTTTGCCAAATTAGCATTGCCGTAAGCTGCTCCAAATGTCTTATACAAGTTTACAAATTTAAGATTTGTATACCCATGCATTTTAATACCATGACATTAAATAAATAGATCTCACAGAAGATATTTTGTGATATACAACAACAAACTAACTTCAGTTATTTATTATTTTCAGGGTAACGAAAATAGGTGAAACGAAAACGCAGTCATATATATTCCGGATACTACTTTAATAGGAAAATTTTTTCATTTCCATGTCCTCTATAACACCAGAAAATTAGGAGTACTTACTTTGATATATTCTGTGTATGTTAGTTAAAAATGAAATCACCAAATTATCAACAACAGTTAGTTCCTTACATCTGGTTTTTCAGTGCATAGTGCATGGAGATTTTCCCTATTTTAGTGATCCTTATTGATGGGATAAACAATGCACTTAAATAGTTTTCTATCTATAAATAAACAACATTTTAAACATTACGCTGTTTAAAAATATAATGCTGAATATGACCAAAACGCCGGGTATATTGTACTTTAAAGATCTTTGTCAGAATAGCTGGATCAAATTGGAAGCATGTTTGTTGGTCCACTGGTACAGTAGAGGTAGCTACATAGATCACATTGACACAGTGAATTATGAGGGCGCAGGCAGCAAAACTGACCTGAAATACAACTGATGCAAAAGTGGTAACTCAACATCGAGCTTCGATCGTACCTTGTTCGGCGTAATTTATGCTGTCGAATAAACTAGTGGGAGCCATGGAAACTCATCAATGTCAACCAGGTAATCTTTAAATTTGAAAGTGCTAGAAAAGTTTCCAAAAAAGCAGAAATACTGCTAAGAAAAATTTCAAAATAAATGTAAAGGGACGTCAGAAGTTGTGCAAATTGTGACAAAAATTAATTGGACTATTTCACTCATGTGACGTCATCTTAAAATCGACCAATGAAACAAAACAAAAAATCTGAATTTTGACTAATCACGGCCGGATTACGAAGTGAAATTATCGAAAAAAGAAAAATTATTAAATCCGTTTTATCGCGTGACGTGCATCTGTCTTGTGGTCAGTGTAGCCAACTCTATACCTCCACTATATAATTCCTGAACACGCATCACTGACCACTTTTGCTAGAGGCGGTGGGGATAGTAACAAAAGCATGTGCAACTGACTATCATAAAGCAAAACGGAGGGTTCTTCAATTCGTTTTGGTGATGCGTCAAATGTGCAAATTGATCTTATCATTAGGAATTCCAAACTACAGAATACAAAGAAAAATAGAGACACTGTATGGTATTCTTTTTGTTTGCTTGTTTTTTTCTCATTTGGTATTAGAAAATGGAAGGTAGCGATTATAATAGTAACCTTTGTCCATTTCAGTCTCACGGTTTCTGAATAAAATAAATATCCATTAATATTATTGTGCATGTATTATTTACTTGTAATTTAAATCTTTGGAAATATGAACAATATGGACCACGTCTTTTACAATGTACAATGTACTAAACCCTTACTGGTATAGTAGTGAACATAGTGAGTGAATTCATCTGGAAATCTGAGACCATCGAGCAATATTTGTCAGGAATTTTTCACAAATAAAATAAGAATTTAAATTAAGTTCCTCTAAACTTGGCTAACACTATTGTCATAATTATACATTTCTATACCTTTTCAAGCAATCTTGCAACAGAAGATGCCGATTGCGAATAATGCAATAGAGAAGAGCAAAACGCGGGTTTAGAACTATTTCATGAACAGAATAAGAATAAAAATTATTTATATTTGAAATTCGCACACAGAATATTAACATTTGTATAAAATATTTTTTTAATCTTAAAAAGAAAAATATTTAGAATGAAATGTATATGTATTGTTCAGTTTCTTTAATTTAAAAACTAAATAAAGAAACTTCTTCAATAATTCACACGAAACTTCAATGATCTTGTAATTCATCAATAGCTGAGTAAATGATTATTGCCGCTGGAGAGTGTCTACATAGGAGTATTGTTACTTTAATTGTAATACCATTTGAATTTGAAATAGTTGTAAGTTTCTCATATGTAATATATAGTGTATCTGGTAGAATCACTACCAATAAGAAACGTGAATATCTCCTCATTGAGTTAAGCTAGAAATATGCTTTTCATCTAATCTTTTGTAGAAACTCTCCAAGTTTTGTAACAGTGAAAGTTATGACGCCTGCAAGTGGCATGACGCCACATACAGTTTTATGAAATAGCATGATCACAAGCAAAGCCTATCACACTTTAACTTTAGGGTTATCACGTTGGTATTCCATTAAGACATGTGAAAGAGAGGCCTCTGAGCAAAATTTGTCGGCCGTTTCACGCCCTGAATTGAATGGGACGCTGATGGCCTGAGATGTTAAAGAGCGTCCATAAATAAATCAAATCAACAACGATGTGAGTTGCTGTAACGCCGAATTGGGCAAAAGAATTCTGCAGCACTTGCAGACAAATATTAAAATGATGCAGAAACGAACGCTAGCAGATTTTGCTCTTACCCCACCTTTATTTTAGAATGCACATACATCTTTTTCGCTTTCCCCTTCAGTTAATAATCATTCTACATTTCTTATCCCATTTATCACTCTATTCCTTTCTTAGTCTTTGTGAATAGATCACCTTTCAGTTCTTGTTCCTTTCTTGGTTTCCCAATTTCTCACTCTCTTCTCCTTTATTATTTACTACCAACACAGAATCTTACGCCTCCCTTTTCTTAACCTTCTTCTCCTCTATTTTCACTACCTCCTCCCCGTTCTTCCTTGCGATTACAACTAAGGGCAACTCTTAAATTCTCCTCTCTCCTAAATGCTTTCTTCTCGCTTCCAGCCTGTGCTTTCACAATTTATATCCTGTTTTCCTGGTCCCTGGAATCGGGAACCCACCTGAACAATTCTGTAAGGACCATTCTGGGACGATAAATTAGATTTCTTTCTTATTAAAGTCCTTGCAGAACTCCATCACGGCCACCTTATGCTAAGAGCTCTGCAGAGCCGAGTTTTATGTCGCCATTTCGTGCAGCTAAGGCACTTCTGTTGCAGGGGAGTGAGTGATGATTCATGATGATAACAGGATTTATACTACGTCTAGATGTTTACAGAGGAAGCTACTCCGAATTCTGTGGCCTGTTCAAAACTGTATCGTGAATGTAAGTTTTCTAATATAAAACACAGTGCTATTTCGATTAACGCCTTTGCCGCGGAAATGAAAGTGTGAAGGTAACATAAATCAAAATGTCTTTTCAGAGAGATTGCCAGATAAGCTCGGTAAAGCAGCAAAATGCAATAGAAACTGTTATTTCAATTATTTTCCTCCTGTTTTACAATTATACTTTATCTTCTTAATATTTATGATTGCCGTCTACATCTCGTTATCGCTATTTCCATTTCATTCTCACAAAAGACCGTGACCCACTCTACGAGTAAACCCACTTTCGGTTAATATTCTTAGAGTGTTTTCGTACATTTCTCAATCTGCCGTAGTCGTATATAAGCAAGCTGGCATTTCTGTGTTTTACGTTATCTATCTCCATTGATTGGCATTTAAGACGGGCATACTTTGATATATGAGAAACATGATGACTTCATAACCAGAGTCCGGTTGCGTGGATGTATTTAAAAGTCAGATAGAAATGCACATGCTTTCGTACATGGTTTCTATGCCTGTGTTAAGGTTTACAACCCATTTTGTGCATGTTTTGATCATTATGGATTTCTCTGCGATTATTTAGGGATTAAAGAATTTCAATATATCGAAGTGAAAAAAGTTAGAAAAATTAAATTACATACATATTCATCTCACAAAAATATCTATTGAAACTTTTGCTATACATTTATTTCTTTTCAAGCAGTCAAAAGCTTTCTCCTCAACCCATTCACTTAAGCTCTTTAAATAGCAAAACCTTCATTACCAGGAAATAGAGAGAATGAAGGAAGTATTGTATTTTGAATGGTCCTGGCGAATGATCTTGTATCGATTTGCGCGAGACAATTCTAGGGAATTTGTGATGGGGAAAACTTCTCAGCTGCATAAATGTAACAAACAATTGCAAGCGAGAAAGATGAGAGATGTACAGCTGTGAAATAAACCGTCCCTACAATGTGTTCAGCACGGAAGTAGCCTGATTCCTCTATAAACGCATAAACAGGAAATGAGCTCGAAACCACTGCGCATATTTTGCTTATTAGCCAGAATTGTTCAAAACTATTTATCTTGATCAACATTTGCTCAGTGTCCTTAAAGGTGAATGTTCTGTTGTAACTGGTATGAGTCCTTCAGATATAGTTTGTTTTAAATATGATGCAATCATTTCATTGAAAGTAGAACATTGTTTTTCAATGATGAAAAATGTTCTCTGTGACAAGCGGCTGGCTATGACGGTTGATGCCTTGGGGAAAGAAAAAAGAAGAAGAAGAAGAAAAACACCTTCTTATTGCTAGGAATCAAGAAAAGTAAGCTTAAGTATTTTAATTATGCGATAAAGAAATGATTAAGTATCTTAAATACCTATTTTCATTAATAATGAATAATATTGCTCTCTGTTTTCATTTTTAATTAAATTACTGCCTATTGTCAGTATTTTAAGTGCGTTTTTGCCTGCCTATTTTAACCAAATAAATGCCTGAACTTCCGGGATATAATCATAACCTTTAGAAATGACATGCTCTTCAAAGAAGCAACCAGCCATGCTGGCATTGCAGGTGTGACATACAGTGATATCAAATACACAGAAATATGCCATTGCGTAACATTTCTGGCGCCTAGAACAGCATTAGGCCAATACTGGTTCTAGTGTTTGCGTTGCTGACTGCTGACCGGGAGAACTCGAGTTCGAGCCCCGACACCTGCTTATGAATTTTTCTAAGTTACGGAGTTATGGAATTTGAACCTGGTCATGTGAAAAAATTGAGTGAGATCATATCCTGTAATAGGATCTCGGAGAGGCCACATAACTGTTACAGTAGCATGTGTTTTTTGCAGAATATTATACAGATGCTATTTATAATTTTGACAATTTGGCTAACACAAAATTTGAATTTTTCATGTTAAAGCATATTTTCTTAGCTGAACAGTTAAATATAAATATACAGTAATAAAGAACTAATTTTACACAAATATGATTTCAGTAAGACAATATACAAAATATATATACAAAGGAAAATTTATCCTACATATTAAAAAGTAGTATTCACTCTATTGCTACACTTTATATGCTATCACTGTGTTTAAAAATCCAACATTTATATGGATCTGATATTTTAAACAGTACTTAATTCCAAAAATTAGGTTTTCTTGATTATAGCCTTGAAATTTGATAATTTATAGTGCCCTACATATCTTTTCATAGTAATTTAGAACGATGTGGGACATCTACCAAATTTAAAAGCAAGTCATAGAGAAAAATGAAGCTATACTGCTGCCAATGAAAACGTAGTGAGGGAATGATGCTATTTTGTCATTTTACGGTCCATAGTACTGGTCAGTAGCACGTAGTTTTGCAGCTGTTTCTTTCTTCCACCAGACTAAGTCTATTGTAGCAATGTGGAACATACACTGCAATGTGTCAAGCCGTAAAAGATGGCCAATAAGGTCGAAAATTTCGTCTATAACACCAGAAAATTCGAGTGCAACATTGGTAAGTTTGTAAGCCTTATGTGAATTCTTAATTTCACCCTTACAGAATGCAAGTGAATGAAACGGTTTCTCCCTGCAGATCAGAAAACAATCGATAGCTTTTGAAACGTCATGAATGTACGGACATGTTGAACTTTTCAATAAAACCATTAAGACACGTAGATCCTCTTATGATAATTGTATGGTTACCGAGCAAAGAGCTTAGGTGGTAACGCTTGGGATTCTATTTTAGAAGGTCCCGGTTCAAATACCTTGGGGTCGATCATCCTTAACTTGGTTATTTCCGTAATTTAATAGTAGTAGTAGTAGTAGTAGTAGTAGTAGTAGTAGTAGTAGTAGTAGTAGTAGTAGTAGTAGTAGTATAATTAAATAGAAGCAATATATGATAGAAAAAATTATATATCTAACTAAGATAAGCAAAAAATAAAACAATACAAAAGTCAATAACATACACTTTCTCACATATATGTACAAAATATTGTGACTTATGTTTACTTACCCCCCTTTCGGGTTATGTCTGATCTGTCTCACTTTATTTAAAATTTCAAATATTCCCTCATATTTTTAGCAGCACCTGATCAATTGCAATATCCTTCTCGCGTTTGATACATTTTTCAGCTCGCATTCGCTTTGACTTTTTCTTATCCATGTTTAAAGATATATTATGGAAAAAAAAAAAAAAATAATAAAATAAAAATGTCTAGGAGATGGAAAACTGAACAACTATTGATTTTCTCCACTTGAACAGTTAGCATCAACTCACTGTAAACGCGAATTTCCATATTATTTCGGGATGTTCTCATAAGTAAGCCGGTTATTGCAAACTCGCGGTTTCCTAACCCAAGGTTATTTTTATGCAACAGAAATGATGACTAACCTCTAGTTATTTTATAAAAATACAGTTAAAAGTAACCTCCATTCAGCAACTTTTTGGGCCCTAGTGTATTATAAAAGCTTGTATGATCCGTTTAGCCCATACACCTGTTAAAGTTTTATTGTATTGGTGCCACTGAAATAAATACATCTCTATTACTACCAACCCACAACCCCACCACGACTAGTAATTGCATTTTATAACTCTCCGGTATTACCAACTTTGGTTTAATATGAAATGTGATGATTATTGATCTATTTAAGCGAATAATACAAATTATATATTTTTTTGAATTCTTATGTTCCTCACGGAGGTTTCAAAATCAGGTAATAATGTAATTAATGATATTACATAAATTTGTTACTGTGATTTATTAACTTGCATGCTGTTAAACTGGAATTCTGTCACGCGGAAGAAAATCAATTATAGGTGATTCCATCATTGCACGTTGCCCAATTGCACACTATTAGCACGATAAAATTACAGTAGAATGGTATAATATTTTAAAAATTAAACAATAAAATAAAACATTTCAAACTGCTAATTACCATAGCTGCGATATAGGTAATATTACTCAAGAGATTAGGTAACGTTTCTTCCATGCTTCTCATAAACAGAAATAAGCGAATTATTTTTGCGAAGCAAGGAAAACGTGTCGGAATAACTTACTAACTGGTATATAAATTTTAAGGAATGACACGATACACATGTTAAATGTGCCACTTTTGAGACTTGTACCATAAATGGCACCCAACAATCTTAAAATGTAATCCCGTATGTTAGTTTTACCTTAACGACTGGCATTCGCTATGGAACCCGCTGTGTTAGAGGGTGATACTTGTAATAGTGGCAGATCTGATTGAACTCCATACTGGCAGCTTGAGTAGTACCATTTATTGGCAGAAATCGTAAGCTTCCTACAGTGAGACTGAAAACGAGCCATAACATTGTTGTTTAGTGCTGAACATTTCGAACTTAGGAACGCAGGCTTTATTTTTGTTAAACTTAATACTAATGGCATATACGAAAGCGCGGTAAATGTTTGTTTGTTTATGAACCGTTGAGTTGGTTGTACTTATATTCAAATTAAATATGTATTATTATTATTATTATTATTAACGTTATTTACATAATCATAATTTATATTTAAAATACTTTTTAGCCCTGGAATAAGCATTATTGTGCGCTTGGGCGTGCGCAATGAACGGAGTAACTGTTATCGATTTTCTTCCAGCCTAACTTGGTTGCAGAGTTGTCAGCATGTTTACTTATGCACAGGAGCAGTGAAAGCGGAGCGTTCAAATAAAGTATCGCTGGAGTTACAATAGGGACTAAAGGGAGTATTGGGGAGGGAAGCATATATAAACGCAATGATGGCTTGACTGCACCTCGCGAGATGGAAAGCGCAGAAAATGACGGATGGCACAGGGGAAAGAATGTGTCCTGTGTGTGGTGAAAAGGTAAATTGTGTGCATGTTCTTGCAGAATGTGAAGCTACAGAGTGCTGTAGGTCGCAGATTCTCTCCGAAAACTTTGTGAGGGCGAGAATGTGGTATTGGATAAGAACAATTGACAGGGGCTATGTAAGTTTATTAAGAAGATAAGATGGGTAAAAGAAAATCTCTGGCTAGGGAGGATAGCATATAATGTACTTATATGTATTAAAAATATACTATTGTTTTTATTATCTGATGTTTATGAATGTATTGAGTGTGTGTTTCTCTCGTTTAGTGCCCTGTAATATTAAATTTAAAATGCTTGTTTATGGCATCATTTGTTTTTACCATACAGGTTTCTATTCAACCTTACTCAGTTACCAGAATGTGGAACTCCCTTCCTCCTAAGTCAGAGATGTTGGACAATAAAGCAGGTTAAATTGTCATCTCAACTCTAAGAATGAACAGTTAGTCTCTTGCTACTTCTTCTTCTTTATTTTCTTCTTTTTCTTTTCCTCCTTCTGTTCCTCCTCCCTCTCCCACTTGTACTCGAGAAACATTATTGAAGAACAAGTGGAATTGTATTTGCATACTATTTTATCGACTTTCTAACTAAATATAATATGTAGTACTTACTTACATTATTTATTTGGCTTTTTATACATTTTATATGACTATCTATATTGTGCTTTGTATTAATGGATGAGAAGGAGATATGGGGAGATAGAGGGTTATTTCCTAAACATTTTAGTACAGGACTTAGTGTTTGTATGTAGGTATGTAATTCTGTGATTTCTGTGTTTTTCCCTCAACATTGCTTATGTGTAAATAGCAGCACGAACAGTCTGACTAGACCCATGAGCTGTATAAATATTTAATTTATGTATCCGGAAGTCATTATTGAAATAAATACACACTTATTGCTACTAGGCACAGGGGCATAAATGTTTACTTTTTTATGCTGTTACATGGTGTATAACAAAACTTAAATTATCTTCTTATTTTCCACTTGGCAAGCCGCTAGACTGCGCCGTATCTTAAAGACATACTATCCTTCACTAATGCAGAAACACATTTTTTTATTGATTTAATTAAGGACGCTCTTTAACAGCTCAGGTCATCAGCGTCCCATTCAACTCACGGCGTGAAACGGCCGACAAATTTTGCTCAGAGGCCTCTCTTTCAGGCTTGAGGTTCTTTATCGTGCCGTAAATGTACGACACGGGACCCACGGCTTTACTTCCCTTCCGAAGGAAGCCATACTTAGGATTTTTACGCCGCGAAAAAATCCATCGATCCTACTCGAACCCGCGATCTTGGGTTTAGGAGGTAAGTATGGTAACCACTACACCACCAGGACCGACGCAGAAACACATAAATGAGTGATGCCACTGTAAGTATCTTTTATGCAAAAAACTGTGCTTTCTGGAATTAGAAACAGGTAGTTTTAAATATTCATTGTCAACGACAAATTTGAAGTAATCCTATCGCCTTGCGGTGAAGTCAGAGCTAAACAGCAATATTACGCCAGCGTTGAAGAGCAATGTAATACCTGCCAGTGGAAAACATTTTAACATCAGCAGTTCAGAGAATCTCTCCAGGATTGAATGATTCACGACCATTATGTCAGACCCGGATAGGAAAAGAAAGCAGATGACAATTTCTTCCAATTTATTAAGAAAGTGAAACGTACTGAGGAGGCAGTAAATGAAAAAAATATTGAAGGCAAGTGTGAATCAGATAACTGCAGCTTGTAATTTATTCCTATCTCCCACACTAGATGGCATCGGGGAAATTTTTCACAAACTGATATTTGTATATTATTAATTTATGTTTATGTACCTACAGTGATGTTTTTGACCCGAATTTGGTGAATTGTCCCGTCCTAATTTTTTAAAGATTATTTTCTGCACTTTTTTTTAATTCTAATTAAATCAAATATCCAAGAAATAATCAAATTTAACATAAATATATGAAATATATTAATTGTTCTATAATTGGAGATGCTCTATCTTGAAAGTTAAGATTTGCATATGTTGCCATGGTTCAACATGGTTTAGTGTTTATTATGTCTGTTTATCTAAGAATATAGACATAAGTAATGCGTTTTTAAGCAAAATTTATTTGAAATGAGTCCTGAAAATCTCTTCAAAGTAAAGGCCTTTAGATTCTTGAGCCACCATTCAGCGAAGTTTGTTGTCTCCCGAGGTACCAGTTTCTGGTTTATGATGTGAAGAAACAAATGGTAATCTGAAGACGCAATATGCTGGGTATGGTAGCAGTTCAATCTCTTCCAATTCATGGAATTTTTCCATAATTTTTGAGCGGTATGGGGTCTGCATTGACTAGCTGCAAGAGAGTGGGTATAAATGTTTTAAAACTTCATGAACTCGTTCCAGTTGTTGAGAATTAAGAGTTGCATTCGTTTGAACAAACTTCCAGTGGAACACAGCTTTAGAATTCAATCAAACACGTAAATTACTTTCAGACCGAACCTATTTTGTTCAGCGATGACTTTGGCAGGCTTACGGGGTTCGGGTCACAGTTTGGAAGTGTCAGGATTGCGGTAATATACACATTTTTCATCATAGATGAAAATTCTCCTGATACTTATCATCCATGGGATTTGCGATTGGGCCTGTTCAAGTGTCAATTCGTGCGGCACAGATCTACAACTTCTATAATTTTCATGTGTCCTAATATAGCAGTGTATGGTATCTTTTGATGCACCAAGTTCTTCTGACATCCTACGAGTACCTTTTTTTTCTCTCCGGATTTTCTTCCAAAACGCTGTGCCTATTCTCCATGTTCCTTACTTTGAGTCTTCCAGGACGTGGTAAATCTTTAGTGTTTTCTTTTCTGTTATTGAAGCGCTGAAACCATTGTGTTGCAAGTTCACTAGCGACCTTCCTCCACTTTACACATTCTTAGAGCCGCGGCAGCAACTTTTTGATCTTGTTTCTAGTAATGTTTTGGAAGAACTCTAGACTCTAATCTCAAACTTTGTTATCTCTATTTTATGATTGTGTATTAACATCTGACGAATCAAACATACTCACGATATACATAATTAGTAGCTATGGGATCCGGTAATTAACATTGCTAAACAAAAGATAACCATTAAAATCTTACAAAACACCAAACTTAAAAACCAATATTTCTTATGAGCAGAGCCTGGAAGTTAGGCAAAATGTCTTTTCTATTTGGTGATATATTTAAAAGATAGATTAAAATGAAAAATTTTCCATACATTTGGGGTTAGTAGACCCGGTTTTTATTTTTATTTTATTTGCCTATTTTGCCTTCTGTTGCCTATATTAAGGTGTAAGACTTTTCTTGCTTGTTTTCGATCGTTATGACTTTTCTGAGATTATTTTAAAAAACACAAAGAATTTCAATATATCTAATTGAAAAAAGTTATGAAAATTAAAAGGCATATTCACCTCATAAATATATCTATAGAGAATCTTTTTATACATTTATTTATTTTCAAGCAGTCAAAAACTTTCTCCTCAACTTATTCACTTAAGGTCTTTAAATATCAGAACTTTCATAAGTGAAGGAACTCACGGTTACCTCGGACATGCGAATACCAGGAAATAGAGAGGATGAGAAAAATACTATAGTTTTTAATAGTCCTGGTGAATCACCTTGTATCGATCTGCGCGAGACAATTCTCGAAAATTTGTGATGGGGGTAATTTCTCAGCTGCATAAATGTAACAATCGATTGCAAGCGAGAAAGATGAGAGCGGTACAGCTGTGCAATAAACCGTCTCTACATTGTGTTCAGTACGGAAGTAAAAGAGATACTAACCTGATTCCCCTATAAACGCATAAACAGAAAACGAACTCTACCAGAAATCACTGCGAATCTTTTGCGCATTCGCCAGGAGTATTCAAAACTACTTTGTCTTGATCAACATTTCCATGATATCCTGAAAGGTGAATTTTAACTGATATGAGTCCTTCCGAAATGGCTTGTTTTAAAATATGATTCAATCACTTCAATGGAAGTATAGAACGTTTTTTTTATTATGAAAAATATTCTCTCTGTCCAGCAGCTGACTATGACAGTTGATACCTAGAAACAATATTTTGTTGTTGCTTGTAATCAAGAAAAAATAAGCTTAAGTACTTTAATTGTGCGATAAAGAAATTAACTATCCTTCATAGCTATTTTCATTAATAATGAGTGATATTTCCGTTTTCACTTTTAATAAATGCCTATTTTATTTATATTACTTCCTATTTTCATTATTTTACGTGTCTTTTTGTCTATCTATTTTACTGAATTAAATGCCTGAACTTCTGGGCTGTGCTTATGAGATATTTTAATATTTATCTTTTAAGAGTTAAATACTTATTCAGTATTAATCTGGACCTAAAATTTATGACCATTATCTAAATTGTGTTACCTATGTGATGATTCTATAACGACCAATGCTGCCCAATCTGATTGGTTGTGACCTGGCCTCTAAACCCAGGGTCAATAAATGGAAACTAGTGCTAATTATGCTAACAATTTTAATAATGCTTAATCAGTTTTCTTCTATTTTTCAGCTTACCACGAAACAGTTGTTAAACTATTTATGCATTCTGTACTTCCAATGTTCAAGCACACATTTTTTCCACATGATAAAATGTGTGCTTGGTCCAAATAAAGAACTAAAACACCCCCCTTTCATTTAGAAAATTCTGTCTATGCCATAATTCAGGCAAATAACTTTAAAAATGAGTTTGATAATTATGCAATACCATCAATTGCAATATGGCCTGATTTTGAAATCGCAACAAGGAATGTACAATTTAACAAAATATATAATAAAAAACAAGTAATTTGAAGCCGCTCAAAAGTCGCATTCTTCATTAAATCAAAGTTGTTATAACATTAGAGTGCTGTAAAACTTTAATATAACTCAGTGTAAAAAATACAGTTTCTAGTTTCTATTTTTCACCTCCAAACTGTAGCTGTATTTTGAAAATAAATACGCTGAGATAGGGAAATGGAAGAAAAAAATGCCTGTGCTTCTTAATGTACTAAAAAGTATAGAAATATTAACAAAAGCCTCATAATACAATCTTAAAATATAAATTATTCAGCAATAATACGCTCAGCGAAAAATTATCTGTATGTTAATTTACATTTAGTGCACGTCTCGTATTATTCATCCCGTTGAATATGCTGTTAAAATTATTGCGTTATTTAAACACTCATGTTTCTTGATAGCTGATGCACTGACACCACAGACTACAATTGATTAGTAACTACTCACATTCGACATCGACGATAATCCTTTTGCTGACGGATGGAGGGACGCCATTGGTTGCGATACATAGATAGGCGCCCATTTCTGTCCTGCTAATGCGCGTCAAATTCAGTTGCTCCCCATCATACACATTCACTGAAACAAAGAAGCAGCAATGATTAATGTTTAACAGCATGATAATATGCAATGTACGAACTATGCCAAGATACAGAGAACGTCCATAGAGCAGATGATCAGTGATACTTGCTCTGCCTTCATGTAAATAAAATAAATATATTCTTATCATATACTAAAATGAAAATTAATCAGAAAATCCCCAACATAACCGAAAAAAAATAAAAAATTATAAATTTAAAGCTAATGATTAATAGTATTTTTCATTCCTTCTAATAAGACTTTACTTATTAATAAAAATCAATCGCGGAGGAGCTACGTAAACTAAGCAAATTCCTCACAAAGTTGAATAACTTTAAAAAATAATATAAATCCATAAGTAACTCTTAAATTAATTAATAAAATGAAGTAAGTTAAGGCATTACTGTGTGTTATTAGGTGAGAGAATTATAATTGTTGCAATCTATAAGTATTACAAATGAGAAACAGCATTTTAAAGTTATTATTGTTGTTGTTGTTGTTATGGAAATTAATCTACAAAAACTAATGTTATACTATTAATTAAATTATATATATATGACCATATCTGTGTTGTGTGGGTATTTTTAAACATTTTTGAATGTAGCCATGTTTATGAACTGAGCCCTTGGTATCATCTTTACGTTCACTAAAATAGAGAGAAATAACAGAAAGTTTTGAGTTACATTGTGTATCTGATAAGATATTCGTATGTTTTCAATAAAAAGCTACTATTTAGAAACAAAGAAAATATACAGAATGAAAATAAACAATCGAAAAGTCCATCTATTTTCTGTGGCTTTGAAATTTAATTTAAATGTAGTTTAGTAAAATATGTAACGCAAATGTTTTTGAAGGTTGTTACAAAGCACTCTTACATACAAATATAATTCTCAAACACATATTAGATTAATATTTGACATGTGCTATCTTTACGTCGATGCATTTGTTAAATTTAAAACACTCGCTCGTTATAAATACAGTTTTTATGCTGCATTAAACTTTCCTTATATTTTCAAACAATATAGAGGAAATTAAGCACAAGAGCGCTTTATAAATTTTGATTTTCAAGTATACTCCTAATGGCACAATTTCCCTAATTTTCGCAAACTATCGTACTTAAATAGTACATACGGAGTTTCATTGCGAGATTTTTAAATTTTGGGTTCCAGGTAAATCATCCACTCCTAATGCTTTGATTTCCCTGATGTTCAGAAACTATTTTTCTTATTTTATTTCAATGGAGTGCACAGAGTTTCCTTATATAAAAGTAAAAATTATGGCTACTAGAGCGATTTAAATTTAGCTTTATCCTTCACTCTTTAACTTTCACGTATGCCCCCATTCCTAATGACCTGATTTCCCTAATTTTCGGACACATTTTTTTTTATTTTATTTAAATATCCCGAGTTTCGTTATGAAAAAAAAAATTATACCTCTATTGAGATTTTAAACTTCCTCTTAATATTCTGATTTCTCTGATTTTCGGAAACTTTTTATTAATTTATTTTAATGGCACATTTAGAGTTTCTTTGAAAAAAAAGCAAAATTTGTGACTGCTAGAGGGATTTTTAATGTTTCCCTTTCGGTAAACCCCACCGCCAATTGTTCAATTTTACTGGTTAACGGTTCATTTAATTGCTTGTTAATGGATTGTTATAGGCAGAATCTCGTTGAGAAAAAACAAAAAATGCGATGCTAGAGCGTTAACAGACACGCACTCATATAATGCCAAATATAATTTTTATTGTCATTTTAGGTAGGTAGAATCGACGGAGATTCGAAGAAAATTTTCAGAAATCTTTTCATTGGTACAACCGCAATAGTTACATTCCTGCGGAATTCTCTAAAAGTTGACACACTCTTGGCCCAATGATGACAGATCTTTTATGAACCTCCATTTCATTACACACCCTTTCTTAAACGCGCTGAATGTTGGTGATAATTTCATTTCCCATCAACAGAACACGAATGATTTAGAGACTCCATTTAGAAATATAACTACAGTACTGCCTCCTAGCAGAAGACGATGAAACTAGTGGGATAAAAATGGAACGTTTTGTAGATAGTACTTTATTTTTACAAAATAAACTGGCTGAGATACAATGAATGTGTTGTATTCTTAATGCAGTTCGTAGATCCTGTTTTGTCAATATTTTAGTTATATGTTGTATTTTTTTTTATCTTAATGTGCAGAAATGAACAGCTTTCTGGTTCTGTATTATGGGTTAAGGAATGGTAATTTTATATTTTATGACTTTTAAGGAATTCTAGAGCTTTTTTGTTTGATTTAGCCTAAGTTGAATAAAATAATAATCGTGTAACTTTCATTTTATTGCTGCTATTAACGAATATTTTAAATGAAGCCTGCTGCATTATATCAATGTTTTGCTCAATTGTTTTTCTTTTAACTTTACTTCGCATATAGAGAGACATATTCTTTCGCATCTCTTTCGCCTTATTGACTAAAGCTGTTTGCGCCATAGGATTGCTTTGTCGAGCACGTGGCAAATCTAACAGACAGTGTATCAGTTGTTGCAATCGCGTGGAAAAAATAAATAAATAAAATGATGCCAATAATGGCAGAGAAAAAGAGTTAGAGTAGAGACACCAACTGCTGAACAAAGGACAAAACTCTTCATTGAATTCATGGCCAGCTAATTTGTATGTCGATGTCAATTAAACTTAAGTCCCATGTTAGTGAAGATTCCATCCCAAGTTAGAACTAAAATAGCAAGCTATGATAATGGAAAACTGAAGATTTTCTCTCTGTTCCACTGATCAGGGTAATGCGATAATCGAGTTATACGCGCTAAGTGCTCAAGTCATCTGAGAAGCAAATTCCCACCTAGTTCACAATAATGTGTTACATGATGCCTCAACGTAATCACGCATCATACTTCATGTAGTAGTGAAATCATTTTCCTGAAATTCTTTAAACTCACATAGATAATTATTACTTGAAATAACGAACTAATTCAGTTCGCTAAAATCCGTTCTGTGCCCAGCTTTGTCAATGACGCTGGGCACTAGGGAAACCAAGACACTGCATTTATCAGATCCCAATGCCGGAATGGGAAAAAAACAAACAAACAAAACAAATATGAAACTTTTTGAGCAGTGTTAAGTTTACAAGATGGCATTTTTTATTATTAGATAATATTTCGATGTTTTTTTAAGAAGCTGAAATTGTTTAAAAATATAAAATAATATAAATTATAAACTTCTCCACAGGCAAGCACAAATCTTTAGAAAATATACTAACTAATCAACTTAGATGGGACAGCATCATATTTATCATAGCATGTAATAGTATCCCTTGGCAATAGTTATACTCGTAAACGGGTGTATCTGTCTTGTCTTAACCTTACTTGCAAAGGAGTCAAAACATAACACCCTTCTCACACCATTCATCAAAACTCTCTTCATCTCGCTCCCAAACCCGCTGCATATGTTCTTCTGGATATTATCTGTCATTACTAACCCTCGCTGTCATATACGATGGTAGACTAGGGAAAATTTTCTCCATAGCCACAAACTTTGGTACAAAATGTTTTAATAAACACTACACACTACAATTTCATCATTAACTTCAAAATTTGCACAGCGTTTACTCTTTATCCACTCCTCCTTTAATTATTGCTATTAAGACATGTAAATATGGTATTATGGGTGCACTGTCATAAGCATACAAGGGCAACCCATGTTGTACTAAACACAAGTTCTTGGTGTGATTTCACTAAATCAACATTAACTTAATAAAAAATTTAAAAAATAGTATACTATTGTTGATTTACTTCCAACAATAAACCACTGAAATAAACCACGTAACTGGAACGTAGCAAATAAACAAACACACATTTTAATAGCAGCAACATGACCGACCCCAATGCGGGTGTACCTATCGCTGCATAATCTCACTTGTAAACGAGACGAAACTTATTATAACTTCAGGCTCACGCCTTTTATTAAAACTCTCATCTCGATCCAAACCCCATTTCATACGTTCTTTCGGATCATTCCTTTCATTGCTAATCCAAACTGTTACCTACGATCGTAGAATAGAAAAAATTTCCTCCCTAATCGTAAATTTTGGTATAAAGCTACACCCGCAATACACACTATAATTTCATCATTAAGTTCAAAAGTTGCAGGTTGTGTATTCTTTAGTTGCGGTGCACTACCATAATTAAGACATACAAGAGCAACCCATGTTGTACTAACACTTTCTATTAAACAAGTTCCTTTTGTGATTTCACTAAATAATAAAAAAAACAAAAGTAGTAGCACGATACGGTTGATTTACTTCCAACTATAAACCAAGTAACTGCAACGAACAAATGAACAAATTCATGTAATTAACAGTCCGGACCACAATATTCACCATTTTGTCTCCTATTAATATCTACATTGGGGTCTGAAAAGTAGTCCGTTTTGGAGAAACACAGTTTATAAATACAGTATCATAAATTATGGTGTATTGAGTTGCTTCTTTAATAGCAAAGGTGTTTTGTACATCCCTCAAACTTAAATTCTGAGCGTTAAAAGCATAACTTGCGAGCTAAGTAGTATGCATCTCTACAACGACCTAGAGACCAATAAATATGCTTTTATAGCCTGGGACGCAACTCTGGAGTTTGCAGTGAATCACTCCTGCCGAAGGAAATGAGCGAATTTGTTGCTGGATGGTGGAGAAGAAGAGAATTCTGGATAGATGACTTATGCGGATATGGTAGTTAATAAGGGGTCACGCTTTTTAGAGGGGGTTAACAGCAACTTTTGTACAGCATTAAAACGCCACAAGTGGCCAAATCCGTAAAGGCGTGGACTCTTGGGTAGGAGGTTTTGGGGTTCCATCCCACCAGAACCGTTTTCCTTGACTGAGGTTTCTTCCAGTCCTCATTGATGGCAAATGTCGGGCAAATGAGCGTATCCATTCTTCATGTATTCATTTGCACATCTATAATAATTAAAGAAATTCATTTAAAATATTTTATTATTACATTATTTATTCCATCATTCCCACCAACATTTTGAGTCTTTGTTTTCCCCAATTAATATGTTGTTAATTAAATAAACATTACAGTTGGTCCGTTTCTGCCGTCTTGCAATACTATAGGCTAATATGCGCTTCACGTATGCCTTCCTGTGCGCTCAAAAGTCTTGTAAAACCCATGTTAGAATGCTAGAGATTGGTTCAGCTTTTTCAAGATGATTAAGTATGCTTTGAGCTTGTGCAGGAAGATGAAACATCTGTGTGTATGTATATGTAAGCAAGAGATGAAAGCGAAGTGTGAGTAACGTTACACGAGTTATGACGTCACCTGAGTGCTTCTGCTTCTACCTCCATATTGCATTTATAACTCCATAAGAATAACACGCCATAAATATTTATGATAATAGGTAGCGTCAGGCAGGCAGAAGCAAGCTCTTAACTTGGGAAGCTTGTGTGTGTATGTGCGCGCCCCATTTTCCTATGCATGCCTCTCAGCGGCGGATTAGCTGTTTTCCATTCCCATCCATGTGAGCACTGCTAACAGGCTGTATACGTGCAGTGCAGCACTAGCTAAGACAGCGTCGCATGGGCTCCAAACATCTGCCCTATTTGCGGCCTCAGCTAGAGTATGAAAGTGGGCACGATTCAGTAGTAAAAACGAACGTTAAACACTGTATGTGTGAAAGAGAGAGTTTTTCAACATTTCTTATGCGTAAACAGTAGCATGAACTGTCTGGCCAGACCCGTATTTAATTTAAATATCTGGTAATATAATTGTTGAAATAAATACATTTACTACTTAATACTTACTAACCAATCAGAACCATACTGAATAACTTTTGCTTCGTATTGCTTATCTATAAGCTGTCCATCGCAACATGATAGTAACGTATTACTGCGCGTTTTCCTCCTTTTCCCCTCCTCTTTGGCTCTCAAATTTATGCCACACAGAAAGGGCTGTAAATTAGGCCGTTATTTTCACAATGTCATCATCTGTTCGTTCTTGGTACAAGCATAAAACAAAAGTTACTAGATACGAGAATAGGTCCATAAGGTTCCGGTCTCGCCGATAAGGATTATCGCCTTCACACAAAACCCATATCTGGTGTCATACCTTATCTGTTAAGTAAATAATTGCAGCTGTAAATTCTCTCCGATGTGTTCATTTGTTCAGATATAGTTGCATAAAGAAGGCTATGTGTAGAAGATTATGACATGTTCAAAATGGCGTTTCGAGCTGTTATTAAGTTCTTCACAAAAGAAGGACTTACTCCAAATGAAATTAAGCAGTGATTGGACGGGTTGATGGGTAAACATGCCCTCATATTATACATAAAAGGATAGGCCAAACTTTTTCGAATGGGTTCAGAAAGAATTGAAGACGAAGAGCGTGCAGGTCGGTCCTTGGAGGTGCTCACTCCTGAAAACATCGCTCTTGTGGAAGGAGAAATTATGGAAGACCGGCGGCTCAAAGTTACAGAAATAGCAGCAAAGTTGGGCCTTTATAAAACAACAGTCTTTCAAATTATTCATGAACATTTAAACATGAATAGGTTAGTGCAAGATGTGTGCCTAAGACTTCTTTCCTCAGTCTAAAAGCAGTAACGCGTCATCTGTTGCCAGGCATTTTTGGAGCTCTGCTGTGGCAACGAGAGAGAAGTTCTGCAAACCATTGTTACAGAAGATGAAACTATGGTCCTCTACTCTGATCCTTTGTCCAAAAGAGAATCCATGGAGTGGCGTAAACCTGGCGAAGCACCGCCTCTAACTGGCCAAGGTCACTCAGTCAACCAAGAAGATTATGGTCACAATCTTTTGGGACTGTGAAGGAATACTCTTCATTGATTTCAAAGAGAGGAACATCACAGTAAACGGGGAGTACTATGCTGGCCAGACTACGTTCTTTCACCAAAGAGAAAAGGCGAGGAAAACTGAATGGTGGTGTGCGCCTTCTTCACGATAACGCGCCTGTGCACACAGCATCCACTCTACACCCCAGATCTAAGTCCCAGTGACTATTTCCTCTTCTCAAAACTCAAGAAGGACCTTCGAGGAAGGAAATTTAGGTATGACGAAGAAGTGATGGATGCTGTTTATGACATCTGAATATTTTTGAGGGGGGTGGTGTATTGAAATGTTAATTCAAAGATGTGAGAAGTACATTGCAATAAAGAGTAACTATATTGAAAAATGAAATGTAGTTTTTGTCTTTATCATACCTAGAAAATGGTTAGACCGGAAATTTATGGACCTACTTACGTATGCTTAAAACTGAAAGTAACAAAGAGAAAAGCGCAAGTGAATTATATTATTTACATATTACACTAACTTCGCCATTCTTGATTATAACAACTGGGTGAATTCTAACAGATCGTCTGTTTGCATGCGCCATGCAAGTCTATCTTCTGGGCAATCTTGAGAGCTGGCACGTTGTTGTGGAAAAAAATAGCCAAATGAGGATATTTCTTCTTGATCCTGTTGTGTTAATTTCTGTAGTAGCATAGCGCAACATTTACCAGTTATACACTTGCTAAAAGTCAATTAAGTTATGCCGTGGTAGTGATTACAAACAACCGCCTTCACTGTTTCTACTGCTTTTTGTTTGCGGCGTAGTCTACAGTCACAATCGTCTTAGAAATTCATTTGGATTCCGGCTGCAAAGCGATAATTCGTTCTCTTCTCTGGTTAATCGTTAGCAAACGCAGCACCCACCTCGCCGACAAATTGTGCACTTGATCTCTATAAATTCCCATTGCTCTAGCATTCTTCAGTTCCCTCAGCACCATGTCGTGGATTTTTTTCAATACTTTCAGGAGTTGATGTCTCGACAAGACGTCAGGAATACCTCATCGCTTGTTCTCACTTGGCCACACTTTAACCATTTTATTTTATACATCATTCCAAGCAGAAGTTAGTTTCTGTGGGCATTGTCCCTTTCAGCAAATAGTGTTTTATTAATACACGAAATTTGTGTTCCTCCATTTTGAATGCATGTTCAACACAGACTGATTTTCGGACGTAAAAATATCGGAAGGTAAGTAAAGTCATGGGTCCCGTGTAGTAGATTTACGCCACGTAAAAGAACTATAAGCTTGAAAGATGTCTTTGAACAAAATTTAAATGTCGTTTCACGCCCTGAATTAAATAGACACTAATGACCTGAGATGTTACGGGACACTAGGAGCGAATTTTTGGCCAAAATCGATCCAAAAATTGTAACTCTTTTTTACTGCAAATGGCTCCTTGCACTTTTACACGTCCACAAGGAGTCAACCTTTGAATGCCCTTCGGGCTCAAAAGCCGTTTTAAGAGCTTCGCATAATCTTTTAAATTACACTGTTTCCAGCATCCTTTTTTAATAAAACAAACGACGTTTTCCTCAACTTTATTTTCAAGCATTCAAAATGTGCCATGCATAACAGCTGTTTTTTTAAATTCAATTAAAATTCCAAGAAAGTGCAGAAATATCCATTGTAATATTCTATAAAACAAAATACGTGCTAACACTAATAATTATTTCAATAAAACATTTTCTGTGAAAACATGATTAATTTTAAAAATTAAACTTCCTTATATCTTTAAAAATGATCACAGTTCACTCATTGCATTTATTTAAAATGTATTTCTATACAATTTTTGTGTTTAGTTCAAAGCTCCAATTGTAAAAATGGCAACAAATTTTCTCAATGCACGAGGCGTGTGGGACATTTTGATTACGCGGTATATTAACGTAATAACATTTATAAAATAATTTATATCTCGCAAAGTATTTATCCACTGGAATGAAATTTGTTATACATTTAGCAGGAATGCAATCACAGTAAAAGTTACAGAAAATGCATACAAAAATGTGAAACTTTGAAAATTCACTTTCAGTGTTTCTTAAAGAGCGTCTGTAAATAAACTAAACTAACAAACACCTAACTTCGTGATTATTAATAACGAAGTACATCAATCATCAACAGTCAACAAGTTGTCAAGATAACGTTGAAAACAATCTAGTGCTACCATCTTTTGAGTTGACTTGACACAAAGACTTTTTACGTGCGTGTTACTCCTTTAATATTTTTAACAACTTTTGCAATGGAGGAGAACATATATGAAACGAACCTCGTGCTATGCATCTATCCACCAGGGGACAACTATTTATATGGTGCTAAACGTTGATGTAAGATGTGTCTGAATAGGCTTCCATTCTTCATTCCATCTCTGCAGTCGAGTAATTTTGAAGGTACTCTCACTTTCTTGCCCCTTCTTAATTTAATTTCCATCTTACAGCTCGATTAGAGATAATCGATGCGTTTTTATCGCGCAGCACTGGAAAATGTTTGTAACAAGAACAAAACCAAACACACGTTCCAACTGTCAGCGGATGTAGAAAGAATCGGCAGACGGAAGAATAACCACTAAATAGCAACATTTTCTTGTTCTATAGGAGGATCTTGCCACTGATCCTCACTACGAAGGACAAAGTCGGCATTGATCCGGAATAAGCGAGGAAAAAAAAAAAAAAAGTTCCAACACCAAACTTCTCAATCATGTTACTCTAGTGTCCTAGACAAATGAGCTAGCTAGCACGTTTGGACTTAGTAGCGGTAAACCCGAGTTACGCCAGGGTTTGGTACTACGTCACAATTTAAGTTGGGGAGGTTCTAACTGTGATCAAATACTTTTTAAATGATGAAATTAAAAACTATTTTAATAACACTGGGTTTCATGATTATGGGGTTTCTTTGACATTCACTGAATATAATATTCTAATTTGAAATCTGCAACTCTTTTTCTTATCATGTTCATTTTTTATAAATAACGTTTTAATTCACAATGTAGTAGTAGTAGTAGTAGTAGTAGTAGTAGTAGTAGTAGTAGTAGTAGTAACAGTAGTAGTAGTAGTAGTAATAGTAGTAGTAGTAGTATTAGTAGTAGTAGCAGTAGTAGTAGTAGTAATAGTAGTAGTAGAGTAGTAGTAGTAGTAGTAGTAGTAGTAGTAGTATTAGTAGTAGTAGCAGTAGTAGTAGTAGTAGTAATAGTAGTAGTAGAGTAGTAGTAGTAGTAGTAGTAACAGTAGTAGTAATAGTAGTAGTAGTAGTATTAGTAATAATAGTAATAGTAGTAGTAGTAACAGTAGTAGTAGTAGTAGTAGTAGTAGTAGTAATAGTAATAGTAGTAGTAGTAGTAGTAGTATTAGTAGTAGAGTAGTAGTAGAGTAGTAGTAGTAGTAGTAACAGTAGTAGCAGTAGTAGTAGTAATAGTAGTAGTATTAGTAGTAGTAGCAGTAGTAGTAGTAGTATTAGTAGTAGTAGAGTAGTAGTAGAGTAGTAGTAGTAGTAGTAGTAGAGTAGTAGTAGTAGTAGTAGTAGTATTAGTAGTAGTAGCAGTAGTAGTAGTATTAGTAGTAGTAGAGTAGTAGTAGAGTAGTAGTAGTAGTAGTCGTAGTAGTAGTAGTAGTAGTAGTAGTAGTAGAAGTAGTAGTATTGGTAATGTAGTAGCTGTAGTAGTAGTATTAGTAGTAGCAGTAGTAGTAGTAGTAGTAGTAGTAGTAGTAGTAGTAGTAGTAGTAGTAGTAGTAGCAGTAGTAGTAGTAGTAGTAGTAGTAGTAGTAGCAGCAGCAGTGGTAGTAGAGTAGTAGTAGTAGTAGTAATAGTAGCAGAGTGGCCGAGGTCGTTAAGGCGCGGACTCGCGGGTCTGGGGTCGCGGGAGGTCTGGAGCTCGAATCCCGCCAGGACCTTCCTCCCTGAATGAGGATTTTTCCAGGTTTTTCTCAGTCCGCATAAATGGCAAATGCCGGGGAGGTACTCTAAACTTAGGCCTGCAACGTTTCCATCCTTTAAAAAAAAAAAAAAATCCTTTCCCAATTTATCATTTCATTTCACGTACCATCAGTGTCGCCGCCTGTGGTGCCTCAGTAGTAAAAACGGGCGCTAAACACTAATTAATCAATCAATCAATCAAACAATGGCACCAAAACAAAACAACTTCAACAGGTGCACGGGTCCAACGGACATCTAGGACGGTACCTATGAGCTAAACTCACCCGCCATTGCTCAGAGCCGTTCCGAACTCCGTAGGAAAAGCTACCAGATGACACTGACCTATCGGCCTTACTTAGCAAAGGTCTACTCCTTCGTTGACCGAAGTCAACCGGCGAGTGACCAGAGCATTTAGTGAGCTCACCACCCTCCCCGCGAACAGACAGCGCTTGGGGCCCTAACCCCTGCCAGCATAGTACACACCTGAAGCACTCCCATGTGGCACATCGCTGTCACAGGTACCCAATTTACCGTGGGTGTCGGCACCATATGCTCCGCAGGGTCCAACCCATCCGGACACTCCACGAAGGGAAGGGCTCGAATAGCCCAGCTGTGCGTTCCTCTAGTAATGGCAAAAGTACCACGGCACTCGGGGTCCTCAGAGCCCGCACCTGGAGCATCTGAACAGTAACGACCAAAGCCTTGAAAATATGACGAGCATGCAGAGCGGAAATATGACTGAAGTATAAGGAATACCAGAAAAAAGAACGCATAAATGACAATTATCTAAAAAGATATGCACGTAGCAGGACACTATTTCCGTAAGTTAAGTGTGTATTTCCACTGTAATTGCCTGAATTGAATCAGTTGCATGGGTATTACATTCGCTTTACCGTTCTGACTGACGACTGAAATGGGCTGCAATATCTTTAAGACAACCTTGGAGTCTTATGATCAGCGTGTCCGCTGCGGATCCGAGAAACCGAGACTCGATTCCCTTAATTTCATTTTCCTGGGTAAGGATTGTTTTACTCTGAAGAATGGAATGCCAGGCAGGTTTGTTGCAAAACGATAAGACCAGCTGATGAAACTGATCATGCAAATAGAAAAACTGAAACCGAATATATTTGAACTTAAGTTCATCAAATTATTTAATCTTTATCATATGATTAGTTACAAACAAATGCGTTGCTTTCAGAGACTGCCGAATCAAAAAAAAAAAAAAAAAAAAAAAAAAAAAATAGTCAGTTGCAAAATGACAAGACCACTTGTCATTAATTTTTCTGAACCACCTGAATCACACATTCCGTCATATCCTCTTCAAGGTTCTGTAACACAGACAGTTCAAGCTCATTCCATGCAGATATAATAGAGGCATTTAATTCCTGCACATTGGTATATTGGTTACCTTCGCGATAAACTGACCTGCCTGAGATTTCCCATACATTTTCTTTTGTGTTTATGTTCGGAGAACTGGTGGGCCATTTCATTACATCAACACTTTTGCGAAACTATTCCCTTGTGGGTGTGGCAATGTGAGTGGTTGCATTATCACGAAATATTCAATTCCTCTCTGCTACAGGTAAAAATGTGCTCTTCAAGCAGTGTGTTATAGTGCATGACTTCCATACGACCTGTAGAGAACGCAAGCTGTGCTTTCCTTCCATCCACTCCAGACCATCAGAGACTTTCTTTCTTGGTGCGTCTTTACAAACACTTCCTGTTCTTTGCTGAGGTTATGTCGGTTGTAAGCCCAGCTACCACGACCGTACAAGTAATTTCTTTTCATTGCTGAATATTATCCGCTTCCATCTTTCTTCCAATAATGTGTTTCTACGCTAGTCAACGCATCTCTGTTTATGGTGGTCCATCAGATGGGATTGCTTCTTTTTCTTGTTTTCAATATATTGGTTTGACTAGCCTGGACAATGTCAATTTGTGAACATTGACAGTGGAATCACGAATATGCTGTCCCAGCACTAGCACGAAGCGTTTTTTTTTTTTTTTTGTTTGTTTTTTCTGATCACTGGCCTCATTTGTACAGGGTCTTCCGGGCGACCTTTTCATTCCATAATTATTTCCTAGCTTCTGGAAAACCCAAGATCTTGCTATTTCCTCAGACGAAAATCCTACTACTTTTTGGGCTTTAATCTGAATTCACAGACACAAGGCTACTGACTTCACAACTGCAGAAAAGTGTTTGCACATGAAGGTGATAAAGTATTTTGCCTGGTCTTTATCATTTTGCAACAATACTATTTTCTGTCTTCCGGCCTGTGTGCAATGATTGCATGTGCTTGTAATGGTCCTGCGATAAGAATAATATAATTTGATGTACTTAAGTTCACGTATATTTTATTCAATTTTTTTCTCTGTACATGGCGAGTTTAATTAGTTGGTCTTATGATTTTGCAACGCAACTTAACTTTAAGCATTGCGGAATCCAGGCATTTCATCAACTATTATTTATCGTTTTTTCACACCTTCGCTCTGAGGGACAAAAATAAAATTAATAATAACAATAACAACAACAACAATACCAACAACAAACTTTCGTCTTAACCTTCTGCAGATGGTTAATCCTGAATTTATTTTCTGCATAATATTGGAGCTGTGTGCTAAACGATAGAGGGCTATATCCATAGTTCATTATAGATAGTGACACAATAAATGGATTTCTAGTGTTAAAACATACGCAATAGTAGGAAAGGTGAACAGAAAGCATCCTGGCCGCCACTATATCATAAATACCTGTTATACTTTATATTTTATTGATCTTCTTATGATTCTCTCATCTATTTAACAACTGCTATTTTCTTCTTTCTAAGTGAGCATTTCCTTTCTTCGGTGCGTCTGCTAGCTGCATGTGTAGTAGCCAAAATTTTAGTTTCCGATGTCTGTCACGCACAAACCACCAATCCCGTGTTCGTCGCAGTCTCCATAATGTATGAAAACCAGAAAAATGCCGGAACCATTCTTTTAGCCCCGGAAAAAAAAAAGGAAGAAAAACGTGGCATGTCATCGTCGCCAATGTCCAAATATCGCATTACCTATACATCGCGGACACCGGAAACAGGGACCCCGCTTCAACGGGGTCATGACGGGATATTGGAAGGCTTTGGAATATAAACTCGCAGCTATAGGGAAATAGCCTCAACCTCCCCTTTGTCCTTTCGGGGTCAAAATAACACTTTGTACGCGGGGGGTAATGGTAAACAGCGTAGGAAATAAACCCGCTTACTCACGTCTGGTATACGGCAGGTTCTTCCTGCAACAGGGTGGTCTCTAAATATATGTCCCTCTATTTCACGTGTCGATCTCTTCGGAAAAAGTAATGTACCTTTCATTCACTTCCTAAAATGAATTAGAAATGCAGCAACTGAAACGTTACTGCCACTTTTTGACTGTATCGTTAAAATTAAAAGATTGCAGACGTTAAACGTAACTAGATATAAGACTTTACAATTGCAAAATTCTCTTTTCTAAGTACTCTCCGCCGTATTCCAATTAGTCATTATTAAATACTAGGGTGTGAGTTTTACGTAATTACACATTTTCCCTGGGTGTGTATACTGTTAATATATTAAAATATTGATAAGTTTGGGTATTTGTTCAGTTAAATTTAATTTTAATGCTATCCTTTTTACATATTTCACGTACTACTACACATTTTTACATAAAATTAAGTACGACTACACAAGTGTTACTTTAAGTTGTATATTAAACTGAATGCTGACTCTTATTTCACACTATGAAGTGCATTCAAGTTAAAACACCTCCGATTTTTTATCACTAGCAAAATATGAAACCTGTGTCACCTCCCTGCAACCGTACACATTTTTCATAACGTCGACGCCATGATTCTATGGCCGCTGCTAACGCTCCTGTAGGAGTCTGTTTTGACCACTGGAAAATCGCTCATGGCTAGTGAATGTGCAACCACGGAAAATTTCATCATTGGAAACAGCCAAAAGTCGCTAGGAGCCAGATCAGGTGAGTAGGGAACATGAGGAATCACTTAATTGTTTTCATGAAGAAAACAGGAGCACACTTGCAGCTTTTTTTCACGCAAGGCTTGAAGGATCTTCTTCTTCAAAACATCTTCGTGTATGCACCTATCACCGCAGTGCCATTTGGAACACAATGAATAAGGATTACTCCATCGGTGTCCCAGAATATGGACACCATTTTTTTTCTGCACTGGCGCTTACCCGAAATTTTTTGTGTAGCGGTGAATCTGAGTGCTTCCATTGAGCAGATTAGCGCTTCGTTTCGGGATTGAAAAATGTCTCATCCATTGTCACAATCGATGAAAAGAACGTCCCATTCATGCTGTCATCACGCGTCAACAATGTCTGGCAACATGCACGCGCTCAGCCTTGTGGTCGTCCGTCAGCATTCGTGGCACCCACTGGAGGACATTTTTCGCATTTTGAGGTCTTCATGCAAGATTGTGTACACAGGTCCCATGGACATGTCAACTTTGGAGGCGATGTGTTCCACACTCATTCGGCAATCCTCAAAAACAACTTTCCTCACTCGCTCGATCATGTCGTCAGACCGGCTTGTGCGAGGCCGAGATTGCCTTGATTTGTTGTCACACGACGATCTGCTTTCCTTGAACTGTCGCATCCATGAACGTACATTAGACACATCCATGACACCATCACCACACGTCTCATTCAACTGGCGATGAATTTCAATCAGTGTCAAACCACGCAAACAGAAAAAACGAATGATTACACGCTGTTCTCGTAATGAAAGCTTAACCATTTTGAAGTATCAAAAACAGTTCTCACTCTCGCCACTGCCGCCAGAGTTCTGTGTGCCATACAGTGCTGTCACCTCTGTCACGTACTTTCGAGTGCCCGCGTATTTTAAAACAAACAGCATGCGTCTATCTGTTTCTAATCATGAGAAAATAAGTCGGAGGTGTTAAAACTAGAATCACCTCGTAGATCAGTTTTGTGCTAGGGTTAGCTTCCTGACTTATGTCATAACGTTCCCTGAACTCATTTGGTCTAATATCAATAACATGTCAGAAAGAAATTCGATATATGGAATCATCTTCTTTTTCAGTACTTGCAGTTTGTTTCCCTCTGAACTTCGTGTTTGCGCTGATCTATCTTCCACTGTAATATGTAGCAGTTATAATTCCTTTTGTTACATGGGTATTTTAAGTAAACTTTTGTCAGTAGGTACTGAAATATTTGTAACTAAAAGAAAATATAAATAAAGATGCATTATTTACAAATGCGAATAATTGGAATGAGCTAATGATTAAATAGAATATTTTTAAGAACACGGAAACCCAACCTTACCTGACGAAAAACGAGGGATTGCTGGAATATGCATTCAGATCTTCTACACCCAACCTAGTCTCGGAAGTTGTATCAGTACCAGGTTTCTTATCTATGATTAGTGAAAGTGACTGGTGATTTTAACAATGTTGCAGCCTTTTTTCATAATCTTTATTCCAAACCCAATTTCGTAAATGAAGACATGTTACTTATTCTTTCCTGAGCTTGTGTATAATATACACTTAGGCAGAAATTCCCATGTGTAATGAAATGCTTATTTTAAGGGTAAGAATGTTTAGAAATTTGAAAGTTAAACAGAACCTCTTTTATGTCTACAGTTCTGAGTTGAACATCTGCTGATCAACCTGTAATTTACAAGAAGGTTTCTGCAAAATGCAGCATGTATGTTTTCTGAAGGTTTATTTTGCTGGTCATTGTCATATTACTTGCGCAAGGCGAAAAAATACAGTTATGGCGGGAATGAGAGTTTCATTGTTAAGTTGACGAGTTCAAATCTGTTAATAGTGTTAGCCAGTGTTTCGAGAAGCATGTTCAAACATGAAACTTACCCTTAGTCGTAGAGAAATTCTTGGAGCAGCTAAGAGCTCCATTTCCGAGCCATAGCAGAGAGAGGCGAACTTCTCAGTCCCGAACAGGGAGTAGGTATTTTTCTCTGTTTGTAAACATGTAAATATTGCATGTATTAATTTTTTGTTAAAGGTAATGTAACATATGCATTGTCTCGGTAACTTTTTGGTTGCAATATGTTGCTCCTTATTACATAAGTGAGTTTTTCACTTTTACGAGGCGTTGCCTACGCTCGCCTCCTTTTCGTTGAATACAAGTTGATAGGGGCGCGTAAATCACTGTAAATTTTACCACGCGTTTATTGGAATTCTAAATTAATTCACACACACACACACACACACACACACACACACTAACCTTAACGCTAACCTTGGTTAAATCATAGATACCGGTGGACTCAATGGTTTGCTGCGGCTCGCTACGGCATAACGGCCTTCGCTCGCCTCCTTTTCGTAAATATAAATTGATAGGGGCAGGTAAATCACTGTAATGGAGGCAAATCTGATTTAAGCCCGGCAGAAAAGAAAAAGAAAAGTATTAATGTGTGAGGATACGAAACCACTGCCTTCACAACTAACAAATGCCGCTCTAACCGTCAGAGCTATCACGCCGTTATACTTGAAAGCCTTATTATCCAGCTATATCTGTGAAAGTTACTTTACCTTCGGCTTTCTCCGCTATCGCTTTAGCTGCTCCGAGAATTTCGTTACGGCTAAGTAGTAAGTCACAAGAGCACTCCAAAGATGACACCTGGAGAATTATGCAACTGCAGCAATGCGTGAAATACGCCAGGTCTTTGATAGTGATGCTGTGAATGAATGGACGGTGCAAGTTCCAGGCAGGCAACAAAATCTTCGGGAAAGGGGGACCGGAAACAATGGATAACGAGACTCTTTTCGGAACTATTGAGGCAAACAACAACTGTACTTGAGAGGACGTGCACAGTAATTCAACATACGTTACAGAAACATTGGGCTAGATGCCAGTTATAAACTAAGAAAAAGATATAAAATAGTCGTTGACATTGACTTAAAAGACCGCATGAACTAACACTTGTTCTGCATTATTGTCACATCATAAAATGCCACTTTCTTGATAGACTGGTAACATGCGATGAGAAGTAAACAGAAGTGGACCGAAACTACCACTACACCAAAAGAAGGCAATGCTCTGTGTTTGATGAATTGCTGCCAGCTGGTCAATTAACACCATTGTTTACTCTAACCAGGTGGAACATTCCCATAAACAGCTGAAAATTAAGGAAACTGCAGCCTTGAATCGCAAAGGTAGCTTTGAAACTTTGAAAGACTCTCTGTGCACCATTGCACCATCAGATTGTCATCTTTTTCTTTCTTTGGATAATTATCTCCGAGGACAGCAATGCAGAATCTGGAAACTGCACTGGACGATGTTTTATGTTCCACTTTAAGGAGTTCTATCGCAACGTAATTCCATAAGCTGCCCGATAAAGATGGACACTATGTGATAATAAACGTATTATTTTGTTTAGAAATGCTTGGCCTGAATCCAAGAGAACTCTTTGGTTACCTTATAATTTAATTCAATTTGTGTATTTCCAGATAAAACGGCAATTACCTCTGTCCGGATTTCTCTCTTCCATCCGACCAGTGCAATGCTCGAGGTATTAGGTATCTGTCGCAGTTTTGTTTTTGGAGAACACCTTATTTATTTAGAGAAGGCTTTCATGATAAGTTAAGGTACATTTTACTGCTGATATCTGGTTTGAAACATTCTACTGCATTAATGTAATTTGTACGACTGTGATGAACTAAAGCTATAATTTATTATGCAGGGCTATGTGTTTATTTGGTTATTGCGTTTTGTGCACGTACCTATTATAGGGCCTTTGAGGCAATTTAGTTTATATTGACAATCTGGTTCTGAGTCACTAATACGTTGCAAATGAAGATGGAACAATTCAATGACTGAATGACTAACCGCAAACTGGTACTAAATCCCATTCTCAAAACCTTATTATCTCATATACTCTGGCCTAATTAGTAGAAGTAAAATTTTATCTCCATTACAATTAATTTTTTATAATTAGAAGATACCTTAGGTAAACTAACTAAATTCTTGGATGTAACAGCAGATCACAAATTGGATTAAAATACCTATGCACAAACTGTGAAAACAAAATTAGAAAATAGTCAAGGTTATGACAACAATACATGCAAATCCTACAATGAAATGGAATTATATACATTATATTCCTAATGTAAAATAAAATAATTAGAACAATGTTAATCTTGCAATGAACGAGGACATTAGAGTTAACTGTTTACAAGAATACGTATATATATTATAGTTTATTTAGACTTGACCACGAGTCAATTTTAAAAGGTGACGTAATTTGTTAGTCCGCGCACTTTGTCTTGAAGGATATCAGCTACAGTGTACGATATTTTGCAAACTAGCGAGTGTTCAAAGAATTAACATAAGAGCATTTTGTAAACAGCTGACTTAGAACTACAACTGGGCAACAGTCTTTCCCCTCTCCGAAGGCACACTCCCACCTTCTACGGCGAATTCCTAAATCTAGGTCAACTGATAGAAACTCGCTCCACTGCAATGACCTAATTTATTTCAAATGACTCGCGATAAAGTGCAAATAAATTGATCTCCCAGTATATACAGAGCCTTCGTTTGGACGCGTGGCCGGCTTAACGGGGATTTGCATGCCCTGCGCTGCGCTGTGAGACCACGTGCTTCGATGTTAGAGTGTGTTAATGCTGTTATAATGATAAAGAGTCCCCATACTTTAGCACACAGAATCTCCCTGTATGATTCCTACGTGACAACAAACTCTTGTAGAGAAGTGAGACGGTGATTTATAGACAGATTCCGTGCTGTTCGTGCGCCTCACAGAGAAACGGTTCGTAATCTTGTAAAATGATTTAGGGAAACGGGATATGTTTTTGATAAGAAACCGCTGTAACGCCGTGTGTTGTTGCGAAGGAAAACTCGATGACAAAAAAAAAAAAAAAAAAAAAACACATTTGGCATCTATGCATAAAAAGGTTTCAATAAAGAAAGTTTTACCACTCAAATTTTTATGCTCAAAGTTTTTAAATTACAGCACTTCGACGAACCTGTCAGAACGAAATTCCTGGTAAACACAAAAAAGATGTATATAGTTCGGTCACATCTCCCATTTCGCCTAAAGATGCACGCGCTATGACCAACTCAAAAGTATCGGCCATGCTTTAAGAGCCTTTTTCCTTTCACGCGAAACGATCTAAGAGGACCGTGATCGGAAAGAGAAATAATATTTCTTCGTGTAGCCACCTTTATAGCAAGCGCCAGTTCGCTTCATCTTTTATGTAACTTTGTTTTTCTTTGGCGTACGTCAGAAAGGCAGTCGTATCGCTAAAGTGAAATAATAATGTTCTGGAAACGTTTGACCATATCCCTTTTTGTGTTACAAAACTTGTTAGATGGAAGTTTTTATAGTTCTTTTTCGTTTGAAATTACTTGGATCCCGTGACAGTCTAATGTGGCGGCAACAAAACTTGAGGTAACTAACTGTAATTTATAGATTATGCAAGAAGCTGTTTTATAAAACGTGCATGTTTAATTTAGTGTGCTTTTCATAGTACGGTAGTACGAAGACATTTGTATTATTACGAAATAAGCATGTAAATTAGCAGTTGAACTGCAGTTGTCATAAGAACCTCGTTCAAACCGTAGTCTTTTTATAAACCAGAAAAATTGTTACAGTATAATGGGACATAAAAATAATACACAGAGTAACCATTTCTTTAGAACAGGACATTTATTGATTATTGCACAATGCCTCAAGTTTTTAAGGGCGACATCCTCCCGTTAATATCGGCAAGTTCTTCGCAATAATTTGTTGGGCAATAAAGTTATATACGATGTTACTTCCGCTCCGCTGTATACAGTTGTTCAGATGTAGTTCCTGAAGAATGCTAAGTGTAGAACATTGTGACATGTTCAAAATGCAGTATCGAGCTGTTATTAAGTTCTTTACAAAAGAAGAACGTACTCCAAATAAAATTAAACAGCGATTGGACGATGTATATGGGAAAGCATCCCCCTCATATTCTACCGTAAAAGAATGAGCCAAACATTTTCGAATGGGTCGAGAAAGCATTGAAGACGAAGAGCGTGTAGGTTGGTCCTTGGAAGTAATCACTCTATTGGAAGGAGAAATTATGGAAGACCGGCGGCTCAAAGTTACAGAAATAGCAGCAAGGTTGGGTCTTTCTAAAACAACAGTCCTTCGAATTATTTATGAACATTTAAACACGAATAAGGTTAATGCCTAGACTTCTTTCCTCAGTTCAAAAGCAGCAACGAGTCATCTGTTGTCATGCATTTTTGGTGCTCTGCCGTCGCAACGAGAGAGAAATTCTGCAAACCATTGTTACAGCAGATGAAACTATGGTTTACAAAAGAAACTGAAAGAAAAAAAATATGTGAAAAAAAATTGTCAATTTCGCATTTCATCGCTCTATATCACATTTGCGAAAAATAACCACCCCTAATGATAACTAATGGGCAATCATCCTGACGACCAGACCATACATGTCAAGATTTTGAATCTTTATTATTTTGGCAAGGCTTTAAATTATTTTACTTCTCTTAAATGTAAGATTTTTATGTATTTTTGTATTTGAAATTTCCTGGCTCAAGCCCTATCAGTGTACATTGAACTGTGGGAAATAGCAAAATAATTTAAAATACAACTGAGGAAAGTACAACAGCCAGAATATTTACATTATTAAAGCATTTAAATGCAAACTTAAATGATTAAACGACGTTAGTTGTTTTATCAAACGGCAAAAAGTGAACGTAAGTGGGGAAAGCAGAAGAGTAAAATGAACAAAAGATCAAATCAGTAAAAATGATCACTTGGCAAATATTTGTCACATTTGTAATTCAACTGTCCTCTCCCTTGAAAATACATCCACGGATCTCCTTAATTTGGGAGTATAACCCTGACCTTGTTATCTCTGGTTCAATGGGAAAAATTATGCAAGTACTGAGCATATTAAATTTATCATTATAGGGTCCTAAACAAAAGAAATATACAATTCAATGCATATATAAACCCCAAAATAATATAAAACAAAAAGAAATAAATTAAAAATAGACAAGTACATTATATGCTACATCTTCCCTAGAGAGCTGTTCTCTTGCCCAGCTTTTCTTCTTCATAAATTTACACAGCCCCTGCTAATTATTCTTATCCAATATCAAATTTGGATATGCTCAAATACACTTTCTCACTTCACACAGATTTCAGAGAGAATCTGCGACTTCCAGCACTCTGTAGCTTCACATTCTGCAAGAATATGTCCAGTTTTTCTTTTTACCACACACAGGACATGTTCTTTCCCCCGTGTCATCTCGCGAGGCGCAGTCAAGTCATTACCGTTCTGTATTCTCCTGTCATTGCATATATATATATATATATATATATATATATATATATATATATACTTCCTTTCCTCATATCCATTTTAGTTCTGAATGTAATTATAGTCATACTTTGTTATAACATTCAAATTGCACAACCTGTCTATCAATATCAATTAATCTCGTTTTAACTTTCATCCAAACGTTTCTTTCTATTGCAACTTGAATCTCCCACAATCTACAACATTTCTATTCTTTTAACCCCTTTTATGGTAGATGCTCAAAGGTTTTTCAATTGTTCCTCATAGAGAATTAATTTTTACTTGTGTCTGCACTCCTTATTAAGTCCAACCATTAATTAATTATCATTATTTAAAAAAATATTGTGTCACAAAAACTGCATAACTCTTTTCTCATCCCTATCAACCAGCCCTTAAAATTCTTTTCAGAAAATTAGTCTTAATTTGTCGCAGATTTTCTGCACACTCACGCCCCAGTATTTCCACGCCAGTATTATAAATGTACAACATAAAGTACGTGCTAGTGAAAAGTGTTTTTTGTATACCAGAACTATAAATAACATTTATTGTTGGATAAAATTATTAATAAAATACTGAGTCTGCCTCTGTGGTCTAGTGGGCGTGTGCGACCAGTTATTGGGTAGAAGATTAAAAAGGGAGTTGGAAAGAATTGCAATGGGATGGTTATAGGAAACGGGTGGGTAAGGAACAGCAATACTTTATGGAGGAAAGTTAGAAGAAAGCTAATTGACATCAACAGGCAGGGCATAGAAGTAGCATCCAGAGAGAGAGAGAGAGGGGGGGGGGGAGGATTGAAACTTAGTAATGAGTTAAAAATAAACTGGGGGAGAAATTATACATATATAACTTGAGTTTTAAGGACCGACCAGGTATAGTTTGGCTTAGACTGGAGACTTGGAAAGTACAAAAAATTACCATTGAAACAGGTGATAGAGTTTGCCCTTTTTGTGAAAACCGTGAAGATTGACAACATATATTTGCACATTGCCCAAACACATAACATTAGGGGTGAACCCCCTGAGAAGGTAAATGCTAGATAACTTTAAGGCGCCAAACACTCCCAACTCATTTGCGGCACTTTAATTATTTTCATTCGTTCCTACAGTGCACCATAGCACAAACTGCATAAAACAACTAAAGTAGCAATTATGTCATTCAATTGTTTCCATTGTTAAAATGCTGCCAACAACTGAATATCATATTATGATAATAATAATAAGGAAACAATTAATGCTTTACTAAAAAAGGAGTCAATCATTCACCCTTATTACCGAATACATAATTAAATAATTAATATTAACTAGTAGTGTATTAGTAATTTTAATAAAGTTAAGATGTTGTGAAATTTGTTTATGCCTATTATTTTTATGAACTTGTGAGCATTCCCCCTGAAATGTCGGTAATGAAGCGGACTTCTGATGTCGGTACGCCCATAGACGCCGCTACGTTGTTCCAATGAAATGGTAGTATAGATATGTTATAGTGTACCAGGGGATCTTTAAACCTATGGGTATCTAATAGTAGTAGTAGTAGTAGACTTCTGTTGCAGCAGTTTTAAAGTACACATAAGTAAGTGCAACTGTCGCATGGGCCTTACGATCGTAAATGCTAATACCGTCCTTGTAACAATCACAATATACATACATACATACAGACCTACATGCATACATAAATGTATACAAATACATCGATATACTTATATCACAGGTTTTCTATGAGTAATTTTGTATACATATATACAAATATGAACAGAACCCTTACTCCTGAGCCCCATTCCCTATACTCATCTACCTCCCCAACTCCCCTCTCTTCTCTATAGTATTAAACATTCTTTGTCGGAACTTTGCTAGAAATATTTCCGATTTCTCGTGCACACGGCAGAATTTCAAACTTCTGGTGGAATTCAGAAATTGTGGTAAATGTTCATTTCTTAAAATCTCTTGTTTCTCAGCATTCTGGCAGAATATGCCTCGAGGTATCGCTTTCTCCACACAGTATCTAAGCCTAGTCTGTAGAGTCGAATAAAATGAAATAAGTTGTTAATGGCACAAATGGACTCGGAGTCCTTGGTGTCTTAAAGCTACCTGGCATTGCTTTCTCAGAATAATAATAATAATAATAATAATAATAATAATAATAATAATAATAATAATAATAATAATAATAATAAAAAAACTTACTCGGAATTAATAGCCCTAACGCTGCTACCTGTAAAATATGACAGTTTATATTCTGAAATATATGACAATATTAAAGTTTCTAAAATATTATTACTTTTATTGTTGATTCAATATGCCCATGAACTCGCTACTGGACCTACCTTTCATAGGTAATTCGCTCTATCAGTATTGACGAGAAGGTACCCAGATAAACGGGGGAGGGGGGATGGTTTGAGAAAATGACTAACCTTTTGTATCTTGTATCTCTTCTTAAGTTGCCCACAGTGAAAATTGCATTAATTTCCATGTACACAAATTGCACAACTTGCAACGCAAAATGCTTCCATATCGCCTTAAGCTATTATTATTTACATCCATTTCTCGGACAGAATGGAACATGAAAGAATCTTTCTGTCACAACCTTGGGCTCAATGGAACACGAAGCGCATACTGTTCATGGAAATTACACTATACGCACCAGTCATCCATCATTTGGCGTGATATAGCACACCAACTCAGCTGTTGACAGAACAAATTTAGAATAATACAGGAGGCGTTGGAATGTAAGATATATACTCGTACATGATGCGAAAAGCAGGTATTATCATATTCCATAGTGTAAAGCTGGATAGTACTTATGCATAATTCTGTTCACGGCTACATTATCCCGGAAATAATGTATTTTTGTACATATTGAAGTTTATGGCCTATAATTATCAGAAATTTAATGCAAAATTCTAAATAATTTAACCAGAATATTAGTTTATCTCATATGTATGCTATGTATTTAATAATTTCTTAAAATAGGAAATAAAAGTGTATGATCTGATATGCCTACTTTTTAATCTCTAACCCAGCAATCCTCTTGTGAGTGTAAAATATTCTTTTTTGTGTTATGTTTATCAAAGTGTGATTATAAAACTGTCACATATTAAAATGTTATGCTGAAAGGAAATACAAATGATAGAAGTGAGGGATTTTTGAAGAGCATTTATTCATCTAGTTTCATTGTTTAGTTGCTAAACAGGAAATAACGTGTTTAGGCTGGGAGTATTTTAGTTACTTTATATTTTGTAGTACTTTTATTAAATGTCTAGGGTATCATTTCTTTTCTTATATTTCCTAAAACAGGTTTTCCTTTACTCTACAATATAACTTTTCTAAATCTATAAAGACTGTATGTGCCTGTAGATTCAATCACCTTCTCTTTTCTGTTATTTGCTTTAGAGAAAATAATATTGTCTATAGAACTGCTCTCTTTTATGGAATCAATTTGGTTTTCTAATTATATTGCTTCTGCTATTTTTTTCTAATCATGCATTTTAGTGCATAATTTAGGAGATTGGTTCCAATGTAATTTCTTAAAAGTTGGGATTATATAGGCTTGATGCCATGACTTTGGAATTTGTTTTTTTCCCAACACTTATTTCCTAATTCAATAATCTGTCGTGTAGTTTTTCACCTCCATATTTAAATACTTCTGTGTTTATACTATCAGGCTTTGGAGATTTCTATTTTTTGTTTTATCCATCCCATGTTTTATTTCCTTTCTTGTGATTTCATCTAATGATTTATCAATATCTTCATTTTCTTTTTTTTTTTTTTTTTTTTAATATTTCCTCCGTCTGTACCACAATTCCTTATAATGATTTTCTCACTTTTTTCTAAAATATTATTCACATTAGCTCTATTCTTCTCTTCTTTCTGTAATATCTTAATAAAGTTATACGAAATTGTTGTAAATCATGCTCTATTTGACTAATAAAATTCTCCCAGTATTCTTGCTGTGCTCATCTTATAATTGATTACGTTGCATTTCTTTGTTTATGATATTGTTCCTTTGTTTCAGATGTTTTCATTTGGAAGGATTTTTATAAGCTTCGTTTATATTTCTAATCGATTCTTCTACTTATTGTTCCCTCTTCTTCGATCCCTTTTCTTTTCTTCTATTGCTTCTGTAGCTGCTTTTTAATATATTAATCCATAATACAATACGATGTTCACAAATGAATATAAAGCAGTGATTTAATTTTGAGTTAAAGAAGAACTTTTACCCAGTGATGTTAATGCTTGATGATGTGTATATTCCACTGTGAAGAAATGATCAAAATTATTTCATTTGGTCAGAGAGACCCTTGAAGATGAGGATGGTGGATGTGTTGAAACAAGAAAACATCTCTTTGATTTTGAGTCACAAGCTTTCGAAGACAAAAAAGAAGGTTGGTTATTTCTAAAGCCACTGTGATTTACATCTTCATGAGCATTTGCACGTGCATAAGGCCAGTGCAAGATGAATGCTCCAATTCTTTCACTCAAATGCACGTGCGCGTGGAATGTTGTCAATCGTTTTTGAACTTTTGCTGTGGTAAGGAGAGAGTGGTGAAAGAAGGGTGAAGCACCACTAGAAAGACCAACCTTACACAGGTCATGAAGAATATCTTTGGAAAACAGCAGAGGTATCCCATGATAGACTTCAAAGTAAGGACTGGGAAACACTCTGCTGAGTTACTGCAGCATTTGCACAGTATCATCAAGGAAAAGACGGGGAGTTCTGCTGCACAATAGCGCACCAGTCCACCTGACTGCTGTGAACACTCGTTGCTTCCAGAAACTGTATCATTCACTGTACAGACCAGAAATCCGACCTTCGTAAATAAAGTTTGAACTTAATTTTTATTAGGGAGATTGATATATTAATACAAAGATGTAAGAAATGTTTTGAAATAAAGAGAGATTATGTGAAAATGGATGCACCTCATAATCATTATGGCATCCAAAACTTCTCTTAAAGAGAGCATTCAATCAGAGCTATATTTAGAGAAGGAAGAATTTTTCATATTTTCAAAACGATAAGCCATAGACAAGTCAGAGAGGGTGTTAAATATTTATCTTATAAAATAAAAATTTTGAACAGAGCATCTGCCCAGAAATAGGCCATAAATACACCCTAAAAATTGTACTCTATTAGTAAATATAGTATGGCGTCGAAAATGTAAAATAAGAGGGGATAAAGTCGGAACAGATCAAACGACCTTATCCATGGAGGAAGAGGAGGAGGTGGAGGAGGAGGTGGAGGAGGAGGAGAAGAAGAAGAAGAAGAAGAAGAAGAAGAAGAAGAAGAAGAAGAAGAAAATCTAAGCAACAAAGGGGAGAAAGGATGGATGAAGCATTTCCTTCAGGCTACCGTTTGTTGAATGGAAGTAGTCAGAATTTCTCTTCTGCACATTGTAAAATCTCCAACTGGTTCTTTATTTTGTTGGAAAAAAATCCATGAATAATTCACAGCGTCGGTCCTTCAATTAAAATGAAAAATTATTCAGTTTTATCATTTTCTCAGTTAGGATGAATAGTTTTGCATTTGCAGCACATTTTAACACCGGTACAAAATTGAATCAGTTTGTACTGACGGTAGAAATGAATTTCTAATAGGAAGGACACTGTTACCTTCACCATCTCGTGACTGCTAAAACGAAATCCCGGAATTATTAAATTAATCAGCACGACAAAAGAAAATTGGGAGCATTCTTCAGGAATAAACCTTATGCAATGGAGGAACCAGAATATTCTATTTCCTATTTAACAAGTTTTTATTTGTCTTCTTTTATAATCAGAGTAATTCTCTTTTCTCCTGAAATCAGTCCAAAAATGTTCATCGCCCAGTCTGCTTTACTTTAATTTTTCTTTTAAAATAGAAGTTTATTCATAGCGGGCCTCGTACCTTGGGATAATTTTCTCGATGAAAAGAAGATGGACGCAACATATTGATGGGGCGAAACTTAAAGTGAATGTAAAAGTCGCAGAAACTCTCTGCGTACGAAGCAGGGAGGGCAGTTAGAGACAGTATATGGAACAATGACTTACAGGACCGAAACTTAGGGATGGGGACAAACAGAGAAATTGGGTCAGGTGAGGACCGGTTTTCTGAAAGGTATTTTAAGAGTGAGGAGAGGTACAGCAAATTGCGGAATCCTTAGGGAAATTCATGCCTATAGCAAGAGTATAGAATGCAGGATACGAGCAGTGAAGTACTGGCTACGAAATGTTCTCGGAGATCAGGCGCTAATTAGGGAGATCTGCTACCTGGAGCAGCTGAGAATTGGAAGAATTAAGACGTGTATTTCAAAATTAAGAAGGGGTCTGGAAAATATAGGAATGGGGAACAAGCGGGGAAATAGGAGCCCTCCCTCCTGTTTGGAGAAACATTAAGAAACGTTGAGAGCCATTAATAGGCAGTTGACTCTTTCGGAGTGCGCAGAAAATGATTCGCTAGAGATACAATTGGAACTGAAAATTGAATGACTGATGGAGTGTTAAATACAAGCATGGGCCAAACTCAGCAATCAGGGGTTCTCTTGGTTTAGGTTAGGCGCGTGGTGGACGACTAAAGTAACACACGGGAGGGTATGATAATCTGCTCTCTATATGCGGAGAAAGAATCTTGGGAACATATTGTGGTATACTGTAAGATGAAAAAAAGAATGATAGAGGTATCTACCGGTCCCGTTTGTTAACATGGGAGGGCAGTGGCAATGCTGGACTTTGTTGGCATATAGGAAGGAGGAGGAGGGAGTAGGTAAATATTTATATAAAGCGAGACAGCTCAGACCGAAAGAGACAGACAAACGGAAAGGAAAAATGAATAAAAAAAATTAAATCTATTTGTATGTATATATATGAGAGAATGTAAGTTATTTACCTTTGCATTAATTTCTTTTTATTTTATTTTGTATTTGATTTTTTCCTGATATATAACCTTATTCATTTATTTATTTCATTATATAAATTGTTTGCCTCTAATGATCTAAATATTGGTTTGTGCAGTCTCATGTATTTTTAGTGTATTGGGGAAACAGGTAAGGTCCCAGGATCCGTGCGAAATGGATGTGTTAGGTTTGTAAAAGTATATTTTTAAATAATTACACTACTACTACTACTACTATTACTACTACTACTATTACTACTATTACTACTACTATTACTACTACTATTACTACTATTACTACTACTACTACTATTACTACTAGTATTACTACTACTACTATTACTACTACTACTACTACTACTATTACTATTACTACTACTACTACTATTACTACTACTACTACTACTATTACTACTATTACTACTAGTATTACTACTACTACTATTACTACTACTACTACTACTACTATTACTACTACTACTACTATTACTACTACTACTACTACTACTATTACTACTACTACTATTACTATTACTACTATTACTACTACTACTATTACTACCACTACTACCACTACTACTACTACTACTACTACTACTACTACTATTACTACTACTATTACTACTACTACTATTACTACTACTAATACTACTACTACTACTACTACTACTACTACTACTACTACTATTACATTGTAATATTGCCTGCTTTATCCAGTATTTAACTATAGTTTGTATAAACGTTTTATAATTTTTAGCATGAAGTGCTTTGAATGTGGAATTAACATATTTTAAATGCTATTTATATAAATACATAAAAATTTTTTATAAATTGTACAATGCATTTCATTTTGCAATCAATTCTCTATGTTTCCTTCTATTGCATTGTCTTATTTTGAATCTATTTATGGTAATATTAATTTTTTCCCGAATATATGCTTTAATATTAAAAATCACTTTTTAAAATAAAGCTCATAAATTACTAAAGGTGGTGGTGGGCAAGCTGATACGTCAGACTCCATTGTTGATTCCAATAGCACATATTATCTACCTGGTTTCTTTGCTCACAATGGTTTATTAGATGTTCCAACGGTTGGTCGCGCCCTTCCCATGAGCATATCGAATTATTTGTGAATCCAAATTTATTTTAATATGGTCTGAATTACCCGTGCCCATTTAAAAATATTGTGAGACCTGGAAATGCAGGGAAGTTCAGGCGAATTCTACTGGCTATTACTGAAAATAAAGTTTTTGTTATAATTTTTATATTTGCCCACTACTATTCGCACACATTGAGTCCCTTTTTCTTCTTACATATCTTATGCCTTTCCTCCAGTGCCGCTTCTTTCGCAAGTCAATCTCAATGAATCACATAATATGAACTTTGCAACTTTCGCACAAATCTACGGGTGCCTTTATTAATTCTCAAAAAGTACATTGGCTAAATAAATAAATGGGTCATGCCTCCATTGCTTAACGCAGTTAAAGTAATAATAATAATAATAATAATAATAATAATAATAATAATAATAATAATAATAATAATAATCTGAATATTAGCTTAATGTAAACTTACAGAACATAGAATCCCCTCCATGTCAGCAAAATAAGTGAACACAATATCATGTATACATACCTTTTTAATTCACTTAAATTCTTTCCGCCCCTCCCCCTAACTTTCAGTCCATTTTCACCTGAGATCTGTTGCCATGCTGCAAGTCCCTGTTTAATGGGTCTAGCCCCTGCCTTGATGTATATCTCCATACTCCACCCAGATTTTAACCCTGTTGTCAATTTTCGGCCCATTAAAATTACAATTTTTTTTTGCCACCTAGGCTGGTAACGTAAGGAGCTCATTTGTTATTCAAGATGCAGTGTAACTATTATTCTAAAGTTCCAAGTAATGAAGAAGAACATAAATATCAAACATTGCTTCTAAACTTATAATTTTTGTTCTTAATATATTATTTTTTGCAAGTTTCAACATAGATAATTTACTTCATCATTCCACAGTCTTAGATCTGACGTCTAATATTGCAAATATCCCATTATACTGAAGTCACAATCTTAGCATTTAGGAACAGGAAAGTTTTCTACCAGGGTTGTTGAATAAAGAATGATCATATTTTTATAAACGTAATTTTATCATCCTCATAGTTTTAATAATTTTTCTCAAAGTAGTTCCCGTTGGACGCAATGTACCTGTCCCAGGCTTTTGCCAGTCTTCAAAAAATTTGATAGGTCCTTAGAATCGTCTTCGCAGCCTTCTGCGAATATGCTTTTTTTTTTTTTTTTTTCATTTTTGGAAAAAGAAAAAGTCAAAGAAAGACATATCTGGACTTTGAGGAACACACTTCAAATTGTTTTTTTGCATTATATTCAGCAACAACATTTGCGATGTGCAGCATTTTTTTTTTAATGCTGCTTAACGCCCGTTTTTACTACAGAGGCACCACAGGCGGTGAACATGATGATACATGAGATGAAATGATATATGAAAAAGGATTTTTTAAGGAAGGAAACGGTCCACACCTAATTTTAGGATACCTCTCTGGCATTTGCCAGTTATGAGGAGTGAGGAAAACCTGGAAAAACTGTGGTCAGGGAGGACGGTCCTGGCGGGATTCGAACCCCAGATCTCCCGCTCACGAATCCGCGCCTTAACGACCTCGGCCACCCGTGGCGGTGTGCGGCATGCAGTGTAGCATGTGATATGACCTTGCAGATATTTCAGAACATCTCTCTAGCACTGTCCAGCTACAGTTTTGTGTGAAGGCACGACATGCTGGTAAGCCACTCCTTGTATGTCGAAGTACGAGAAGATCATAACTTTACCAGCAGAAGCACATTTACTTTTTTAGTGTTCGCAATGGCGAGATTTCCATACAGATCTTTCTGTTTGCTCTTAGGAGCAGCCGTTTCATCAGCAGTGATTACCCTTGAAAGACCGCATCTTCCTGTAACATCATCTTCAACTTCATGTAAACCTGCAAACTAACGCCCTTTGTTCGGGAATCAGCAGTCTTAAAACTCACAGTGCACAAAATACGGCTACGGGTGGCCGAGGTCGTTAAGGCGCGAACTCGTGAGCGGGAGGGCTGCGGTTCGAATCCCACCAGGACCGTCCTCCGTGACTGAGGTTTTTTTCCAGGTTTTCCTCAGTCCTCATAAATGGCAAATGCCAGAGGTATCCTAAACTTAGGCCTGGAACGTTTCCTTCCTTAAAAAATCCCTTCCCCATATATCATTTCATCTCATGAATCAGCAGGGCTCATCGCCTGTGGCGCCTCTGTAGTAAAAACGGGCGTTAAACATCAAAGTCCAAGATCACGGGTTCATACCGGGGCGGGGTACAAGGATTTTTTTGGGTGTAAAAATTCTAAGTATGGCTTCCTTCGGAAAGGAAATAAAGCCGTGGGTCTCGTTTCATAGCTTTACGTCACATAAAATACTTGAAGCAGGAAAAATAACCCTCTGTGCAAAACTTGACGGCCGTTTCACGCCCTGTTGAACGGGACGCTGATGACCTGAGATGTTAAAGGGCATCCATAAATAAATCAAATCAATAAAGTGAAGTTTTCAGTACTTCTAAAAAATTCGACATTCCGCCCTCACAATGATAGCAGTGACAGTATGTTTACTTCCGTTAGAGCACAATCTACAGGGCGGGGTCCAGCTTCCTTTGAAATTGATTGTCTCTTCTCCTTAAACATTTTAAACCCTCTTCGAACTGCGCTTTATGGAAGGAAAAATTCTCCACATTGCATAGGACATAGTTAAAATTTGCTGAGACGAAAATGTCATTTTAGGGGGAAAAATTTTGCCTGTAAAAAAAGTGGTCATTCTTCAAGGAACATTCCTAGCGAGAACAAATTTGACCTGAAACACCTTCACAAAATGTTTTATCTGAGGGTTTCAGTAAGATATGGGAGGCTTTTAATCTAAAATGTAATACTAAATTTGTTTTTGAAATAATATATTATTAATCGTAATTATATGAGCGTATTAATATTATTGTATTAAATAGTGAATGAAATCTTACTGTATTTTAATGTTTATACTTCAGTTCATAATTATGCTTTAATATTATGTAACAATTCTGTCTTTGGCATGGTTAGAGACTTCGCCGCACAACTAATCCGATCTAATAAAGCCGAGTTCTAGTTCCTTTCTTTTTGTTTTCGAAGTCTTCAGCAAGGGCAGAATCTGATTAGATTAAAGCTGCCTTAGGCATCCAATAAGTCAAAGGAGCTGACTTTAATTTCCGTTCAGGATACCAGTCTAGCTGATCCCCTTGTAAAGCTGTCTTTTTATGCAACACGCACCTAGCATTAACCCAGAACGTACTTTTCTTCAGTTTTTTCCCTGCTTTTCTTTTTTTACCTTTATGCTGGAACCATATGCCTTACTAGGTACTAAAGAATATGATTTTTCTCGCTATATAAATTTGTTACACCCTAAAATACATCTATAACCAGATAAACAAACTTTAAAGTAAATAATAATTTACTACGATTATTTCACTTTTTTGACATAACTGATTTTACCAATACAGTGTAACAAAATTGTGAGTTTGTATCATAAGACAAGTATGACACTTGTAATTTATTATAATTTTCTTACGCCATTTTGAGACTGGGGGAGGCACTGTGAATTTCGAAATTAAGAGATAATTCGGGGCCTACAGCCATACCATAGAGTGGTGAAGTACTCGCTTTTGACATAGAAATAATTTTAGAGAACATACTGAATACATACGGGGGAAAAAAGCCGGAAAACGTTGATGAAATTGCCTGGGTTATTTCAGTTAACTTTTAAATTTCTATTAAACGCCATATCAACATACCATACCAGAATTTTTGCTTCAATAATGACTTGCGGAGCAGGGGTCTGGGCCCCGAGGATGAAGGATGTCCAAATAAAAACTCTACTAAGAAGAACACAAAGGAAGGTGTTGTTAAGATTTACAGGCGCATTAAACACTTCAGCTATCATGGCCCTTTTAAAAGTTACAGGAATTTGGCCAATTGATTTATTAATTAAATTAAGAGGATTTGTTTATTGGTTGAAGAAAGGGGAGAAAGTAAATTTAATATTTGGCAGTCAATGCAACAACCTACAGGAAATAAAACACAAACTTAAAGTACAATGGCAGCATGAATGGGAAAATGCTTAGGCATGTAAGAGAACCTTCAACTTATTTAACAACTTCTTTAAGGGATTAAAACTAAAATTCATACAACCTAACAAAGGCATGGCACAGTACCTTACAGGCTATGAGCCTTATAAAACTTATTGGAAAAATTAACAGAATACAGGACGATATGTGTAGATTTTTGCAAAACACAGGATAACCCAGAGCACGCAAAATTATGTAGAACAGGTGAGAGAATAATGAGAAGTTTAAATGGCCAGCATGTGGCACATATACTTAGAAATAAAGGCGGATATAAATACTCAAGCAGGCTGCATTCAAAATAAGTAACCTATCACGAGAAGAGGTGATACCACAAGAACTAATGAAGAAGAAGATCAGAACGCATACGTATACAAAGACAATTCAAAAACACAACTTATTTAGCAAGAATAGAAACTATACAAGACAACTTTATTAATCAACAGGAAGAGAATAGTGAAGAAGAAAATGGCGAGGAAGAAGGAAGTGATGAAGGAGAGAAAGATATTTAAACTTATAATAGACGGAAATTTTTTGAACTACAAACAGAAGAAGAAAATGGAGAGGAAGGAGAAGATTTTTACCTATAAGTGGTGAAAACGCAAAATTATGCAAATTGCAAGAGGAACTTTGGACGAGAATAGGAAAAGAGAAACGGAAGAGACAAATAACAGACAGGGGGTAAAGGGAATTGAGAAGAGCACAGGAAGAAGAAGAAGAAGAAGAAGAAGAAGAAGAAGAAGAAGAAGAACTGAGGAGTAGCAGAAGTATAGAAGATAAGGTGAGCTGGTAGATATGATAGTTAGGGTGAGGAAAGCGCTGGTTTCTAGTACCTTACCGTTTGGTTTCCGATGGAACGTTTTAGTTTAAGTAGATAGCTCCGGCTATCAGTTATTGATTATGTATACTGGCTTCCAGTAGATTTGTAATTTTGTTTAATTTAGTTTTTAGTAGTGAAATGTTTAATTTTATTTTAAGTTATATCTTTGATTGGTTTATATCATTATAGGTTAGGTCTGTAGAAATATTTTGTATCGTGGGAAAGGAAATTTATTAAATGCTAAATTTGAAAATGCACGTTCCGGTATAGGCAACAAGGTGCCGGGAGACAGTATAGCAGATTTTATTTTATTTTATTTTTATAGAAATGATTAAATATATTAAATACTCATTTTCATTAATAATAAGTGATATTTCTCTCTATTTCACGTTTAATAAATGCCTATTTTAATTATATTACTGCCTATTTTCAATGTTTTAAGTGCCCTTTTGCCTGCCTATTATAACCAAAATAAACGCCTGAACTTCTGGGTTCTGCTTATAAGTGAAATGCAACATTATTTGTCATTCAAGGAATTACCATTTACGACTAATGTTTGTTTTTATAAACTTATCCAATATTTTTACAATAAAACAGGTATTAACATGTGGGTTTATTTGTTTATACATATACATTTGGTAAAGAAATTTAAATGACAGAACTTAAAACGTATAGAATGCAAATATTTGAGTTAAAACTTTAGGGTCTGCTGCTAGGGAAAGTTTGAAAACGTCTGGTCCAACATTTTCATTTTATCTACCGGGTTGGATTTAATTTCTGATATGACAAAGCTGCGGGGTGTCTCATTGTAGTTTCCCCCTTAACGTGAATGGGCTAAAACAAAACGAACCTTTTATTACAATTTATTTTCGGCTCAGGGAATTACAATAACGAAACGGTTAACGTGAACAACTTTAAAGCACAGTTTATTCTCTAACTGAAAAGAACGCAGCGCGCTATCTCCTGTTGCTTAGAAACGTCAGGCTTGGCCGTTTTCATGAAGTTCCCTTACAGTGAAGTATATTTACAGCGCTTGCTCTACTAGTCACAACTTAAATTGAACCCAAATCCCCAAAAACAAACACGAGGGCAATTTCTTCCGATTACGTAAACTTGCAGCACTTTAATTTCGTTTCGCTAGTGATGGTGAAGAACGACACTGGAAGCGTTCCCATCTGTACGACCGCTATAAGCTTCTAAACGCAAACGCTAGATGGAGGGAAAAACGGCACTACCGCGTCTACAGTGGATACATTTACTTTGATTAACTTTTGAAATATTTACAAACCCAGATTACAGTTCATGGCAGCTATTTGAAAAAGTGCCTGAGGTCAAAAAATATAAAACATAGATATACGTGGTAGTTGCGTGAAACTAAAGTCGTTATGGAAAAAGTTCACCTGGACTTGATAGTTATTTAGTGCATCCGCAGCAGTAAAAACTACACGGTCACCCAAGAACAAAATCATTTCAGATGTGTCGCTTATTCATTAATATGAAGGAATAATCGTGACATTCAAGAATTAGGTCTTTAAAGGCCTGCTCTCTTTTTGTAATATTTCCTTCTAACTACAGTAGTGGAATTAATTCTAGACACTTTAGAGAGTTTTACTAAATATTGCATTATTAAGATTTTGATTTCAATTTAAATATATGCTTTATTTAAGAAACTTTTTCAGGAAAATTAGACAAACATATCTTAATGTTCAATGTTTCAAACAGAGCTAAATAAATTACAATTACTACTTATCAAAACAACAACTGTAAATAGTACATTTGGACAAATTCGTATAGATTATTGAACTGCTTTGTTTTAATATTTTGTTGGATATCCTTTTGATTTGATTACTCCCTTGATTCTTCGTAACATCGAGTTCACCAAACTTTGGAGATCTTCTGGTGTTATCACTCTAAACCACGATTGGATGATGGCCTCTAGCAACTCCCGCTTGTTGCTGGTATTCCGACGTGACACAAAACTTTCAACCTTGACCACATGTTTTCAATTGGGTAGAGGTCAGCTCCTGGCCAAGGGAGTACAGTAACATGATGGTTCCTGAATCATTTCTGATTGTTTCGAGCGGTATGACACTTTGCGCCATTCTGCTGGAAGATGCATCGCTGACAAATCACCGATAGCAGACAGCAGTTTTAAGTCTAAGACTTTGGCATTAACGCTACCTCTAACACTACTAGGAAACAGACACCTTGCCTTTCTGTGCACTTCTGGACACCATGACCCTGACAGGATGCTTCATAGTGGCGGGAGCACTCAGGTATAATGTCCTCACCTGTTCGGAAGTGATGCCATCACTTCCAAAGATGTTGATCTTCGTTTCATCGCTACAAATGACTTGACCATAGTTTTCTTGCGTCCAATCCCTGTGTGCTAAAGCCCACTCCACACGCTTTTGGTTGGGATAAGGCTTTTTTCTTAGGGTTCTCGCTCGTAGACCATTTTTGCAAAGTTTTGTCTTATTGTTCTGTCACAGACTTAAGGCCCAAAAGTTCTTAAGATGACATTTACGTCAGTGATTTTGTAAAGAAAGGCGGCAGTGTTCAGCAGTTAGTTTTGGTTTTCTGCCACTTCTTGGAGACGTTCATGTGTCCCCAGTTACTTCGTACTACTTGCAAACTTTCCTAATGCCTGATTTTGTAGCGCCGCCACCCAACCATTTCATTTCTTCATTCACATAGTGTTACTACCTTAATCCTTTTACCTGGTGACCAATCAGCGCGTCTTGTTCTAAGAGTTATTATTTCAAATTACAGCATCACTTTTCAACTCACTTTGAAAGATGTTTACTTCACAAAAGTTAGTTGCCAACTGCTATACAACAATGATGATCACACTCGACTTAGGTACTGAGAGAATACAACAATGGAACACAAGAACTCTGTTGGTTAAAGATGCAATATTTACACAACACTTATGTCGCTGCTGCACTAAGATGGAATTATTGAAGTTACTGGATGGTTTTAATTAAACTTGTTTGTAACATCCATACAGAATGCCTAGCGTATTGTTATAGAAAGTTTCTTTAGATAGTGCTACATTTTAAAACCAAGAATCAACTAAATTTACATAAACATTTCACTTCGTGGTTTTAATTCTGACTTATTCAACGAATAACACAACGCATGCATAGGCTGTAAGAATTGAATTTGATCTTCTTCTAACAGCAGACTGAGTTATTGTAACACAGACAGAAATTACGATTGCTATTGTTACAGCTGATTCCACATTTGCAACAATCAGCGCGGGAACTGATTGTTGTTATGACGCTGACTTTGGCTCAGCGTACGCTGCGGACATAGACCTAAAATAGATTTAATTCATGTAAATGGTGTTTAAAACTAAACTGAGAAAGACAAGGAATGTTATTTGTCACGCAGCTGAACTCGATTATTTATCCTAATGAAGGTTGGGTTAGAGCGGTTAATTGAGAGGAACGGACAACAATAATAAAAAAGATAGAAAGTATTTTCCTATGTCGTTTTTAATTCTAGGAAGCAAGACAATATCCGGAAATGAAGTATCACATTATTGCTTCAAAAACTGCTAAGGCTCTCTATTTATCCAAGAGCCATTTCTAACGTAACGCGTCGTTCCAGCACTGCGTCTACACTGCCGTCAATGTCACGATAATTGTGCCCTCACACACATTCGCGAATGTCATGGCGACATTTGAATCGCTGTAATCAACAGGTATACGGAAAATGGTGTAGTAATATTAAGTTGCTCGTGAAACACTTGTGCTTCACTCCCTCAAACCCCTTAAATAAGGCATCATTCAGAATTAACAATTACAGGGTGGCGCACGAAATGCCATACATTGAAAATTATTTATATAATTTTTAATAACGAAACATGTCAATTTTTTCTTTTTTACGTTAATTATCAGAATGTGTATGTTCAGCAAGCGTGCAGTGCATGTTCAATATGTCCACCTTGTTGATGTACCACCTCTTCGAGACGAACTGTGACGTTTCCGATCACTCTACGACACAAGTCTTCTGTTACTCCCTGGAAAAATGTTGTGATAGCCGCTCGGAGTTGCATTCGATTGCGTGGTTTGTTGCGGTAGACTGTCTCCTTCAAATGTCCCCATAAGAAATAATCACAGGGATTAATATCGGGCTGTGTGGCGGCCACATTGAACCGCCTGGGAAATGTTCTGGATATCGATGGGACATCACACAGAGCCCGAAATGTTGGTGCAGGAAATCCAGAATAACGTTTGCTGTATGAGGACGAGCTCCATCTTGCATGAACCATTGTGTCTCCATTGGTAACCCTGTTGCATAAAGTTGCGGAAGAAAATTAGTCTGTATCATGTCCATGTAGCGCTCACTGTTAACTGTGCAGGAAAAAGATTAGCTCAATGATACCATGGCTGGAAATGGCACCCCATACATAACTTTTTCTGTGTAATTTTCAATCTCAGGAGGTTCTCGCGCCCAAAATCTGATATTCTGTCTATTGACGCTACCGTTAAAATGAATGAGACCTCATCAGAAAACCACGAGTTATGGAATCACGGCATCATCGTTTGCAAGAACCGAAGTCCCTAACTGTAATCGCCGCACCTTATCATTTTCCGTCAGTTTGTGCAACACTATCATTTTGTATAGGAATAAGTTCAGGTCAGCATGAAGTATTCTTTGAAGAGAACGACGTGAGGCGCCCAATTCGGCTGAAGCTCGTCTTGTGGACTTCGTGTCAAAGCCACTCTCACAGTCTCGATATTCTCTGGAGTACGGATGTGTTGACACGAGGTCGCTTTTGCTCTAAAATACTGCCGTCAGTTTCAAATTGTGTGGTTAGTCTTTACACTGTCTGTCTGCAGGGGGCCCATCTCGTACGAAATTGAGCACGAAAACGTCGTTGCGTCTCTGCTACACTCTTCACTTTCTGTTCTAGCGTCAACCGGCTTGCCCGCCATTTTACTTGAAGTATTGACAACTGCTGTCTTCTGTTGAATCATGCACGAACTACGGCTAATCCTCACAACATACCAAAGTTGCCAACCTGCAAATAACATATTTATTACAAAATTTCAATGTATGACATTTCGGCGCCACCTAGTAGATTGCTTAACGCTTTTTCTTTTTTTTCAGTAGGTACGTAGAGACTGTTGAAACGCGAAGAAAATTGCAACACATTTGCTTTCGCTTTTAATGATTGCCCGTATTCTTGTGACACCACGTCATATTCAATAGTTAAGTGTACTGCTATTTTACCATTATCGAACCTTTGTATATTGCTCACTTTATTTTCTACATCCAAAACGATGCGTACCCTTTAAAGAGCATTAGGAGGGAATTTTCAAATTTCCACTTTTACTGTAGTTGCTTTACTACTAAGCCGAATTCCATTCAAATTGAATAAATACTTTGCGAGCTATAAATTATTTCATAAATTTTATCATGTAGCTATATCGCATAATCAAAGCGTTCCACGCGTATCATGCGTTGAGAAAATTGGTTGGTATTTTTGCAATTGGATCTTTAAAAACATACAGAAATTGTATAGAAAGGCATTTAAAATAAATATGATGAGTGTACTGTAATCATTTTTAAATCAATAATAAACTTTAATCTTTAAAATTAATCATGGACTTTTTATAAACTTTTTATTCGTGTTAGGAAGTATTTTGTCTTATAGAATATTTCAATGGACAATTCTGCACATTCTGGAAAAATTTAATTGAATTTAAACACAAACTACTACGTGAGACATTTTGAATGTGTGAAAATAAGGTTTTGAGAAAAACGTCGTTTTATAAATAAATACGCTGTAAAACAGCATGATATCTTAAAATGACTGTAGATCCCAAAGGGGGGGGGGGCATGTAAATGATGACCCTCTGTGGACGCCCAGTGGTTCAAGGAACCATTTGCAGCTCAAAAATGCACTACCAGTGTCTTTTAACTGACACCGTGACACGAAATTCCACAAAAAAGTAAAAAAACTGGTTTTCAAACTTCAAAGGTGAATAGTCAAAGTTAAAAAACAACGGAGTAGCCCACGATAAGTTTGCACTTACGAGTCAGCTATTGTGAGAAAGAAAGCTATTCAGTCAGAAGTCGGTCCTGGTGGTGTAGTGGTAACCATACTTGCCTCCTAAATCCATGATCACATGTTTAAAGCCCGCTAGGATCGATGGATTTTTTCAGGCGTAAAAAGGGAAGTAAAACCGCGGGTCCCGTGTCATACATTTGCGGTACGATAAAGAATCTCTAACCTGAAAAAAGAGGCCTCTGAGCAAAATTTGTCGGTCGTTTCACGCCCTGATTTGAATGAGAAGCTGATGACCTGAGATGTTAAAGAGCGTCCGTAAATTAGCCAAAATCAAAAATATTCAGTGAGAAAGACCCTACGCCTGCACACCATCTTCTTCAACACCATCTGATTCAACAAGTATTTGGGGGACAAAGCATGAACCGTGCACTTGTGTTTGAGTGGCATACTTGGTTCAGGGTCGGCTGTAGAGCTATTGAAGATGATGATCACACCAGTAGGTCCGTCAGCTGCACAATGCCGCATTGTTGCCAAAGTTCAACACCTCGTTCATGAGGATCGACGTCGAACTATTGAAGACCTTGGTCATGAAGTAGAAATTGCTTATGAGACATGCCAACGAATTTTAACTGATGAATTGGGCATGCATCGTGTCGCCACAAAACATGTGCCAAGGATCCTGACTGCTGATCAGAAGGCACAGCGTGTTGAGGTTTGCACGGAGCTTCGTCAGGCTGCAACCGATGACCCAGCCTTTTTGTCCAGGGTCATCACCGGCGACGAGAGCTGGATGTACGCTTATGATCCTGAGACAAAACAACAATTCTCTCAGTGGAAGAGGCCGAACTCACCAAGACCCCCCCCCCCCGAAAAAAAAAAGCGAGACAAGCGAAGAGCAAAGTCAAGAGCATGCTCCTCGTTTTCTTTGATACCAAGGAGATTTTGCACAAAGAATTCGTCCCACCAAATCAAATAGCGAATTGAACATACTACTTTGACATTTTGCGACCACTCCGTGAAAATGTGCGGAGACGACGGTTCAAACTTTGGCGACAAGGGAACTGGCTGTTGCATCACAATATTGCGCCCTGTCACAATTCCTTGTTAACCAGGAGCTTTTCGACGGAAAAAAAAAAACACCCATCGTACTCGCCTGATTTGGCACTCTGCTACTTCGCTCTATTCCCCAAACTGAAAATGAAGTTGAAAGGACGTCGGTTCGACACAATTGAAAGGATTCAAGAAGAAACGCTGTCTGTGCTAAACACCCTCAAAGAACATGACTTCCATAATGTACTTGGAAAATGGCAGAATCGCTGGGACCGGTTTATACGTGTGGAAGGGAACTACTTCGAGGTGACGGCGATCATTACTCTTAAAGTAAATTTTTGACTAGATGGCAGCACTAGTCCCGAATATTCTGGATACCATTCACTAGAGTGCAATACGCAGTTTAGCTTACATGATGTCCGAAAAGTAAATGTCGTCATAGAAGGTAGTAGAGAAACAGCCCCCCACCCCCCGCGCGTTAAGTCTACATGCTTTCCGAGTTTACTATATGTAGTAGCCTCGAACCAGGTCCCTTGTTAAACTATTAAACATAAGTACAGTTTTATTTTATGCGGGATTTTAACGATTAATTACGGAAAATAATTAACGAACTGGAAAATCTCCGGATAATGCGATGATCCGTTAATAGAGGAGCTGTTACTCCAGGTTCTACTGAATCTAGTTTTAAGAGTAGAACGCTCTCAATTTTTTTTCCGGGAAGTTAAATGCAAACCAGACTCTTCACATGTTTTAAATGGAAACTTTGGATTTATTTACTAGTGAGACAGGTACAGAGATATACTTTCAATTATTTTTTCTTTTGCCTTTATTTTCATATGTCAAATCCTTAGAACGAAGCAGCCGGATATATCTCAAAAGTAGAATGCTCGCCTTTATTACGCATAATACAGAAACAAAAGGAAGAAAGCTAGTGTTATTCCTTTTTACACGCATCCGTATCAATTTTGGTTCCTGGAATCAGTAAATGTATATGGCTTTTGTATTAGATTTATTAAAAACGTATTTAATTCGGCTTGCACTGTTATGAATGCATTCGGATTTTCTGTGATATAACTGCATGTTGAATATCCCGTTTGATTTATTTATATTTACTTTACATGACGTACTGCTCTGCATGAATTGTTATCGGGCAAGATAATACAAATTGAATATTTCCTTTTTAAATGCAAAGTCTCTAAAGCCATTTTCAATATTCATCTGTCATCGTTATAATTTGACAATGTAACATAATAATCGAATTGATATATTAAAAAGAAAATCCCCAAAATTCATTTCTGTAACGTTCTGATAAAATCTAAATGTAAATTTATATTTGGCCGTGTTTCAACTATTTCGTAATGCTAGATCATCACTGCATCCTTCGCTACATCAGCACTGACAGCAAGAAATCGCCTACTAATGATATAATCGTTTAATATTTTCTTCACTTCAAAACAATTCATATGTCTGTCAAGTATAATTGGTACAAGAAAATAATAAAGAAGAGTTTAACGAAGTTGTTCCTTCTTTTGTGGGAAGCATTGATCATAAGATGGTTATCTTTTAAGTTGTTACAAAAACTAGGAAGGAAACAAACAAGCGGTTTTATTCCTTTTCAAAATATTCGCCTTTAAGATTTACATACGTTCAAACCCATTCTCGAAACATTTATTCCACTCTGAAGTTGGTATCTCAAAAATATGGGTTTTAAAGGCTTCAACAGCTTCTTGACGTGATTTTTTTTTCAATGATTTATTTATGGACGCTCTTTAACAACTCAGGTCATCAGCGTCCCATTCAACTCAGGGCGTGAAACGGCCGACAAATTTTGCTCAGAGGCCTCTCTTTCAGGCTTGAGGTTCTTTTACGTACCGTAAATGTACGACACGGGACCCATGGCTTTACTTCCCTTCCGAAGGAAACATACTTAGGATTTTTACGCCCCGAAAAAATCCATCGGTCCTGGCCGGGTTCGAACCCGCGATCTTGGGTTTCTTGGCGTGATGAAAATTGCTGTCCTTGCAGTTTTTGTTTGACATTGGGAACAAAAATAAGTCGTTAGGCGTTAAATCAGGCGAATACGGGCAATGAGACAGTAATTGATGTTTTTCTTCTTCAAATAATCAATTGTTTGACGTTCTGTGTGAGAGCTGGCATTGTCATGATAAAGAATGATGCGACATTTTCAGTTGTTATTCCTAATTTCGTGGATTACTGCTGAAAAAACAAATTGTTGTATACCATTCAGCACCAACTGTTCTTCAATTCCTCTAAAGGAATGATTGCGACCTGTCCAGTAGAGCCAAAGAAACAAACGATCATTTTCTTGGAAGTGCTTCGTGAACGAACAACTTGTGTGGGATTCGGTTCATCTTGGAACACCCACACAGTGGATTGTTGCTTAGTTTCCGGTTCATAAGAATATATCCAAGTTTCGTCACCTGTTACGATGTTGTGTACGGATTTTGCAGTTCCTCAGTGAAATTTTTTTAACATTTCATTAATCATTTAACATGAGCACTTTTTTGAGCTTCGATCAAATTATGCAGAATACATTGGGAGCAGATCTTTTTTTACAGCTAAATGTTCATTCAAAATCGAATGTACTGCAGTCTTCGATATGTTTAAGTATGCCTCTATTTCACTATAAGTTACGTGCTGGTCTTCTTCAATCATGTTGCGCAGAGTATCGATCTTTTTTTTGGAATGGCAACTGATTTTGGTCGACCTTCATGAAATTCACCACTGATAGATGTACAACCATGATGGAATTCTGCTAACCAATTGTAAAAAAGTCTTTCCTGATGGTACAGGAGATGAAACTATACTCCTCTACTATGACCCCTTGTCCAAAAGAGAATCAATGGAGTGGTGTAAACCTGGCGAAGCACCGCCTCTAAAGGCCAAGATCACTCAGTCAACCAGGGGGATCATGGCCACTATCTTTTGGGACTGTAAAGGAATACTCTTCATTGACGTCAAGGAGAGGAACACCACAGTAATTGGAGAGTACTATGCTGGCCTACTGCACAGACTATGTGCTTCCATCAGAGGAAAGTTGAGTGGTTGTGTGAGCATTCTTCAGGACAACGCACCTGTACACACAGCTCTTGTTGCAAAGAAAGCTGTGAAGAAACGTGGCTTCAAGGAGATCGACCATCCACGCTACAGTTTGATCTGACGGAATCGAATCCAGGACCTTCGGATTAGAGTCCCAGTGTTATCCTTGTATTGAGAAAGTTGTCTTTTCACTTCTCATTCCCCACATTACCGAAACGGAATTTTTAGTGGCATTTACGAAATCCGGACCTGAATCCTCAGAGCTTGCAAGTCAATTTTATTGATGACTTTTCCTTGCCCTGGACGACTTAGGGTAGCTTTTGCTAAGGAAAGGGGTGCTCTTCAGCACGTTGACATTTGCACCAAAACTTCTAGTTCGCTGACCAGGATGTGATAAGTTGATTACAACCCTTAATGAACATAGAAGAATGTGTTGTGTTTTTCTAATGATAGTTTTCTCAGTTTTAATTGCGCATCACAGTTACATTGGCCTCAAGACCGTTCATGCTCTTGTAAAATACTTCATTTCTGAAATTAATTCTAACAAATGAATGCAGTTTTAACAAGAACGCACTCACACACATATAAAACTGCCGCACATATGTAAATATAATAATTCTGACATTCATATACATTTTCGTATTATTTAAGTACAAGGTTTATAGAAATTTCTTGTTTCTAAAACTACGTATTTCATTTAAGAAAATGCCCAGGTTTAGTCAGTTTTGTCTATTTACAATTAAGTCCCAACATGCCAGCCTACCCATACTGGAGGTCAAAAATGAATCTGGGAGAAATTTTATCCCAGCATCTTCTGTCTATGTGGACCCAGTCTCCCGGCTCCGAGCATAATGGGCAAATCCTTCTGGCTTCCTCGTGAACAACCTTACCTGCCTTCCGGCCTCCCAGTCTAAGCCATGCTATTCCCGACCTCTGCTTCATACGTAGCTCCATGATGTATGTCTGTTTACTCCATCAAGTTTTAATTTCGCTCTGCAGGTCCAGAGATGACTTCTGCATGCATCGCACCTCTATTTCCTGCAGGTTTATGCCAAACAGATGTCATTTCTCACTATCCTATATCTGTTTTCATTACTCCTCTGCCAATTATCGCTGTACAACCGACCCATACCATTTTGGATAATGCAAGTTATTTTATTAGTGCCGGTATTGCCCTCAGGGTTGTTGCGGATACCGAACTCGTTAAATACCTGAAGGGAAGGGAGTGTGGGACGAATTAAGAAAGAAGTACAAAAGAATACTGCTGCAGAGTAAAACTTAGTGGCAGGACAAACGGCAGCAGAGGTAAGCCAGGTAGTGGAGGGAGGAGAGGTCAGTGACATGTGGAGGGTCATTAGGCAAATCTGAAGCCGAAGACTAACGCAAGCAAATATTTCAGCTGGGGAATGGATTAAACGCTTTAAAACAGTTTTTGAAAGAGAAGAACTAAGGACTGATGTAAGTGTTACATGCACTAAGGCGTTTGTGTCTATATTAGGTGACAAAATTTAAATATAAGTATAGACTTCTGGATATTAAAGAAATAAAATACAAATAGAGCGTTAACTTTTATGTGAAACGTATAAGAAATTGTTAATTTGTTTATAATAGATGTGCAGTGAACGCACTATGTTGCACAAAAAACAAATATCAATGCATAGTGTGTTTTTCATTCAGTTGTATAGTCGTTTGTTCTTTTTGTAAAGGCCAAGAATATCATGCAGATTCTGAAAGATCTGTTCCAATTTATTAATTCTTTTTGTTGTGTTTCAAAAGTAAATTTTAGTTGTTTTTTGGGGGCAGGGCAAAGTGGCAAAGTCATTTGTTTTGCTTTAACTTTCTATACTCAGCGTCAAACACGTTCCACATCTCAAATATTGTCCCTACCTTAATGTTGGCGGTAAAATTTACTTTGCCACATACTGTGGTCGCATTCTCTCAGCTCAGTAGGCAGCATTTCCATGTTGGTAGCTCTGCTGCATTTCCAACTAAGGGGAAAGGATTGCCAAATTTTGCATATTAGCATGCCTCGCTGTGCAGCCCATATCCTACGTAATGGACCCAATGTCAACATGGATATTTAAATGGTCACGTAATGGCACAAACAGAGCGCGAGGGCCGGGGAGGTGCAGCCCCTCAATAAACGGATATTGAACAATCGCCGCACAGCTAATACTCTACATACATACGCCGCTTAATAGTAAATAGCATAAAATGCGCTAGAGATAGCAGTTTTTGCACAGTGGTTATCCATTTGATGAATCAGCTAATGACAAAATTTCACTTTGTAAATAGCGCTGAAGCTAAGGAAGGTGTCAGGCTGTCTCAGTGTTAGCCGTAACTACGTTTTTCTTCCCTTTATTCCTAAAAACGCAATAGTGACTGGTAAGTGTTTTAAAGCGCGTCTGGAAATTGCGTTCCTTAGCTGATTTTAGCGGATTCCGAAGAAATGTACGCTATTGCGGTTGTACCCATGAAACTATCTTTGAAAAAATTTTCAAATCTCCATCAATCCTACTTACTAGGCACCAAAAATAACAATGTCTATATATGTATATATATACATGCATATATACATGCATATATATATGCATTACCACTTTAGCGGCCGCAATTTTTTTTCAACGAAACTTTATATAATAATCTTTATAATCTTTATAATCTTTAAAATAAATAATTCATATATGTAGTTTCCGAAAGTCATATAATCGGCGTATACCGGAAAAACGAGTTAGGGTTAAAGCGAAATTTAAAAATCGCTCTAACAGTTGCAGTTTTAAAAAATTTAAATGAAAACTCGGTATATGCCATTGAAATACAATTATAAAATAGTTTCTGAAAATCAATGAAATCGGACTGTATAAAGGGGGGGAGGGTTACCTGAAACCCAAAATATAAAAACCATTTTAGTAGCATTAATATTTGTTTTGAGCAAAGAAATACTAATTAAACAAAATAAGAAAAAATTGTTTCTGAAATTGAGGTAAATCGGGCTATTATGAATGGGGGTTTACCTGAAATCCAAAATGTAAAAATCGCTCTAGAGGCATTAATATTTGTTTGTCTACAAAAATGAGCATATACAATTTAAATAAATAAGATAATATTTTTTTAAAATTAGAGAAATGCTACTATTAGTGGTAGCGTTATACTTGAAAACCAAAATTTAAAAAGAACTCTTGCCTTTAATTTTCTCTATATTATTTTAAAATAAAAGAATAGATTAATTGAGCATATAAACTATATTTATAGCGATTCGTATGTTGTATATGTTACAAAAGCATCGACGTGAAGATAGCAAATGCCAAATATTAATCTAATATATGTGTGTGAGAATTATATTTGTATGTAAGAGCGCTCTGTAATAAACTTCAGAAAACGTTTACGCTACATGTTTTTACTACAATAACATTTAAATTATATTTTAAAGCCAATGAAAATCGATGTTACTTTCTATAGTTTACTATTGAATTTGTATATCCTCTTAGTACATTGTAACTTTTTTTAAATAGCAACACGTTTTTGCATAAATGAAATATATGAACATCTTCTTAAATGTACAATGTAATTCGAAACGTTCCGTTATTTTTCTCTATTTTGGCAAATGTAAAGAGATATCAAGGGCTCAATTCATAAACATGGCTACATTTAAAATGTTTAAAAATACCCACACAGTATAGCTTCGCCTGTGGTGGTCATATATTTCATTTAATTAATAGCATTAACTTTTGTGGTTTAACCTCAACAACAACAAAATAATGATAATGATGATGATGATAATAATAATAATAATAATAATAATAATAATAATAATAATAATATGACAAAGAAAAGGAGTTCTAAATTGTGGTTTCTCTTTGTAACACTTATAGATTGCAAGAATTCCAATTTTGTTATCCTAATACCACACAGTAATGCCATAACTAATTTCATTTCATTAATTTATAAGGCTACAATTTGAATTTTTTGTTCATTTTTAAAAGTGAATCTATTAGGTGAGGAATTCCCTAAGTTAGGTAATTCCTGCGTGACGGACTTTTCTGATTTGAAGTGCTGTTGCATTTAGTGCTATATACTCAAGTCCAGCGCCATTAGAATATTCAATTTATTTCTAATCTTAAATTTATTACTTTCCTCAATTCTGTGATATATTCAAAGTAACGAAAAACTCGGCGAACGATACTTAACTGCCATTTCGGTAGTTTGGAGCAGAACTCTCCAGACAACTTGGCAAGACGTGAGACTGTTCTATGCGAAATCGAGTCATAATTACTGAATAGAAGGGGACTCATGACTTTTGTGTTATATTAAGCAAAAATGCGTTATTTTAAGACTTTTTGAATAAATACATTTTGCCTTAATCCTATTTTATTTTACACAATCTTGCATCGCAGGAATTAACCACGTGATGTTCATTGCTTAACTTCTGCCGCTAGTTTTGCGTTTATCCAGATCGATATTTTACTCCCGTATTTCTTATCCCTAAGTAATTTCCTTAATTTCGACGTAGGCATGGCCGTATGTTCGTCTATTGGCTGATGCACTTCTTTTTTTTAACAATTATCACAGATAACTCGCCTTATTATGCATAGAGTGGTTCTCTTCCTGACTTTGCTTCAGAGGAGACAGGAGTCAAGACGCTCCGAGTTGGTTCCCCCCCCCCCCTGTCCGGTCTTGGTAATTGAACATTTCCAAGGAGCACCTTGCTATATATCCCTGTGATCCAGATATTCAAATATTTAAATATATAAAATAAGTGTTATTTTAAATTATATATTTTCATTTTTAAGTTTTCTAATGCAAATGGTTTTTCCTTGGTAATAAATTGCAGTTATACTTTTTAATATATTTTTTACTTTGTTTTTTGGGGGGGTATAAAGTCAATATGCTTGGTTCATGCTATACCAAGAATTATTATGCTCCATTTTATAATAATCTTTTTTTAGGCATTCTAAAACAACTGTGTAAATTACATTAACGCTTTATATTTTTAATAAATTGTGTTTAAATAGTATTCTTGTAAGTTATCCTCCCTCTTACGCGCTATTAATTTACATTTAAAGGGTACATTAAAGTGTTATCTTTACAGTATGTTTTACAGACCGACCCTTGCTAATACCTGTAATTACAACTATATTGAAATTACGGAGCAAGGTGTTACACCATAACAAACGAAAGTGGTTAACAGGTTTTCACATTGTACACATCAACTTCTTACTAAAATTGCGTAGTATGGATATTCATGAATCGGTGCATCAATTCAATGTTTATTTTCATTATAATTATTACAGACCATTAAATTATTTTAATGATGATGATGAGCGATATTCAATTATATGCGTTATAATATTTGGATGACCTCCCCCCTGTTTATTACATAACTATCATTCAGCGCTGCACACTGATTGTGTAATCCAATCAAAGTTTATTATCCCTCATTTCAGTAAACTACAATACCCTGTCTGGAATTCAGAAACACTTTGCAAGCAAAGCATTTTGTATTCTTTTCAGAATTTTTTGAATGATTTATTTATGGACGCGCTTTAACAGCTCAGGTCATCAGCGTCCCATTCAACTCAGGGCGTGAAACGGCCGACAAATTTTGCTCAGAGGCCTCTCTTTCAGACTTGAGGTTCTTTTTCGTGCCGTAAATGTACGACACGGGGCCCACGGCTTTACTTCCCTTCCGAAGGAAGCCATACTTGGGATTTTCACGCCCCGAAAAAATCTATCGGTCCTGGCCGGGTTTGAACCCGCGATCTTGGGTTTAGGAGGCAAGTATGGTGACCACCACACCACCAGGACCAACAGACGGGTGTGTCAATTATGTCCCCGTAAACATATTTACGAAAAATTAGCATGTCAGTTGCGTCTGCAGTTTTAAAGTATGTACTTCATTTGTGTGCACAGCTACCTGCCGGTTTAGGATGCCATATGTAGTCCAAGGACGCGTTCTTCGACAAGACATAGGCAAGCACTGTATAGAACGCATTCTGTGACGTTACACACAGTCTGAAGGTTAAATTGTAAACACGTAAGGGTTCTCAGTTGTGCACAAACCAGGAAGTCAGTGACAAGGAGAACAGAAAGCCGTTATTTGTTATCGATGGGATACATCACAAGGATCTACAGAACAATATTTCGCGTTGGGTATGCTGCATGAAATCTTGTAAGTGTTTCATTAAGTTAAATGTTAAAAATTAAACCGTTGAAAGCAGACTTAATTATGTTGACGAGCAACATAATACGTTAATAAAAAAGTCCATCAAGCAGGAGCTGCGTCAACTAGGCGATTTCCACACCAAGTTGAATAACTTTTAATAAAAATGAACATAAAATCCAAATTATGCCTTATAAATTAATGAAATGAAATTAGTTATGGTACTGTGTGGTATTAGAGAAACAAAATTAGAATTCTTGCAATCTATAAGTATTATAAAAAAATTTAGAATTATTATTATTATTATTATAAAGATCAAACCACAACAATTAATGGTATACTATTAATTAAATGAAATAAATCACCACTGATAGACAAGCTTTGATATCATCTCTATATTCAGTAAAATAGAGAACTAAACAGAAAGTTTCGAGTTACTTTGTATTTTAAGAACGAGATAATTCATATGTTTCAATAAAACAAAAAGATGTTACTATTTAAAAACAGTTACACTGTACAAAGAAAATATACAAGTCCCATCTACTTTTGGTGGATTTGAAATTTAATTTAAATGTTATTGTAGTAAAACTATGCATCGTTATAAATACAGTTTATATGCTGAATTAATTTATCATTTTATTTTAAAACAATAGAGAGAAAATTAAACGTAAGTGCAGTTTTTTCATTTAAGTTTTCAAGTATAACTATAAATGTTAAAGGTCCGATTTCCTAATTTTCAGAAACTGTTTTTCGTATTTTATTGAAATCGTATGTACAAATTTTGTTATGAAGAAACAAATATCGGTGCTGCTAGAGCGATTTTGGATTGCAGATAAGCCCCCATTGCTAAAGGCTCGATTTCCTGATTTTCAGAAAGTATTTTTATTAATTTATTTTACCCAAATATACCGCGTTTCGTTGAAAATACATAAAAATTGGGCCGATAGATGGATTTAAAAATTTTTTTAATGATGTTTCGCTTTAGGTTACCTCCACCGCAATGGTCCAATTTTGCTGGTTAACGAACTTGACGAATTGCTTGCTAATTGATGGCTATGTACCGAGTTTCGTTGAGAAAAGATCGCTAGGGCATTAGCAAAGAGAGACAGACAGACACTCTCTCTCTCTCTCTCTCTCTCTCTCTCTCTCTCTCCACTATCATTTTCGGTGCCTACTAGGTAGGATCGATGGAGATTGAAGAAATTTTCATAAATATCTTCATGGCGGAACTGCAGTAGCTTCGAATTCGGAATTTTCTAAGAAGGTATTGTTTCTTCCGAAGTTACCCGAAGCACACCAAGCGATAAGTTCCTTGTCTTTAACTAATAATTTTAATAGTGTAACGAAAACATTTTTTATGTATAGTGTTTAACGTCCGTTTTTACTACCGAGGCACCACAGGCGGTGGACACTGATGATACTGAAATGAAATATTAGGAAAGAATATTTTTTAAGGAAGGAAATGTTCCAGGCCTAAGTTTAGGGTTCCTCCCCGGCATTTGCCATTTATGAGGACTGAGGAAAACCTGGAATAATCTGAATCAGGGAGACGGTTCTGGCGGGATTCAACCCCAGACCTCCCGGTCATGAGACCCCCCTTAACGACCTCGGCCACCCGTGGCGGTAACGATAGTAACATAATGGGGGTTGTTCCACGGAAAGTAATCCAAGGGCCACTTGTCGTACGGAAAATATAGACGGCACTTTTAAAAGCTATTCAAAACTGTTTCACCTGTTATTTACCGTGAATGAACTTTTTAATAATTTGTATATATATCACTCGTTTTCATTCTACTTTCTGACAAAAATAGGAGACTCTACGGAAAGCTCTTATACAGATAATCAGTGCTTGTGAAAAAATCCACCTAGAAATTTCTCCCTCGCAAATATACAAACATTTTGATTTACCTATTCATCTTGCAATAAAAACAATTCTTCTCAGGGCAGAAAGAAAAGGTTATCGTTTTTCTCTCGAAGAATGTTGATGGCGTTAAGATGCAGAGTTTCGGGCTTGTGAAAGAATACCTCACAAACAATTTCGAAGTTGGATAGTATTTAAAATTGTTTTTGAACCCTACAATTATCGAAGACAAATTCACTGACGGTTTACTGATTGTATCTGTATAGGGCACCAGTATATAAGAGGACAGGTCCATAAGTTTCCGGCCTAACCTCTTTCTAGGTATGATAAAGACTTAATAGTGTATTAAGTGTATTTTATACTGGCATTCCCAACTTTTAGTATTTTATAGAAGTTTTTAAAGAAATACAAAGCGAGACATACTTAAAACTACGAACTAATAGACCTCTGTCATTTAAACAGGCAAAGCGGAAGAAAGAAACTTTTATTCAAGGACAGATATCTCGCCTCCTACCCCACAAAGAAACAAATTTGCGTACGGAATAAATTATGGCGAATGAATATACCAAATGTCTCATATATTGTAAATAACATGAAGCATACTCTAGTATTAATATCTAGTAGACATTCAGAAGGGAGAAGGGAGAGTTGATGACTAGAGGTTTGATATTAATTGTATAAATATTTTCTATAAGTTAAGAGAATTCCTTGTAAAGAGCAAGTGTTTCGCAGAATATTATGTAACTTGGTGTGGTTGCTTTTGTGCCTCCGGCGAGAGGTGTGAGATAACACTGTCTGCAACTGGCAAAGACAGGCTATAACAATACCCTTTGTGTTTTAGAGAAGCTACTAATCCCTTAGGGTCGGTTGAACCTTCCTAAGGAGACGGTAACGCAGACGGTACTTAGCATAGCGTGGACGCGTTTTTGAACGCTCACCAGGATTTGAAAACAGTGAGTTCTAGCGCCTTAATTCGAGCTTTGACTCGCCAAAGATTTTAAACGATGGTAGTCTGTGAGCTCACTTCTGGGGACCCCGTGAGCTCTCGGGACCACTGGGGACACTTTGAAATTAGTATAAAAGGGAAAGAGACAGTTTATATAGACATACATTTTTCTCAGTTTATGGGCAGCGAGACACGCAGTGACGAGACGTAGAGGTGGACTTCGATTTGGGTAGTAGACGCCTTGATAGATTGCAAGTCAGCGCCATGTAGTAGGCGAGTAGAGTGCAAGACGAGAGACGTGTCAGGCGAGTTCAGTGCTAGATCAGTGCATTTCTAAATTCAGTTCGGGCAGGGTTGACATTATTCAGTAGTCACTGTTCCAGAGTTTAGTTCACAGTTGAGGCAGTTGCAGTTCACTTAGTATCACGCAATGTGGCATGCAGTTCACGCAGTCTTTGTAAGCAGACAATACATATATCGCAATAGCAATTTATTTACGTAATGTATAAACCCGACGATCAATCCAGTCAGCAAAGTGTTACTATAATTATTTTCCTTTTCCCCGATCCCACGAAACAGCAAAATCGGGTCTATCGGTTATCATCATCTGCGACGTTGACCGCTTGTCACTGCGACGAAAAGAAATGGTTACAATTCGTAAACACACGATTGCTTTACAGCATGCTCATATAACAAGATTGGATTTCATCCGCAATTTCTCATTCAGGTTTGAACCAAAAACAATTGTAATGTTTTTAGGCCAGACTTTTAATACATTTTAAGCTTAAAATGCCAAAAACAACATTATGGTGAAAATGTCACAAATCACATTTTAGTCTACCTGTAACGTTTAAATTAGTGATTTTTTAGACAATCTTAAGTCTGTAAAATGCGAAAGGAAGTATTGTTTGTGTCAGGAATTGAAAATATCAGGTCAAACGAGTGAAATATTTCTCGGGCTGACGTATGACACAAGGAATCCAGGGATGCAACTGACGTGTAAAACTGAAAGCGGGACGGAATCGCCCCCGGCGAGAACAAGTGCTCGCGGTTAAATTTTCAACTCTATAGAGTTAGTAAATTTTTCTATTTATACATCCATGTACTCACCTCTTACACAGATGTTAGAGCTGCCCGGAAATTGAATTCACCTCATAACTCGGTTCGTCTAAGGCTTGTCCTATGAGTTTTTAATGTTAAGATAAACATAAGGGGATCGGGGAATGGCGAGCCATATATTACTAATAACTAAGTGTCAGAGTTCTAAGATCCAAAAACCAAGATATATGAATATATTTACTATCTATAAGCACTAAGGAATTGTCAACGTTAAAAATATTACTATTAAAACACACGTACTTCACCTTTTTTATTTACAAAGTATAAATTGTTTCAAATATACCATTTGTAATTTATGAATTTTATTATTTAAAACAAATACAGTTCTTAAATATATAGCATTCTTATTAGCAGGAACTGTCTCGCGGAAGTGATGAATGTAAAATCATTTATGTTGTCAATAACAAGTATCATTAAAACACGTGTGGCCGAGGTTGTTAAAGCGCGGACTAGTTAGCGGACCAATTTCCCAGTAGGATAGTCCTCTTTGACTGAGGTTTAATTCAGCTTTTCCTCAGTGCCCATGAATGGCAAATGCCGGGTAGGTACCCTAAAACTTAATCTGGAATGCTTTCTTCCTTAAAAAAAAATCGTTTCCCAATATATCATTTCATCCAACACCTGTGTTGCCTCAGTAGTTTAAATGGCAGTTAAACAAAATTAAACAAAATCTACACCTGGTCTTAGTCATTAATCATCAGTTAGAATATAGCACTTTGCTAGATTATGATAAACTGCGTCTTAAGGTAACTGAATGATAGCTTTTGCTGTTATTGCTGCGTATGGTCTGGCATTACTTTTTTATTTTACATTTGACAATGACCAAGTAAGGAATTATCTTTGCTTTAAATCGATAACACACAAGCATGAGTGCTGTCGAGTTGAGTCGACGCAAGTGTGAAGGGAGAGAGGGTTCCATGTGTTTAATCTGAGCCCTAACTGCTAGTAGCTTTATTTGGTTTATATCCATTAACAATGCAAATTTGTCATATTTTTTTCTGTGTTTATGTCTTCAGTTAGCATTCCTACACGGCTCATTAGCCTCGTTTCAGGGCAGTGGGGAAAGCACCAACAGAAATGTATGTAAAAACTTCGCAGCGCTCCCCATAAATTCAACAAATGTAAAATAAACACCTACTCGCAAGAAGTAATGGGGACATACCATAAATAAGTATAAACTATTTGCAGGATGTCTAATTAAAAAGAACTGGCTTAGTATTCAATACTGCTGCATGGTGAAACATTTCTCAGACAAGAGACTTTATTTTTAAAACTGTTGAACCATTGTTTCCATTGTTATAGGGTCAGTATTACTTTCTCTTGTTGCCTTTATACTTTTTTCAATAATTGACGTTCTGTTATTGGGTTTCATTGGGCATTTATTAATTTTAAAACTTTATAAGGTAATTGTTGATTTATGTAAAGATTGTAGTTTCCCCACATCTGTTTTTATAAAAAGTTAGTTTTTACAGACAGAGATACTTTAAATAGACTTTTTTTAATTGGTTCAGTAATCTCTTGTTTGGTCCTCTGATTTTTAATCTCTTCGCTCTCTTCCGCTTGGAGGATTATCTTTTTATGTATTTCCTAAGATAAATCAACTTTATTACTAAAATATATGTAACTATATTCTTATTAGTTTTAGCTATTAATATTTAATCATAGTTTACCACACCGTACTTGCATAAACTTTGACATTCAATTTTTCGACCTTATTTTTCAAATTTGTTCTGTCGGATTCTCACTGATTGTTTGTGTAAAGTTTTTATTGATCAGATACATGCCGCATGATGTCAGGTCTGCGACTGTAAAACATCACCGATCACTGCCATATGTCGAAGAGAAACAAAAGCAATTGTTCCGGTGTTGGACATGTTTTCCGATCTCGTTCACCTGGAACGCGATCGTTCATGTGGAACACAGAGGGGTGGCTGGAAGAACACTTGGCCCACAGTAATCTATGTGAAAAAATCAGAAACGATATACGTGGACGATATTGAAGTGTATTAGGTTGATGCATAAGTTCATAGATTTTCGTTTGTCATCTGTTATTCGGAGTTTCATGCTTGTAACCAGGAATTTTGCATATTTGAAGAAAGTTTTTGCTATTTGTGAGCTAAAGAAGATGGAGAGCCAAGTGGGGAAAAAATGAACACTTCCGATATATTCTTCTTTTTGGTTTAGGAGCAAGCGAAAACATTTGTGTCATCAACGGGAAAAATGTCACTAAAGAAAGCTCGGAAAGTAAATGGTTCTCTCGTTTCAAAGAGGACCACGTTCATGAAAACATCAGGCTTTGGTGAACATCTTCTGATCTCTTTAATCCATGACTATCCGTATCAGACAACTCGAGAATTAGCAGATGTGATGAATTATGACATCGTGCGACATTTGCATTCCATGGGCAAGTTTAAAAATATTGGGACGCTTTGAGTGAAACCAAAAATCAGCGGGTGGCCATTTATGCATTTCTTCTTGCTTGTCATGGGGTAGCTCGTGAACATCAACCATTTCTATTCAAGATTAGCGTTGGGAGAGAGTTGTAGATAATGAAGGAGAATATAATAATGATTAATTTTTGTATGCTGCTCATCTCAATTAACATTTTTATAACACTAAACGTGCAACAACCTGGTAGCTTAATAAACAGGCGATAGGTTGATCCAACAAGAATTTCAAATAGCAACAGAGCTGCCAAATGAAAGATCGAAGAAAATGAATTGGTTTGGGGGTCAACCTAAAAAAATAAGCGCGGAAAAGAAATGTAAACCCTACTGGGAGATATAGTTTGTGCAATGTTCTGTTCAACGTGTGAATGATATAGATGCGAATTTGTGAAACGAGCTGGTTCATAACATGTGTGGGAGGAAATGACATTGAGGACGAAAATTGAGGTATTTTAATTTCATAATCCGTACATTTTTTAATCTTAGATTAATAGGAATTGAAATAATAGCAAAAGAGGCCAATAATTAAATTAGTTGAACAATTAGACAACACATATGTAAGAGTGATATTTAGCAATTTCTATCGCTACGAACGAATGATCGCCTCTCATCTGAAACCCTGGCAACCACGCTTGCATATTCACCAGGAAATGGAGCTAATCAGGGTTAGATAATACAATCTTTAATATGCAGCACGTTAACATTATGAATGCGGCGATATGCCGTATTTACGCAAATCAAATGCGCCAGTGAATGCAATGCGCACTCCAAATTCGAAACTTAAAATCATGAAAAAAGATTTTGGTGTATTGTAGTACGGCGTCTTAGAGACAAGCCCACCCGCTTTATAAAACAATCAGAACGTAGAATTTATAAGTGAATTATTGTTACATCTTGAAGCACGTAGGACAAAAACCATCACTCGGCTGTTGCAAGGACAGTTGCCATAGGTCAAAGAAGAAAAAGTTATTTCTTATGGTGTCACTAGTCACAGGTTGTCCGTTCTTCCTCCTTTCATGTACGAATTCCAAAACGTTTTCTTCAATGTCAGGATGTCTTCCTTTTCGAGGACCAGTGAATTTCTTCCTACTGGCTTTAGTTGCAAATAATGTCAATTTCTGTTGCCGCCACAAGCGAACGTTGCTCTCAGCTGCATTGAACTCTCTTCCTGTAACGAAGTCAAGGATTGCAGCAATGCATTATGACCTAGTAAAAGATACATTTGAACGGAATGGATCGCATTCGAATTTAAAGTGCCATCGAATCTGATGCGCATCACAGTTTTGAATAATACATTTGGACAGGAGTGTGCGCATTATATTCACATAAGTTGGTAATTTGTCATTAAGTCTTTTCACTGGGTTCGAAATATTACTGGCCTAAGAAACCCTGGGTAGAGGAAGCATAAGGGGTGAACAAGAGGCTCTTCAAGCTCTCTGTGGACACTGAAGGCAGGGGGAAAAGGTCCGATCATTTTGGAATCTAACAAAGCTGTAAGGCCCGTTTACTTAGTTTTGAATACTTACCTTTCTTGCGTCTCTCGATAGAAATTCCTTGACCATCCTCTCGACGCCACATCAGTTTAGGGGTAGGAAATCCTTCAGCCTTACAGGTAAGGGTGATGTTTTGGTTCTCACGCACTGCTACTGAGGATGCCGTGCTGTTTGCATCCAGAATGTTGGGAGGTACTGCAAAGGAAAAAATAATATCAGTTAATATTTAGATTGATAATAATTAGAAGTAAAAGAAGCAAATAGAGGATATAAAATAGAAAATATGTAGAAGCATGATAATTTAACTTGACTATTTCACTCGCTGCTAACGAGAAAGTTAAGCAATCAGCTGATAGTGATGGTCTGACTGGCCGTACAGAGCGTGTGTTGCTTAACGTATCTTTGTAACGTATTTTACTTCTAAATATTAATACTGTGGCCTATATTTAGTGACATAGATTAGTGGAAAAATATTAATCTGTGATTACCATGTTCCATAACTGATATTCACTTTTCTTTGTGTTTCATTATATTAGTATTGTCAAATATATACACAGTCTACGCTGTTGTAACGGTTTTACAACAGTCTGGCGTTATTTACTCTCTTGATTTCCATAAATAAAGTAGGCGATGCTCTTACATTATGTTGTGAAATCACATAGTTTCATTATAGGTATGTGTTTAGTGAAGTGATTTTTTCTTCTGTGTTTTAAGAATTCATAACCTATTTTTGTCATCACTACTATGAATACAGAAAGATAATGTAATGTTTATTATTTTTTTAGGGGTACAAACAATTGAAAATGCCCCGACATTGCAGTGTATTTGGATATCTAATTATGATACAGAAATTGAAAAAATTTCAACATTTTTACTGCCAAAATATGAAAACCGTGGTAAGGCCTGGTTAAAAACATTCCAATAGATTTTTCAAAATTAAAAACGTCCCATTGTCTGCATAAAACATTTTGATGAATCGTGTATCGTAACAATAGACAAAACTACAAAATTAAAAGGAAAATCATTGGAATATCCAAGAAAAATGCCTGAGCTTACAGAAACTGCTGTGCCAACTATATTTCCTAACACCTATTTACTGTTCGAAAACTATTCCTAAAGTTAAACGTCTTGCTGATAAGAAGAACAATTGAACCAGGCTATTCGAGAAAGTATAGAATCAAATAAACAATGTAATGAATGCAATTCAATAAATAACCACTTTATTTCATTTCTAAAGCAAACGAAATTCATTCAGTAAATGGACAGTAATTAAGGGAGAGAGCAAGATTCATATTTATCTACTTGGCGCCAATGAGGGGACATCTTGTGTAACATCTTTTATAATAGTGAATTTGATGTTAAAATGGAAAATGTTTGTCTGCTTATAACTTTAGATAAAACCATGCAATAAAAATCTTTAAATGTGTTGAACAGTATCATCACAAATTTAAAATGGTGAAACGTTCCTAGCAGTTACAGGTAAAGTAAATTCTGCTGTCAAATTAATACAGTCTTTATCTAATAATTATGAATATTAACATTAAAATTTATTTGTCTCAGACTCCAAAAAGTAAAGGCATTATGATAACAAATGCATGATATAGCATCTACCCTTTATGTTCACTCTTCGTGTGCTTATAATGCTTTAGGAAAGTGTAATTTATGGATTTTGCCACACCCGCGTACCCTGCAAAAATTAATCCCTTCTTATGAATTGTCATTTGAAAGCAGCTCCTACTTGGAAAACAGAATTATACACTTGAAACAATATGAACTATTAGTGTCTCAGGTAATGGATGATATATAAGAGGGTGAGATTTATGACTGTAGTAGTTCTAATGCTTAGAAATGTGCTAAAACTGCTATATATATGTAGTGGCCATTATATCGGTTATTAATATGCAAAGTGAACAATTGAGGTTTTTTATTGCCGAAGTTTTGAACAGGTTGGAAGGAATTGGTTTCAAAGTTGTTAGTCTAATAGCAGACAATAATATCGTAAATAGAATTGCACTTGAACTTAAGACAACAAATTGAACTTTGCAGCCTAGCATTTCATTATTTATACTCAGCAAAGGGCATATTTTAAAATGCATTAGAAAGAATTGGGAAACTAAAAACTGTAAATAAGACCTTGCATTTTCCTGACATGAACGATCCCTCCAGCACATACAGGCATTTAGAGTTGCTCCATGACAAAGAAAAACAAAGTGTTATATCCTTCAGCAATTCAAAAACAGAATGTGAGCCTGGCATTGAAAATGTTCAATCATTATTTCACTCATGTGACGTCATCTTAAAATCGACCAATGAAACGAAATAAAATTACTAATTTTGATCAACCACAGTCTGATTACGGAGTGAAATTATCGAAAAAAAATTATCAAATCCGTTTTATCACGCGACGTGTATTTATTTGTCTTGTGGTCAATGTAGCCAACTCTATACCACCACTATATAATTCCTGACACGCATCACTGACCACTTTTTCTAGAGGCGGTGGGGAGCTATTGATAGCAACAAAAGTATAGCAATAATCATAACGCAAAATGGAGGGTTGTTCAAAACGTTTTGGTGATACGTCAAATGTGCAAATTGATCTTAGCGTTAGGAATGCCAAAACACAGAATACAAAGAAAAATAGAGACACTGTATATTATCTTTTTTTTTCCCCTCAGTTGATATTAGAAAATCAAATGCCAGACTACCCGCGTGACGTCATGTCTGAAAGCTACTCGTCTTTCTCACTAGCCACGATTTCACTTGTGCGACGTCGTCATAAAATCAACCAATGCAAGGATATACATTTTTAAATTTTGACCAATTTCAGCCCGATATCGCAACGAAATTATCGTTTTACCAAATCCCTTAATCACGAGAAGGGCATTTTCCTCGGTCAGTCTATACCCCCACTATAATACCTGAGCATAACATAAATTAATCGAAAGCATCATTAAAGTGTGGAATTCTGCTTTCACATGTTCATCTACTAATTTACAATTGTCCTTTGTGTCCGAGCTACTTCATTCAAATTTGATGTGTTTTGAATAACATTGCAAATTTAACTAATTTAATGTTTATTCACTCAAGCAATTGTTTTTGCGTATTCAGCCAAACAGACTGAAATCATTTTGCAAATTATGTAACAATATCTGCCTAAGTAACCATAAATTTTAGTAAACACATTGTTCAAAATGCTAAAATTATGTTTTGTTTTTCTCAGTTAGTATTAGTAAATCTAACCGTAGCGATCGCAATAGTTCACTTTCGTCTATTTCAGTCTCACGGTTCCTGAAAGGTAGGTATTCATAAGTATAACATTTTATACAAATGTTAATAATCCGCGTGCAAATTTAAAAGATATACTACATTCTTATTATATTCATGAAATAGTCTCAAACGTGTTACTGACAATCGGCATTCTTCTGTTGCAAGATGGCTTGAAAAGGTTAAGTATCCATAATACAAATATACACATTTTAAGCCAGTTTTAGGGACATTAAATTTAAATTCTTATTTCATTCGTGAAATAATCCTAATGAATGTCACACGAGGATATGAGCTTTCCAGATAATCACCCACTACATACACGAATTTATCGGCAATCTCAGACCCCCCTGCGATGTCACTTTCATAATTTGAGACAATTTTTCCCGAACACTACATAGCGTCCACTAGGTGCCTTGGGACGCTATCTAGGGGATATTTGGAATTAATAATACATTTATTATAATTATTATTATTATTATTATTATTATTATTTTACATCAATGGGCAAAGCCAGAATTAACTCAGCCATTACATTAAAATAGTTCCATGTTTTATTTTTTAAGAACTATATAACTGCTGCATTTCAAAGTGTTATGCAGAGTGCATGGACATTAATAATGAATACAATACATATGAAAATAATCTGTGAGACCTGTAAACGTACTTACCATTAATTGATCCTTCAATTCATGGTTAAATCACGTTCTAGCTACAGTATATTCCTAGATTTAGCTTTGATGTTCACCATTGACGAACGTGCAAATAACTATTAACACTAGAACGCCCATTAGCAGTCAAATGATTGTTACTACTTTCTTATACATTTTTAATCTTTTTTCTCAATGAAAACTATGGAATTTCTTGCTTCCAGCCTAATGCGATGGTATAGAGGGAACGATTTTTCTTCTAAAATGCAGGCCATGTACTCGTCCAATTTGCATTTAGCATCCGGAGTGAGTTTGTATATACTGATATCTGCTCAGTATCACTTCTGACTCAGACCGATGAACTTTCTTACTTACCAGACGACTGTAGTGATGTAGAGGGAACAATATGGCTCCTGAGCTGGGAACCAGGTTCAAACCCAGCTTGAGCTTTAGCTTCTGGTCTAAGATATTTTTATGTTCATGATTTTTGCTCATGTATCACGTATGTTTATCCTTTTATGTCCCTAGGCCCCTTTATCTGTTCATTTAATTTGTTGGTAATACAATGATACATTCACACTTTTGTTCATCTTTATAGGCCATTTAAACTATATATATTTTAATAAATAAGAATATTTATTTTTATTTCAAATATAAGCGCCCTAATGGTCTGGTTTCCATAATTTTCAAAATGTTTTTATTTAAATGGCATATACCGGATTCTTTACAAAATAAACAAACAAAATTGGTGGCACTATAATATTTTTAAATTTTGGGTTTCCTAATAATCTGATTTTGTTTATTTTCTGCAACTATTTTTCTTATTTTATTTTAATGGCATGTATCTAATTTCGGTGAGAAAAAATAAAAAATTGCGGCCGCTATAGCGATTTTTTAATTTTTACTCTAGGTTAATTCCCACCCCCAATGGCCCAATTTTGCTGGTTAACGAAATCGATGAATTGTTTGTTAATTGATAGCTATTGATACAGTATTTGGTACCACATCAATTGCGAGAAATTGATAAGAATATATTTTTATTTCATCTAGCTTTAAGTGAAGGATTCTGTTTGTAAGAATGTCAAGAAAAGCAGGAAATTTGCTGGGACTGCAGAGAGCCCGTTTTGACAGACAATGGAGCAAATGCTCTCTTTTGTTCATTAGGAGGACTGGTGTTCGCCCCGGGGAGGTATGCTGGGAAAGAACCACGTTATGATAGCGCTAAGGCCGTCGACGTTCAGTTGAACTTGAAATTACACGCTGGACGAATCACCGAGTGGTTAAGCTCAAATAATCAAACTGGCCAATAATATGAGAGTGGCATGAAGTCACAGCTAACCTATAAGGATGTCTAAAGTCATAGTGGCGGGAAAATAGAGCGTCCCTGCATCACGTGGTAAAGTGTGCTATATTGGGTATTTAAGGACGTGAAATCGCCCTTTTCGGGGTCTTTTAGGTCTTCTATTCCTCTACTCTGGGCAGTTCTCGTCAGCATTCAGATGTCATAGGAACACCAATGTTCGAGCGTCACTTCTGCTCGGCACGGCTTCCCAGAGTCAGGAAACATACTGCTAGTCAAGTATTGCGGCTCCGCGTGTCTGCCCGACGTCTCATTACTGCGGTCCGAACAGAAACGCCATGGGAGGCACTCATTGTTGAATAAACGACGTCAACACATCCTTACTGTGGATGTAATGTTTTAATTTTAATAACACAATTTAATTCATGTGGGGCTTTCTGGAACTGTTTTCAATTTCAATTAAAACTTTGTTTTTACAAATCCTTATTTTAAATATCATCTTAATATTAAAGTTAGTCAGCTGTTTTTTCCACTCTCCTACAGCGTCATATAAATAATGGATGATGTTTTCATTATGTGATTGCCCCATTTACAGTTAGGCTCGTTCCCACGCTTGGAAGTCGGTCGAGGAGCCGGAGGGACATTCCGTACGTACGCATATATATATTTTCGTTTATTTATGGACGCTCTTTAACATCTCAGGTCATCAGCGTCCCATTCAACTCAGGGCGTGAAACGGCCGACAAATTTTGCTCAGAGGCCTCTTCTTTCAGGCTTGAGGTTCTTTATCGTGCCGTAAATCTACGACGCGGGACCCACGGCTTTACCTCCCTTCCGAAGGAAGCCATACTTAGGATTTTTACGCCCGAAAAATTCCATCGGTCCTGGCCGGGATGGAATCCGCTACTTTGGTTTAGAAATCAAGTATGGTTACCACTACACCACCAAGGCGGACGTACGTGCGCATAAAATGGGCTCATGGGGTACGGAAATTCCCTGATATCCAACTTTCCAGTCGAAATTCGATTCACAGGCTGGTAAATAAATTTCGTAAAACGGGAAATATTATTTACAAAAAAAAAAAAAAAACGTACAGCATCCACAGAAGAAACGCTAGATAACATTAGGCATGCTCTGGAACGTTTCTCTAAAACATCACTTCAACTTTAAGCCTTTCTCGCCAAATTTCCTGTTCCACTGTTTGGACGCTACACAGCTACTGAACTTAAAAGTTCTAAAATTACTGTAATGCAAGAACTTAAACCGGGTGACCCTGCATTCAGGAGTAGATTTTGTGAATGGATTTTGAATAGTTGCTTGAGGGAGATATTGACCTTAATCTATTGTTTTTACGGACTATCATTGGTTTTAACTGAGTGGGTATGTTTATTGACAATACTGGGGTTCAGAAAAATGTAACCTGCTTCACCAGGACCATCTGCATGAGCATGTGATACGCCATTAGCTTCGAGAGAATAGTAGCCTTATTTTCTTTTAAGAAACAATTAATAGTGAAACATATTTTGCAACTGTTTCTCCACGAATTAACTGTGAAGGAACGTAGTTTCGGGACTTTCTCCAACGATGTATACAGTCCATGTTTCCTTGCATGCAGTTCATGGAATATTCGACGATACGTCATCAGTAACAATCTCGGTCCCCCCGATTTAACTCTCTACGATTTTTATCTCAATTCGTAAAGACATTTCTTCCATATCTCGGAGGGAACTGCAGAGTGTAACGGTTAATTTTATAAGCCGATGCCAGAAATATATGGAAATTGAAATGGGGTATTCCAGCATCTCCTGCTTGATAATGTACGTTTTAAGTGTTTTAAATTTTAGTAATAACTTGGATCCAGCCATGGACCTTCTGCCTTTGGTTTACCGCGGTACCAGCAGCCGTTTCACGTGGAGCAGTCCGGCGAAGGAAAAATGGCTCATTATATAATTATAATTCATTAGACGGAATAAAGATAAAGAGAACAAAACGGGGCAATCCCGTATGGTTATCCTACACGAACAGAAGTCAGCTATTAGTCTCAGTTACGAGTGTGAATGCTCTGAAGCGCTTTGTTTTGAAGGAAATCTGATAAATTCCATGTCAATATTCTTTACACATTAAGTTCGGTGTTGGTTGCAATGATTAGTGGATTTCGACGATATGTGACGTGTAATTTGACGCGGGTAGAGTATAAGTTGCTTTTGAGACAATATACGCTCGGTGTACATATAGTCTTGGTGGAGTCAAGTTGGCATAATAATAAACCGAACAGGGCCTGGAGTCTTGGAGCGTTGTCTTGACTTAACCAAGAGGAATTCCCGCTTGTAACACTGCCGCTGTCTGTGATTTATACAACCAGAAACTTTACCGCGTCAATACATCATTCCCTCGCTGGCTTCCAACTTACCCCCGAGTTTTCATCCCTCCTACTTCATCTACCAATTCCAGCCGTGGCAATGTCATCAAACTACGAGGACCTTATAAAGGGTTCCCCGATATCGTGTTGGGGGTTGGTGGACCGATGACGGGGGCCTTCTCTTCCATTTCAACGAGGGGAAAAAAAAGGGGGATAGGGTGGAAGTGTTTTAAAACAGTTCGCCAACAGACACACCGGCGGCGAAGGGGGTGAGGAGGTCAGATTTTCCCTCAAACGGCGGTCCTCCTCACAAAGTGGTTACGTGAGAGAAAGCGGGTCTATGAAAGTTTTCGTAAAGGATGGCATTACCGAAAGGCTTACTGCATTAAAATTGCTTTCTCGGCAGTCCCTGCGATCATTTCGTATGCATCAAGCGAAGGTGTTCTCGCCGCGGTGCGACCTTTCCTTGCTATCTGATCCCTGTCAGGGCACCCTCGCTTTACATCATGACATGGTAATGCTGACAGTACTGCCTAACATTCTGTATCTAGGCATGCATTGCTTTACATCATAAATAAGTCGGTTGCTGGTCTAGTAGTAACCATGCTTGCCTACTAGACTCAAGATCGCGGGTTCAATCCCAGCCAGGGTCGAGGGATTTTTTCAGGCGTAAAATTTCTGTATGGCTTCCTTAGGAATGAAAGTAAAGCCGTGGGTCCCGTGTCGTACATTAATCAATCCTGAAAGAAGAGGCCTCTGGGCAAAATTTATCAGCCGTTTCACGCCCTGAATTGAATACAGAGAAGTTAATCAATTCGCATGCACAAAATGGTCGACCGTTACCGGTGGCCAAGGTCTTTAAGGCGCGTACTCGTGAGCGGAAGGTCTGGGGCTCGAATCCCACCAGGTCCGTCCTCCCTGACTGAGGATTTTTTCAGGTTTTCCTCAGTCTTCATAAATGGCAAATGCCGAGGAAACTTAGGCCTGGAACGTTTCTTTCCTTAATAAAAATATCCTTTCACAATGTACTATTTCATCTTGTGTACCATCAGTGTCCACCACCTGTGGTGCCTCAGTAGTAAAAACGGGCGTTAAACACTATTAAAAGTCCAATGTGTGGCGTATATGATGGCTACAGTGTGTTTACTACCTTTGAAAAGTGCTCGATAATAAGAACCTTGTCCCACCCCACCAAGTTCTGAAAGTCTAGTGTTATCGCTTATGTCTAAACAAGAATGAGATACCTGGTAATTCTCCAGCGCAATCAGTTACATTCGTATATAAAATATTCAACAGAAATATGAATATTTTCGTTTCTCACATTACCAAGAATATCTGGGGTGCCTTAATTCATAAATGAATAACTTGTTTACTCTCTCTTTGACACCCAATTGTTGTTAGCACTAAACATGTGCTGAAAGAGAGTGCAGAGACGTGTCAACGTTGTTTTTCCTGAGTGAAATCCTCACGCGTAGCATAGCAAAGTAACATAAACAAGCAATGTGTAATCTCAATTCCAGGGAAACTGTAATCAACGCTTATATCATGAAAAGTATGCACCATATTTCATTTATTACTGGTATGCCCCCAAACTCACAAGTTAGTTATTCGACATGTATATAAATACAAGTAACATTACATTATTATTTATGCAAATAGTGTAAATATGTCAATGTTTAGCGCGTGGGTGGAAGTGAACGCTATAATTTTCACGAGTGTTTAGAATGAAGATTATACACCTGTTGAGTACAACGTTTTATGCAATTGTTGCATTGATTTTTAAAAAGTATTAACAATTTGCAAAATGTGATGTTATGACTGAGTAGATGTGACATATTATACAGTGTGGTTTCTTAGTACTAGTTTCTGTGATGTTATTTTCTTTTTGTTTTGAAGAATTTAAATGGTAATGATTGCTAATTCCCCAATGTTTAATATTGAAAATATAGATATTATTTCAGAACAAATTATAAAGCGAGCTGAGGGTTTGTTAATTACTCAAAAAAATCTAAAAGTGTATACGAAAAGGAATATATGTTCTGTACACGGAGCAAAGAGGAACACATTAGTTCAGCTAATGAAAAAATATTCGTGGCATATTTTTCAGAGTAAATAAATATATAATATGGCGTTTATTGATTCTTAATATGGTAAAAAATTTAAAATTTACATTCTTAGAATTCAGTAGAGACTAAGGAATAATATATAACAGGTAGTACTTTTAATATTATCAAACAAAACAACTGTCATAGATGTAAAATTAAAGTAGTACGGTTAAGGAAGCTTTCTCTTAATATAACAGAGATTGCTAATGTATAAGATTAACGTTTTGAAATGAAATGAAATGTATTGTGATTAATTAATTAATTGCTTTTTCAATATTTCCAAGATAATGGAAGTTAATTTATGCCGACTATTTCACTCGCGTGACGTCATCTTAAAATCAAGTAATGAAACGAAACAAAATTTTAAATTTTGACCAATTAGAGCCTACTTACGGAGCGAAATTGTGGAAAATAAATGATCAAATCCGTTGTTTTATCACGAGACGTGCATTTTTCTTGTGGCCAGTGTGGCCAACTCTACACTTCCACTATATAATTCCTGAGCATGCATCCTGACCACTTTTCTGTTTTCAGTAACGGTAAATTTAAATTACTTAACGTGTATTCACTCAAGCAATTGTTTTTGCGTATTCAGCCAAACAGTCTGAAATTAGTTTGTAAATTACGTAACAATACCTGCCTAAGAAACCATAAATTTTAATAAACACGTTGTTTAAAATGGTAAATTGTTTTCTGTAAGTTTTTCTCGGTTGATATTAGTATATCGAACGGTAGTGACGTAATCTATAGTGGTAACTGTAATAGTCGACTTTCGTCTGTTTCATTCTCACGGTTTCTGTATAGACAGGCATTCATAAGTACAGTTGTTAATAATTGCTACGCGAATTTCAAATATATATATTACTTTCATTGTTATTTTGTTCATGGTGAGTATTGTTTAGGGCGCATTATTCTATTCATGAAATAGTCCGAAACGCGCATTTGGCTCTTCTCTATTAACATTACTGACAAGCGACATGTTTACTAGATGGCTTGCCAGGTTTACGGGAATTATATTTAAACTTTTATTTTATTCGTGAAATAGTCCTAATAAATATCACTCGAGGATCTGAGCTTTCCAGATAAATTCATGAACGTAGTTCGCGAATTTATCGGCAATCTCAGACCCTCTGGTAATATTATTTGTGACAAATAACTTACATTATTGTTGTAGTTTCAGAACATTTGTTTAATAAAATTATTCTCGTCTTTGAATGTTGGTATGCTTGTTAGGACGATGATCTTATCAACTGAAGATTTATCGAGTCGAAAGCAGAATTCAAGCATTGTTCGTTGCATGTCATTTCCACGTATCACACGCGGATACCGGAAGTGACCACCTCTCACACGCGGGAATCGTAAGTGACAAGGATGCGTAATGTGCCACGTATATATGACGTATAAAGGAAAATAAAATATTGTACAGTTAAATTTTATTGGGAGAAATAATGCCTGTGAAAGTTTTTATCATGCTTTATTGAACAGCTCTCGTAAATGTGTGTGTGTGTGTATTTTTTTTTTTTTTTTCTTTTTTTAAATCTTCCTCCATTAAAGTTGTTTAGCATTTTCCGGCACCGGTTCACTATGCTCATTTTTGCTCTGTGAAATGGTGCAGGTTCTGAGAGAGAACAGCATTTCCTGACATGAATATTTTTTTTCCTTCAAAATCCTTTTTAATGCTATCGATCAAATACTCAGAGGTTACGGAATATAGGCGTATGTACAATGATTGCTTTCCCGCAACATACGAGGGTAGGTCCATAAGATTTCTAGGTATGATAAAGACAAAAACTATGTTTCACTTATCAATACAGTTGCCTTTTTTGCAACACACTCCTCACATCTTTGAATTAACATTTCAACCCCTCTCCAAATAGTCAGAAATCTTGTATACAAAATGGGCATAAACAGCATTCATCACGTCTTCGTCACACTTAAATTCCTTCCCCCCTGGAAAGTCCTTATTGAGTTTTGAGAATAGGAAATAGACGCTGGCAGCTAGATCTGGGCTGTAGGGTGGATGGTTGATCTCCTTGAAGCCACATTTCTTCACAGCTTACTTTGCAACAAGACGTGTGCACAGGCGCGTTGTCGTGAAGACTCAAACTTGAAGTCAATGAAGAGTATTTCTTCAGTCTCACAAGATTGTGGCCACGATCTTCTTAGTTGACTGAGTGACCTTGACCTTTAGAGGCGATGCTTTGCCAGGTTTACGTTACTCCATCGATTCTCTTTTGGACAAGGAACCAATATAGAGGACCGTAGCTTCCTCTCCTGTAACAATAGTTGCAAAACTGTTTCTCTCTCGTTTCCACGGCAGAGCTGCAAAAATGCCTAACAACATATGACTCGTAGCTGCTTTTGAACTGAGGAAAGAAGTCTAGTCACCCTTCTTGCACTAACCTTATTCATGTTTAAATGTCCATAAATAATTCGAAGGTCTATTGTTTTAGTTAGGCCCAACCTTGCTGCTATTTCTGTAACTTTGAGCCGCCGATCTTCCGTAATTTTTCCTTCCATAAAAGTAATGTGTTCAGGAGTGAGCACCTCCAAGGGCCGACCTGTACGCTCTTCGTCTTTAATGTTTTCTCGACCCATTCGAAAACTTTGGCCCATTCTTTTACGATAGAATGTGAGGGGTATGCTTCCCCACGTACACCATCCAATCGATTTGGAGTAAGTCTTCTTTTGTGAAGAACTTAAGAAGAGCTCGATACAGCATTCTGAACATGTCACAATCTTCCTCACATAGCCTTTATGCAACTATATCTAAATAGTGGATCCTGTTGGTGTAGTGGTAATCATACTTGCCTTCTAAACCCAAGGTCCGGGGTTCAAAACCGGCCAAGATCGATGGATTTTTTCGGGCGTAAAAATCCTAAGTATGGCTTCCTTCGGAAGGGAAGTAAAGCCGTGGGTCCCGTGTGGTACATTTACCGCACGAAAAAGAACCTCAAGCCTGAAAGAAGAGGCCTCTGAGCAAAATTTGTGGCCGTTTCACGCCCTGAATAGAATGGGACGCTGATGACCTGTCATGTTACATAGCAGGCGTAAATAAATAAAAAAAAAAAAACTCAAAATATCTGAACAACTGAAGACAGCGGAGCGGAAGTTACAGCTGCAATTTAGTTAACAGATAAGGTATGGCACTGGATATAAGTTTTGTGAAGGCGATAATCCTTATCGGCGAGGCCGGAAACTTTTGGACCTACCCTGTACATTCTATTTCTATAAAAAATTTATCTGTTTTTAGGTATTGTTGAGGGCCATACTGCATGATATGGATCTTCAACAAAATTCCTTGCTCTCTTAAATTGTGCGAACTATCGATGAATGATTGCTTTCAAAGGTGAAACATCCCCAAACGATGCCGTGATTTCAAAAGCCATTTTTTCGCTCCTAATACATCTTTAAAGTCATAAATCTCATGGCATGGAAATACTATCCTTTGAAAGCAATCCTCATACGGTTATACTCTCACATACATAGATGTGCCGCTAGACTGCTACTTTCAGTTCAACATTCAACAATAACATTAAGATATGATAATACACAAAAGCATCTAGCACACTCCTTCACAGGATCGAACAGAAGGAGATGGTCATGTTGGGTTTTGCTGGCGGGCAAGAAAGGAGAGGAGAGATTAGGTAACTTTCTGACGAAAGTAAGACAGCTCAGGTCTGATAAGGCTGATAACCGTGGGTGGGGTTACTGAACCCAGCTGTGTGTCATCCATAATTTGATTTATTTATATTTAATAAGTATTTTTAATGTTTTTAAACGTTCTTTTCGTATTTCTTATTTTATTTTATTTATTTGTATTTATTTTTATTGTAGTATATATGTGCCTTATTGTCAAATAATAATAACATCTTGTGATAAATAAAAAACATACCCAGATGTGCTAACTTCATCAAACGCGCTAAGACTTGCAGAGTTGCTATCTAAACTTCAATCTACCGATAAGAGCAGCTGTGTTGGTTTCTGATCCTCTTGAAAGGCGTCGTTTTGACAGTGGACAGTGTTTCACCGCAGTTTTGACATCTTCACTACTCTTACAGAATACATAGACATTCACAGTTTTAATACGCGATAGCTAATGGCTAAACGAAGAGCAGTCCGACGTGGTCTAGCTGCAGAGGGTGCGATAATATGCTTTATGAGCACGCAAAAAAAGACACCCAGAAGCTGAATTCGTGTAGTGATTTCAGATGTTATGAATTTCACTCTCTACGTGAGATTAGTCTGTTCTAAAACGGTAAATATATTTTATATGCATCTGCCGCTGCTTTCTAACTGTGGGACAGCTTCCGCCCCTTTCTGCCGTAGTGTGAATTTTGGTAACTCTTGTTACAGATATAATGAGTGTTTGTTTTGGTTACGGCCGCCATTGCTTTGTATTGGTGTTATAGGCCTATTATGCTCTACACTGCGACCGAATACGTCTCATTTATTATTCCTTTTTTTTTTTTTACCTGCTTCTAAAACTTAAAATGTAGTACTGCTGATGGGGCCCTTTTTATTATAATGGTGGTGAGCTTTAATTTATCTTCTGGTGGTACCGCCGAAGCATCCAGGGTCTTGTGAGTGGTAGTGGTAGTATTTATTGTTCCAGTTGAACTATTTATACATATATTGCATAATACAGTCGCATGGGTCGCAAAACCGTCCATGTTTTTGTAAAATACTTGATTTTTGAAATTAATGACAACAAAAGAAACCAACAACATTAACAAGAGCGCCCAATTCTTCAGTTCTAAATATGTAAAATAACACATATACAAGAATTCTCAAAATATTGCTTATCCTAAACTAGATTCTATTTTTTAAAACCCCAATCACACACACACACACACACACACACACACACACACACACATACAATAATTCTGATATTCCTATAATTTTTTTTTGTATTATTTATGTATAATGTTTGTAGAAATTTCTTGTCCCTAAAGCAAAGTAATTCATTTAAGAAAATGCCATAGTTTAGCTAGTTTTGTCTATTTACAATTAAGTCCAAAATGCCAGCCTTGTGAGTGTTGTATTATATAGGTGAGGTGGGAGAGACCTGAGAGGCATGCCTACTATTTGGCGATGGTCGCCTTCTTCTTCTTCTTCTTCTTCTTCTTCTTCTTCTTCTTCTTCTTCTTCTTCTTCTTCTTCTCTTCAGCAATGCTGTAAGATAATGGCTTCCATTTCAGTGGGACGGATTGTGAAAAATATTAGCATTGTAGAGTGCTAAATCGTTCCTTTGCTTGGGTAATGTTGAGCTTGTAAATAATTGAAATTTTTTGAAATGGTAAGAAAAATACAAGCAGCAAAGGGGTCTCCATCTATCTGGTTCAGGACATTTTATGTGTGACCTCTCACATTTGCAAAAATTGTTAATACAATAATTGTTTTATAATAATCCTTTATCTAAATTGGTTAAATAAAGTTCAAAATTTCATCTTGATTGCATGAAACTCCCAGCCCCCGATTATCAGCAGTAGAGTGCTGCGATTCCGGGGGACCAGGCTCCAACCCAATCCAGGGGACTAAAATATAACATTTCAATTACTCTAGCTATTGTTTTATCAGCTATCTATAGTCTCTAGTAATTTCTTTATTTCACAAATATCTACTATAATGCTATATTTAACCCTTAAAATAATAAATCCACAATGCAACATTATACTCCTGATATTACCCAATTCAAACAACTCCATGCCATAAGCCTAAATCGCTCAAACTAAAGATCAATTACTCACTAATCATCGATACCTAATTTATTTTTAACTCTATACGAATATTACCCTAAGTTCCTTAATTGAGATTTGTCCCGAAAAAAAATGTCCTTACTACTGTCTCAGATCTTATACGAACCCATTTTACTTTGATAACTGACTCCTTCACTCTCTTGTTTCTGGATATTCAAATAGGACGTGAGTGGCATTTTCATTACTCCTACACATTGTTCCAGATTTCTTCCAATTCCCTTTAGTCTCCATATTTCTAACCCCTCCTCTCTCTTTCTTAGTACATTTATGGCTATAACACTCATTATGCAATCTCTTTTAATTCTCGAAATAGCAGTACAGAACTTTTCTCTCTATATCCTTGAATCTCATTCTTTATCATCTTCCAAAATTCATCTGGCAAACTATCCCTTCCTAACCAATCCTCCCCCGTCCTTTATCCTACTTTCCCTACCAATTGGCTTCGCTTAAAGCGGATCCCAGAAATTTTAAACATTCTTCCAAAACACGACCATGTGGCATCTGTTGTGCTCTAAACCAACATTTTAATACCCTCTCCATCATCCATCCTCTTACACTTACCTTTCCCATTTCTATCAGGGCACCAATGCAGTATCTAACTTAGTTTTAAAAAATATATCGAGTATTTCACTAGGATCACTAGATAAGTATTGTTGCTGAATCGAAATTGTTGAGTCATTGGTATTGCCTTGGTAGCAGGTAGAACTCTTGTGTTATTTATTTTCCTGTATTTTATGTTTTAAGTTTGGAAAATATGAACGTTCTTGCAAGTGCATTGAGATTCAGAGAGAGCATTTACGAGCAATTAACTTACACCATTTCAAATGAGGCTTAAATGAAACGCACTCACTTGAGTGTTTGAAGGGGCTTTCGGGGACGTTTCTCCTTCACATGCAACTGTGCTCTGCTGGTTTGGAAAACTAAAGACGGATTGACAGACGAACAACAGTAGTGACTGAGAAGAACTTCACTTTTGTGGAAACAATGATCAGGGAAGATCCAAGACTAACCTACAAGAACATTGAGCTGGCATTAGCGATTAGTCCACCGAGTGTTTCAACCATCTTTCAAGAGCACTTTTGTGTGAAAAAAAAATGCCTTTGAAATGCGTGTCTCATAGCACAGAAGATTCACAGGTGCCAAGAAATGCAGCAAATACTTGACTGTGGGAAGTCTCGCCGTGTGTCAGATATTGTTACGGGTGACGAAACATGGATCTATCAGTTTAATAGAGAAACAAAAAATCAGTCCTCCATTTCAGTTTTCCTTGATGATCAACCACCCGTCAAAGTCAAGAAGCGGAGTGTGGAAAAGGAAACGGTTGCCTCTTTCTTCGCCACAAATGATCACATGGCAACCACTGTGTTCGAAAATCAGATAACTGTTACTACAAGATGGTACATAGAAGTTTATCTCACGAAAGTGTTTCATAAAAATCCAAGAACAGCTTCCAAAAACGGGACTTAGAGGCATTTTTTGCACCGTGATAATGTATCAGCTTACACCGCTGCTGTGTCTGTTTTTGTCTCGAGGATGGTGGTTATGATTTCTGTGAGGTTGTTCAAGTGAACTGACGTTGTCTAACTAACCTCGTTGTCAAGCCACATCCTCAGTGCCAACCTGACCTAGGTGGAAGGTGAAAACGTCACAGCTTACCCAAACCTGTCATGGCAAGAAAAGTAACTTATCCCGTTGTTTTCCTAAATGCCAAGGTGTTCCTGGGGAGCTGATAAGAAGGGTGCCTTCTGGTCGTATTGTCCCGGGAATCGCGCTAGTTGGTTAGGACGGTGGGAGAGAGCTTCTTCTACATCTTACGAATGACATACGATGTATGAGATTGCACTCCGTATCATAGCGGCAATGCCTGTTCTCTACCCGCCCTCTTACATTAGCAACCAATATCAGAGTAGTAGCCACTGGGTGTTCGCGACCTCGAAGTCAAATAGGTATTTTATCAAATCACCGTGTTTTATCTGAGAATTCAACTTTGAGAATTCATAAGGTGATGCATAGTAATAGAAAGAAACATTGCATTGTTTAAAATATAATAAATGAGTACATGAGACAGGTTTAACTTACCTACCACCTGAAGATAGCCCACTTGGCTGATCATGGGATTGGTATTGACCTGGCACATGTAGTAACCTCGGTCTTCCTGATGCACCTCGCTAACCCGCAATAGCCAGGTCTTCTGGTTGTCGTGTGAGACACTGAACCTCGGCACACGTGCTATCACGTGTCTGTGAATGGTTAGGATCATTTGTCTATCGATGTGGATCCACGCTACCTGAAACACACATCGTTCAAGTTTAGATTACATTATCCCATTTGAATCAGTTACTTTTGTTAAAACAAAATCATTAGGAGAGTTCAATGTTCAAGGCTTGACAGATTCTTAGACAATTTATAATGGGATCTATTATTGTAACTGCATTTTTCCCAGAAAAACTAGGGATTAGCCGATCAGGGTGTAAAGGTAGCTGCTGAGGAAAGGACATTTTCTTACATTGATAAGGAGAAATTGAAGAATTTTTAGACTCTAAAATCACATAGGGTTTTAAGAACTGTATAAAGTAATATTACATAGAGCGTTTCACTTGCTGTTGGCCCCTAATTTTCCTTTATAACTTTCAAACTAATAGAATTAATTTAGTGAATTTGACATAGATCTACATTGATCTGTGAGAACCATGGTTAGTGAAAGGATATCCAATTGTGTACCCACTGTCTCTGCAGTTATGTGACCCATCTGACTGTGTTGATGTTACAGATTGACGCCTTTGTTTTATGCGCAGTACAGTACGTGCGGTACAGTATGAACCGATATATAATGGGAACAGTGCGTGTTTATTGTCTGCAAGTAGTGTAAAACAAAAGAGTACCAAAGTTAATTCTCTTGGAATCATTCGCACCTTATTGTTTGTAACAAAGGAACCATGACTGTTTAAAGTCCCGCAACAATATCAAAAATAGGTCCGTCACACTACTATCAAGAACAGTATAGTGTTGGACATACGCGCTACAGAATAGCGCTGCCATTATTTTTACCATCGAAACATGTTGACAATTAGTGGAACGTTAGCGCTTGTAGAAAAACAAAGTCATTATGCTACTAGAATTTAAATTGATACACCTGGTTTATTAATTTATTGTTTTAATAGTGTCTAATATTCCTTTGGACTCAAACCTAGCACTTTTATATTTAATTTTTATTACTCTTAATAATATTTTCCAGGATAGTACATAATATTGCAATTTGCACAATTTTAATGCCTAAGGCGAAGGTTGTACAATTCTTTTTGGTGCGTAAACCAAATTGCAGTGATTAATGTAATTAAATAATGTCTTTAAAACCACTCTTATGTATTGGAATATAATTTTCAGTCTGTGATTTCCTTTATTGTATGAGCATGAACATGAATGCAAGTTAATCTCATTTGATGGGTACAGGGGGAAAACCAACAAATTCCAAAAATCGTAATTTTACAGTAGAGAAAAAATAACTTTCAAACACTTAAACTTGGATACCTTTGTACCTTTCCCAGTAATATTCTTTTTAAAATTTTAGTAGAATACTAATTGTTTCAACCTGAGGTTACAGATACGTTACTTTATTGCACTTGCTTAATTAATTATTTAATATAACCTGTTGTTGCAAAAACGTGGACTTGTGTTGTCAGACATTACTCTCTAAGCCTAAAGAAAGATCTATATAGTTCTCATTGTTTTTGAATGTATCTCTAAACATCACTATCATCATTAGAGAAATCATCATGGTGTTCAGATGGCAATACTTTTGGCCGATGACCAGCAAGGCTGTAGTACTTCTTGGATCCCTCATGTTCACTGAACTTCGTCAAGACACCAGGTCCTTTCACTTCTCTTTAGGCAAAGGAATAGGCACGTGATAGCGCCGGGTTGGTTCCTGAGTATCTTGTGACTGTTTCACCCTTTTCTTCTTTTAATCCATCATAATGAGAAGAATGCTGCACTGTAACTGTATTATTAGTTTAAATGAACCAATTATGACTAATTATTGAGATGTATAATAGGTATTGCTATGACTCGTTGATTCAGGTCTTAATCTCCTGTGATTTAAATGCGGGCCGCTGTTATTTGGGCCAGCAGTATTGATGTTCCCCCTTTGCTGTTGATATACCTGCATGGATTCTAGTAGTAGAGATATCTAGCTTTCTATAGTTCATATATTAATACATATATTATTATTATTATTATCATCATCATCATCATCATCATTGTATACTCGACGGTTTTTGATTTTGATTGAAGGAATCTTTGATGTTTAGTGGCCTTCCTCTTGTAGGACTTGGAATAAAGAAATATACTCCAACTTTTAAACTTTGCTTATTCACAACAGACAACATTAGGCTTGACTCAGGCCCCTGCGATCTCTCTCTCCCCAGCCATCAGGAGTTATAGCCTTTGTAGTATTAGGGGTCAATACCGTATTTTTGTCTGGCTCCATGAAAGAATGACCACGCACAGATAAGTAAATGTCACTTTTATAAAGTTAAAGGTATTGAAGCAAATTAATTCACCCCGAATCACACAATTATACGATCTGAAACAATGCAATAATATCAGTACATTCAGTGATTAAATGATTACAGCTTTTCAACTGCTACATATACTGTGTTCGTTTTTCAATTGCACGCAGTTTCTTCAACTGTCTATAGTATTGGTTCTTCCTTTTAATGATATAACATGATGAAACAGCTGACAGATAAGCACGCAGTGTTACCAATATCTCATTTTAATTTTTTTTTGACTCTGTTGATTTTCTTTTCAGAAGAATATTTTTGTTTCTTTTCTGTTAAAAAACAGGGTGGTATCTAAAATTGTTCAGGAGCACTGATATGTATAGAAAAACTTGTATATGTTTTATAATAGCAGACATTTTCCTTGTAGGTTTCCTTGTACCGGTATAGTCCCTCCAGCTTTCAGTTTGCTGCAAAGTTTCCCTGTGAAAAACTATCTGTAGCGACATTCTGTCCCATATTTTGATATGCATACCTGACTTCGTTACTACCCTCCTGGGAATGTTTTTATCAGCTGCTCCATGGCTGAAGTGTCTTAATTGAAAAATCTCAAACTTTCTTCATCTGTGAGTAATCAATGCTATACCGATCACACTCTTCAGAGGATTAAATTTCCTTATAACTTTATGCTTGCAACACATTACCGTGATTTATGCAGGGGGAATCATGCTGGCTTGAGTAAAGGTACGGAAGGTTGGAGGGAAAAGTATCTATGGCACTCCTTTACAGGATCGAATAGAGCGAAATGACCACGCTGGGCTTTGCTGACAGGCAAGGAAGGAAAGCAAATTTCTGACGAAAGTGAGATAACTCAGGTCTGAAAAGATTGATAACCGGGAAAAGTGTTGAGGAGAAACAAATTGACTGAATCCAGCTGTTTATCATCCATAATTGGACTTATTTGTATTTTTATATGCATTAGTAATATTTCTGAAAATTATTCTTGTGGTATTTTTTATTTTATTCTATTTTAATTTCTCTATTTTTATTAATTTATTTTTTATTGTTGCATATGTATGTTTTGAATCTTATTGTAAAAATTTAATGTAATGTCTTGTGCATTATAAAAGCACGTTGGGCTCGTGCATTTATTGAAGTTGTTTTGTATCATATCGTTTCCATTGTAATAAATACACTTTTACTATATGAAGTTGCTTAAAACAAAACAACTGTTGTTAAGAAAACATAGGCTTGGCGGTTTTACGAGCGTAAATCCCGGTAATTCAATAACTAATTGGAAAAAAATAATAGTTGTAGTGCTTATTGAACAAAATACTTATAAAAAATCTAAAATTCATAATGTAATGCATTTCCTACCAGCAATAGCAGTTTGAAATTTTTAAACATTTAAAAACGGTTCTAGTATGAATATAAATTTTGTGTTGCCATAGAACACACACACATACACACAAAAACACTTTTTCGTACCCATTCTTAAGTTAATGTGTGATGAACTCGTTTTATTATTATTATTATTATTATTATTATTATTATTATTATTATTATTATTATTATTATTATTATGACACTCTTTATGCAATTTGAAATTTTAACTCTTCCATGAGAATATATATTATCCCTCATGAACTTTTAAATAAGAAATAAAGAAAAATTGTACAAAATCAAAATTGCGTGATAAGAATACTAGACAAAAAGCCAATCTACATTAACGGTTTGAACACTTTCCTGGTATTAAAAAGGATTTTATTATAAAATAATTTTGTATAATTATTATAAAATAATTGTACAAAATGCTCTTCCCTTTAGTTTAAAAGCTTTAATATACAAGAACAAATCGTTTAAATCTGCTCTTAGAAAATACCTATGTAAAAAGGCCTATTATTCCATAAAGGAATATATGAGTGACAATATCATACTATATTAAAATACTGTAGTAATTTTATATCATTGAATATGTAAACACGTACATAGTAAAAATTGTTGATTGAGTGATTTGTCTGTTTCTGCTTCTCTGGTTTTTGTTGTTTGGGCTGAGTTTTTCTAGGTGTTGCTATTTATGCAGATGTACACAATATTTTTGTAAATGTAGAATGTGTGCTACTGTGGCAATTTTAAATGACAAATTCTATGCTCGTAAGTGTCTGTGACTACTTCGCCAACTCCCAAAATGCTGCAGGAATTAAACTAAACTATTATTATGAAAATTACAGTTTAAAAACTTGATCTTAAATAGCTTTTAATGATTGTCATTTTTGCAGTGTGTAGTCAGCTACAAATTGCTCAAATTACAAAAATCTAGAAACCTAATACTTTTTCATCTAATAACAGGAACGTATGTATTTTGCTGGCAGTTCATGAGATACAATGACTCCCTTTTCTACTATAATCATAAACGGTGATATCCAGTCTCTAATAACAAAGCTATTAACTGCGATGTTGGGTCTTCGGCCATCCAATACTAGGGTTTTGGTGTGACAGGTTGTCTCTGATATTACGCCCTCCATCTTGACACTGTTGTAGCCGCAACCTCATTGCGCCCAATCTCTGCAGCCGGCCAACTCAATTGTTTTGGCTTTGACATCCATAATTGCTAAACTGTAGTACTAGTGAGATTCCCATTCTCCATTTATCCTTTAAGGGGTAAGAAAAGAGAGTTAATAGCAACATAATCCAAAGCGGGAACACCAACATTATTAATATTTTAGAAAATAAATTTACGCCTAAATCCTACCGTCCACCTGCTTACGTTTCTCACCATTGTGATTAAAAAAACAGCAACTTTGAATAATATAAAGTACCGAGGAAAATCATGTTAACTACGTTATGATAGTCTTATTTATCTGATATGAATGTTGCCTTCTCCAAAAATCATTTTAGTATTCGTACTTGTTCATGTATACAGCTGTCACTGCTTGAATAAAGAGTGTTCATTCACCAAGCAGCAGCATAGATGCCATGTGTAATTGATGGAGTTGGCAACCATGGCATTCCGCCACATTGCTGGTTCCATTTTTTGTAATGTTGCAATGTCATTGCTGATTTTCCTCCAATAAGTGGGAGGGGGGTGTGTGAAAATAAATTTCAATAAAAAAGATATTTTTATTTTAATTTTTTTAAAAAAAATATTTTATCAACTCTGCTTTATACAGGTCTTTCATTTTAAAACTACCAAATGCTAAATACGTACCCATTTTACGGGGGCTGGAAAGAAATAATGCCTATATATTCATAAGTAATAAATCATTTATTCTAGAACCTGGAGACTTTTTACATTCCTTCAATGTAATACCCTGGCACATTTATCACCCGATGCTACTCTTCTGAAAGACAATGGGCATCCGTACCCAAATCGTTTTTATTGATGTTTGAGAAGGGGTTCCTTGTTATAACACTGTAGTGGCTTATTCTGACTTCTGCGGCTAACTCCGTCACTGTCCATCAATTACTCGCCTCCAAATCAACGTAATACGCTCCAAGGACAAGACGACCTAAACATGGTACATCCTCCACACTAATCGTCCTTGTCGAAAGTCTGGTACCCCAGGGACCACCGTTCGATAAGGCAAAGTTTCATTGTCACAAGCTTATCGCAGACCTGCATGACATTCCCTCACGTTCTTAACGTTTGCCATCTCAATTTTAGAGAACATCTTTTAGGGTGGTCCAAACTTGCACACTTACTCAACAATTCGTCCGTCTAAAGATAGACACTAGTGACGCTGAGTATGTTGAATCCCTTTTCACAACTTTATGTACATAAAAATTCGTACTTCAAGACCACGTTAATGTAATGGTATAACTAACAAAGAATAATTAACACACAATTTACACTTAATGAAAACATCGAAGTAACATATGAACGCAAATTACTCGCTTATAAAACCTTCGTCAACTACTTAGCTACAAGCTACCAGCTGCACATTTATTATACTGCCTTGACATCTGGCTTTTAGTACGTAGCCGCTCTCTGCCGGCCCGTAACTCAAACAACCTCACTGTATTACACTGTTTTGCCTCTCATACATCACTCATCTCAGTTCTTTGAAAAGTATCCATCAATTGATAACCGAATTTCTTTCTGCATGCATATCGTTTGTATTTAAATTTTATTTTACTTTATTTCCTTCCTATAATTATTTCAACCATCCGCCCTACCTAATTTCATCAGAACTATCACGTATGTGATGTTCTAGGTAATATTTGCATACAAAAATGTATTTGCCCAGCATGTTTCCATCTTTCATTTGTACTCCAAGCTTTGATCATAAATACCGGATAAGAATCATTAATAGTAGGTCAATACCTTTATCACTTAGTTCGCTTTTGAATGGATGTGTTATTAAACACTTTTATTTCACTTTGCAAATTAATTAAACTGATTTCATAAATTAAAAATATGACGTGGCTAAACCGCAACTGTAAATCATCAACACACTCATCTAATTTGGATTGCAGTGTATAATTTAGCAACGGTACTCGTCCAATTTGCTCCCACCTCTACGGGAGGGAATGGAAATCAGGGAGGGAGTTCTCGTGACCTGCAGCGCTGCTCATTTTATCTGACGACAGTATGACAATAACCCTGGCCAAAAGTTTTTCTTTAATTGCACTTGTTTGAAGGAATAAACAGTATCACAGTTTTACGTCAGCACTATGTCACTATTAACAACTTTTTTTTACACTATCGTTTTTTGTGTTCTAATTACCGGCAATGACGATAGGCCCTGAAAGTTGGATTTACAATACACGGATTGATTGCTAGAGAAATACATTGTTCATAATAGCACTCGTGCTGTCACAGAGAGTACTTGAATAGTAACTAAAGTGAACTGTACACACGTTTTAGGTATTTATTTATATTGTAACATGCCAGAGACAAAGATACTGTTAAGAATACTTGAGCGTTAGGTCTGCGGTTAGATTCCCGCCTGAATTGTCCAGTCTGATTGAGTATTTTTCAAGGTTTTCTCAGTCCTCATAAATGGAAAATCTCTGTGAGGAACTCTAAAACTTAGGCCGGAAACGTTTTTTTTTTAAAGTTATTTCAAGATTTATCATTTCATCTTATATATCACCGCCACGGGTGGCCGAAATCATTAAAGCGCGAACTCGTGAGCGGTATTGTCAACTTCACTCTTCATCATATTCTCACTATTAGATTCGTCAACATAATTATCATAATTAGCTACCAGACATAGCTTTTATTGTGCGTGTTAATTCCATTATTTCCAATATTATTGTTGAATTTTCGCCAGTGCGAACATGTGTATGTTTGTGTATAATATATAAATATTTTGGAAAAGGTAAAGATGTATATTTCTGTAGATTTGTAGCTAGACTGAACTTGTGTAATAGAGCGCGTGCCTGATACCGTTACACCATTGCCTTTCACAAAAGAAAGAAGTAAAGCCAAGGTTTTTCTTTGTATTAGAAAGTATGCTATGCCACTGTCCGGTTAAAGGGACCTGCTAGAGGGGAAAAAATGGTCGTTTTTGTTAAGGTGCGTGTGCATGGGAGTAATAAACAACGCTGAATGTTAAAGGAACCCAAACCGTCAAAAGTTTAAATGCCCTCATATAGGCAAAAGCCTTACGCAAGATCTGTTGAAGCACAACGAGCCGTAAAGAATGTCAGAGTGGCTAATCGCAGGGCTGGATGATTTAAAGTTTCAGAAGCTTCGACAGTAAAGTTTGGCGGAATCTAAAGCTGAGTTTCAAAAAGAGTATAAAGAAGCAATTTTGTGTCCAGCAGCACTCCTATGTTGGGTCATCGAAGCCTGCAGACTGCATTTTTCAAAGTTTTTATTCCGATACGGCAGGCCCACATATCTCCACGTTCTGGCTCCGAGAATACGAAATGTGTAACTTTAAACTCTTACGTAGATTGCGATAATTCTAAATGTCATTTTGTTCCCAACAAGCCACGTAATTTGAAGTTTATCCTCGTCTGTGTGGCAGTGTTATCGCAAGTGTCGTTTCAGTAGAGATAAGACGTTGGAATTATCAAGAGAATACATAAAGTTTATTTCCTACAACTAGAAGTGTGAAATATCGTCGTGAGATTGGACGTCATTTAACTGTAGTGTGAAAATTAATTAAAGTAATATTCACGCATTCTTCGTCTTCATGGTGAACGGTGCAGCACATAGAGACTTAAAAGAGAAGATAACTAATAAACAGCGTATACCATTTATTCAGCGAAGTGTCACCTTTTACTTCAGTAATCCATCTCCTTCTCCCCATTGACCTAGGGTCGATAAAACCCGTATATCAACTTGAGATCATTATTATTCCTACCTTGGAACTAGAAATAATAATAATAATAATAATAATAATAGCAATATATGAACTACAACAACCGAATCTCTATAACTAGAATCCATAAAGGTGGAGTCAACAGCAAAGGGGGAACATCAATACTGCTGGCCCAAGTAATAGCGGCCCGCATTTAAATCACAGGAGGTGTAAGACCTGAATCAACGACGTCATACCCATACTTATCCCACATCTGAATAATTACTCCTAATTGGTTCATTCAAACTAATAATAATCCCCTTCCCCACCATATTAATAATGCCGTTCCAAAATTGACGGCACCCACGTGGGGCTTAATTAATCAATGCTACACAACGACACCACGTTATTGTTCCAAGCTCTGGGGTTCGATTCCCACCTGACTGAAAGTTGTTTTTCGGTTTCCCTCAGTCGTCATAAGTGGCAAGTGCCGGAGAGGTATCCTAAACTTATACTTGGAACGTTTCCTTTCTTAAGGAAAAAAAAATCTTTACCCATTTTATAATTTCATCTCGTGTATCACTAGTGTCCACCGTCTATGATGCCTCAGAAATAAAAACAGACATGAAATATTATTAAACAAAGAGCCAAAGTTCTTTTAGACCTAAATTTTCTACTATAAGTAAGCCTTTGTTTTTAGCTGGGCATAATTTTACAATGACTCCGATATTCAATTACGTCGAACAACCTCAATACGGGCAGAAACGCTTAGAGCATTAAGGCCATCTGCTGTTTTCTGGCCGGCACACATAAAGAGTGCAACGTAAACTAATTGGTTTGGTAATTAGACAAAAAAGAGACAATTAATAATATTCCTAAGAGTTACGAATCTAGGATGCTTAATAATATCAATAACAATGCTGAAATGTGATAGTGTCGATAAAGATATACAGCAAACGTCAACTTTTTTCTGCATAGGTAAGGGCTTGTTTAAATGCAGCCACCAAGTTAGTCTTAGCCAAGAATCAGGAGGCAGATTAGACCGATGCGGGTAAGATCCGTGCTCTGCAAAATGCGGAACACTTTGGTGCTGGCAGCGTCCGCAAAGGCAAGAGCAGTAATATGGAAATAATAGCCCAAATGCTTTCTTAGTTAATAAATTTAGTAACGTTTTGGTTAGTCTTGAGTAATGTCTGGTTTAAACTAGTTCGTGAAAATATTAAAGTTAAAGGTAGAATTAACACAATTGTTTATGGATATTGATGAAACGGAAACTTGTTATACACAATGAACATTAATATGCAAGAAACGGAAATCTTGTTTTGATGAAAGAGTAATTTTAGTAAATGTCGGACAATTAATGTTTTCCCAAATTGCATTTTATTTTGAAGTTTCCACGTACCCTTCTGTTACAGCAGTAGACTTCCATCTACCGTTACTTTCAAGGGGACTCATAGGTCAAAATGTGTAGCAACAGTAAACTAGCCAAAGAGATTTTAAACTATTGGAACCATTGACTTGACATTTTGCACAATTGTTAAGAACTGTAGTTTACCATCATGATGATAGTTACAGAATCTTGTCTTTCAGGAATGTAAATAATAAATATTTTTAAGAAAATGTCCCTTACATATAAATTTTTTAAACTCATAAAAAAGAGATGCAAAGTTTGTGAAGCATGTCTGTACTTATTTTGTGTTAGGTGCCTATAAATATACCCAGCACCAACACCTGGTCTTTCTATTGGTGTTCAGGTTCTTTTCTCTTCAGTTGTCTCTACTGCCTTACCCTTTCAGAAGTGTTTGAAGTGCATTGTCGATTCGCTTCCTGTTAATATCTTGAAGTACCTTCTTTGTAAATGTTTCTGGTTCAAATCCAAGTTATTTGAGAGTTTTAACTCTTCCAGTGTTGCCATCATTGTACCCTAACTTCTTGTTAGTTTTATTTTTTTGTTGAGCATTCTGTGCAACGTTTGCCCATCACTTGAGTATGTATCTGTGCTCACAGCAGTTGACACACCATAGAGAGAAGGAAACCCACGCTTCATCCAGACAGTCGGTCCTGGTGGTGTAGTGGTTACCATACTTGCCTCCTAAACCCAAGATCGCGGGTTCGAACCCGGGCAGGACCGCGTAAAAATCCTAAGCATGACTTCCTTCGGAAGGGAATTAAAGCCGTGGGTCCCGTGTCGTACATTTACGGCACGATAAAGAACTTCAAGCCTGAAAGAGAGGCCTCTGAGCAAAATTTGTCGGCCGTTTCACGCCCTGAGTTGAATGGGACGCTGATGACCTGAGCTGTTAAAGAGCGTCCATAAATAAATCATTCAAAAAAAATCATTCATCCAGACACCATCAGCTGATACACACAAATCAGTGGAATTTGTGTCATTTACAGAAATGCCTTCACTAACTGCGCTGGCCATGGACTCATCACAAACCTTTCTGACACAATTTAGAAGCTGTCTATTTGTGTCAGTATATCGCAGTGTGGTGAAGACATATTCATATTACACATACTGATGTTGTGCCCTCTCTCCCCACACAATGCATCTCATGTTATAGGTCAACCTAGCATTGCTTCATAAATATGGTTTTTGATACCTGAAGTTTTAAACTCTGATGTGTCACATTTTATACACAATGTACAGACACCATACCTATTTCCTTTACTATACTGTTACAAGTTTTTTGATTCACATTATCTACAACTACAAGCGCAACATATTGCACATGAAATAATGTATAAATCAATTAAACTACATCCTATTTAATATTCATCTTCCCCAGAGTCTGGTAATGAACTCCCTCCAGTTTTTCTTCAGATTCTCTTTTGTGGCACAAGTACAAAGTTCGTACCTAACCCCAAAAATGCACAAGTCACTGTTTACTGATTTTTATAATGTTTTTCTTTACTTTTTTGAGTACTCTGTTGCTAAAACAAAGCACACGAAACTTAGCAACACACAAAGAAGAAACTATAGACACAGAAAACAACTTTTAATTATACTGCGTGTTTATTCTCATAAACATGGCAAATGACAGTAGTTTAGCCGCAGAAAATAACGTTGGTGCATCTGTACAGCACATCGCCTTCTAACTAATAATGTCAGTTTCCAGCATTTGCACGTCACGATTTTGTAAATGGGGGCGTGGCATATGTTGCACAGTCTTAGGGTATTTAACTTTTAAAATCCACTTAGAATAATAATAATAATAATCTGACTATAAAATTCGGTGGAAACATTCTCAAAACTATATACTTTATTATGGACTAATTTTTGAAAAATGTGATTTTTTGTCATTTTTACCCACATGTTCCCTCGTCTACAATAAACACCTACCCTAGCTTGCCATTATGAATTACATAAAAAAATCAACGGAATTTTATGTTTTTAACTGTTAGTTTCGAATACCTTGTACTTTTTTTTTCTGAAAATTAACTTTTTGTCGGATTATTCAATAAGGTAAATGTGATTTGCACAGCGGGAGGTCTAGGGTTCGAATCCCGCCAGGGCCGTCCTCCCTGACTGAGGTTTTTTCCAGATTTTTCTTAGTCCTCATAAATGGCAAATGCCGGGGAGGTACCCTAAAACTAAGGCATGAAACGTTTCCTTCTTTAAAAACAAATCTTTTCCCAATTTATCATTTCATCTCGTGTATCATCAGTGTCCATCGCCTGTGGTGCCTCTGTTTAAAAAACGGACGTTAATCACTATTCATTTTTATACCATCATCATAGACCCGTTATGTCTCCAACCCTCTCTTCCTCAGTTGACCTAAATTCTCTTTACAATATTTAATATTTTAAAGGTTTTTTTTTTTGGTACCCTAGTAATATCCACTTGCTCTAAAGAATCTACCACTTTTCATTTCACTATTAAATAGTTAAATGCTCAACCTTTTATCTTCATTTCTAATTCGTTTAGTTCTCCACATTCTTTACGCATTTCTGCTGTTTGGAGTATTCTCTTATCTTCTATTGTTAAGAATTTAAACATGAGCCTCATATAAATAAGCAGGAAGTGCAATTGTTTTTATATAATTTTATACTTTGAGGCATATTTTATCCGAAATTGTTTTCTTCACGATTTTAGAGCAAATATGCGCATAGACCACGTTAAAAAGGCGAAATAATGATTTTCGAGGCAAGTGTCTTGGGTTTTTCTATTTTTCTTTCTTGGGTCTAGAAAACTCAACTCAACATATCATTGCAGAAATTGACGACTATTATGGGATACGACAGTCCTCCATTCTGTTTTTTGTTCTAATATATGCTAGTTACCTTTAGTTTTTGTCTTACATATTCATTACTTGTTTGATCATAAAGAGTGTAGCCTACAACACTTCGAAGACATTTCATTTCTGCAGCTTCTGTTCGTTTGAATCGACTCTGTCAAGGTTCAATTTTCAGACCCATATACAGGACGAGGCCGAATAAAGGGGACAATCTGCAGTAGGTGGTTGTTGATTGGGAGAACGAACAAAGCAGTCAATAGTAAGAGGCTCGTATGTCCGGAAATGTACAGCAACACTGGAATTAGAGCAACTGGATACGGGATCAATATCATGTATAGTGACCCGGTGCTTAATTTGCAGACACTTGAACAAGGTGTCAATGGGGCCTTCTCCACTCTTCAGAGGGAAAACTGTAAACAGTGCGACAATTTATGACTTGATGTGTGGGTGTGTGCATTCAGGCACATGGCGGGTACTTCGAAATCTCCCCATAGGCGGGTATTTGATGCATTCTAACATTGATATTTGCAGTTAGTTTCGCACTGTACCACTACTCTAATTACAACGTTTCTGTACATTTACGGACGTACGCTGATATAGGCTTTCATGTTCGTTTCCATGTCAGCAACCACTCCTGAATTTGCCTCTGTAGAAGAGTAGGAATTGTTATTACTTTGTAAAGTTTAAGGCGTTTATGAGTTTAAGTTTCGTCCACTGGTTCCACATATATGGCTGAACTTATTTATTTTACTTGACATTTCATTTTGATTACGAGACTTCATAACATGTATTATTAAATTTATTAACTTGTTCCATAATTTAAGAGTGGTAATGTCAAACATTTTAAGTGCCATTTTCTAAATTTTAGAGGATAAACAACAAACTTATCTCTGTTAGCATTGAACTTACGATATAACACTGAAAACATTATGAAGACATTTTTTTTTACTACAAAACTATTTTGTATAACAAATCGTTGCCAAAATACAATAGTCGGGGAGAAAATATTAATCACAGTAAGAAGCTTTTATGTACCATATTGAAACCGTCCCTGGTACCTCATTAATTACTATTGCGACAGTGAGGGTTAGTAATGAAACGAAAGATCCGGAAGAACACATGATGCGAGCTTTGAAGCCAAATGAAGATAGTTTAATGAATGGTGAGAGCAGGATGTTATGTTTTGACTTCTTTGCAAGTGAGGTTAAGAAAAAACAAGTACATGCATTTGTAACTACTGTCAAGGAAGATTACGTTTTGTTCATTAAAATAGACGATGATTAAAATGATGTTGTCCCACCTGCGTTCATTAGTTTTAAAGGCATTTGGAAGTTAGTGTATTTTATACAGATTTGTCATTGCCTATGGAGAATTTTATCATTCATATTATTTTATATTTATTTTTCACGTGAGAAATATTGTTCGTAAAGAATTTGAGAATCTTAAAAGTATCAAAGTATTTTTCTAATGATTTTTATTTTCTATTGGCTTAAGCTGCAATCTTTTTCCGTTTTAAGATCTGGTAAATGTAGTCGATGTTGGTATGCTTCGAACGTGCGATACTGTGCAACATAGCGAGTGGACAAAGACATGACCGCAAGTTGTTAACACCTCAGAACTATGACCTGGGTAGCTTTTTTTATTTCTGTGTCTTTCCTTCTCCAAGGCGCAACAGCTGTTAAACTAATACGAGAAACTGGCTCCTTACAGAAAAATCCGAATAAATATGAACTCCAGCACAATGCTTTCTATAGCGTGTTTTTATTGTGCAGTACCAAAGACATATTTGTTAGTCCAATATACACTACTTAGTGTCAGACGCTTCAAGTACAAGAGACAATATGTACTATAGATTGGAAGCACTCATGGGAACTGATAATTATGATAAAATGGCCATTTCCTAATGAAAATACTGTCATTCAACCAGTCTATTAAACTCGTACACCATCAGGCTGTTGCGCTTTAATCCACAGGACATAGGCAGTACTGAGTCACAGCTAATAACCCATCTATGATTTACAGCCAGAGGGCGTAGGTTTCAACTCCGTGTCAAATGACGCTTTGAAAAAGCGGCGCTTGGGTATGCTGCTTTCCTACGTGTTTCGCAACAGTACCGTCATCACCAACCACATTCCTGAAGATACTTTTTATATAAGAACGTATACGTCAACAGTACATTTCTGCATTCATAAAAATAGCTCTTGCACGTTGCCAATCAAATGTAAACATATTTATTAAAAACGGATAAAGATTTTAGTTTTGTTCTGAGAAACAAATGAGAAATACCGTCGTTAACGCTAAGTATGACGTGTTTCACTCGATCTCGTCCCATGGTTTTCCTTTGTAAATTTCTAATTATTAGGCGTAATTTAGTGAACTTTGACACGGAAATGTTCTGATGGACAAAATGGCGCGAAACTCTCTATCGCGATGTTGAGTATGTTCATGAAGGTGAATTGAATAGCTACCTGCTACCTTCCAGCCCAGGAAGGTGAATACTATGGTAGAATCGATCATAGTTTTAAAATCAATTGTAGGTAAGGCAGAACGAATATGGGTAAATTTATTTTCTAAATAAAACCATAAATAACTGAAATTGCAGCTGTCTTTGACAGTTTTCCTTCCCTGAAAAGATTAAGCGACACTGGAAGTAAGTTTTTGGGCAATATCGGTCAAAAACCAAAAATATTTTTTTGCTGCAAATATTTTCCAGAACCTGCGTCCACACAGCATCAACATTTGCATGTCCCCCATTCCTTCGAGCTGTACATCCATTTAGAGCTCTGCGTGTCTTTTTAAACTCCACTGTTTCCCAGGACAATATATATATAACACTATTAACAATGTAACTAAAGAAAAGAATAAAACAGTAAGAAAAAGTCGATTGCAAACCTATGACTTTTTCTGTTTTATCCTTTTCTACTTTTCTAATTATTGTTAATTTATGTATGTATATATATATAAGTATATATATATATAAGTGAATTTTTTCAAAACTTCATTTTCACACATTCAAAATGTTCCAAGCGTAACAGTTTTTTGTTGAAATTTAATTGAAATTTCTCAGAATATGCAATAGTATCCATTGTTCTATAGGACAAAACACACGCTAACACCAATAATAACTTAAAAATATTTTATTTGATAAATGATTCATTTTAAAGATTAAATTTTCTTATAGATTTAAAAAATATCTAAGTTCACTCATAACATTTATTTCAAACAGCTTACAATACACTTTTTCAAAGTGGTTCAAAGCTCAATTGCAAAAATGCGAACCACTTTTCGCAATTCATGAGCCGCATGGGGCATTATGATTATGGGGCATGTTTATGTAATAAAATTTATTAAATAATTTGCTCGCAAAATAGCCAATTTCAATGGAATTTGGCTTAACAGCAATGCTATCGCAGTAAAATTTCAGAAAAATTCATACAAAAATGTGGAGCCTTGAAAATTCACCCCTCAGATTCCCTTAAATGTTGTATTTCATTGATATGAATAATTAATGTTCAAATTTAAGTTTTTCTCAAGCTACTTGAAATATTAATTAACTCTTTATTGTATTTAATTGACTAACTTGTTTATATTATTATTTAGTTATTAAGTATTTGGGCCTAAAATGTTGATAAGGACAATACTTTCATAAATGTATTTGAGTTAATATGTGTAAAATTAAGTTTACATGTGTTTAATTATTTGACATTTTTAACTAGGTTGGTATGTATTTATCTAGATTGACATGCTTTTAGTTGGACGAAATGTATGTAATTAAGTTAATATGTGCACGATTAAATTGACATTTATTTAATTGGTTTAACTAGATTAATGTGTTTCCACTTAAATTGACTGTTTTTAGTTAGGTGAAATGTATTGAATTAACTTAAATGACATGTAAATATGTGTAAACTTAATACGATAAATATTCAAATTATATTTATTTATCTAATTATGGAGTACATGTGTTTAATTAAGTTAACTTATTTTTTTATCTTGCTGTAAATAATCGCATTTTAATTATTTTTCATTGTCATTGGTGTAAACCCAATCGCAGTTAATAAATGCATGGAGAAATGTACAAATGCAGAATCTCTGTAGATAGGTGCATAGTTTTACTGGATGAAGGAAACGTATACAGCTAGTAACTACTGTTGGATATCACATTATCATTTTCGTTTACGGTAGACTAAGTCTAGGAATTGTGTGATTTCTGTAGTTCAGCCACTGGCGTAAGAAATAAAACACATTGTGCATGAATGGCATATGAGGAAGAGAATCTAATGACCCATGTTCTTGGTTGAACTGATACATTGTTAATAAAATCAAGCACAACGTTTAACATTTTACATTTATGCCGATAACTATACAATGTACCTACACATTAAAAAAAGGTTCAGTTATAAAATGTTGTAGGACTATATGAGATATATTTAATGAAACTGAAGCCATTTTTCCAGAAAGAGGCCATTCTTTTGCACCTGCTAATGCATTTCAAATGGTCCCAGAAAATTAAGAATTGAGTAGAATCAAATCAATTCCCAATAATTTAATCAAAACATCGTAAAATGCACATACATTTTCTTCTTCTTCTGCAGAATCAAGGATTGTATCCGAGACCTATTTCGAGGCTAAACTCCATCTCATTCTTTGTCATCTCATATACATTTTTCTATTTGGCTATAGAGGCGGGCGTTGCATGGGTATCTGTTAATATTTTGATAGTTTTGAATTCCATTCTACTATGTTTTCGTAACCTAGTTTATTTCTCATTTCTTCACTTCTAATTTTGTCTCTTAAGGTTGCTTCGAAAAGTTATCTGCTTCTAATCCTCTTTGTCTTCTGAGCTCAAAATCTATGTTTCGCTCCCGAATTTCAGTATTTACTTTGATATAACACATGGAATCTTATTTGTGCTTATTTTAGCATATTTTTACCAAACTGCGTACATTTTATCTCTTGTATTTTTTGATGTTTTCTTCTATATACTGATTTATATAAAACCGATAATATGTATCCCAAATACTTAATATTTCAATAGTTCAATAGTTAAAATTAAAAGTTAGACTTCGGTAATAACAGAGTAACAATCTGACTCCAGGTTCAAGCTTGGCTGTTTCGATCCGAGATAGAGATTTTAGAGCGTAAAATGCAGAACTAGTATTCCAGGAGGAATTTTAAGCCATGGGCCCTGTGTCGTAGATTTGTGGCACTTTAAAGAACCCCAGACCTTAAAAAAGAGATCTCTGAACAAAATTAAAGTTCGTTTCACGTTCAAGTGATATCTTAGTTCACTAATAGATGGCGTTGAAGACGATTTGGATCACCTGCCCTCTGTAGCAATATAGCGTACGCAATTCAATGCTAAATCTCACAGGCCCGGGCATTCGTTCTTTACTGACTGTAGTACCAGTGAAGAAAGAAGAAATAATGAACTTAAAAGTTTGTTGGCCAAAATTTTACACAAAGTTTTGCCTCAGAATCAACTTTTAGGAAAAACTGGCATGAAAAGAAACTACAAGCTCTATTAGAACAAGCGTTGTTTCAATTACATGTAATCGGAGGGAGGAAAAAAATCCGTTATCAAAGTAACATGCATTGTTTCTTCTTTGAAGGTTCTTTTTGAAGTGAAAGGTGGCATAATTATAAAAGTATTATTAGAGGGCACAGAAACAAAATAGCAAATCTTTATTTTGTGCAGAACGGAAACATAAACATTTATAAATATATTAAGAAATGTCTAGTTTAAGTTTCTCAACAGAAATGAGAACTTTGCAACATTATCACAGACTGACCTGTTACAAGCATCAATCCAAATGAACCTTTTTTTTCAGGCTGCTCACTTCCGTTTGGATGCTATAGAGAAAATGATGACACTAAAATATTTTTTTCTTCAGTTATGGATTTAATATTATGTATCACATATCATTTAATGCATAAAGCTAATATGATTATTTTCAAAATTGGTTTTGAAGTAGCGTAATTTAAATTCTGGGACGAATGATATTGGAAATCAGCACAGGTGTTTAACGTAAAATTAATTAAAATGTTTTTTGTTCCTGCTGAAATATTTTTACATGTTGTTTCTGTGCATGTTTCCTTTCTGCAATAAGCAGTCAAATTGTTGGTTCTTTGTGCTATTTGTTACAAAAACGCCAATAATCATTTAACCTGTGCTATGAACAATATAATAAGCATAAACCTGTACACTTTATTGCCTCCATTTCATTCTGACAATGATGGAAATCGATGGGACAATGACTATTTTCAACAGGATGGTGCCATCTGTCACACCTCCATTTTCATCACGGCTGGAATGGTTTCCTGTTTTCTAAAATATTTTCGCTGCTAAGGTCGCCTTAAACAACTGATGTTTATCTTATGGATGCTTTTGAAATGGAAAGTGTGTCGTAGGAAATCACACATTCGCGTGGAAATGCAAGAAAACATTTAAAGGAAATTGAGACTGACTCCCAATGTGTTAGAAGTCATAGCATGGGCATGTCTTGATAGAAATCACTTTCAAGAATTTACGCCTAAATAGATAAAATAGATAGATTGATAGTTAATGGGGCTTGTTGGAGATTTTTCTATATCCCGGAAATCTGCTTAAAAGGTAACCGCATAGGAAGAAACGCTTTCACTGTTTCCTTTAACAAGTTGCAGTATTAGCAATGTTAGCGTCCCTTCCCTGGTTATAGAAGGAGTAAGTTTTTCTTCCAGGGAGGGAAAATTGAACAGAACGTGTGACGCAATCTCCTCGTCCTGTTTTCACAATCTGCAAGCGGGTTCATCTCAACAAATCGTGTATCAGCTCTTTTTTGCCAACTGATCTATTATTTTCATTTGCATAAATGCCCCAATGCCCCGGAATCCACCGCAGTTCAAGCCATTGCGAGATACCAGGGCAGTTAGGGCATTTAGGCATTTCCACACATCATAGTAACCCAAGTTTGATCTTCTTTTTTTTTCTTGTACCTCGTATTTATTTTTTGTCAAAGGCCCTAAACATTGCGTGCTAATAATTTTTGCCTTAACTCTACGATCTATTTAGTTAAAAACATGGAGATTGCATTTCCATTTTCATATATTTTGATTAAATTGTTCTTAAGGAATTAATTAAAGTCATTAAGGGAGAATCACAAGTCATGCTGATTTAAGATGATGATTGAATTGCATCTTAGCATCTGTGAGAAGTAGAATGGAAGATCGAAGACAGCAAAAGACAGCACTTAGCAAATGCTGATTCTGAAACTAAAGATACAATCAAAACTTGAATATGTGCAGAAAGCATATTCAAACGTAAATAGGACTAACTCGACAAGAAAGAAGAAGAAATAGGAAAATAGTCGGTGTAAGACCGTCACCAGAGCTTTATCTCATACTCTAGTAATGCTAGAAAGAAAATGCTAATTCTAGAGTGTTAAGACATACCACTGGCTAACTAATGAGAAGACGTTCTTTTGTTGTAGATGAAGCTAACGAACCTAAAACAGGCTTTTCTTTTTCTTCCGGCTGTTGCCACTTGTTATCAAGGTTTGGTCTTCCAAACAGCTGGGATCCTGCCAACCTTTGATCGGAGCTGAGTTTACCACCTCAACACATGTCACTAACACTTTCTTTTTCCTTTGGTTTTTCCCTGTTCCTTATCCCGCAGCAAAAGAAAACAAGATCTAACAACGGCATTACTGCAGAGTCGTTAACGTTCGAGAAGAGAAGCTTATTGAATTTCATAAGTTCAATCCAAACTTATTGGTTGACACCTATGACATATGAGAATAATTTTCATACAGGAGAATAAAATACAGGGTGTCCAGAATTTAAGTGTCGATTTGTTTGAATTGCATGTGCTAATGATATATGTTTATCACACGTTACGTTGAACACGCCGCGTTCCATTCATAACGTGACACACTTCCGATCTTACCACTGTGGCACGAAAGACGTTCTGGAGCATTCGTGGCGTTATGACTGCAGTAGCTTCTAATTTGGTCTGGGATCTCTACCAATGGGCAATGCGTTGGTGGAACATACGTCCCAAGATAAATCTCTACACTAAGAAATACACGTCATTAAAAAAAGTGCAGACATTTATGGCATAATGGTATGGTGTCCCGTCCTGCTGGAAGTAGAGTGTCTTTACACGTTCGTTCTGGTCAAGTTGTGGTAACAAAAACTGTCGCAGCATATTCAAGTATCCCATTAATGATGTTTTTGGCGAAAAATAACGAACCATAAATGTTATTTTATACTCTTTAACTTTGGGAGAGTCTCGCTGGAACTGCAAATGTTCAACTGGCGGTGAGTCAGCCCAGATGATCCAGTTATACTATCTGTTAACCTTTAATGTGGAAGTATGCCTCAACATACTCGAGGATGCTGCGATCTTCATTTGCTGCAAGTAAATCCACACACATTCTGACACGATCTGCCAAATCCTCGACATGTAAATGGCCAGAACCTGCAGATGATACGGCTTTTTCTTCAGCGTGTAACGCAACACTTTTGCACCGTCGAGCGTGAAATGTTCACCTCCCATGACAAATGCATCTGTCCCAACGTATCTGCCAGTCTTCAAAGGCATCTGGAAACCATTTTTCGGCGGGCCCTTCAGAGTCGTCCTCGCAGCCTTCACCACTGCTTCTGACGAGAGAAAATGCCTATCATGAAGAAGTTCCTTTAATTTTGGGAAAAGGAAAAAGTCACAAGAGAGCGTGAGGGACACACTTCACGCTGATATTTTTTGTAAGATATTTAGCAACAACATTTGCGACGTTGGACCTTTCATTATCGTGGTGCAGCATCCAGCTTGTTACATGGAAATGTGGCCTTGCAAAGTTTTCAGGAATCTCTGTAGTATTGCTCAGTTACAGTTGTGTATGCAGATATGACATGATGGCAAACCATTCCTTGAGGATCGAAAATTAAGAAAATAACTTTCCTAGAACAAGCAATACATTTTTTTTGTGTGCGCGGATATTTCTATGCAGAGACTTGCTGTTTGTTCTCAGATTCCAAATTATGTAGCTAAGTTTCATCAGCAGTGTTTACCTTTGAAAGAAACGCCGCATAATCTTCAACTGCATACAAATTGCACGCATCAGTCTTGGAGCCCACTGTGTACAAACACGTCTCACATGCAACTGTTCAATTACAACAAGTAGGAGGCACACAGTGGATTTTTCACAGGAAATGAGTACACCCTATTTTGAAACTGATTGCATATCCTCTTTGTAATTGTTCAATCGTCTTCGAGTTGGCCTCCAGTAACATTGCATAGCCCAGATTGAAGATTTAATCAGACAAAATCGGAATTTCAGAGCGCATATTGTTCGTCGCGGGTAACCCCCCTCCATTTTTTTGTATGCGAAACTAAACTTGTTTCAACTTGCAACTTGAAACTAGTACTATGTACATTTTGCATACTGTAAAGTTAATTTTAGAGCAATAAATTATGTCTGTAAAAAGTGAACATTCTTTAATGAACAGTCCTATTACATATATAGTTTTGAACTTGTGGAAGTACTTATTGCACTTATAATAATAGAGTTAAATTATTTTATTGGTGTATAAAATAAATGCAGAATTAGTAAAGAATATAACAGAATTCTGTAAATACTGTATTAAAATCTAGAATGAAATTTCCAGTAAAAATTCATATAAGAGCATCAAATTAGTTTTCGTTTATGGGAGTAAAATTTGGATGCTGAGTGGTAATAATAAGAATAGAAAGAAATAAGATGCAGGAATGAATAATGATATTTTAGAAAATACATATAAGATATACATGCTTGGGACATTAGAGTAAATTTTACAAAACTGTTTCTCATACTAGATAAACTGTTGATATTAACCTGGTGGTCTAGTGGTAACTATAATTGGCTCGTAGATCTAAGATCGCGGATTCATTCCCAGTATAAGATTTTTTTTCGGGCGTAAAAATCCTATGTATGGATACCTTCGGAAGGGAAGTAAAGCCGTTGGTCCCGTGTCGTACATTTACGGCATGAAAGGAGAGGCCTCTGAGCAAAATTTATCGGCTGTTTCACGTCCTGAATTGAATAGGACGCTGATGACCTGAGATGTTAAAGAACGTCCTTAGATAAACCAAATCAAAAGCCAATAAGGGGATGGACATATTCTCAGTAACACCTGGTCTCGATACGGGATATAGGCAACATCAACTAATAATGAACGCACTAGTTATTTATTCATTCCCGCTGCCCTCTCTTGCCAAATAAATATTAAAGCAATTGCATCTATTGCCCAAAACGCACCCCCCTGATGAGTGACGTAAGTTCGGGAGGACATAATGCGGACTGTATGGGGAATACGGGCCACGTCACGTTCCGCAGCTCTCCAGCCACACCGCTTCCCCATGATTTGAATATCGAATTATTTTCCCCTCGCTATGTACTGCCATGGAAGTTAATTCATTTTTTTTCTCCACAAAAATGAGTTATGTCCCAAAAATGTACACAGCAGTAATGGCCTAGCATGCGCTCTGATGAGCAATGGAGGAACAAGTGAATGTTAGCCGTAATGGTAGAGTACACCATGCATTAAACATTGAGTGAAATACACGAATGTCATAATATACAAGCCACTTCACGAATACATGAAGTGAGCAAGGACAAATTCAAGATCACCTGCACGCTGTGAAACGTTAGTTTCAGAGATTTAAACAATTATATTTTAAATATTCAGAACCATTTAACGGTTTTAACCGTAAGCGGTAGTATAATTATATGTAGTAACTACCGCCAGGGGTGGCCGAGGTCGTTAAGGCGCGGAATCGTGAGCGGAATGTCTGGAGTTCGAATCCCCCAGGACCATTCATGGCTGTGGTTTTTCCAGGTTTTCCTCAGTCTTCATAAATGGCAAATGCCAGCAGATACCCTAAACTTAGTCCTGGAACGTTTCTTTCCTTAAATAAAAAAAAAAAATAAAATAAAATAAAATAAAACGCCTTTCCCAATATATCACTTCATCTCATATATCATCAGTGCCCACTATTGCCTCAATAGTTAAAACGGGCGTTAAACACAATTAAAAAGTAACTTGTAATTATTAAACGTATTGTGTGTGCTAAATGCAGCATTTTCCCTTTAAGGGGGCAATACCAAAAGAGACTATTAAGCCATCTTTATAAATCACATTTTATAGTTACATACACAAAAATTAATAGAAATACTCAACATGGTATACTTCTTAAAATTATTTACGAAATACATCTCTTTTTACACTGGCCTGCGATGAAATTATGACCTCAAAATGTGCATATTTTCGAGCAGTAACATCACCAAGAATTCAAAACTATGGTCAGAATCTTCCTTGTTTGAAATTATGTTAATGTGATATACACTTTTTACAGAAATTTATTAAGGGATTATATAGCAAACATAAATGCATTTCCATTATTTACTTAATTGATAGTGCGTTGTAGTTTAGAATTATGCTGTAAGCTTGTAGAAGACTGTAGTGAATTCATATTGATAAGTGGGAAATTAGGAAAAAGGAAAGGTAGAAGTAGGTAAAACTCCCAACAAGCTGCCTTCATGCAGTTCTGATTAGGTCCATTTAAATCTGTAATCATGCAATTGCCTACACACGTGTACGACTTCTAGAGCCTCCTGGAATATTTCACAAATGAGCCAGTACATAAACATAAGTAGATATCGTTCTTTGTGCTGTTTAGTAAATGTAAACAGCATGTCAATTCGAGGCTGTAAAGCGAGCCGAATCATTTTTGTTACATTTGTGATAAATGTGTGACAATGAGACAAAGACCCTTCGTTAAAATGCACATCATACATATATAGGTGTGCCACTTGATGATTAAGATAATTCTCATTGCCTTATGAGGCCTGCAGAATATGCGTCGAACTCAGATAATGTGTAACGTTTAATAGAAAAACTTCATTACCTGAGATATCGATGATATGGCAAAAACATTGAAATTACTGCTATTTTTGCTCTTGTAAATTATTAACATTAAGTTAGTACTCATAATTACTATAACTTTTTTAACATTTGCACATATTTGTGTACAAAGTTGAACTGCAAACTAATTATTAAATAATTATCTCTTTGTAAACTTTTCTAAATGATTTATCAACCTAGTTTATCGTGATGCAAACTTTAAGATTTCCTCCCAGTAAAAGTTCGGTTGTGTCGCGGTAATGCCAAATTAAAGGCCTAATTATAATTGAAATCTTGACAACGTTCTATAACCTGCCTATACGCTTTGTTAAGACAGTTTAGTTCATAAACGCCAATCAAAGAATCATCAAGCAAAATTATTTCTAAAATGGTATTATTGTTAGATTTGTTGTACACGGTGGCCCATGAACAACCGGCCCCGCCTCGTAGATAAAACCTTTTGCAATTGTTTAGGTTTGTTTTAGTAGAGTTTGAATATACACAAACTACAGCACATGACATAAGAACGGATGTGGCTCGTTTTTTCGCATGCGACAGATCCCGTTATAAGATTTCTTTATTGATCTTTACAGGAAAAGCAACACCAAAAGTATGACTGCAAAATTCTCCCGCGTTTATTTAATCGAAACGGTACGTCTACATTATTGCAATCGATGGAGATATGAAGACGTTTTTCAATATTCGTTTCATATGTACAACCGCAATTGCTACATTCCTTCGGAAATCATTAAAATAAAGATGGACATCTTTTGAATGAGGGTTATGAATTATGTAAATGTTAGTTATGGAAATGTGCTCTCTTTCAAACAAAGAGCTCATTTAGACACGAAGTAGCAAAAATACATTGTATTGAAGAGAATGGATGTCAAATTTGTTGCACATGTTGTAAGTGCTACAAAATGAATATTATGTTAAGCATGAGTGTATTTAAGTGCTACACATAATTCAGCAATTTCTTCAACGTGAAGGTAGACAAGAAGTAAGCCTGCATATTTTTAAAAGGAAATACGCAGAACCGACGTAGTGCGATTTATTTGATGTCAGTTTTCTGATGTGGCCTCGAATTGGAGAGGGAGAGAGCTAGCTAAGGCTTACCTCCTTCGCTCTTTGCCTTTGATCTTTGGGCATTATGCCTTCGGCTCACTCGATAACCCGAGCGAAAATATTATAAAAAGCCACTCTCAAACAGAAAAAAATTCATCATTTCCAAACCTTCTTGCTGGATTACATACAGCACCCCTGAAAAACAACGGCTCCCAACGCAGCAAAGAAAATATCGTTCATAATTATTTAAGCGGATGCATGGTACTTTATTTTTATACCTCTTTTAAAAAACTTATTATATTAATATATGTAATTAGTTTAATATACAAGAATATACAAGAGTTATGAAATATTAGTCGCATTATATTTAAATTTGGGAGACCATTTATCCTAGACCAGCAAGTTGTTACATTACGTCAGATATGCAAGTAGTTTTCAATAAAGTATTATTATAAATTTAGGACAACATACCTTTAATCATCCTTATAATTTTGATGATTTTTGTCAAAGTGCCCCTGTTGGGTGCTATGCATCTGTCCTGGCGTTTCTGCCAGTTCTTCAGAATCTCCTCCCCAGCCTTCAAAACTGCTTCTGATAGTGGTAAATCCTCCCACGAAGCCGTTTCTTCAATTTGGAGAAAAGGAAAAAGTCACACGGGCCTATGAATTATAGGGAGGATGAAGGGCACATCTCACATGGATTTCTGTAAGATATTCAGCAGTTTTTGCGATGTGCGGTCATGCGTTATCGTGGTGCAGCATCCGCCTGTTGTACTAAAATATAGCCTTTTGAATGTGATATGGCCTTGCAGAGTTTTCAGGACGTCTCTGTAGTATTGCGCAATTACAGTTTTATGTGCAGATACGACCTTTTTTTAAATAGTGTTTAATGCCTGCCTGCTTTTATTACTGAGGTGGTGTAACTGATGCTACATGAAATTAAAATATAAATTGGGAAAGGATTTTCTTTTTGCTTTTTTTAAAGGAAGGAAGCGTTCCAGGCCTATGTTTAGGGTACCTCACCGGCATTTGCCATTTATGAGCAGTGAGGAAAACCTGGAAAAAATCTGTCAGGGAGGACGGCCCTGGTGGGATTCGAACCCCAGATCTCCCGCTCACATATCCGCGTCTTAGTGGCGGTGCGGTACGACATGCTGGTAAACCATTCCTTATATTTTCGACAACTATAACTTTCCCAGCAGAAGCTACCACTTTTTTGTTTGTTTTGTTTTTGTATTGATCGAAATGATGTGCCAAGTGTGATCAGTAGTGATTATCTTTGAAAGAAACTTCGTATTTTCATAAGTTTTGGAACCCACCGTGCTTCAACATGTTGATTTGCAAATTTTCAGTTACTAACGTGTGTGTGTGTGTGGCACATAGTGAAAATTTCAGAATTTCTGAAAATGTACTTAAAAGTCTTTTCGACAACGACAGCAAATATATTATGCTATCTTCAGTTAGAGCACAAACTGAAATGTCGGACCCACATGTCTGAAATTGATTGCCTCTTCTCTCTAAAAAGTTTAAACCATCTTTGAACTGTGCTATGGGGAAGAACAAACTCTCCATAGGCCTCCTGCTCCTTCAGAGCAATGTATTGTTCCTCGCATATTACCTTCATTCTGTAGTAGCATGTGTTAACTAGCACAGGCGGGAACCGAAGTGACAACAATGAAACTAGACATTACGCATTGAGATAACAAAATATCTCAACTAAAACAAACCCATAAACAACTGCAAAAGGTGCAACTCCCCTTTTATCTACTAGGCGGGCCGGTTGTTCGTGGGTCACCGTGTACTACAAATCTAACAATAATACTATTTTAAAACTGTTTTTGCTTGATGATTCCTTGATTGGCTGAACTTAACTGTCTTAACAAAGTGCACAGATAGGTTAGAGAACGTCAAAGATTTCAATTATAATTAGGCCTTTCATCTCCATTACCACGACTCAAGCCTAATTTTTTCTAGGAGAGAATCTTAAAGTCAAACTTTAGCCCGAGAAATTATGCCTGTAAAAACGTATGACCATTCTTTATTAAACGTCCCTCGATTTTTGTTGATGTCAGCAAATAAGAGGGACGAAGACACTTGTGCCAGTGTGCTGCATTTGTAGTCTGAGGAAATGTATGATTTTCAGACCTTGGACGTCATATGCCACTTTCACATTACCTGGTTCTTGATAGTTTTCTGAAAGATGTTTGCTGTACTGATGTTTCAACTCTTGCTCTAATAAGATCGTGCCGAATATGATGACCCTGTCGATGAACGCGCAACTTTCCCAGGTGTAACGTATTTAATTGTCGACCCATTTTTGAACATCCGTAAGGTAATGATGTACTCAAGCAAATCTTTCAACAGGTGCAACAACGTCAGTTATTATAGATTCCGAAAATGAAAATGGCATATTTATGAGGCTGTTAACGTTCTAGCAGGGGCAATTTTTATTCTTTCTCAACGAAACTCACAATATTTCATTAAAATAAATAAGTAAAAGTAAATTCTGAAAATCAGGGCAATCGAGCCATCACTGAAAACGAACGTATAAAGCGAAATTTAAAAATGTTTCTAGCGGCCGCAATTTGAATTATTTTAAAGAAAAAATCCGTATGTTCCATTGAATCAAAACAAGAAAAATAGTTTCTGAAAATCAGTGAAATCGGATTATAAAGAATGGATGTTTACATGAAACCCAATTTACTTTTTCGCAACGAAGCTCTGTATATACCATTTTAATAAAATATAAAAATAGTTTTTGAAAATGAGGGAAATCGGACATTTGGAGTGGGGGTTTACCTGAAATCCAAAATTAAAAATCGCTGTAGCAGCACCAGTTTTTTCTCAACAACATTGGGTATATACCATTTAAATAAAATAAGAAAATTAGGGGTATCGAGATCATTAAAAACCAAAATTTAAAGAATGTGAGATAAAGCAAAAATTAAAAGTAGCTCTAGCGGCAACAATTTTTGTTTTTTCTCAACAAAACTCGATATAGGCCATTGAAATAAAATAGGAATAATAGTTTTTGAAATTAAGTAAAATCAAATTATTAGGAGGGAGGTTTACCTGAAACCCAGAATTTAAAAATTATCTTAGCGGCACCAATATTTGCTTTTTTTTCAAAACGAAAGTTGGTATATGCCTTTTAAATAAAATAAGAAAAATAGTTCAGGGAAATCAGACCATTAGGAGTGTTGGTTTTCGTGACATCCACAATTTAAAAATCTACCGCTTATCTAATATGTGTATAAGAATTATATTTACATGCAGGAGTGCTGTATAACAATCTTCAGAAAACGTCTGCATTACATTTCAAAAGTTTAAGAAAATTGATTGAACTTTCGATTATATATTGTTGATTGTTTTTATTTGCTTAGTTCATTGTAATGTTTTTAAATAATAATATTTTTTTTTGTTTTATTAAAACATATGACTATCTTCTTAAATATACAAGATAAGTCGAACTTTTCCGTTATTTCTCTCTATTTAAGTGAATGTAAAGATGAATTCAAGGGCTCAGTTCATAAAAGTGGTTGCATTTAAAACGTTTAAAAATATCCACACATTAACTTGTTTCATTTCATTAATTAATATGGCCATAATTCGGATTTTTTATTCATTTTAAATGATTAAATTGCTGAGGAAATCGATTATTTAACACAGCTCCTGCGTAATGGACCTTTTGTTTTTAAAGGCTTGTCTTGAGTTGCTGACGCCCAATTCTTCGTACCAGTCATTTTCATTAGGTTTAGTTATTCTTGCTATTCACAGATTTCTTTCATCATTCTGATTTTCAAAATGAAATGCTCGTCGTATAGTTTTCTTCTGACATTCGTCCAATGTGGTCGTACCACAGCAGATTCTTGTTGGTTCATTTTTTCTTTTATTTCATTACTTTTTACTCGCCGTAATCTTAAAGGCCCTGCTGCTCCTTCACAATCCATATATTTCTACTGAACAAAGCATTTGTTTTTATCTTTGGCTCAGTGACCAACCTTCTTCTCCTTCTTAAGTAGAAGTACTTTCAATTGATACACTTCAATGTCATACATTTTCCTTTCATTTCCAAAGAATCCTATTATGAGTTATAAGTGCACCTCTGGCTTGTCGAAAACACAGGTCTTGTATTTCTTCTATACAAGAGCCTTATTATCAACAATGGACTCCAAATATTTGAAATGATGTTCTGACTTTATATACTCCACATCTTCCCCATCTCCTCCAACCCTAAATACTCTCTCTCTCTTCTTGCCGTTGCTATGTACGTTTATCACCATGTATTCTGCATTGTCAGGGTCCTGCATCATCAATAAACAATAGTAGAGAGAGTAGATTGTTTTACCCTTAACAGGAACCCCTAAATCATGGAAAGTTGCCAAGCATCTGACTCTCTCTCTCTCTCTCTCTCTCTCTCTCTCTCTATATATATATATATATATATATATATATACATTCTATATATATAGCATATTTAAACAGTGTTGGACAGTTGCCTCTATCCCTATCTCAAACTATTTTCTAGTTCTTAATTCTTGTGACAACCACCTTCATTTCTTCACTGCTGCTTAGCGTCTACTATATTTAGTTTTGTCATAAACATGGCATAAACAAAGCTCGAATGTTGATAATCTAAAATGCCCATAAACGACATATGATCCAAAATGACCTAAAATTTTAGTAATTTAGCATGTGTCATAGTTTTGTTACCCTCAGGGGTACGGGGAATGGCGACCCCAGGGTACCAGAGCTACCTTGTGCCCGAAGGTATAACTTAGCAAACCTGTCTCCAAGGGATTTAAATATGGAGATCTCGTCCTCCAGGTTGTGGGTTAGAAGTGAGGGTTAACACCCCACTCCTGGAAAGAAAATTATGTTATTGAAACCGAAATAAATAGCCGGCTGGAGAGCAAGTTGATGCTCTCTTTGCTATGGGCGGGGGAAGACTAAAATTGGATGTTGGAATGTAAAGACCTTGTGGGATACAGGAATTGTACCACAAGGCATAATGAAAATTGGAAGACCAAGGATAAATTGAAGAACAATCCAATTAGAATTGAAAAAAAAAAATAAAAATAAATAGTGTTTAAAGCCTGTTTTAACTACTGAGGCATAGCAGGCGGAGGGCACTGATGATACATGAGATGAAATTATAGACTAGGAAAGGACTTTATTTTTTTTCTTTTAAAAAAGGAAATGTTCCAGACTTTTTAGGGTCCTTCCTGGCATTTATCATTTATGGGGACTGAAGAAAACCTGCAGAAAAACCCAGTCAGGGAGGACGGGGTTGGTCCTGGTGGTGTAGTGGTTACCATACTTGCCTCCTAAACCCAAGATCGCGGGTTCGATTCCGGCCAGGATCGATTGATTTTTTTCGGGCATAAAAATCATAAGTATGGCTTCCTTCTGAAGGGAAGTAAAGCCGTGGGTCCCGTGTCGTACATTTACGGCACGAAAAAGAACCTCAAGCCTGAAAGAAGAGACCTCTGAGCAAAATTTGTCGTCTGTTTCACGCCTTGAATTGAATGGGACGCTGATGACCTGAGCTGTTAAAGAGCGTCCATAGATAAATCAATTAAAAAAAAAAAATCTCATTTCCACCGGAAGGTCAGGGGATTTTTAAACCAGCACTTATCGTAGCAATGGATTGGACACGGGAGCTACGGTTAAGGCTGAATAGAGAGCTGATATTTGCACCTTTCAAAGCATTTTCTGTATTTCATATTACATGACATTGGCTGACATTGTCGTAAGAATGCATCGTTTGTTTCAGAAACATTCTGACATCGGCTGGAATGGACAAGTTCCGTGACGGACTTATTTGAAGCCGATGCTGTTGTCCTGAACTGCCTGACCCATCATCCTAGACGGAACTTGTCCTTTCCGGCCCAAGTTGAAATGTTGCTGAAACAAACGCTGGTTCTTACGACACAATAAGCATACAATTTGGGGAGAAAAAAAAAAAACCCCTTTCAATTGCGAAAGCACAATGTTCATTCGACCGAGTACCATATTGATTGCCAAGTAATACTGTGCAGGAGCGAGCCCCCAAGGTCATGTAATGTGACTTACAGAGAATGCTTTGAACTGCACTATGCAATGGTACAAACAACAGTTCTCTAGTAAGCTGTGACTAATAATAGCACACCAAATAAAATGGGGCATTCTTTCTGCCGCACTCTATATGCAGAGGCAGAAATTACAGAAGTGCAGCTGTAGTGCGTGAATGCAAATTTCATTATAAGATGTCAAAAATTGTAACTGCGGATGGTCTCCACTATAACACAGGTGAGCAGTTATTATGAAATAAAAGTAATATTGTATTGTTTCATGTACCGCCAAAGGATACATTAATTTAATATATGGTCAAAATCATGTAACTTTATTTGCTTGGATATTTTAACTTTTGCATAGTTCAGCTTAATTCGGAAGTCCCAAGTTATTAAATAAAATAACATTTGGTTTACCATTTCCGATAACTGCCTACAGATATTTTACCGTGACATAATCTTCCACTTAGCAACAAGCAGCATCATGCTGAACTTAGTGCAATCACGATGCTGGGGAAATACCCTACAATCTACTAACTGTCCTCTCATTGGTTGCTACAATTTAATCCTAGGACGTTGTTTACCATATTTGGTAAATACTACATCATGACATAGATACCCCTCTAGGCATTCGCAAGCCTATTTTAGAATCAACAGAACGACTCTTCTGCATGCCAATAAGCACCATCAGTATCCAACGGAGTTGGTGACATCTCCCTGGAGGTCCCGGCAGTCTTCATGGCTTAATGCTTAACATTGAAACTCTTAATTGTGTGATAGTTTCTACGTGCCACTCCCAGCGAAATATAAATAAAATATATATTTTGTAAGCCTAATCATCATATTGTATGTCCTTGTATGTCCTCAGAAGAGGACGTTCTCTGGTGTAGTTGCTTACGGGAGCCCGGAACGCTGAGGAGGCCATAAACCGCTATACATGGGGAACAGTAAACCCAAGGGGACAAGTGTCACGTCACTTTTTAAAATACCTTCCGGTGATGGGGGTAAACTTTTTAAATACGTTAGGGGAATACCCCGCTAGGTGGTTGTACAGTTAACTTTAAACCAAATAATGTAAAGAAATGTTTTAAATTTTCAAATAGAAGTGGGTGGCATGCGTTGGCAGGTGAATTTGAACCAGCCAATAGTAGATGTACATTTTGAATTTTTAAAGCAAGGTGCGATACTTGCGCGTGCTTGTGTGACCCCCTTTGAAACCACAGTTTAGTTAATTTGAATCGAATATGTAAGAGGGCGTTTTGCTCTGTTGGGGCATCCATCCGTAAGTTTTACACGCGGTGTTGTAGTTTAAGTTTGCTCTGCTAGGCCACAAGTTTTAAGTTAGTTCATCGGTTCGTCAGTTTAGCAGCTCAGTTTAGATAGATTTAGTCGTCTCTTTGAAAGTCGCTCAGCTAAATTTATATTCGACATAAATATCTATAATACGCAGAACAGCAGAAGAACGCGAAAGATCTTGCGAATAATAACTTATTATACATATCGCGTGATCATTTACACTCGATATTCCCTCCCAATCCTTTTGAGTACTAGTCACAAAATACCAGAAAAACCCTGAGATATTGTCATGAAGCGTGGACAACAACATTGAAAGAATCATTAGTCAGTCAATGATACACAGCTACAAAATATGGCTTTCAGCAACTAAACCTCTTCATAACGTGAGGTCCATACCAAATCGCTTCAATTGTAGAAAAAGTTCAGATTTAAGAACTTTAAAATGCGTTTGAACAAATAAAAAATAAAAGAATCTGGCATGGTGTAAAGTTGTTTGCTCCTATCACTGAAATTCCTAGAGCTATACTCTCTAACTCACTTACTTACTATTGGTGTTCAAAGTTGAACGAATAGAAATGCGGAGGAAAGTGGAAACTGGCGTGACCTTGGAACAGCATGGCTTGTATGCAGTTGCGGTTGCAGGTCATAAATAACTCCCTCTATGTGGATAACACACATTAGTACAAGCTTGCTACAAAGCTTTTTATTTAATCTCTGGGTCAAATATTAAAAGCTATAATTGACTTTCACTGAAAGTTATTTTAGCATTTTCGTGCATTTGTGTATAATAACTCGGTTATGCAGGGTGACCCAATGGAATATGACAGTTTTCAATACTTTCTTGTGGGACTCTCGTATAGATTAAACAAAAATACTTTTACAAGAAACAATTAGCACAATGCAATTCATTAATATGAACTTATTTTATAAAAATCACATTTTTAAGTGGTCTCCATAACAACGAACACGTTCGTGTAATCGGCTCGGGAAGTTCACCATAACGCGCTGCAATAAAACGTGATCAATGTCAATAATATCAGGAGTTATGTTTTCTTTTAACTGCATGATGGTCCGTGGTCCTTTGCAGTTCACTCTACTTTTCAAGTATTCCTATAAAAACAGTCTGCAGCCGTCAGATCGGGTTGGCTAAGCAACATCAGCAAATCAAGAAATTATGCGTCCAGGAAACTGGATCGTGTTCATTGTTTCACGGGCGGTGTGAGTTGTGACACCATCCTGCCGGAACTAAACTAATTTTATATCATCCAAATGAAAATTCATTGTTGCCAGCATTTCTGGCGCATTAAATTCTACCCTAAATCTTCTGTGAATGTAGGAGATTGGCTTAGATTCCATAAATCTTGTAACAACGAATACACGTTTTTTAACCGTCGAATCATGAATACTTTGTTTACTAACTGGACAGAATAAATTGCATAGTTACACAGCAACCAATACCATAACTGTAATGAAAAATCGCTAGAAATGGCAGCGTTTTGAAAACCGTCATATTTCATTGGGTCACTTGTGATTTTTAAAAAAGAAATTCAAATGAATAAATTGCATTGTGCTACTTGTTTCTTGAAAAAAGTATTTTATTTAATTATATACGAGCGTCCCACAAGAAGGTTCTGGAAAATCTGTTCCATTTGGTCACCCTGTAGAATGCTTGATACAACTTTGAACTTCCATTCATGCTCTGTGTACATACAAAGGATCAACGTATGGAATAATGTAAATTGCTGCATGATCTTTTTATTGGTAGGAATGCAACAGATCGCTATAGCAAGTTTGAGCCAATAACTTCGCTACCAAGTTCCTTATCCGCTCTTTCGTCTTATCTTTTGTTCAAATTGCTGTGGAAGATGCTTGCTGAGTCACTTCTGGACGCAGCGAGCACTTTGCAAGACGAGTCTTCGTGTCTCTCTGCTACTTGTGGAGACCGCGGTGAGGAGGAGGGGGGACGGCGGAAGAAGCGGCGTCTCTTCCTTACACAGGTTCTACATCCACTGTGTGTGGTTCCCTTGGGAAGAAAGGGTAGGAGGAACGAGTAAGCGAGATCGGCGGGGGTTCCCTGGGGATTACTGGAGAGTGGCTGTGGCAGCTGTTTCGGGCGCGACGGTAGGGTGGGGGAGGGAAACACACATACACACAACACGGCTACTTTCTCACTCACCATTATTGTTGTATACCAACGTGAGACTGGGTGGGGTCTTCCGTGGTTGTACAGCTAGTCACACTGCAAACTTATCCTTGCGTTGAACTTGCATGTCTGCGACTGGAGGTCCGGCTGAGTACATCCCAGTAATACTTGCGAGGGAAGAAGAACAACTGTTTATGTAGCTTTATACTCGACTTAATTGCAGTGTACATATCAACACGCGTTTAAAATGAGACGGTTCTACAATTCTACAACCCTTTTAGATCTTTCATGGGCAACTTTTGAATCCTCAGACGTTAGCTAAATATTTTGTTCTTCAAGCACGTGAACTCATTCAAGAATAAAAATGAGCCACAATGTATTGTTGCAGAGTGTCGCATTTATCTTGGTCATCCATATGCTTTCTTAGTCTAAATGTAAAAAATTGTTTCAAACTATATAAAACTGTTTAACTTTAATAAGGAACTAATACAATGAACAATCTTTTCTTGTAAACTTGTTCATTAAAAAGATTGCGCTTCATTAAATATATATATATATATATATATATATATATATATATATATTAACCTGTGTTATAGATGTTGAAGATGATGCTCCTCAACGGCAATACATTGCCGACATCTCCATAGATAATTCCTGTAATTTTCAGCATTGAGAGATCCTGTCTGTCGTAACTTTTTAGCAAGTGATTTCTTTTGAACACTGATAAGTTAAGTGGTGCTACACTTTTAGGCCTACATAGCTAAAGCTAAGAAAAGCTGTAGGTCAAGCGGATCAAGTAACACATAACGTTATCCACGCCTCTCGGGGCAGTTGTATGTTTGCATGAATCTCAAACTACACTCGAACTATAGTGAAATTGAGTAATTGCATCAAAGCATCAGAAAGGTATTTTCTTGAACCACATTGAATTTTATTTTCTGGTATGTTTTTCCAAGTTTTATTTTAAGAATGGTATATCTTGAAGTTAAAGGAGTAAATAAAAACATATATAATATCATTTGAACAAAAATTAAGTAATGACTCGTCTGTTCTTGTTATACACGTTATGATATAGGTACATAATACGTACTGATAATAAAAAGGCGGTCCCATATAGAAATAATATTTGTTTGAAAAAAATTCTTCTTTTGGCTAAGCAAGTCAAATTATATATCCTGTATATAGAAAGAGCTTTATGACATTAAATTACCACATTTAAAAATTAACGTTTAGAGTAAACTACACCTGCATAAAAATTACGACATTTTGGTAGATATCTACATATATGCGCAGTGTGCAACTTGAACAGTTTTTTTTTTCTTTCTTTGCAGATATCGATCAAATGTGATGGGGCTGTTTTGACATTTCATGCACCGCTTTAGAGAGGTAAGTTAAAGTTTATATAATATGTATACGAAAAAAAAAAATTAGGAAAAAATGTACGTTTTTCTCCGTGGATTCAAGAATTATTGTTAAAACCTAGACATTATTATAAAATATCATGACGAAAGGCGGAAGACTTACTTTAGATGATGTACTTTATGTAACGTAACAATTTATGAACAGCGGCCAAACAGTCGCCGAAATAATTACATTTCTAATGATGCTTGTTTCTCTCGCCGGTTGGCCAGTGCCGAATAGAGAGGAGTACATCATATACTGGAAGGATTCTAGTTAAAAATATTCTATTAACCGCACTTAGCAGATAGTGTTCAGCAAGCAAGTTTTTTTAACGGTGTTTACGCCCGTTTTTACTACTAAGGCACCACAAGCGGTGAACACTGGTGATACATGAAATGAAGTGATATATTGGGAAAGGTTTTTTTTTTTTTTTAAAGGGAGGAATCGTTCCAGACCTAAGTTTAGGGTATCTCCCTGGCATTTGCCAGTTATGAAGACTGAGGAAAAAACCTCAGGCAGGGTGGACGGTCCTGGCGGGATTCGAACCCCAGACCTCCTGCTCACGAGTCCGCGCCTTAACGACCTCAGCCACCCGTGGCGGTAAACAAGTTTTGTTAGGTAGAACTATTTGCAGTAAATAGAACATTTGACTCCAAGTCTCCTAATTCGTTGATTTCCATCTGAAATCTCTTTTCTATGAGAGTTGGCCATTTAAAAATAGGACACCTGCTGAAAAAAAAAACAAGTAAACAAAATATAATCTTGATTCAGCTAGACGTTTGCACATATTTATTGAGACACTTATCCCATTGTGAACGCCTGCAGAAGCATTCTCTTAGTTGCTGCTGTTAAACTGCGTTCTGCAATTACGTGTGCGAAATGTTAATTAATGAACCCAGACATTTCTTCAGTTTTGGAAATAAAAAGTAATCGCTGGGAGCCAAATTCGGCGAACATGGCGGACATGGAAGCACTTGGAACGAAGATATTGCAGCAGCATTCCAGATGTGTGTGAAGGCAGCTATAAACAGATGAAATAACCTTATAACTGCTCCCCTGATTATAAAAATTGCAGCAAAGCCGGTATTATTTGAGTTTTTATTATTACGTAATGATGATAAGAGGTGAATTATTTTTGAAAGACGCAAGCTGTAGATTTTTAGCATGGATAGCATCCTTCAGTTGGTCCAGTATGATGTTTAATACTCCGCCGTGATGGTTCTGCTCTTCTGTAGGTAATTTAGGAGCACCACACCATGAGAATCTCAGAAAACCGTAGCCATGACTTTTCCTGCAGATGGAACCGTTTTTGCTTTCTTTGGTGCACTTTCACCTGTTACCACCCACTGTTTGGACTGTCCTTCGTCTCTGGTGTGTAGTGATGAATCCATGTTTCATCTACTGTTATAAATCGTCGGAGAAACTCACTGGAATTGCTAAGTCTAAACACTCTCGTGAAATTTTCATTCGAATGCGATTTTGGTCCATTGTTAACAAACGCAGCACCCCACGAGCGGAAAGCTGTCTCATATACAAAACTTCGTGCACACTGCCTATCGACTCTTTGCAATGTCTGCCAACTCGCGTACCTTCAATAGACAGTCATTCAGTACAGCATTAGAAATTTTTGTCACAATCACGTCGGTCGTAGCAGTTTTGGGACGTGCTGAGCGCTCATCATCTTGAATGGACGTAAGACCACGCCTAAATTCAACACTTTTTAACGTCGAAAAGAAGGGGAAGAATCCTTTAAACTGACATCCAATGCATTTTGTATTTCTGTTAGGGTTAAACACTTCAAAACGAATTACTTTGTCATATAACTCTATTTCAGTTTTGTTCCATTTTGTAGAAAATGTTAACACTAGTTTGTTTACACGATCGTCACAAACAAGTAACTACTTACACGTCTGAAACCTTACAGCGCGCCATCTAAAGTTGATACTTAACAACTAACATAGTAATTTGGCCATCTACACGACTTCTCTGGGTTAGGCCGAGAACTTTTAGAGCACCTTTACCTGAACTTCAATAACCCCTCCATCTCGTTATCTGATTTAGGTGGACTCATCGAGATGCAAAGTGTTGACACCGGCCACGAAAAAACATTTAACTGTGTAACACAATTCTAATAATACGCACTCAGGTGTCTGTAGCACAGTTAATGCTCTGTGTGAGCCAGCAACGTTACACAAGGCAAAGGGTAATCTTGTTCGTAATTGGATTTTCTCAAAACTGATTAAATTAAAAAGAAATTTTATTCGTTTTAATTAAAATATTTGAACATTGTCATGTACATATACTTTAAAGAAATATATTTTTAACGTTATACCAAATAAAAACACAAGCTGAAATTACCATCTCCAAAGATTTAAACGTTCTTGCGAGATCCTTTTATCTAAGTATCGAAGATCTAATCATAAAAACACTACGTAAATATTAAAGAGTCGTCCATATGGTCAAACTGCAAAATTCAGACTTTTGCCTTTTTCATGGTACTGCGTTATCTGTGAGAGAGAGGTGGTCTATACATCTGCCATATCGGTAAGAACTTGACTACCTACCACGCCGCCCAGGACATCAGGCTAAGTGATGTACGCCTATCGACTGTGAACGCCTCCAATTGCTCTAACCATTTTGTCATTCAATGGCTCAGCTGCCCCTCCTTCCCTGCTACCCTTTATAGCAATTACCTCGACATTAACCGAATTTCTTCGATTTCTTTGAACGAGAAAGGACTTGGGTTCCTTCTAATGATGCTCCATTGAACAAGAAGACGAGTCATCGAGATCCAGCCGGAAATGGACGTCGTCATCCTCAACGAGCTTTACATTACGTCATCACAACCGAAGCCAGAGGGATAATGGAGGAAAAGAAAGAGAAAGCAACATTTGAAGTTTTGCTGTGGTCTCCATACAGAGAAACTAATGGAGATAGAGCGATCAAGAAAAAACATTATCACCACCACTTCTTAATGTATATTGTACTCATAGATCAAAGATTAAGTATTCAGTCAGGGTAATTGGGTTTTCCGGGCATAAAAATTATAAGTATGGCTTCCTTTGGAAGGCAAATAAAATCGTAGGTTCCGTGTTAGATTTACGGCACGTAAAAGAACCTCAAGCCTGAAAGAAGAGACCTCTGAGCAAAATTTATCGGCCGTTTCAAGCCCTGAATTGAATCGGACGCCGATGACCTGTGATGTTAAAGAGTGTTCGTAAAGAAATCAAAATACTATTACTACTACTTCTTCCTTTGTCGACTACTAAGCTTATAACGTTGAACAATTTTGTCTTTCTTAGGTTCTAAATGAGATTTCCAGTTATTTCCGTATTCTTATCTGAAATGTTTTTGAAATGTGTAAATCTTCGAATTCAAAGGTATTTCCTTCAAAATTTTACTACAGTATAACTACATGGTAAACTTTCCCTCTTAATATCTCTAATGGTTTCAAATATACTTTACTTTTGCATGTTAATTAGAAAAATGTTATATACGACACAGAATTTATAATAAAGCCGAATAATTTTAATATTACATTTTTTTACATTTCTAATCATTGATCAAATGAATTAACCTCATATACTGAATAATATTATGCTTCTCTAAAACCACATGCAATTTTTAACCAAGAAAAAGAAAAATTGAATGCAAAAATAAATAAATAAGTCTTTCTGAAATATAACTAGAATCTTCTGCAACGCTTATAGCTCCTTAACTAACATTTAAGAGCATCTCATGACAAAATGGAATATCAGTTATAAAAATACGACGTTCATATTTGTTGTAAGCATAAGAAAAATCCAAGAAGTTACCAAATTTAATCTGTGGGTACCTTTAACAAATATACCGGGTATTTATATAGGGGTGTTAGACAAGCTTATTTCAGATAGGAAATCTATTGTCCAAGAATAAAAATATTGTACCTATTTAGGAGAATCTAATGCGGGGAAAAAAAAAAAAAAAAAAAAAAAAACCGATGATGCCAAAAAATATACACACACTTTCACAGTGGATATCTAATTAATATATTTCAAAGTTGGACCGAAAAACAACAGTAATGTGTAGTATGATGTTTTGTAAACAGAGGTGACTCATACATTATGTTAGCGTTATTACGTGATAGGTAAATCAACAATGAACAAATGAAGCCATGATTATCGTATGATGTTCAGTAAACAGATGTGACTCATATTTCGTTATGCCAGAGTTGCTACAACAAAATGGACCCAAGATTATCGTTTGAACAGCGGAAAGCAATTTTGAAGTGGTATTGGAAAACTGAGAATATTTTGGAAGTTCAAAGACAATGGATAGGACGATGAGCTCCGATTGAGTTTCCACTGCGTTCTCCGGATCTAACTCCGTTGAACTTCAACCTATGGGGAACTCTTAAGGATGTTGTATACCTTAGAAAAGCATCTACACTGGCGAAGAAATTGAAACGGCATGTGGTGCCAAACGTTGCTCAATCAGTAGTTCAACGTGCTCAGAAGTATATCGATGCCGATGGTGGGCATTTTGAGCAACTGTTGTAACTGTAAAAGTCTAAGATGATTAGTGCTCATCATTTTCTGTTTGTGTGAATTCAGTTTTGTTATGTTACCACAGTTTTTTCTTTGCTTGAAGTGCGTATACATTTTTTGGCACCCTCTGTGTTAAACTCTCTTTAAAGATGTAGTATACCTTTATACAGCACTTTATTCCAGTGCCACATGTCAGTATATTTTGTCGCTACAAGCTATACTAAATTCCCTCGCAACATGCTTGCTTCCATGTTTCTTGGCATGCAGAATGACCTACATTTGGTTTGAATCTTACTCGTGTGGCATCGTTCGTTTCTAGTTCTCCATCTTCAGATAAACACCGATTGCTCTATTCGCAATTAGGTCCTTTCCTAATGAATAAGGTGACAGATTATGATTTTGAAGATTGGAAGATTGGGCCCTAATGACAAGATGTACCAGTTAAATAGATAGTAAACAACGAGACTTAATTTGAAAGCAATGATCGACTTACTTGCCACCTGTATCATACTGGCTGCGACAACAGACAGGCTCCACAACTCCCGCCCGTTACTCGTATTGGAGGATATAATTTCGAATGGAAACTTCATTAGTTATCATACTGACTCATTAGAAACTTAGTTTTTTATAATGTTTTTTTTATTTACCTATTTTTGACAGGTGTCTGCCATATCTACTGACATCCTGCATAGTTCGATCCGATGGATATGACTTACCATTTATCAATAGGTCTGGAATACACAGTGGCCTTCAATTGAACCCCATACATAGGAGGGCAACAGAATGAGTAGGCCACGATGTCCCTCAAGACCTATCCATTTATTAGAGAGTCGCTAATCTACAACTGCTTCAGCAGCACGAGAAAACTGAAGCGGTACCCTGCTCGTCAACCACATTTAATTATTAACAGAACTCGGAAGTGCAGGCACGTATTAAAAGTTGAAACAGAAAGTAACATCACTCTTTATTAATGAAAATAGGCATTTAATATACTTAATAATTTCTTTATCACATAAAGTATTTAATCTAACTTTTCTGGATTACAAGCAACAACAAGATGCTTTTTCGATAGTCAGCCGCTTGCCAGAGAGAGCATTTTTCATTATCGAAAAAGAACGTTCTACTTCCACTGCAGTGATTGGAGCATATTTAAAACAAGCTCTATCGGAAGGACTCATACCAGTTACAACACAACAATCAGCTTTCAGAACATCGTGGAAATGTTGATCAACACAAAGTGAAGTAGTTTTGAATACTCCTGGCGAATGAGAAAAAGATCCACAGTGGGTTCTGATCGAGTTCATTCTTTGTATATTAGTTTATAAGGGAACCAGGTTAGTATCTCTCTTACTTCTGTAATGAACACATTGTAGGGATGGATTATTGCACAGCTGTAGGGCTCTCATCTTTCTCATTTACAATTGTTTGTAAACGAGAAACAATTGTTTGCAGCTGAGAAGTTGAGACCACCATAAATGTCCTAGAATTGTCTCGCCCAGATCGATACAAGGTGATTCACCAGGACAGTTCAAAACTACAGTACTTCCCTCATGCTCTATTTCCTGGTATTCGTTTGTCCGAGGTAACCGTGCGTTTCTTTTACTAATGAAGGTTTTCTACCATTTAAAGAACTGAAGTGAATGGGTCTAGGAGAAAAAATTTTTTGACCACTTGAAAAAAAAAATAAATGTATAACAAGATTCTCAATAGATACTTTTGTGAGATGAACATGCAATTAAATTTGTATAATTTTTTAACTTTGATATATTGAACTTTTTATGTGCTTTTTAATATGCGTAAATAATCGCAGAAAAATGCATGACGATCCAAAACAGGCCAAAAAAGTTTTAAAACTTAAAATAGTCAACAGAAATCAAAATAGGCAATAAAGGCCAGAAAAAAAACTGACCTTACCGACCTCAAACGTACAAAAATAAGTTCATTTTTATCCGACTTAAACATATCCATCCAGATAGAAAAAACATTTTGGCTAGCTTCCAGAATCTGACTGTTCTGTTTAGAGAACTTTTTCCAACAGAATATGCTAATGCTCCGATAAAAAGTCACAGGACTAATTGACGTGTCACCAATTATTCCATCTTACATCAATGCTAAACTGTTGTTGTGTCTTGTTTCCAAAATTGCATGGATATTTTTGTCAGCTTGTGAAAGTTGTTCACTTCATTCTATGACAATTGTGTTAGATGACACATGGCTTTGACCGCAACACACATTTATAGAGAACAAAAATAAATGCGGAACGTTTATCAATACACCACGATAAATGTAAGTAAAATAAAACTTACCGAAGATGGCTATATGTTCATGAGAGCTTTTTGCTTTTTGTTATATCCTCACAGGTTTCTCAATTTTACATAACGCTCTGTATATTGAGAGAGAGATATTTGGGCGATACAGGCGAAACCACATCTCTAATTCATGACCTCTGTTGTAGCCACCTCCTTCTACATTTTCAATTACCCTTGCTGACCATAGCCACAACTCCTTGGGTTTGCCACCCCTGCTGTATTGTGTGTAGCGGGCGATGATACCCGCATAAGGGTTGTTTGCACTGTCAACATTATCTGACCTTTCAGCAACAAACTCAAGTAACAGAGGGACGTTTTCTGCAAGGTTTGCACAGATCAAAATCTGTAACATGGTCTAATATCGTGGATGCGTTCGTGGAATATGGTAGCTTAGTTTTAAAATATTGTAATTTTAATTCTTTTTTCTTTTAGAATTGAACATATTAAAATTGTAACTATGTTTAGAAGCGGCGGTTTAAAAGAAGTAGCGTCAGAAAGTGTCTCTAAAAAGTAAATTTTGTAGTATTTTTATATATTTAATCTACAAAAGTATTTAAAAGTATGACGGAACTACTGGATTAATAATTGCAAGTGTTTGGTGTTTTCGAAATTAATTAAGTACTTAAAAAGTTTCACATATGAATTTTTAGACATTCGGAAAAGATATCCGAAGAGTACTATATAGTGCTTTACCACCAGCATTTTAAATATTGAAAAATATTATTAATATTTATGATTAACAAATCATTTGTTTTAAAAGTTTCTTTCTAAACATAGATTAATTTAAGGTAAATGTAAACATACTTCCGAAAATTAATTTCATTTTAGTCACAGAAAATATTATGTACATAATTTTTAAAAGTTACTAGTGAAAGTCATTAAATAACAAGACTTTACACTTGTATTTAAATTGTGATTTGTTTTTCGATATAGCGAATCTGTGCCTCAGTAGTAAAAACGGGCGTTAAACACCATTTAAAAAAAAAATAGCGACTCTACATTGCACAAGCTTACATATATCTTGAATAAGAAAAAAAAAACTTTTTATATGGTTTTTAAACAACTTGTACTGCCTGCCTCACCTTGTTATTATCTTCCACCGTGTGACCCGAAATTTGTTTTCAAGTGTTTAAACAGTTAAAGTCGGACGGCGCTGAGTTCGGATTTTATTTTCAGATCATACGCACAACTGCATAGGGGCCGGCATTATCAGCAGTAGCAGTAATGCAGGGGGACTTCAACTTTTTCACTAGCATATCGGACACTAGTCACACTGTGACTCTTTTCCTAGAAGTGCATGAATATAGATTTTTTTTTTGAATGATTTATTTATGAACGCTCTTTAACAGCTCAGGTCACCAGCATCCCATTCAACTCAGGGCGTGAAACGGCCGACAAACTTTGCTCAGAGGCCTCTCTTTCAAGCTTGAGGTTCTTTTTCGTGCCGTAAATGTACGACACGGGACCCACGGCTTTACTTCCCTTCCGAAGGAAGCCATACTTAGGATTTTTACGCCCGAAAAAATCCATCGGTCCTGGCTAGCGCCATTTATATTCCAATGTATCTAAATTTCTTCATCTAGTTGTACATTCTACAACTGCACCCATAGATTTTGAACAAAAGTATATCCCTCTGATTTCGGCAATGAAGCGACTGTATTTTACGAGTCGCAGTGCAGGCGCACAGTGTTCAATTGTCATGGGATCTTAAAAGAGCAATTTGAGTCGGGAAATGTGTGATGTGCTTGTACATATTTAAAAATTATGTCTAGGAATCGGCATTTATAAGAACTAAAACCAGAATGAGGTTATGTTGGTACTGGACATTTTTAATTGTGTTTAACGCCCCTCTTAACTACAGAGGTACAATAGGCCGTGGACACTGGTGGTACATGAAATGAAATGATATATTGGGAAAGGATTTTTTTTAAGGAAGGAAACGTTCCAGGCCTAAGTTTAGGGTACCTCCCCGGCATTTGCCATTTATGAGGACTGAGGAAACCCTGGGGGGAAAAAAAACCTCAGTCAGGGAGGATGGTCCTGGCGGGATTCGAACCCAAGACCTCCCGCTCACGAGTCCGCGCCTTAACGACCTCGGCTGGACTGTGGGAGGGGTCCAGTAGATCGTGAGATACAACCCCTCCCCTCTTTCCATATGTTTGTCACCCATCAGTTCTCGTTTACCTACCGGACGGTGACTTATAGCGTGTTTTCTTGCTTTGTTTGTATTGATATTAAGTGTAATTAGAGTAATGGAAGCAAACACCGGAGTATCTTTGCATTCTTTGGCATCCAGTAAAAACGGATCGTTGTTACCGATTACGATTTCGTTGATTGCATTTTTGTGACTTATTTCATCAAGAACTGAACCTATGATCTTCGAACTCTCGGATTGTCGCCCTCATTATACCACCAGTTAGATTGATAGTGATATTTTAATGTGTTTTTTTTTATTGATTCATGAAACACTAATATTGTCCATGTTTTGTCATCTTTTTTTGCCTGATTGGTAGTTTGACACGAGCTATAAGCATTAGTATGTTTTTTTTTTTTTTTTTTTTTTTTTAATCTCAGTTATGTGTGGATAAATTTTTGATTGAAAGAAAAAAACGGTGACATTGGAACTGATTTGAAATTTCCTCTTAGCTCTTGAGCATAACATGGCACAATGTTTACTCTCCATCACTGTCGCCAAGTATGACTGAACGCTGCGTCTCCAGCGCCCACTACTGACATCTCTGGAGAAAGAAGAGCAACTCGCAGAAGTTCAGTTAGATCGAACACTTCAACTGAAGTTATGGTCAACTATCATTGTTAAGTTTTTCGATATTAGCAAAGAAAGCACCCAGCAATAGCAGTGGAAGCAGTTAATGTCCTTATACATATTGAACCACCTGCTTAAGTGAACTAACGAACTTAAAAACTAAGAAAGTGTGTTGTTTTCAATTCCACCACGAATTGAACTTTTGTGCAAGAAACCACAAGCTTAAGTTTCTCATTAATAACTCAAATCTTTTATTGTGAAGCGTAACTCAATAAATACCTTGTAAAAATAAACGCGTTTAAACTGTTGAACATTTTTCTTATTACTTTTTAAAAAATAAATATAGTTTAAACTATTTTAATTCTTTTTATCAGAAAGATCACAAAACCTACCTACAAATTTTAATTAAGAATTGCTACTTTAGACCAAACTGCAAAATCAACCTTTGTTCAGTGCCTACATCGTATAATCAATCCGAGATGTTAAGAGTATTTTAAAGCTCTAAATCTTAAAAACGCCAATGATGATGATCAGGTGTTGAAAATCAGGATTTCCTACGCTCGCGAAAGCAGTTTGAGGACATTTTAAAGCAAATAGTTACCCCATTTCCCTTTAACGTGACGTATAAATACTAACTTTCAACTTCTTAATCACCATATCCGAGCTAGTTATTTTTCCTTGTGAAGCGTAAATTCCCAACCTCAAATTGCATCTTTAAGGTCCCTTTAAAATCTCTGAATTATTGCGAGGTAGTTCATTAACACCTGGTGTATATTCTTATATTCTATTAAGGTGAGATCACAAGCCCCTATATTACTAATGACAAGTTATTCATTTTTATGTACCTTATTTTTCATTACATTATAAGCTTTGAGCTCTAGTTTAGAGAATGTAATCAATAAAACCAATAAATTGATTTTTTTGTAACAGGCTGGTTTTTTATAAAAATAAAATTATATTAATATACATGTACAAAATGACCTGAAACTAGAGCTCAGCAAACATTGTAGATGAACTGTAAAAATGCTTGCATCTTCACCCCAAATTAATATTACCACCACAGGAGACAGTTTCACTTAACACTGTAATTCAAATATTCAAGTCACTCACTATATTAATATTTCCTTTGTTGTCTTCAATATGATTACTAGATATCTTTTTCTTGAAAACACTAGGAGTGTAAGTAATTGGTTTATTATTCACTTAATTGTTCTATTCATAGATAAGCCTATTATTTTCATTATCTCTATAACCATACGTTACTGGATAGGTTTTGTAATACCTATTTCCTTTGTTTTTAAATTGTTAATAAATCCTGGTTTACCTATGCGTGATATTAGAGAGTCGGTCCTGGTGGTGCAGTGGTTACCATACTTGCCTCCTAAACCTAAGATCGCGGGTTCGAACCCGGCCAGGACCGATGGCTTTTTCCGGGCGTAAAAATCCTAAGTATGGCTTCCTTCGGAAGGGAAGTAAAGCCGTGGGTCCCGTGTCGTACATTTACGGCACAAGAAAGAACCTCAAGCCTGAAAGAGAGGCCTCTGAGCAAAATTTGTCGGCCGTTTCACGCCCTGAGTTGAATGGGACGCTGATGACCTGAGCTGTTAAAGAGCGTCCATAAATAAATCCATAAAAAAAAGTGATATTAGACATATTTAGGAAAGAAAACTGGGAGCATTGTAAAACGTAAAATAAACACAAAACTTTCCAGTTGATTAAAAATTAAACACACAAGCAACCATTGTTGTTACTAACATTTGAAACAGTAATTTACCTATAAAATGCACAAAAACACGGCCTTCTATAACAAATGTTTTCTGAGATATATTTTCATTTCATGCAATAGTGGGGGGCATTAAAAAGTAATTTGACACATTACTTAATAAAACACTTACAATTGGAATTGTTCAATAAATCATGAAGCAAACTAAGCCGAAAAACCCAAATAACTATTTGGAACAAAAAGATATTTTTTTTTTCAAAATTGGACCTCTGTTTTGGATTTCTTATAAATAAAACTAATTTTATTTCATAATTTTCTTATCGTTATCCAGAATAAATATTGATATGATTTTATTTTATAAAGGCATTTTGCCGTATGCTTACAAACTTCCAAAATTGTAAATAAATAAATAAAAAGTGCTCAGCGATATTTTTAGTTGCAGGGAAGGAGGAAAAATCTTGTTGATTACTACCTCAAGTCCCAGATACAGCCAAAGCGTACTTTTATTCCTATCATAGACAGGGCATTGGCCAATGTACAGTAGATGAAAGCAGAGAAGGGTCACGCCATTGAGCCACGCAACACACCGGCTTTAACTGTCCCATAGTCGCTTTATCACAAGTAGGAGAGATTCCGCTATGGCTGAAAAAATCCGCAACATAAACCTCTGGAAAAGGAGCTCTGGCAAAAGCCCACATAGTTGAAAATGGTATGGAAGGTCTTCTCGTCGAAATGAAGACCCCTAACTCTCCAGAAAAAGCCTTTATTACGCTCTTAGTAGAGTCATCAGATATACCTTCACTGAAACTGGTCACGGTGGCCTCATCCGAACATCTTAATAGAGCTTGCCAGTGCTTCATCCCCTCCGTTATATTTATCTTCTCTCTAGATTGCCACAGCTTGCCCTATCTGGACATTTTCCCCAAGGAAATCTAGACAGCCAGATGGAGTAAGTGATTTATAAGATAGTGTCAGTCGCTTAGCTTTTGCATGAATCCATTGTGACCTCACAGCTGGTACACTTGTAGCGGAATTAAGTGACGCCGACGTCGTCTGTTGACGTCGTTCCTAACTACCACCACAATATGCTCAGCTAGTTCGGGTTTTGTATTGTAGCTGGGTTTTTTCAGATTGATGCTAATGGGGTGAAAAGAGTGTGATTTTTAAGTATAACAAAATCACACTGGATAGAAATCTATGGAATTTATTAATGTTTTGTTATTATCACACAACGGTGCACTTTTCTGATTACGATATACTCTGAGAATATTATTATATGCAGACTGCATGCGGAACAGACCTGATAGAAGTTATATTTCTCTCCCGAAAACTGTGCTTTATGTCCTGTTGTAACTCGTATTTGGATATTAATTCAAACTCTTAAATCCTATTATTCATCACAATTAATAATTTTGTAATTTCTTCCACGAAATATTAATCGCCACTTATCTTTACGTAATGTTGCTTCTCTATACGGAATACGAACCACGCTTTTTGCTAATGGAGTTTAAATCACAACTTCTCTGTATGGAATCCAACGCATAACTAAGCATTTTGAAAAATAAACGGTCACTTATTACAATAGGATTGTAATAATATTATACATTACAATGCATTATATTTTCAACATAAGCATATTAAGCGAATGAAATGCATCACTTTCTATTTAGCCGCAATAAATTTGTCTCGTGTTTCATTGTTGGTACACATTATTAATGTTGTTACGCTTGCCATTGGTTGTTTCACTTAATATTACATTTTTTCTGATCTGTAGTTTAATCTTTTCATATTCTTGGCTATGTGTGTGTTCCTTTCAACCGTTACATTTTTATATTATTAGATATTGTCATAAAGGCCAACAAACAAACATTAAGATATACACTGTAATAGTCCTTATCTGACTCATGAAATGTATACTAATGAGCTTACTAGATTTATACGATTTAAAACATATTACCAACGAATGATTTTTTATTTGAATTGAAAATTAAAGCCCTTACCTAATATTAAAACATCTGCAAATGAACTTATTAGAATAATATAATTAAAAGAGGTTATCAATAAATATTTTGAGTTTCAAATAAAATATAGTCTTTTATCTTACGTAATAACATACTTAAATGAACTTCTTAAATTAATGTAACTAAATAGCTATTACTATTTAATGTTTGCCGCTTTATTTTGAGCATTATATTCTTTACCTATTATAACAACAGATGAAAATGAAATAATTCATTTAATATAACCAAATACTGCAATCCATTAGTGTTTAGGGTCTTAAATCGGATATCTTCCGTTTCACACTCTGGCTCTCTTGGCGGGCGACATTTTCGGACATGGGAGATCTAGTTATGCACTAGACCAGTAGAGAATATCTACCTACATTCAGACTGTGGATTATGAAGTAGTCTTGATGCATTAGTAGGTTAGTTTAAAGAGAGGTGAATCAATTCAAGGCTCCCATTCCACCGTATCGAAAACGAGGATATTTATAGACAATTTGGAGAAAAGTTCTCCGCCGTCAAATAAACTGCTCCTTCTGTTTACATGGACTAGATCGTAATCTGTGCCGACTTCAGCCCACCTATGTTTCCCCTATAATATTGTAGGTATTGTCTTTAAAGGCTGTCTGTAATCGTTCCATACAAGTTCTAATATTTTATTATCCATACTCAATCTTTTTATACCACGTAGAGTGATCAAATATATTGCCTGATTCTTTTATTTTTTAAAATTTATTTTGTCTTGTCCCTTTCAATCTCTTATTACATTTAGGTATTTAATTTTTGTGCCGTTGTTTGTTTATTCAGTTTATATTTCATGGATATCCGACCTTCTGAACTATATAATAAGTATGAATAGCCGTTTTATATTTTACAAAATGTTCCTTTTTATTATTTCATAAAAAGCTATGACAATTTGAAAATGTTATGTCTTGATTGCAAGGAATGAGGCATCACAGCCAATATGACCGCCATAGGTTGCCGAGGTCATTAAGGTGCGGACTCGTGAGCGGAAGGTCTGCGGTTCGATTCCCAGCAGGACCGCCTCCCCTGATAAGTTTTTTCCAGGTTTTCCTCAGTCCTCAAAAATGGCAAAGGTAGGGGAGGTACCCTAAACTTAGGCCTAGAACGCTTTCTTACTTAAAAAAAATCTTTTCCAATTTATGACTTCATGTGCTATATCATCAGTGTCCACCATCTGTGTTGTTTCAATAGTTAAAAGGAAGTTAAACACCATTAAAAAAAGTCCAGTTAATTAAACTTTTCACCTGTTCTACAATATTGGCTAAATGTTTAAAGTATTTTTATATAATATAAATGAAAAAAATAACGTAATGAAATATATCTAAAATAACAATAACTAGATAAGAGGAATAAGGATAAAACACTTGGAAAATCACAGATTTGTTCTCGCAATATTTCGAACAGCTCGTGTCCTTCTTAGGCAACAAGACAAGTGAGTATCTCCGAGTAAACTTGCAGAGCATTGTGTAGTAACGCATCAATAAGTGTTAGATTAAAAGCATCATCAAAATCCTTACAGTGAGATAAGGCATGTTGGACAACCGGCAAGGGAGACTTGTTTTAACAGAACGTCTATGATTGTTCATACATAGCGAAACAACAGTAGAAGTTAAACCAATATAAAATGCTTTGCAAAGCTTACAAGATAACATATATACGACGTTCTTGGAAGAACAGGTAGCAAATGAAGAAATGTTAAATTCTCTGGATAAATTAGGGCTGTGGAATGAATGCAAGGCATAATTAGCGCACAGGTTTTACATTTAGGACGTTGGCAAGGATACGAGCCAGCAAAGGGACGTGGTAAATTCGGAGAGGATAGGTTACGGCGAAATACACTTTTGAGGTTAGGGGATGTTCTGAAAGTTAGGGGCGGGGTACGAATTTAGAAAAATCACTTAAAGAAGAATGCATATACATGAAATTAAATATAGATGTTCAATAAAGCTGGCCAAAGCTACAGCGTGTTTACTTAAATCGTTAGTGCATTGTTATTTTTAAAACATTTGTTGTGCTTCATATAAATTTCTTAATAGTTTCTTCGAAGTTCTATTAATAACACAATGTCTATACACGATTTTCTGTTGTAAATTCAATTTATTTCTTCTTTTTTTTTAAAAAAAAAGTGTGCTATATTTTATATCTAAGTTTTAATAAATGTTATATTGTACTTTTAGAACTCATATTCTTTCACTTTAAGTTCTTGCAATTTCCTTGGAATTGTTAAAAAAAATAATTTATCTCAAGTAGCTGTATTTTTACTTTAGTTCTATTTTAATAATTTTTTCTAATTCTTCTAATGTCTATCCCTGCATTAGTGTCATATTTATTTTCGTGTTCTTCCATAAGTTAGACAGATTTTTATATTGTCAGCCTATTGCCTTTCTTCAGTTTATCCCATCTTGTAGTTTATTTCAAAATTTAATTGCTTTACATTCTAAATTGTGGTTACGGATGATCGTAAAAAGATGCTGATGATCTTAACAGGTGCGTAAATAGTAATAGTCCAGATACCGAAAAATTGTGAAATCTAATAAAGCAAAAGAAAACCTGAAAAAGATTGCAATAAAATAAAATATGGAAAAAAGAAAAAAGGGTATTTAATTTTATTAACAACTGGAAAGATTACCTCCAGAAAGTATTTTATGAGGTAATAATAGTTTTAACACTGAAACCAGGCAGCAACAGGATAAAAATGTAAATTGCTTTGAAGGTATTAATTACCGTTAAAGAAATAGAAATATCCATTAAGAAAAATTAAAAATAACAAAGATCTAGGTTAGAGAGTCATCTCAATAAAAGTCATTGAACACAGTTGTTTACAAATAAAAGAGATATTAGCATCGGTTTTTTGTAGAATGTTTAAAAAGGAAGAGAGAAATTCTGAGATAATGGAAATATTCATTGATTACACCAATAAAATAATTAATGCAGTGTGGCGAGCTCTATCGAAAGACTTTATAGATGAATGATTAAGGACAGGAGATAATATTATGAATAAAGTAATGCTAGGATTTAGAAGTTCATCTTACGTTTATAGATTTAAAGAAAGATCAGGACAGTGTTACAGGGAACAAGATATCTAATACAAATATTATATACAAAAACTGTTAAAGGACTATGTATGGATACAATTAAAAATGAAACATCTATCCACTTTATACAACCAAAGAATTATTGTGGGTATGCTATCTGTAGCTCAAACGTTTCAACATTCATATGTAAAGTAACGAACAAATAAAGTATATTCAGTGGTTTTGAAAATTCATGACGATTTATAGTACACATTTTTTTTGGAGACGACGTGATTATTGCAGGGGATCATGTGAATAGAAAACTTAAAGATGAATACGAAAGATGCTGTTAGAAGCAGTTTACAGAATATTGAATATCTTGTAGCAAAATCTGCTGGGAAATGTTTCGATAAAGGGAATGGAAACATTAAAATCTGTAAAGAATTTAAATAAATGGCATTAAGAGGTATACAAACAGTGAGGGGGTTACACACAATACAGTGAGATTTTTTGAGTTATACGTACACACTGGAAGAAGTAAATGGTTATGCTAACTTGCTCGTACAAGAAGAAGTTACCCAGTCCCGAGCGGCAGCGGAAAAATTCGAATTCCTCAGTCCCGAACGGCAGCGGCAGCCAGAATATGCCTTTGTTTCCCAGTATGGAAGCACTGTTATTAAATTAATATACATTTTATGTACTATTATTTTTTTTTTGTTAAAGTTAAACTGAACTAGTGGGAAAAATAACATTTATTCGATTAAGAATAGTGCAGAAAAATTATATATATATATATATATAAAAGTAAAGAATTAGAAATTATTATAAAATAATATTCATTTTTTATGTTCTGTAATTTTTGTTAAACATAAACTAACATAACTTACCATATGAACTATTATTTTTTATGTTCTATTACTTTTTTGTTAAACTTAAATAAACTAACCTAAGCTTACGTATAAAAAAGTAACATTTATTGGATTAAGCATAGTGTAGAAAAAAGTGTTAATTTGGAGTAATATTATTTATTTTAAAAAAAAAGTGGTAACATGCATAGTAAGAGAAAAAAGAGTACAAATAAGGGAAAAAAATTACCCATGTGGAGTCGAACCCAGGAATTTAACATTTAGCTCTGACCTATTCATCTTTGTAGTGGAAATTATTTGCTTTAAGTAATAGCTACGCCTAAAATCGTAACCACTCGGCAGTCTTTGCTACCGTCGGCACTTCCCCAGAAGGTACCTTCTTTGCGTAAGGATAACTTTTATGCTGTATAATGCATGTGCAGGTAACAGCTTGAAGTTAAACGGAGGATTTGTCAGAGAGTGAATGTGCGTTCATGCGTTACTCGGTGCTTTCATTGTGTTTAAATTTTGGGTTAATTTTTTTAGTACGATATATATGTATATATATTAAAACGGATTCTCCTAAAGAATGGGTAAGGCAATTTGCAAGAACATAATCGTGTTTCAAGTATAGAAATTGTTTATTAACTTGTTAAAAAAATCGAGAAACAGGCTCTCTCTAGACAAAAAAACTTGTTCCGAATCGCCGTATTCTTACGAAAGAAAAGTTAAACGAAATACAGAAATTTCCTTTGCAGAAGTCGGCAATGTATTGCCGCTGAGGAGCATTATTTTTAACAACTCTTATAACAAATTAGTGCTTATTGTTATCACCAGTTTTAAATACAGTATCGCATTTTATGCTTTTAGTAAAAATATAAATAAGGTCTATTAACAATTTAAATTTTAGTTACACTTAGCCCCTACAAACGTCAGATGGATAATTGGTCAGCCCATCGCTTCATGTGTCTTCTAATGTGATGGTAATATATTATTTTGGAGTGAAATGGCCTGTAATTTTGTTTAGAGTTATCTTTTTTCGGGTATGGAGTTATTTAACGTGCGTAAATCCCTCCCGGAGGTCTTCCGCTCAAGGTTCCCCACTTCCCCGCGCTAAGGCAGCCCCTTCCTCAAATAATCACACTGTATAATTAAACAAAGGAATTATAGCTGTAGAGCAATCAAGTGGAATTTAATGCGGTAAAGCAATAAGAAATATTATCAAGAAAAGAATACACTGGGCTATTATAGAATAGGATACGAATTTGGAAATGTGGGAATTAATACAGAATAAAAATTAGGAACAGAAATTAATGGGTTTAGAAGGAAATGTGGAACATCAACAACACAACATATGACTAAACACTATTGCGAAAGGAATTATGCAAAAGAGAAAAATATTATGGATAGAATAGAATAAGATTGAATTGTTACGGTCAAACTAATTACAAAAAACAATGGTAGCATAGGATGGCATGTGGAAAAAAGCGAATGAATGAATAAAGGATGAATGAATTTAATTATAAGTGGGCCACTGCCCGGGGATAGTATAAACATTACAAACGGTAGTTTCAAAGTTAACAACTACAATAGGTAAACATAAGTAGCAAATAAATACAATTTTCTAGGTATACAAATGTTCTTTCTTTTTGAAGATACTCGGAAAATCAACCTCAAAGATCACTGCAGGCAATTTTTTCCAATCACTTATCGTTTTATTTAAGAATTAAATATATCTACGGCTGTAAAAATAATGCAATAATAATAACAATAATAATAATAATAATAATAATAATAATAATAATAATAATGCATAATATATTCTCTGCTGACTATGTATAATATTGTAACGCATTTTATATTTTATCTCTACTAGTGATATTCCATTAATTTCTTGTTTAGCAATTATATTTTTTTTAAACATTTTATTCCTTATTGTTCTTAACTTTAAATATTTTGATGTGCTTGCTATTTTTTTTTTAAACTCTCTCCAGTTACTAGATTGTGAATTGCAGTTCTGAAAGGAGGTAATTTTCCCAGGATATGTTCCTCACGAACACGACACGCTGATTCGTATTTACAACGTATTTACACACAAAAATTCGTTGCTCTAAAGTCAACTGTTTCGCTATCTTCGCTAACGATGAGACTGATAACTGATTGGAAGTTCAAGGACAGGCATGCGGCCATGAGTGGGGAGGGGAGCTGGCCTTGGTCGGGGGACAAAGCCCGTGCGAGCAGTTAGGACTTATTCTGGAAGTCCGGTAGCTATATAAAAGTTCCGGGTTGGTGTAATTCCGAAATAAATTAGAGAACTAAATAAATAAATAAACCAGAATTTGGTTTAGTGAACGAGTTTCAAAGGACAGGGAACTCAAATGATATTGCAAGCAAAACTCCATAGTAATAACTGAGAGTGTTTGGAAAATTAACCTAAAAAGTTTATCGACATCCCAAGTATCTAGCGACGAGTGTTTCTTACTTTCTGTTTCGTTAGACTCTAAAACTATTGAAGTTGAAGAAAATAAAATTATCATGACATTAAAGCTACATGTAGATTTTTAGAAGAGAGATAATGCACAATACACACGATTCAGAAATGGATACAGCTGTGTCCTCTTCTCCCTTTGGTATAGGGTAGTGCATCATCATTTTTAGAGGAAACATTAGGCCGATATGCACGTGATAATGCTTTCCATCCATTTTTACGAATCTATGTAATTCTACTCTTTCCATTAGGAGGAAGGCCTAGCTTGTTTTTCATTTTACGCGCTTCCACTACAGTGTGACAATGCATGGCCCGAATCAACATCATGTATTATATTTTTGTATACATTGAAAGATAGCACCCGTCGCGAAGTAATATCCATTTTTGCTTAATTACTTCAGCAGGTGCCAAACAGGTTTGTAAAGTACAGGTCGTTAATTTTAGCATTGAGTTTACAAATGTGTTAGAGTTGGTTGATGTTACGCTCATCAACGAAAATGAGTAATTGAAGTGTATAAAATATTCAAAATATAGGGTAAATAGGGGTAATTGGTCACCAGATGAATCGGGTCAATTTTTTTAAAAAAATTAAATAATGTATAATAATAGATGAATGCTGGTCAAAATAGAAAGAGAAGTTATTTTTACGCATGGGATATACTGTCTCAGTCCAGATTGGTGTGAGCTTTTTTAAGGTATTCTCCTCGAGTTGAATGCATTTTGCCCAACGCATCTGAATACTTGCTGCAAATCATCTTCAAAATCACCTCAGCCTTTTTCACGACGGTCTCAAAAGTACCAAAACGCTCCCCCTTAGCTCCTTTCAGACTGGTAAAGAGATAAAAGTCACAGGAGCTAAGTCTGGGGAGTATGGTGGATGGGGGACACATTTGAAGTTCCCTACACACTTCCACTCGCACCATCTTCTGTTGAAGAGTCCAGTGATCTTAGGACCCACCTCGCACAAACAAATTTCATGTTTAAGTTATCATACGGAACAGAAACTGTACTGCCACCTGCAAGTCTGTCAATAGTTATTCGCCAGTCTTCACGAACAATTACGCCAGCTGTGATAATTATGGTTTTATTTACTGCCGTTACTGCATCTGGGCCGCCTTGCTTTGTTGTTGAAACACGGCCCTCCTTAAATTGCTTGAACCGTCGAAGTGCTCTGGATTGTGGCAGAACATCACCGTATGTCTGCTGCAACAATCTGTAAGCTTCCATGCCGGACTTCTGCAAACGAAAGCGAAACTTCAACATAGCACATTGCTCTTCATGAGTCAACTCCATTTTGTTTGAAGGCGACTGGCGAACTGACGTAGTTTGCTCGTCTCCTTGTACAGACGCATGCGCGAGCAAACTTCTGTTTTTGTCCACCAATCAGGACTGATTCGTTTACATATTTCTTTAACGTTTTTATTAATATATTGCATTATGATAATGTATGGCTAAACCATTAAGAACATTCTTCAAACCGAACGAAAGTTCATGCACTTAATAACATTTTAGTATAAACAATAAAATTCATAAAAACGAGCCCCGAAAACTGAACTAAGTATACATAAATCGATATAGTAATTAGCTGTCTCTGAGTGGATTCCCATATAGAAGTTGCCTGCAATGTCTCAATTTTGATCTGCCTCAGAAGAACGTCTGAGTTGACCAACGCTGATCTGACCATTTGTTCGTAAATAAGTTCCAAAATCAATATTGACACACTTTTACTTTTGTCAATTTGTAATTATAGATTGAGGAATTGTGTAAAATTAGAATAGATATTGTAACAAACTATTATTTCACAGGATTAGAAATACTAACAAATTATTGATATAGAAAACAAAGTGGAAATTAAAGATTACATTGTTTAGTACTTGTTTTAGTTTCTGACACTCAGTACCTGTGTGTCCTCCGTAAGCTGCAATGACTTCATGACACCCAGTGGCATACTTTGCACCAGCCTCCCAATAAAAGTTTTTGAAATTCTCTCCCATTCGAGTGTATTCGCGATTTCTTCCAGGTTATGTGGCACAGCAGGACGCTCGCGAACAAGTTTTTCCAGGCTTTCAATAGGATTGAGGTTAGGACTGCATGCATGCCGAATTTGGCATTCTTGCAGGGCATCTTTGATATTCCGTATTGTTTGAGATTTACCATTATCATGCATTAGAGGAAAATTAGGGTCCGTACCATTAGCAAAGGATATGACATGTCATTCATGTAAGCATAGGACTCAGGGCTAAGGAACAACAAGAAGCTCTGTCCGAGATTCAATAATAATGCCAACCTAAGCCATTATCGAACCAAATCTGTCATGTTTAATAATGATGACTGGAGCAAAAATTGTACCAGGATATCTCATGGAAACTGTACGACTGTCACAACCCGTCAAACTAAATCTTGACTCATCTGTGAAGAGAACAGCCTTCCATTGGCGGAGCTGCCACTTGAGATGATTCTGAGCAAATCTCAGTCGGGCTTCCTTGTGCTGACGTGTCAAAGGAGGGGCTTGAAAGAGGTTTCTAGATCTCAACCCAGTCTGATCAGAAATCACCAATCCAATTGTTGTTCGTACATAATTTTGTATATTTGCGTCTGCGCAAAGCTAATGGGACAAAATATCTATCCTGTATATTTGTTGTTTTCTCCTTACAAACTTGTCCTCTTGTATTCACCTGTCTCTATCGCCTCCAAACCCTATGCATGACAGAGGGGCTGACATGAGTCCCGGAAACAAAGCTAATGGAAGGACCATCTTCAATCCATGCAACTGCTTGTGGGACTGATGTTTCATTCAGAGAACACAAAATAACAATTTCCTGTCACAGAATGCTGTTAAACCTCTTTTCAAAATAAATAAATAAATAAAAAATAAAGAACACTCACTTTGTTTTCAACAGTTCATGAAACTTCCCTAATTTATTCAGAGGATAAATCAAGGCATGAAACTGTCGATCACTTTTGCTCGGAGGTCTCTTCTTTCAGGCTTGAGTTCTTTTACCTGCCATAAATCTACGACACGGGACCCACGGCTTTACTTCCCTTGCGAAGAAGCAATACTCAGAATTTTTACTCTGGAAAAAAGTTCATCGACTCTGACCAGTATTGAACCACGATCTTGGGTCTGCGAGGCAAGTATGGTCACCACTATATGACCAGGATCAACACGAGCCATATACGCTGAAAAGTTAGACATAATACGTATTTGTTCACAAAGTTCCAAAACTGCAGGTTTAAATAGAGTCGAAGATGGTATTAATACAACCTATTTTAAACAGCCGAAGCCAAAGACCAATATGTTGCAGCCCTCTGAGGAGTCAATATCATAAATATCATTTTGTACTAATTATATCATCCGTAGACTGGACTAGGGGTGTGGCTTAGAAGCACCCTACCTATCCTTAATAAAATTAAGTAAAACTAAGAAAATAATGGACCGAGATATTCTTTTCAAACACGAACGGTGGTAAAAATTAAATATTATTTCTTTACCCTTCGTAAAGCAGTTGTGCAATCAACTTGTCCGTCGAAAAGGTAGTCAACCCGGAGCAGATGGTGCACTCTTTCAAGTTCCAGTTCTCCACTCATTAGAAATCGCTGAAAAAAACACCACGCATGGAACGATCCCAACTGTCACTTAAGATTAACCGACTCAGTGCTACATTGAATGTAATAGTTCCCCACAATATTGCGAAAGATGCGGAGTTTCTTTCAAATATAATTATTGCTGATGAAACTAGTCAAAGCGTTGTCGTGGATTTGGGTTTCCATCAAGGTCTCCGACGAAAGTAGTGCAGTGATCCGACGTGAATAATTGTTGCGTGGGTGTAGGAGGCAGTCTAGGTTTCATCAACTACTTTATCTCCGGGATTTCCGCCGTTTTCGTTGTCTTCACACAACAGGAGGGGACAGGAAAAACGTTCAAAACATAAACACACGAAGGTATGCAATGCGACTTGTGTATTTATTGACTTAATTTCTCTCATGACAATTGTACATCTCGGTAAATGAGTGCTTGTAACTCTTGGACTAATAGTTTATTGACTCGGCGTGCCGGCAAGCTAAGTACTTCTGATGACCGCGAGCTTCCGAGATTTGGAAAGAACCACTTCATTATCTGATTCACACATGGCGGCAAGGATTGTAGTTTGTTACTCGAGAATTCAAACTCAGTATCACGCGGCTATGCATTCCCCTTGTATGATACCGCCACGGGTGGCGGAGGTCGTTAAGATGCGGACTCGTGAGCGGGATGTCTGGGGTTCGAATGCCACCAAGACAGTTCTTCTTTTGAGTTTTTTTTTCCAGTTTTCCTCAGTCCTCATAAAAGGAAAATACCTACGCTAAGCTTAGGGCTAGAACATTTCCTTCCCTAAAAAAAACCTTTCCAATAAATCATCTCATGTATGATCAGTGTCCACCACCTGTGGTGCCTTAGTAGTAAAAGAACGAGTGTTAAACACCATATATATATATATATATATATATATATATAGGAGTCTAATCTCTAATCTCGATCGAATGCAAAATGTCTGAGAATGCCTGCGACCGCTTTAGAATGCTTCAGAATGCCTTGGAATCTTGTCGAGGAATGCTGGTAGCTGGTTAATGTCTCAGAGAAGTGCCTATCGTGGAATGCTTACAGTGCATGAGGGTCTTAGAGAATGCCTGAAACTGGGCGATTTCGCCTGTTTATGCACAACCTCTTAGCTTGGGTCCCAAAGTGATAACATCGAACCTATGGGGTCCACCCAAGTATGCTCAGAAGCATCGCAGTCTTCAAAAATTTGAAATACTCACTGCTGATTGGCCGGTTCGTATAGAATATTCAGGAACGGAGCGAAAATTTAGCGGACCAACGGACATATAGTAAAAATTCATTACGTAGTTGAGAGTGCCAGGTGTTTGCCCTTCACTTTTGCTCTTATGTAACAAGAAAAGTCTGCAACTGTTATAGTAGCGTTCATTTCCCGATTTCAATTTTAAAATCTTAATTTACCTCTGCTATTTACTATTTGCAATTAAATACAGTGTTAGAACTCACTACGGCTATCGTAACTATTTACATAATTAAATGAAGTCTTCTAAGTTCCCGCTGAAAACAAAGAAATCAATCTGGTATTTACAAATATATAAATATTAAATTACTGTCGTGGCGTCGATTATAAATGCTGTTACACTTTCCATCCTGAGAGCAACAAACAGCAACTCTGTCCCCAGCACACACAAACACAAGTAGTTGCTTTTGCTGGGAAAGTTTGCTTATATCATTTTTCAATATTCAAGGAATTGTTCACGTGCAAACAATATGTAACCGGAGATGAAAAAAAAAAAGCTGCATGGTTGGATGCTGCATTACTACAATGCACGACCGCACATTGTTGCTGAGTATCTCGCAAAAATCAATGTGAAGCATGTCCCCCTCCTCCCTGTAGTCCAGACTTAGCCCCTTGTGACCTTTTTCATTTTCCAAATTGAAGAACACCTTCGTGGGAGGAATTTTTCATCAGAGACAGTGGTAAAGGTTGGGGAGACGATTCTGAAGGACCTGTCAGAAACGCTGGGACAGTTGCATCCAAGGGGACTTCTTTGACAAAGTTCATCAAAATTATTAGGATGACTTAATAATGCTATTATAAAAGCCATGATCATTCTTTATTGAACAACCCTCGTATATATTTTCGCACATTACTCTCTTAGATTAAACAAATCAGAGCATTAACCAAACGTGTGTACGGTATCACACTGGAACAGAGATAAAACATGAGCAAATATATCTCGAGGATAGCCGAACACAAAGCTGTAACTGGAAGGCGCATTAAATGATGAGCATATACATCTATCTCTTCATAAAGCCAAGCTGGCTAATGAGAGACCGCAACAACACCAAGAGGGGGCGGAAAAAACCCTAGCCAGCAATAGCGCTGGAGGCTAGTGTATGAAACTTTGCTAATTAGGAATGCTCCTAAGCCGTGTTTCCTTAGGTGGTTATCTTCCACTATAATGCCTCTATGGCTGAGGAATTACTTTTAAGCATTTGTTGTGCAAAGGGCTGTATCAACTTTGCATCGAGCTTTGCAGTGATCTATGACTATGCTGAATATTATCGAAAAAAGTTATTTGCAAATACAAACTTTCAGTTTTTAAGTAATTAATTTTATGTAGGCTGATTATGATTTTATGATAAAAATGGCAAAAAGACTCGAAATGGATAGGGAAATACACAGTAAAATTACTAATTTATCTGTTATAAATTCCATGTATGGCCGGTATTATCAGTTCTAATCTCTCTGTTATGTCTTAAAATTATTACGGATAAAATACAAACCGAGTTTTTTTTTTAATGTATCATGAACTGTGAGTTATGAATTTCAGGTCGAGAATGCAGCATTTGATATCTAAAGTGACACATTTCGCGGTTGTTAAATTACATGGAAAAATTATAGAAGAAGGGGAAAAATTCCTATATTTCTATATTTTTCAGAATAATAATAATAATAATAATAATAATAATAATAATAATAATAATAATGATACTTTTAATATTAAATTCATTTATATATTGGTTGCTTAGTTGAGCGAGTATTTACTCGGAAATGTAGCGTAGATGTTTTTATAATTCACTAGGTCTGTTTGATTTGGTACAATATATTAATTATTTCACAATAAGCTACAAAACATACACATTGCGCTATAAAATAAGATAAAAAAGTAAAGGTAAAATAGAGTATAAGAAAAACACCAAAAATAATTTTTAAAAATATTACAAATACATATAAAAACGAAAAGAATTTTCATTATGAATAACGCAGCTGGAATTCAATCAATTTGTTTCGACATCTCCGGTTATCAGCCTTTTCAGACCATCATTTTACCTAATCTCTCTTCTGGCAATATATAACACATTGTAGCCATAGCTCTGTAACTGAATCTGACTGATATATAAACACTGTTCATTTCTTAACACTTAAAATCCCAAACATGCTTTAAGAAAGGGGTTGATAAAAACAATAAACGATAAAAACTATTGATTATAAAACTGAAGAAACAAAAAATAATTAAAAATTAAATATTGTATCCAGGATTATGAATTATGACAAATGTTATAGCGTTCATTGACCCTTCGTTCGACTGTTATATATTTGTTTATTGTCCCATTTATTTATTTATTGTTTCGAATAGTGTTTACCGCCCGTTTTTACTACTGAGCCACCGCAGGCGGTGAAAACTGATGATACATCAGATGAAATTATATATTGCGAAAGAATTTATAATGAAGGAAACGTTACAGGCTTAAGTTTAGGGTACCTCCCCGGCATTTGTTATTTATGAGGACTGCGAAAAACCTGGAAAAAGTCTCAGTCAGGGAGGACGCTCATGGCGGGATTCGAAGCCTGACCTTACGCTCACGAGTCCGCACCATAACGACATCGGTTACCCTTGCGGTGTATTTATTTCATTATATATATATATATATATAGTTCACTTTTAAGAGTTTGATATTAGGTTGTGCAATTTCATATATTTCCTAGTATATTGGAAAAACACGTATGTTCCTAGAACCCGTGCGACATGGATGAGTTAGATTTGTAACATTATATTTTGTAAATAAATACACTACACTACAACTACTACTACTACTACTACTATTACTACTACTATTACTACTACAACTACTACTATTACTACTACTATTACTACTACTATTACTACTACTATTACTACTACTACTATTATTACTACTATTACTACTACTACTATTACTACAACTACTACTATTACTACTACTATTACTACTACTATTACTACTATTACTACTACTACTATTACTACTATTACTACTACTATTACTACTACTACCACTACTACCACCACCACCACTACCAACAACACCTAATCTCTGCGCTCTGATTACCAGCAGAGCCCAAGCACAACCATCACCCTGTAAAAGAGTGTGGTAGATATTTTCCTCTCCACTCTTCGGTACTTTTACACTCAGCCATGTGTTATTAATTCCCGCTCCTCATAGATGGGGTCCGCTCATATTTGTCAGTGATCTTAATCTTCCGCCATGTCCCTAGTCTGAGACACGCCTTGTCTAGCGAATTTAGTCCCTGTTTGGATGTGCTGCTCCTGCATTCAGATTTTATCCCCAATGGATCTACAAGCGAAACTATTCCTCTGCATTACGCCATTGTCTACTGTCTATCCATATACCTCAAGCAGTATTTAAAGAAATATTGAACAATTTATTTAATTTCCTGCCATACTAATGTAATTCTCTAACATTTTTACATTTATCATTAAAGTCCTGTGATATCCACTATCCATGCTGTTATTATTCTTCCCTTTTGTCTTCTCTCATCATCAATCCATATGGACACCTTGTTTGGAATGTGTGTTCAAGTCATTGTAACTATTTTTACACAACAAAATCTAAAAGAGAAATTTGAACTACCATTTCAGTCTCAGTATTTCTTTCTTTCTATTTTTTTATCCCTAGATTTCTGTTCCAAATGTTACAGTACTCCATATTATAGATACAGAGAGAGAGAGAGAGAGAGAGAGAGAGAGAGAGAGAGAGAGAGAGTTATTTTTGAACTGCTTCCGCAGCTGAACGCAAACCGAATGGTTACAAAGTCGCGCCAATCACCGGTTTCCTTGCACTTGTACTCTCAGCAGTTGTTCTGCACACAACATTAGTCTTATTTCATAATGAACCTTAACCGGTGTTGTTGGAAGTCACACATTTCTGACACCTTTTAACTGGCATTTGCGCTTCCATATCTCTCTCACTTTCTGTCTCATATTTTCTTTTAGTTCCCCTCCATTTTGAAGGTTATTGTTTATTTTTTCTCAATAAACTTATCTCTTAACTTAAATACGAAAATAATGCTTGTTTTAGTAACAGCAAACTCCTTGGTCACGTGTGAACTACCTGGTATTCGACGGGATAGTGACGTGATCTTGGCTCAGCAAGAGCCCACAGCAGGCCAAAAATTATTTTGTGTATATATAATGCATATAAATTAATTTTAAAAACTTATTTTATTTTCATGACGATCTGTATTATCACACATTTACATCTATTATATATCGATTGCTTTATACAAATTAAAATCATAGGTCTCGCTTCCGTATTTCTTCCAATTTCTCTTCAGTATGAACGTTATTTCTGTATTATTTATTTTTTCTCAATAAAAACCGGGATACTTGAGTTATACCTTAACATAAAGACTTGTTTTCGTAACAGCAAAAAAAAAAAAAAAAAAAACCGACTGTCCACTTGGAAACTGTTTCCTATTGTAACGGACAACTGGTATGAACTTGGTCCAGCATACGTCTGCAAAATTATACTTCATATAAATTATTGTGCTTGTTATTTTAATGTCATCATCTTATTTTCTTGACCTCTCTTCCCACATATTTAAATGTATTATTTATTTTCATAGAACTATTTGCTTTTTGTAAGTTAAAACTATGGTCTGACAAAAAACTGATTTTTTTTCAGTAAACTTCCAGTATCTTCATAAAAGCTATTAAGCGGTTGGTCGCGTGATAAGAGAAATGCTCTCAATAGCGCCCAGGATTTTAAGAAAATCCTAATTATTGGGTGATGCATAAAGTTGAAACGTAACAACTTATGCAAGAAGAATAAAAAGTTACCTACACAAAATACAAACTCATATCATAAGGAATCAAAAAATTTTTAGGCTTTAAAATAATCTGTGAGCAAACTGTTTGTATAGCGACCACTCGTTGGTTAAACCTGCACGAGTGGCCGAGGTCGTTAAGGGATAGACTCGTGAGCAGGAGGTCTGGGGGTTCAGGACCGTTCTTTCTTACTGAGGGTTTTTCTAGATTTTCCTAAGTCCTCATAAATGGCAAATGCCGGGAAGGTATCCAAAACCTAGGTCTGGAACGTTTCCTTCCTTAAAAAATCCTTTCCCAATATATTATTTCATATATCATCGGTGTCCATCGCCTGTTGTGCCTCAATACGGGCACAACGGGCGTTAAATACCATTAAAAATATCTTCAGGTGGAATATTTGTTGCACTTGACATTTGTGGACTTTTAGCAGTTTTTGTTTTTCATAATGAACATGGAGCTGGTCCAATGCGGCAATCTCCAACGCGGGGGACCAGAGACGTTTATCAGATGAACCAACCTTATTCATTTAAATGGACTGTTTCATCTTAAAACGACATAACGGCATAAATTTTCGAATTTTGACCAATCATTTGTCTTGTGGTCAGTGTAGCCAACTCTATGCCTCTACTACATAATTCCTGAACACGCATCACTGACCACTTTAGCTAGAGGCGGTAGGGAGCTATTGATAGCAACAAAAGCAAGGACAATCGACAATCATAATGGAAAATGGTGGGTTCTTCAAAGCGTTTTGGTAATGCGACAAATGTGCAAATTGATTTTATCATTAGGATTTCCAAAACAAACAAAAAAGAGAGACAGTGTATGTTTCCTTCCCCCCCTCCTCCTAAATTGGTATTTGAAAATCGAACGGTAGCGATTGTAATGGTCGACTTTTGTCCATTTTAGCCCCACAGTTTGTGAATAGAATATTCATATGTATAGTGTTTTATACAAGTGTTAATATTCTGCGCGCTAATTTCAAACATATGTTACTTTTATTCTTATTTTATTAATGAATTGTCGGTTCTGGTGGTGTAGTTGTTACCATACTTGCCTCCTACACCCAAGAACGCGGGTTCGAACCCGGCCAAGACCGATGGGTTTTTTCGGGCATAAAAATCCTAAGTATGGCTTCCTTGGGAAGGGAAGTAAAGCCGTAGGTCCCGTGTCGTACATTTACGGCACGAAAAAGAACCTCAAACCTGAAAGAGAGGCCTCTGAGCAAAATTTGTCGGCCGTTTCACGCCCTGATTTGAATGGGACGCTGATGACCTGAGATGTTGAAGAGCGTCCATAAATAAACCAATAAAAAAAATCTATTAATGAAATAGTCATAAACCCGTGTTTTGCTCTTCTCTGTTGCATTACTGACAACCGGCATTCTTCTGTACAAGATTGCTTGAAAAGGTTAAGTACAAATATACAATTATTACAATATTATAAGCCAAGTTTACAGGAATTATATTTCAATTCTTATTTTATTTGTGAAATAGTCCTAATAAATACCACTCGAGGGTGTGAGTTTTAGCAAAGAACTGATTGCAGTGCACGGTCAATTCCTAATCGAAATATTATTACTGCTTCTCATCTTTGAGTCGTTTTCCCTCACTTTTCGTTCGTACTCAAATGGACTTTTCTGACTTTATGTGAGAGTGGGCTGATGCACATATGGCCGAGTGTAAAAAGAAGTGTTTTTATTCAATCTGGTCATCCTAAAAAAAAAAAAAAGTGGGAGAAGTAAGTGGAGTTTCGCGCAGGGGAACCTCGCGCGTGTTTCTTGCACCATGTTGGAAGGGCATCACCCCGCAGAAGCATTTACTGCAGCACAGTACTTTCCCTTCTGCCCTAGCCCCCGCGGCCCTTGTCTTCTGCAGCAGCTGTGATTTCTCCTCTCTCTCTCTCTCTCCCACCCATCCTCACACACACACACACACACACTTTTGGCCTTTGCCGCTCTCCTCCAGGGCGGTGCTAAAAGATTTCCGTCCGCTGACAGTTTTAGTGGCTAGGAGTTCATTTCAGCTGACGTCTAGGCGTCATCAATTGGACTCTGCCTGTCACAGACTCTCTCGGCAGCGCGACGCCTACCTCTTTTCAGAGACGGATAGCGAGGGCTATATCATTACCATACCGACAACACAAGTGGAGCTTATCTGTGGCGCATCTATTCAGCAATCTGCGGGTTAACTAGAGGCGAGGGCAAACTACTCCCATTGGTGTTTTGTAGATCGCATGTTATGCCTGCCTTAAAACAGTTGTTACTGCAACGATTATTGTCGCAGGAAACTTTCAGAAGGGAAGAAATATAAAGAGCGATCGTCACGCAGGAGCTGTGGAAACTAAACGAATTCCTCACATAGTAGCGTAAATTAAAAATGAATATAAAATCCAAATTATGACCTTATTAACTAACGAAATGAAATAAGTTATGATATTACTTTGTGATATTAAAGAAACGAAATTAGAATTCTTGCAATCTATAAATATTACAGAAGAAAAATCACATTTTTAGAATTATTATTATTATTATTATTATTATTATTATTATTATTGAGAATAAGTCACAAAATTAATGATATTCAATTAATTAAATGAAATATATGACCACTGATGAACGAAGCTATACTGTATTTGCTTTTTTAAACATTTTTAAATGTAGGTATGTTTATGAACTGAGCCCTTGATGTCATCTTTACGTTCACTAAATATAGGAAATAACAGAACGCTTCGAGTTAAATTGTCTAGGTAATATCATGGTTCATATATTTCAATAAAACAAAACCATTATTATTTTAAAAAAACTACAATGTACTAAGTAAATATACACAATCAACAATAAGAAATCGAAAGTTTAATCCATTTTCATTCGCTTTGAAATTTAATTTAAATGTTATTGTAGTAAAAACGTGCAACGAAAACGTTTTCTGAACAGAGCGCTGTTACATACAAATATAATTTTCACACACATATTACATTAATCTTTTACATTTGCTGTGTTAACAAAAATGTTTTCGTTAAATTTAAAATATATGCAACGTTATAAGTGCATTTTGTATGCTGAATGAATTTATTCTTTTATTTTAAAACAATATAGAGAACATTAAACACAAAGGTGGTTCTTAAATTTCGATTTTCAAGTATACCCTAATCCTAAATGTTCGATTTCTCTAATTTTCAGAAACTATTTTTGTCATTCTATTTAAATGGTATATACCGAATTTTGTCATGAAGAAAAAATTGTTAGCGCCTCTAGAGCGATTTTCAAATTTTGGTTTATAGGCCAACCTCCAATCTTAATGGCATGATTTTCCTGATCTCCATAATCTATTTTTATTAATTCATTGTAATGAAATATACTGAATTTTTTGATAAAGGAAAAATTGCGGTCTCTAGGTCTCTTTTTTTAATTTTTATTTTTGGTTAATCCCCACCCCCAATGGTCTAATTTTGCTAGTTAACGAACTTGACGATTTGTTTGTTAATTAATGATTATATGCAGGATTTAGTTGAGAAAACACATTTATACATATTTTTTCATTGTCGTTTTAGTTAAGTAGGATCGATGGATATTTGAAGAGATTTTTGAAAATAGTTGTCATAAATGAACAATAACGGAACATGTCTCTAACCAAATGGACATTTATCGAACATATTCCCAACCCCTACTCAACTGCAGCAGAATGGCCCAGTATCTTATTAGATTTGTGATAATAAGCAAAACGCAAAGAGTTCATTTGAACTGTAATAGTTGTGTATGTGTACGCAGGTGTTGCTATGCCAGACGTTAAGATGGATCTCCAGCAAGAGCATTTCTGATATATTTGCATTGAAAAGGATCGAACGATTAACTTTATACGGAAATATATTTGAGGAGATGAACAATGGAATACAATCTTTTGATATTGCATATAATTTAATTAACCCTGGCATTATTATTAGTCACAATATTACACTATTTACAGCGTAAATTAGATTTTCTATTAATTTCGACAATCTACGTCTTAGCACACAACGGTCAATCCGAACTTTTTGAAAATGAAAGCAATAAATAAAAATGTTTATCTAAATATTGCATCTTTTCCGAGAATTCTCCATTGCATTCTATATAACGTTTCCTCAGTTCAAAACATTTGTAAATACGTAACGACATGCTTCTTTGAATGGGGTGCAAATACATTCTTTGTGTGCATCCAGTGTAGCTAATGATTCTTGATCACAAATTGTTTATTTCATTTTGAGGAACTTTCTGGAGCTAGATATGGACTGTAGGGAGGATGAGTAAATTGTAAACTTGCGGCAGGAATTTTTTAGGTGTAACACCTGGCAGTGACAATGTTTTGTCCATCAAGTGGTACTGTTAAAATGTGGCCACTGGTTACAAAGAAGGACCAAATCATTTCTTGCGAATACTTCTCGCTTGCCTCATTTCAGTTGGGGGATCTTCTTCTTGGTAGACCCAGACCGATGACTGTAGCTTGTTTCTGGATCAACTTTCGCCACTTGTTTTATGTTAAGTTGCTGCTCATCTGTCAGTTGGTTAATGATCAACGATTGCAGAACTTCCTGACATGACGTTTTTCTTCCAGGACTGTTTTCATTGCCACCAATCCAAAATTCAAGGATTCTTGAATATGATAAACAGGGATTATCATCCGCGACATACACTTCGTTTACCCGTTGTTGCTGTAGTGGGCCGCCCTCCGTCATCATTTTCGACGGAGTGCTATTCTCTCCTAAAATCTGCAAGTCATCGATAAGTAATGCTTTGCAAATAGCAAATATCCCCAAATCCACAATGCAAGGCATTATCTCTCCCCTAAACTGACTTTACAGTCATATTGAATGATAGTGCGAAAAAGATTTTGCTTGAGAGCCATTCTAGCGTCTGGCGCAGCAACACCTGTGTACTCATACGACACCATGCGCTCTCAGACTTCCAGATTTTGTTATCTAAACTTGAAGGAAAATGTACACTGGCTTGTCACAACTCCTTGTTCATTCTCTAAACTTCCAGAGTGACTCATAACTCGTGGATTGTCCACTGATATGAACCTAAGGGTATTAACTTTTTTTATTTTGTATATCTTATTACCATGATAAATGTGGCTTAAATTGTTGGTTCATTAAAAATAATTACAATGTTAGATACAGAAAGCAGTAAATACTTAACAGCCCCTTACTTGCCACAAATATATGCAATAATGAATACAATTTTAATTTTCATCAATGATCAATAACATTCACAACTTTGTTATTAAAGTGCTAAGTTATATGGAATTAATAAGACTATTAAATTGTTAAGAGAATCGAATGGACTTAAACTTTTGTATAATATCGATGACCTTTCTCTACCTATGCTCCTCAACTGATTTTTTTTCAGTAGTAAGTGTTTACAAAACCAAAGCAATGGCTTTCAAAAAGGTTAAGTGTATGGCAGAGATGAAAAATGTTACTACAGTGAACTAGAAACCCAAAATGTTGACATTTTTTGTTATTTAGGAGCAGTCTTTAATTAGAGGGAAATGGAATGAACACTTATCTGTTATTAATTATAAAGCAGAAGGTCAACTGAATGAGTTACACATGAGTTACAGATATACCAGAGAGCTGATGGGTTGATGGAAGCTGAATATGTAAATAAAGTTCAAGTAGATTTTTGGAAAAGGGTTCTCGGGCTATACAAAGGAACATCAAACTGTGGGGTCATGGGGAAGGTGGGCTGCTATGAAGATACGGTTAACATTAAAACAAGGACGGTTAAAAACTGACTTAGATTAATGTAAGGAAACCGGTCCACACTTCGCGTTAAATGCTATAGACACCAAATGCAGAATATAACACCGACGTTTTGGGCTGCAAAGGTGGAAAAAGGTCTCAGAGGAATTGGCCTGGGGTTCAATATGGCCCCGAGATAATGAAAATATAAAGATTTATGGAAGAAGGTTAGAAAAAGACTAGGGAATGTCGATCCTGATGATCTAATGCTGACCATATACCTCTAGACCTAAGATCGTGGGCTCGATAATGTCAGCATCGATGGTTTATGGGAGTAAAGCCGTAGGTTTGCAACATGTAAAAGAACTTCAAGCCTGAAAGAAGAGGCATCTGAGCAAAATTTTGTCGGTCGTTTCACACCCTGAATGAATGGGACGCTGATAATCTGAGATCTTAAAGGATTTCATAAATAAAACAAATCAAAAAAGCTAGAGGCTATCAGCAGGCAGGAAATCGAGATGGAGTGTAACACGAAAGTCTCTTTGAACCTTTAGAAAGAAATAAAATTAACCAGGGGTATGAAGGTATATATGCTCGTTCTAGGGAGAAAGCTGAGATCAGAATTGACCTGGTTCAGAAGGGGAGGTCGGAAGATTCAAAAAATAACAGCTAGTTCTGTTAGGAGAATCTGCCCACGTTGTGGAAGGATGTGGAATGGGTACATAATGCACTCCGAGAGAACAACTGAGAAAAACGTTGTTTTTAAGGCAATTAGATAGAGGTTGATTGGCGTACTGGGATCTGTTTGCGAACCACACTGATAGTTCAATATGGACATTTTCCTAGCCAAAGTGCGCGAAGCTAGAAGCAAGTTATTTTATGATTAAATATAATAACTGTGTAATTATAAGTAATATGTGATATGTTTCCATTCATATACCTGTAAATATAATTCTTCCCGCTGTTAAAATTTTTATTTATTACTATTATTGCTATTATTTGCTCCTCTTTAGAATTGTGCATCATACTTAAGCAGTACTGTTAACGATCCATGCATAAAATATATTTTTCACATGTGTATAGAATTTTATAACAACAAAGATGTACCTACTACTACATTCTGCATGTCTGTATATCAGAATGAATGCCACTCATGTGTAACTTCAGTGCTGTTGCTTTTGCACAGCTGGTCTGCTCTCAAAGCAGCTGCAAATATGAAGAACCTGGAAAAGTCAGGAGCACAGATCTGATCTTGCACAGTGCGACTGAAATCTTTGGCACAGGACTTTGCTAACATGTGGTTGTAATGTCAGTAACTTTAAGGACAGTTTTTAATACCCTCATTGCGAGGTTCTGCTGCAATAAACACACTCAAATCATTTACATCGGGAGACATTTGCCACGCAAGTTCTGCGGCGCTCTAAGCTGGCTGTAGGGGGGATGTGGTTATCAGGAAACGACTGTCTGTATGAGGCAGCTGCTTGTCCCTCATTTCATCCACACATTAGGAACATGCCCACAACTCGTCATTATAATATTGTCGTCGTTCTATTAGATGACAATTACAAAGCACCGGAACGTTAGCACAGCATCCTCTGTTCAATTGTGAGCCCGTTCTCTCTGTCATTGTAGCATCAACAGATACCCATCCTTCCCTTACACAATGCTGCAGAATCGTAGAGCATTAGTTAGCCGTCAATAACTGGATAGACTACCCAAATTAGTACACGGTGTGTTTCTGCACTAGCGTGTATATTCCGTGCATTGCAAGTATGCTGGCTACACTCTGGTAATGCCATGCTGTTCTAGTAGAGCGAGGCAGCGAACAATGGAAGAATGGAGAACATGACAAGGGAAGGTTCACAAAGGTTGAAAAATAAAGACCCAATAATATTGTATTTTCCATCCCGACGAGAATGTAACTATTACGGTTGTGCCCATAAAATATTAAAAATAATATAACGTCTGAAAACCTGTTTGGATACTACCTACCAGACACCGAAAGTGAAAACCAAAAATGTAACGCGATCGCAATTTTTGTTATTTCTTCAACGAAACTTGGAACGTAGCCACCATTAACAAGCGATTCGTCCAGTTCGTTAACCAACAAAACTGCACTCTGGAAGTGCGGGTTAATCTAAAGCGAAAAGGTATAAGAAAATTTAATAATAGCTCTAGATCCCGCAGTTTTTGTTTGTTTTTTCCTCAAGAAAATCGGATATGCTATTAAAATAAATTAATTAAAATAGTTTTTTTTAAAAACCAGTGAAATCAGACTATTAAAAGTGGGGGGGGGGTTACCTGAAACCCAAAATTTAAAAATAACTCTAGCAGCACGAATATGGTTTTTTTTTTCACAACAAAATTCATTATATACCTTTTAAATAAAATAAGAAAAATAGTTGCCGAAAATTAGGGAAATCGTATAGTTGAGTAGGGATATATCTGATAACCGAAATTTAAACCGTGGTCGTGAAGATAGAAACTGTGAAATATTAATCTAATATGTGTTTGAGAATTATATTTGTATGTAAGAGCGCTCTGTAATAATCTTCAGAAAACGTTTGCATAGCATGATTTTATTAGAGTGAATATTAAATTAAATTTCAAAGCCACCGAAATTCGACGAAACTTTCAATTGTTTTGTTGATTATGTATATATTTGTATATTGTAATGTTTTAGATAGTAAATTGTTTTTGTTTTATTGAAACATATGAACATCTACTTTTAAAATACATAAGACAAGTCGAACCTTTCTGTTATTTTTCCATATTTTATTGAATGTAAAGATGATACCAAAGGGTCAGTTTATAAACATGGTTACATTTAAAAATATCCACACAGTATATCAATGGTCATATATTTAACTTATAAAAGTTTCTCTGCTTGGTTGAGAATTCGCTTAGTTTACGCAGCAGAAGCTGGTTTATTGTTTTTTATTGCTTTCGTCTAAATCTTAACACACTGAAATACCAGCGTGGTCACTGTTATTTTCAAAGATTGAGCATAAACTATAAATATTAACTGATTCTCATACTTTTAAGAATATCGTAGGGTGCCCTAATTAATAAGTAAATATAAATTAATACAATACTTACTCTAACCTCCATGCTTGACTTCTGTTAGCACTAAATATGAACTTAATGAAAGAGAATACAGACTTGACAACGCTGTTTTCTTGAGCGTTCTCTGAAACACCTCGTTCCTTATAACGTACCTAGCATAAAAACAGCTGGGTAACTTAAATCTCAGTTCAAGAAAAAAGGCCATTAATGCTTGTCCTATACTGCGATATTTGGTAGAGATATAAAGCCAACCCTGCAAAGTAGAATATCACTACTGTAGAAATTGCTTCACAGACACTAGATATGATCATAAACTGTACATCAGCGATAAAATGAATAAGAAAATATATGCTTTTAGTTATAAAGTTTAACTGCTCGCGCAGGCTCTCGGCAACTAGGTATACAACAGCCGGTGGTGCCTAAACTTGAACTACGCTTTCACCCTTTTATTATTTTCTTGAATATCACTTTCACGGCGGTGTACATTCATTCACAAAGATGGTTCGGTAGGTTCCGCCTAAGTACCTAAGGCTGGGTACCAATTTTGGAGCGGTTTGGTAGATTGATTAATGATCTCCTAGCTGTTGATACCCTCTCTTCAATGACAATTTTTCATGGTGAATTCTGCTATTTTATTGATTCGTACTCAACAAGACTGGGAGAGGAGTTCAATAGTATATATAAGCATGTAATGTGACTATATTGATACTCTATTATGTTCAAAATCTTTCGCGTCCTCTCGTGTTTTGCCTACGACAGATCTTATCTAACTCAAATATAAATTTAGCTGCCGTGCCCTCCATAGATATGAATCTGAAAACGCGTCTCAAATAGAACTTATTACGAATGCCTCAGCGTGTAAAACTAAAAACTTGACTGCGTCTCTCCGAGTGTAAAACGAAAATCACTTCACAGGTGAGTGACCAACTTAAAACTGCCTGACTGACGATTACGTATGTCAAGTTATATATAAAATTGAAATCAATAATCGTTGACTTAACGACTCCAAAGGCTCACACGAGCACGCGCAAGTTTCGCGCCTATCTTTAAAATTCAAACATACATTTACCTTTGGCTAGTTTAAATTCACCTGCCACACATGCCATTTGCTATTATTTGAAAGTTTAAAACATTTTGTTGACACTGGCTAATTGAAAGTTAACTACGACTGCCTGTCGAGTTCAAAGCCCTAACGAATTTAAAAGACCTTGGGTTTATTAATCCTTTAACGGTACTCCTTTTAAAAGTGTCATCACACTTGACCTTCCGGTTTATTTCCCTTCGTATAGAGTTTTATGGCCTTTTTGGCTTTCCAAGCTACCGTAAACAGAAAACACCAAAAGCACTTTCTCTTTTGTCGACATACAATTTACATGCTAACGTTATACCGTATTATGCATATATACACACCTGATTACTACATTGCTAATTACAATACATAAAATATTATGATAATTAGGTTTGCAACATAATTATATTTATACTTCAGTGGGGGTGGGCCGTAACGTTGAGTAAATACTAACATATTTTTGGGGGTAATTGCTGCAACGATGGTATGATTTTTTAAATTTTCAATTATAGCTTTCTCGTTGATACTAGTTAGGAAAGAAAGTGAGTAGTATTAGGCCTATTGTGGATAGGTTGCAATTTGATATAAACAAAAAAAACTTTACGGGGTAAGAATACGATATGATTAATGCAAAACATATAAGGCCAGAAATACATTTACTAACGAAGTGATTTAAACAAAAATAGAAACAAAATTAAAATATCAAAGTTACTGAACTTAATTACAAATAAAATGGTAAAGGAACGCTGCCATAGAGTTTTAATGCATAAAACAATTTACTAACACGTGCATAATATATATGGCGATTTCAAAGAATATACTCCTAGCACAAAAAGTACAATTATATTCAAGGAAGATATTGAACAATGCAAAATGGGCAAGTAAATAGAAGAGACGTTTGGAAACAACCTAAACGGAAAACAATCAGAAAAATTAAGAGGTAAGGTTTACGTGATAATTTAAATACGCCCGTAACTGTTTTAGATCGCGGGTTCAAACCCGGCCAGGATCGATGAATTTTTTCGGGCGTTAAAATCCTAAGTATGGCTTCCTTCGGAAGGGAAGTAAAGCCGCGGGTCCCATGTCGTACATTTACGGCACTAAAAAGAACCTCAAACCTGAAAATAGAGACCTCTGAGCAAAATTTATCGATTATTTTACACCCTGAATTGAATGGGACGCTGATGACCTGAGATGTTAAAGAGCGTTCGTAAATAAACCAATAATCAAACCATAACGGTTTTTAAAATATTAATTGACTGTTTGCGTGTAGAATTTACTCAAAACTTTCCTGATTAACTGTTATCTTCCAGAACTACAATTCACAATATTGTATAAGAATTTGAATTCATTAAAGCACTCCCGAAAGTATTTTAGGAGCGGTTTCGGAATGTAAAGGAAATTATTAAAATGAAATCAGAAAAACATTGATTGACAAACTTAATCGTATCAATCAGAATATTTTTTTTTTTTTTTTTTTTTTTTTTTTTTTTTTTTTTTTCCCATAAATACAGAGTTAAATTATGAGCGCCGTTGAATGCGACATGTTTAGTAGCCAAGATTTAAACACAAAACGAATGCACAAGGTTTATAACTGAAGTTGGTATTAATAAAAGTTGTAATATTGTAAAAATTCAAGTTGTATTTGGAGCGTAGAAATGTCAAGCGTTTTAAGTATCATTTCTAAATTTTACAGGATAAGTCGAAAGCTACCCATCTCTGTTAGTATTTAATTATCATACCCAAAATCATTATGAAGACATTTCTTTTAACTACAAAATTATTTTGTGTGACAAATCGTTGCCAACAATACAATGGTCAGGGAGAAAAAAAAATTAATATCAATCAGAAGACGGAACAGTGGGTACAAATTTCTTACATTTGTTTCAGGGTTTCAAGGAAAATAATTACAAAAATAACATTAATGATTAGCAGAAACACTTATAATAATACCATTAATCACAAAATATGTTATTAAGGACAAAGGTACAGAAATGTTTTATGAAACGTGTACAAGAATGCCAATCTTCATATTTTCTCCCCACAGCTGACAGGAAGAGTTAAGTTTTATTCTTACAGAGAGGTTGAAATGATGTCTCGTAAAAACTTTGTGCTCTTCAGTAAGGAATGGCAACATGAACGAGAGTGCTTTCATTTTTTTTTAACTGATAAACGGGTTGATCTCTCAGACGAAACAAGGTTGCTGTGTATCAACCACTGAATTTCCTCTCTTTAAAACTTAAAAACCCTCCACCCTTCTATAGTGAGTAAGTTCTTTTACTGGCTATTTGAGAGGGATGAGATCGAGAGACTTTCAGCATTGTGCATTTTGAAATGTTGCTCTAATTTAATGTTAACAGTGAATCAGTAACATTCTTAAAATCAAAGAAATCACATTGGAACTATATGAAAAGGTTTTACAACTTTAGCTTAATTTGAATCTATGAGAACGCGGGTTCGAACCCGGCCAGGACCGATGGATTTTTTCGGGCGTAAAAATCCTAAGTATGACTTCCTTCGGAAGGGAAATAAAGCTGTGGGTCCCGTGTCGTACATTTACGGCACGAAAAAGAACTCAAGCTAGAGAGAAAGGCCTCTGAGCAAAATTTGTCGGCCGTTTAATGCCCTGAGTTGAATGGGACGCTGATGACTTGAGAAGTAAAAGAGCGTCCATAAATAAATAAATAAAAAAAATACAATTCTCTGTAAATCTTGGGGAATGAAGACCTTAGTTACCCTTTTTCTTTTCTATAAAATAGCTAAATATATATCGCAACTCAGAAAGTTATGACCAGTTATTAAATATTTCTGTACTATAAATATTTTCCCTTAAAAACTAATATCGTGGCATGGCACGGCACTTAGAACACCAGATGACATAGCAGATATTTAAAACTGCACTATCTGTTAACAAGTATTTGAACTACTTCATCTATGTATAGTAATAAAACAATTAAATTTAAAAATGACACTTAGTTTGATATTTAAACTCTTCATTTAAATAATAATTAAAGGGAATGGTATTTAATATTTATAAAGTCGCAGTATATTATTGAATGCAAAGTAAAAAGAATTAAATAATGTAGTGACAGCTGGCTATGAGTTAGGAAACTCAGTTCTAGTAAAAGTTGTTGATGGGATTAAATTATGACATTAGCTAAAGTCAAGAATACTTTAATATCAAATATTGAGAGCAAATTTCTTTATAGGAATAAGAATACATGCAATAAAGTCACGAAAAGACATTTGAGAAAGAAAAGATTGAGGTTAGATGCGCCGAAAGTGAAAATACTTCGCTATGCTGTAAGATATAACTCATATCATACAAGGATGTCGACAAAGTGAAAATGTTGATACTCTTGACAGAGTAAATACTTGCCGAATGAATACAAACAAACACTAAATGGAAACATGCCCGTATTTACATAGCCCCGAAAAAGGGGAAAATGCCGTTGTGATATGAAGACCAAACACAGCTCTTCATTTGATGCTGATGACAACTTTCTGCTGAAATACCTAAAATGAACCTCTCAGACTCACAGCAATGTACTTTGTGATAATTTATATTCAATGTGTAACTTTTGATGTAAGTATTTTTCTAAAATAAGTTTTTATACAGATGATGACAACGGTATCAATTTAATTTATCATACTACCACTTAAAACATGTTTTTGTTACTCTGAAGACCAAGGTGAATTTAATAGACGCATTTGAAACTTTATTTGTATACTGTTTGTAGGCTGCACTAGTGATATTGGGTTGTATTGTTTGGAATCACATGGTAGTGTATGCTGTTTTTGGTGATTCAATATATATATATATATATAAAATAGAAAGCTGACAATAAGAAATTGTTGAGTTACTGCAAGAGAGAAATTCAGGTTATTATTTTAATGAATTCTGTTCACACTACATGCCTGATGATGGTTGATTATAGTGAAGACCATATGACTAGCATATGCATGAAATTTGACGCTCATACGATCTCAGGGAAACTGATTTCGGCTCAAGAGCAATTTTTTAATTTCGCTTTAACCCCATTCGTTCAGGTATATCTCCACTCCTAGCGACCCTATTGTCCTGATTTTCGAAATGTTCTTTTATCAATTTATTTTAAAGAATTTTACCGAGTTTGGTTGAGAAAAAACAAAAATTGTGGCCGCTAGATCGTTAACAGATATATAAGAGATTTGAAAAAGTTTTTCAAAAATCGTTTCATGGATACAACCGCAATTTACATTCCTCCGGAAGTCGCTAACTACTATAGTGTAGGTACGTATATGTTTAACAAGTGTATGAATTGTCCTTCAGTTTTTGTGTTAAAATATGTTTCAATTAACTTGCAATGTAAATTTATCCCAATGTTAAATGTGCTTCATATTTAGTTACAGTAGTGGCATTAATTCTGGACACTAGAGGATTTTGTTAAACATTACATAAAACTTTCGATTTTAATTGAAATTTATGCTTTTATTGAATTCAAATTTTCAGGAAAAGTAGACAAACATGTCTTAATGTTCAGTGTTCATTGTTTTAAAGTTTCAACAATGAATAAACTAAATGACAACAGATATAAATGGTACATTTTGGGCGCATTCATATGGATTGTTGTTAATTTCTATATGTTAATATTTTGTTGGGTATTCTTTAGATTTGAATGCTGCATCAATTCTTCGTGGCATTGAGTCCACCAAACTTTGGAAATCTTCTGATATTATCACTCTAAACCACTATTGGATGATGGCATGTAATACCTCCAGACGTAACATCAAACCTTTCAGCCTTGACCACAAGTTTTCAATTCGGTTGAGGCCCTGGCCAAGGGAGGACAGCAACATAATAGTCCCTAAATCGTCTCTGATTGATTCGAGCTGCATGACACTGTGCACCATCCTGCTAGAAGATACGCTGCTGTCTCCACAAGCAAATAACGAATTTTGAGTCTTAACACCTCTTTTTCGTATTTTTTGACATTAATATCGTCCTCTAACACTACTAGGAAACAGACACCTTGCCTTTCTGTGCACTTCTCGACACCATGACCCTGACAGGATGCTTCATAGTGGCGGGAGCACTCAGGTTTCATGTCCTCACCTGTTCGGCGAAGCACAAACGTGATGCCATCACTTCCAAAGATGTTGATCTTCGTTTCATTGCTCCAAATGACTTTACCCAAGTCTTCTTCATCCAATCTCTGCGTGCTAAAGCCCACTCCACACGCTTTTGGTTGAGATAAGGCTTCTTTCTTGGGGTTCTCCTCGTAGACATTTTTGCAAAGTTCTGTCTGATTGTTCGGTCGGAGACTTATAGTCCAGAAGTTCTCATGATGACATATCTTTTGTCAGCAACCCTGAAGAGATTTTACTGCAGTCTTGTTTTGGTTTCTGCCACTTCTTCGATACGTTCTTGTGCTCCCAGTTTCTTCGTACTACTTGCAAACTTTCCTAATGCTTGATTTTGTAGCGCCACCGCCCAACCTTTTCGCTATTTCTTCATAGGTATACCTTCTCCACAAAGTGTTACTGCCTTACTCCTTTTACTTGTTGATCAATCAGCGTGTTTTGTCTTAGGATCCCGTTATATCAAATTACATCACTTTTCAACTGACTCATAGATGTTCACTCCACCAAAGCTACCTGCCAACTGCTATACATGATAATCACACTTGACTAAGGTACTGAGAGAATACAACATTCAAACACAAGAGCACTGTTGGATTTTTTTTTATTTGTTTATACGGACGACAAATTTTGCTCAGTGGCCTCTTCTTTCAGGCTTGAGGTTCTTTATCGTGCCGTAAATGTACGACACGGGACCCACAGCTTTACTTCCCTTCCGAAGGAAGCCATACTTACGATTTTTGCGCCCGAAAAAATCCATCGATCCTGGCCGGGATTGAACCCGTGACCTTGGGTTTAGGAGAGCTCTGTTGGTTTAAAATACAAGAATTACACGACAATTATGTTGCTGCTGCAATAAGGTGGAAATATTGAAGTTACTGAACAATGTTAATTAAATTTGTTTGTAATATCTATATAGAATATAATACGTTCCACCTTTCTTAAAGATCTTAAATCATAGACAAAATAAGAATATCATCTGTTGATTTAACACAATACAATCTTTGTATCTTGCAAAATTTAAAAAGCATAAACATTTATGAAATGTGTCCGGAATTAATGCCACAACTGTAAATAAATAATTTAAATATTTCTTATAGAGACAGGTGTTTGCAGATACCAACTCCATTATTCCAGAATTTCCATATAAGTGCAGTGAGTGTGGGAGACACATATTAGGTGTTCATAGTAACAAAACAGCTTAAGTATTCCAGGGTTAAAACATGTTCATACTCAAAACTCGTAGAATTTCCTGGTTTTATTCATAGCGAAAAGTTTAGGCTGTTGATACATATATTTTTTTAACTTATCGAATTTTAAGGCATTTGATGAAAGGGCTTTACACGAATCCAAAGACATTTGCACGTTCAAGGTAAGGCAATACTCCCAGGGTGTTTGCTGAGTGTGAGGGTATGAATGATGATGCAACTAAGCGCAGATCCTTACCGCTCCAGGAGATATATGGCTCCCTTGGCATATTAGTAATATACATTTGTTTAATGTGTGGCCCCGGTGAGTTAGGGCGCCACCATGCTGAACCCCCAACGCTGTTCTTCCCTATTTAAACAAACCCTACACATTGTGTCAAAAAACTTTTTGGAAAGAGAAAACATATCGCCTAGAGTTCATTCATCCAACAATACAACCCAACGTTACTTACGTGGACATTTCAAAAAGCAATAACAAGAATATATTTTGAGATTAATTAAGTGGGTTAGGGATATAAATGTAATTTTTTCTTAACTACTACTCCTTTTGCATACATGCTCGCTGTTCAAGTTTTTTATCACAGCAGAGATAAGTATTTGAGTTATATACCAAGGCTATTCAATAAAGAATGTTCATAATTTATATAGGCATACTTTCTGGCGTCAAAATTTACAATCTTTTGTAGGTGTCACTAATGCGAAGTTTTTCATTTTTATGTACCTTTTTCTCAGAATGTATTACAGATACCTCAGTGAAACTGTTTGTTTCTTTACATTATAAGTTCTGAGATCTAGTTTAGCGAATGTACTTTATAAAAATAATAAGCCATCATTTTTGTATCAGACTCGTTACTTATAAAAATAAAATTATGTTAATGTTCATGTACAAAAGGTTCTTATGCAAATGACTCAAAACTAGAGCTCAGTAATGAAAGTAATAATAAAACAGTTCAGTTGGAAATTTTTCATGCTTCTATCTTCATTAATTTATGAAAAAAGGTACATATGTTGTGAAATTTTCACTTACGGCTAACATAGCGTTAAAGTCAATTTGCATACTAATCCATTTCTTGTACCTGCATCTTCACGCAAAGGAATATTAGTAAAAGACGAAAGATTTATATCATTTGATGGGATACTAGATGAGAAATACACATTCGAAATGGCAAGTTTTTTTAGCAAAGAAACGACAATAAAGGTTAATGGCTACAGAGAAGAGCGGACAGTTGGGGAGAGGATGTCTAAAGGAAGATTAGATTTAAAGGGATATTGGATATATTAAGGAAAGAAAACTGGAATGAATAGCTTGTAAAACTGAAAATAAACACAAAACTTTATAATTGCTTAAAAAATTAAACACACAAGCAGCCATTACTGTTATTGACATTTGAAACAAAATATATCAAACCACAGGTTTCAATAACAAAAATCGTTTCTGAGATACTTTCACACATAAAACATTAAATAAATAAACGCATTTAATTCGAATTTTTCAATAAATGATTAACCAAATTCAATATAAAAATCCAAATAATTATTTGTAACAAAAAACTAAAATTATCTTCTTTTTTTTACCTTCAAAATTTGACCTTAATGCTTGATGAACGCGTGGAACAGTTTCATTGTTCCGGCCGTGAGTTGAGATATGTTCACTTCCGCCTTTACCAAATTGAAGATGTCACGTGACTAACTGCTGTGATTCGTCTTAAAAATCTTTACCAGGGGTCAATGCAATGTTAAAAGAGGCATAGGGAGAGTTTGTTGTTTTTTATAGAAAAGCTCCAAGATGGTTTAAAATGTTTAAAGAAAGAAGGTAATTTCAAAGGATGGCGGGCTCCAGTTTCTACCCTAACGTGAGAATACATGAGCACCGCTGCTGTCATTGTGAGGCCATGCAATTGAAGACGATGTTACAGGAACAGGCCACCATCAGCACACACACAAAAAAAAAGTTGTTGCTTCTGCTGGGAAATTATGGACATTATATTTTTCGATAATCAAGGAATGTTTTACCACTATGTATACCTGCACACACAATTGTATCTGGGCAATGCTACAGAGATGTCTTGAAAACACTACAAGGTCATATTATATGCTTGCAAAGCCACTTTTCCATGCAACAAGTTCGATACTCTATCACGATAATGCATGGCCGCAAATTGCAACGGCTATTGCTGAATTTGTCATAAAATCAATGTGAAGTGTGTACTTCATTCTCCCTAGTCAACATTTAGACCCGTGTGACTTTTTCCTTTTCCCCAAACTGAGGAAACACCTTAGTGGGAGGTCTTTTGCATCATCAGATGCCATGGCAAAAACAGCTTTCTACATTATATCTATCGCATGGGTCCAGAGACCGTACATGTTGTTATTTAACGCTGGTGGACAATACATTTATGTCAATAATATTTATATAAATCTATTAATATAGAAATAGTTATATTGCATGAAAATATTTATGTACAACTATTAACACGCAGATAATTATATTACATAAAAACACACGCGCTCATTCTTTTCCACACGTCTGTACATCACAATTATCTATTCCCAGTCTAAACCATGCTATACCTGATCAGTCCTTAAAATTAAGTTATGTATATATAATTCCTTCCCCCAGTTTATTTTTAGCTCATTACTAAGTTACAAAAACACTTTTTCTAGGCTTCTCCTGTGTCTTGCTGTTGATGTCAATTTGCTTTCTTCTAACTTTCCTCTGTATATTATTGCTATTCACCCCCTCCTCTCTCATTCTCATCCAATGCATCGTCACGATGACCGAGATCATTAATGCGCGTACTCGTGAGCTGGAGATCTGGGTTCGAATCCCGCCAGGACCGTCCTGCTTGACTGAGGTTTTTTCCAGGTTTTCCTCAGTCCTCATAAATGGCAAATGCCGGGGAGGTACCTTAAACTCAGGCCTGGAACGATTCCTTCCTTAAAAATAAATTCTTTCCCAATATATCATTTCATCTCATGTATCATCAGTGTCCATTGCTTGTGATGCCTCTCTAGTAAAAACGGGCGTTAAACACTATCCATTCATTCCCATCCTATTCCAGTTATTTCTTAATTCCCTCTTTAACCCTTCTACCCAATAACTATGCCAGTTTCTTGATGGAAGTAGCAATCACCTTAGTCTTTAATATTTCACATCCAGAGTTTTATAATGAATGTTATCTGCAAAGCGCCAAATTCCCTTAAAATGCCACAATTCGCTATATCCCTCCCCAAGCCGAGGAGCCCTTTTAAGGAATCATTCTGAATTTAATTTACCTGTTCCACTTTCTCCAACCCCATATTTCTCATCCGTAACACTTTGCCGATCTTACCGTGACCTCGTACATTTTTTCCATAATGCTCACTGGAGTGACCGGTATGAGTAACAGTATATGCAAAACGCTTCCGGATACTCAAAACATTTAAACTTTTTAGTTCTATTTTGTTACACTAAAGACAGACACATTTTTAAAATTTATTGATTTGGTTTGGGCGGAATTCTTAATTATCTCCCATTTACTGCAGTAATCCGCAAGTTTGCCCAGCTCTTTATGCAAACCATTGATAGCTGTTGATAATATTACTAGGTCGTCCACATATAGAAGAACTGAGTTTTTAATTCCATCAATTTCCGGTGTGTTGATATCCTCCATAAAACATATCTATAAATACATAAACAACAGCGGTTTAATTTCCTTGGAGGTATTCCGATTTTCAGATGCTGGTTCTCTCTGATACAGAATTTAACATTTTTATATACTTTCTTTAGAGGTTATATCTTTTTATGCGAGACACTTTGTGCAATTTCTCTCACAGTGTCAAAAACCATTTTGAAATCAACAAATGCACAGTAAGTTTTCCCCTTTCTGTTATAACTGCTTTTTATTAAAGTGTCTGTAGTCCTGATGGTATAGTGGTAACCATACTTGCCTTCTGAACCCAAAATCGCGGGTTCAAACCCGGCCAGGATAGATGGATATTTTCGGGCGTAAAAAACGTAAGTATGGCTTCCTTCGGAAGGGAAGTAAAGCCGTGGGTCCCGTGTCGTACATTTACTGCACGATAAAGAACGTCAAGCCTGAAAGAAGAGGCCTCTGAACAAAATTTATCAGCCGTTTCACGCCCTGAATAGAATGGGACGCTGATGACCTGAGATGTTAAAGAGCGTCCGTAAATAAACCAAATCAACAAAGAAAAAAATTCTAGTGTCCAATATGAAAAGTGTAGGAACTTAACAATCACCGACAGAAAGCCTTCATTGCAACAAATCTGAAAATACCGCTAAAAAGTTAAATGATTATAACACTATAGAAGGCTACCACAGTAATTTTTCAAGTTCCTGGACTATTTTGCTGCGTTTATGAAATATGTTTATATATAACAAAGCAGTACAAACTACGAGTGACATTCCGTGTAATGTTAGCATCGGTTGCTATGGGAACAGCCGCATCAACTTAACGATCCATTTCTACTCCTTTCAGGTTGACAGGAGAACATTTATTTTCCGCTCTTCGTTTTGACCATACAAAACAGGGCAAATGCTACAAGTGTGTCCTTGCGCCAATATTGTTATGTGTGCTGCCAATAATATCGACGTGTATTTGTTCACAATGCTTCGGAAGACGGAATGTTTTATTATTGTTTAAGATTGTAGATTAACAGATACAGAAACTCTTTTATAAAATACATTGAGGTTATTTGTACATCCCGGCAGATCATAGATGCGCTCTGGAAGAAGCCAATGGTCAGGTGCAAGTAGCAACTAGTAGTTAGATTGTGGGAGATTTAGCTATCATGCGTTCGTGTGTTACCTGCTTTCATTGCATGATAGTTGTTCTTTGTTAGTTGTGTCTCCAAATAGTTTATAAAAATAGTAGCGAAAACTCCCTCCTAAATACATTGTGTTCACAAAGGACAACACTCGTGATGCCTTCCAGTGGTTTGCGGTTATTATGCAAGCTGCTAAAAATTCAAGGCATAAAATCTTACGAAATTTCATATTCCTTCCTCTTCTTATAGGGAAAGGTATTATATTGAAATGCAATATAAAACCTTTGGTAGAGTTTTTGAAGTAAATAAAAATTACAATTAAATTCTTGCTTTATTTAACAGAAAATTGGACGTACAAACATTTTAATTAGTATTTCTTATTTCTAGTAAATAATAATTTTTAAAATCATATATTAATGTGACTATAAACAAAATGATATTGGAGTTCAACTTTGAAACCCTGTGACTTATAATCTATTAAATCTTTTGCTTAAAACCAATAATGTCATAATAAATTAATAGATTAGTATCTTCAAAGCTTTCGAATAGATCATTATGCAAGCTACAGCATATAAGTAGCTTAAGAGACAAATCATCCATTACCTCTGAAATAGCTTTTATTGTGATTCCTGTATTTAACTGTAAATAGAAAATCAAGAACCGTGCTAGACTTTTTTTTTTTTTTTGGGTAAATCTGTAGAAATGTTTTAGATTGCTTTGATATCTGTACTTGTTGCAACCATATATAGCACAAATACTCCCTAGATCATTTTCAAAGTTACAAAATTACTTTCTCATATCTGACCATGATGGTTTGTTAGAATACAATGAATAACGAGCTCTCGAGTTTTTAGGACTGTGAACTATTTGATGCCAGCAGTGTAACTTTAAATCGATTTTCACCCTTCATTTAATTACATTTTATTGCTACAGCTATAGTATTAATTCATCTACTATTTCCCCATCAAACTGGATCATATAACCCTTTAGAATTAAATAGAAATATTGATAAAATCCCATTCCACCCATATTCTACATTAAAATATGTTTTTAGTTTTACCAGCATAGTTATAAGCAGAACTCGGAAGTTTAGGCATTCATTTTTCTTAAAATAGACACCCAAAAAGGCATTTAAAATACTGAAAATAGTAATATAATTAGACATTTATTAAAAGTGAAAACACACATTATTAATGAAAATAGTTATTTAAGATAATTTCTTTATCACATAACTAAAGTACTTGCTTACTTTTCTTGGTTACAAAGGACTCATACCAGTCACAATAGAACATTCCCTTTCAGGACATCATGGAAATGTTCATCAATGCAAAGTATTTTGCTTTGAATAGTCCTGGCAAATGTGCCAAAGATGTATAGTGGTTTCTGGTAGAGTTCATTTTATTTTTATGCGCTTTTAAGGGAATCAGGTTAGTATCTCTCTTACTACCGTACTGAACACGTTGTAGGGGGACGGTTTATGCACAGATGTGCCGCTATCATCTTTCTTGCTTACCCCCACGGGTGGCCGAGGTCATTAACGCACGAACTTGTGAGCGGAAGGTCTGGAGTTCGATTCCCGCCAGAACCGTCCTCCCTGACTTGAATTTTTTTTTCCCAGGTTTTCCTCAGTCCTCATAAACGACAAATGCCGGGGAGGTACCCGAAACATACCTGAAATGCTTCCTTCCTTAAAAAAAACATTTGTCCAATTTATCATCTCATCACATGTACCTATCATCAGGGTCCATCACCTGTGATGCTTTAGTAGTAAAAACGGGCGTTAAACACTATTAAAAATGTTTCTGGAAACAATTGCTTGCTACATTTATGGCACTGACAATTTACCCTCAATGCAATTTCCTAGAATTGTCTTGTGCAGATCCACACAAGACCATTCGCCAGGAGTAGTCAAAGCTACAGTACTTCCCTCATCCGCTCTGTTTTCTGGAATCCGCATGCCCGAGGTAATCCTGCAATTCTTTCACTTGTGAAGGTTCTGCTCTTTAAATCTTGAGTGAGTGGATTGAGGAGAAAGTTTTTGATTGCTTGGTAGGATTTAAATATTTAACAAGATTCTTAATATATATATATATATATATATATATATATATATATATATATTTGTGAGGTGAACATGCCATTTAAAAATCTTTATGTGCTTCTTAAAATATTTAAATAATCGCAGAAAAAACCCTCAACGAATCAAAACAGGCAAAAAAGGGTAAAATAGACAAAATAAAAATTGGCCCTATTGACCCCCAAATGAAGATAAACACTCACTGGTATGGCCGCAATTTACATACACCATTTAAATGCAATAAAACATTTTAACTATAGTAAACCGAGAACATTTATAATAACCGTAAATATAAAACTTATGAAAGCTTTAGGGTATGAAGAGGGCTAAATCCAGGCTTCGCAAACGTCAAAGGAAAGTATGTTATCAATAATACATGAGTATGGAGAAAAGCTTTACCGCTCTATCTGTCCACTTCACTTCACCCCCAGATGTGGGTATACCATTCAGACAAGAAGTGGAACCCCCCTTGACACCTGTCAGGTTATCTAACTCTCTCCCCCCTTTGGAAGTCCTGAATTGCATTTCCACCGAAGCTGAATTTTTGGGAGTGCTAGAGACGATACAAACACTTTTTCCCCCTCTCCTGCTGCATATAGCTATCTGATTAAATTTCTTCCTATGTTGTTTGTAAATTCTGTTGCACCTTTCGTGGCACCAAGTAGATAATGATTAATATTTTGAATTGCAAAGGCAAATATCACTGAACAAAGATAAAAGAGGCTTTTCGCTTGTGATTGCTTTAATAAAACCAACAGAAATATTATGTTATATAAATTTTTTTAAAATATACGGAAATATTAAAATTGTCACATGGGTAGCAGGTATGCTTTGCGATACTTTAATGCAGCTTTAGCATTATCTGATGAATGAAAAAGTAGGAATAAATTGGAAGAACTTTGAAACACTTTGAGCTGTTTAAAAAAATTATGAAGGTGCCACAATATCATAGTTATTTGTATAATTAGTGTATCATCTTGGTAACTGACCGCCACGGGTGGCCGAGGTCGTTAAGGCACGGACTCGTAAGCGGGAGGTTGTGGTTCGAATCCAGCCAGGACCGTCTTCCCTGACTGGGGTTTTTTCCAGGTTTTTCTCAGTCTTCATAACTGGCAAATGCCGGGGAGGGACCTAAACTTAGGCCTGGAACGCTTCCTTCCTTAAAAAAAAATCCTTTCCGAATTTATCATATCATCTCATGTATCATCAGTGTCCACCGCCTGTGGTGCCTCAGTAGTGAAAACGGGAGTTAAACACCACTCAAAAAAAAAAAAAAAAAAAAAAATCTCGGTAACTGTGATACGAGTGAATGTTTAGCGCTTGAGCGGAAGTGAACGGTCTAATTTTCACGAGTGTTCAGAATGAAGATGATACAGTATGGCGATCGGAAGAAAACAAATGCAGGCTGAAGTGCGAGGTACGGAGGCCTTGAATTGTTTATCTGCACACGTGTGAGTGTAATGGGATAACCATCCATGGCTTCTAGCCATGGGCGAGTATATGACAACACTATTAACACAACGTTTTATGCGATTTTAGCGTTGGAATATTTTTAAAAAGTAATGTTTGATGTATTATATTGCATAGGTTCTTGGTACTCGTTTCTATGACGATGCTATTTTGTTTTTGTTTTGAAGAATTCAAATGGAAATGGATGCTAATTCCGCAATGTTTGTTATTGAAAATCATTCCAGAAGAAATTATAAAGGTAGCTTAGGATTAGTTAATTCTTTAAAAACGAAAAGTATATACGAAGAGGAATACGACACGTTCTGCACATGGAGAAAAGAGAACACGTTAGTTCAGCTAATGAAAAAATCTTAGAGGCGTATTTTGCTGAGTTGGTTAATATATAACATTTATTGATTATTAATATGGCAAATAATTTAAAATTTAAATTCTTAGATTTGCTTACTTTTTACATTGGAAGATTTGTGTGCCTTCAACGCTCTGGTGTGTGTACCCGAAAGTAAAATAAATGTAGTAAGGTTAAGGAAGTTTTCTCTTAGTATGATACAGATTACTAGTGGTTCAAGATTGACGTTTTGAAATGAAAGGTGTAATGTGATTAATTAACTAATTGTATTTCAAATCTTTTAAAAATAATGGAAGTTAATTTATGATGATTAATAACTTATATTCTTATTGTAGTTTAAAAAAAATGTTTAATAAAATGATTCTCGTGTTTGAATGTCGGTATGCTTGTTAGGGCGACGATTTTAGCTGTTTCTTAGAGGCACGTTGTTTGAAATTGTGTTGTGAAGGCGGTGATGACATCATGGAATGCTAGTTGCTAGGTAACCTCTTCTGACACCGTGCTAGAATTAGTTTTATAGCTTCATAAGAAGCGTGTTTTAATGCTAGGATTGCATACACTACTTTTGCAAGTAAATATTTTGCTTCTATCGAGGGCAATCTTCTCATTGACACGACAGGCCGGGGTGAGCCTTGGCCTGCCGCAACCTCGTTTCCTCTACATCCGTCTTACGACTTCATTGATAGAGGGCAGTATTGTAGGGGGGGCATATGATCAGCATACTGGCACCCCGCCGGTCGCCTATCGAAGAAGGCCACCTTTCCATCAAGCTTCCCAATAATCCTTCCAGATCCCTCAAACTTGGAAAATATACTAAGCATGTACCGGGAATGAAACCCGGTCCTCCAGGCCAGCAGTCAGTGACGCTAACTAATAGATCAAGGAGGTGGTAAAATAAGTAAATATGCTTAAATTACAAGGGTTTTTTATACTCTTTTCCATAAATGCAGGTTTAAAGGAAGCTATTAGTTTTATTTCATAACAAGTACCTAACCTACGTTAGGTATCCGTTTGTAGTGACATCTTTAAATGAAATTTGCATTAACACACAACGGTTCTGGAATGGCAGAGCTGGAATTGGCTGTTAAGCGACTGGGATAACCTTGGCCCAGCACGCGCTACGCTATTCTGTGGATCTAGACCAAACATTGTATTATACCAGCATTATGGCAAAGTAATCATTTATGTGTATACAAAAGAGTTTGCTTTATATTTTTGTCCTTAAATGGAGTCAGAATGTCATTAATCAATTCATTACTTATTATACATATAAGCAACTATTAAGAAGTTTAGCTGATTTTTTTATTTAACTTTTTCATGTGATAAAAGGTAGTTGCGTAGAATGGTAGAAAGCTAAAACTTTTAAAATATGATGTACTTTTTCCTTTAAAAAATGCATCTTAATTTTTTTAATTAATATATATAGACTTTTCAAAGCTTCCATTAAATTATTTGTTACTTTGTTACACATAATAGTTCAAATTTCAAATTTTTGTGATTGCATCTTTCTGATATAATAGGAATTTGTATCGAAAAGTGATTTTTTTTTTCAAAAATTGCAATTGAGCACAAAAATTGAAATTTGTAGAGGAATTAAAACGTTAAAACCCTTCAAGTTCAGTGTTCTATATCTTTTCCTTGTGATCCTGGTGTCTCTTTTATTTTTTATTTATTTACATAACATTTAGAAAAACATCTGTTATTTATAGCAAATATATATACATTATTGATATTTAATTGAGTGAATGATCCAAAATGGCGTAAAAGTTATGAGACGATTTAATTTTTTTAAAAAGCAATTAAAAGTATTGTACTGGCCTAAGCTACTCCTGCAAAAAGTAAAAACAATACCTTTTTTTATTTTAATTTGTTATTTTAGGTATGGGTTCTCCTATTTTTAATATTAATAAGAGTTATTAATTTATTATCGTTAATGCAGAATAATAGAAAAAAATCGCATGTTCAGAATAGGCATGCATCAATTATGAACTCTTAATTTACGCTCAAGAGGTACATTTTGATGATTTTATCGAACTAATTGTAGTGGTAAACATCTAAATACATGCAGTGCGTTTATAAACACTCAGATGTCTCTAGTTTAGTTACGAGTTTGTAGAATAGTATCTCATTCCGATCTGTGGGGCTGAAATGCACTGATAGCTATTCTAAACCTTATCGCTTGATTCCCGAAAAATCATACAATATGCGTGCTTTCTTAGAATTTACCAATTTGCTCCAAGTTTTCAGAATACAGGGCTATTCATAAAGAAGGAACAGATTTCAAACATTTATTTCTTCCATACTACAAAAGATAGAAACACAATTCCAACGTTGCTGGAAAGAGAAAAGCTCAATTTTCCCTTTTATGCATTCAATACAAGCACCACGTGTTACACGACAAATATCAAAACGGTGTCCCATTTTATGCCACACACGAATCAGCTGGTCTCTTGTTATCGAATTCACAGCTTCAACAATTCGATGTCGCCGACTTTCAAGAGTGTCAGGCATACAGGGGATAAAAACGCAGTCTTTTGCGTAACCCCACATGTAAAAGTCACAAGGGGTGAGGTCTGGAGACCTGGGAGGCCACTGGCGATGAAGTTGACCTGCTCCTCCTCTTCCAATCCAACGTTCTGGAATGGTGTCATTCAGGTAACGTCGAACGTGCTTAGAGAAACGAGGCGACGAACCATCTTGCATGAAGATGAAACATCTGAATCATCTTCAAGTTGAGGAAATAACCAGTTTTGAAGCATGTGTAGATAGGTTAGTCCCGTCACAGTGTTCTCCATGAAGAAGAAAGGCCCATAATCTTTGTTTACAGATACGGCACAAAAGACGTTAATCTTCGGTGAATCTCTTTCATGTTCAATAACTGACATAGCATTTTCACTTGCCCGTTATACGATTAACTTTACCAGAAAGATGAAAAGTGAATTCATCGGAAAAAATTAATCGTTCAGGAAAACTGTCTTCTTCCATATCATCCGGCATGCTAATGCAACATTCGTACCTTTTGTTGTGGTCGTCAGGATGCAATGCTTGCAATAACTGCAGTTTGTGCGGCTTCAGGTGCAGACGGTGTTTCAGAACTCGCCATACCGTTGGTTGAGGAATGTTAAGTTCCTTGCTTGCTCGTGGATTCTTAGGGCTCCTTTCGTAAACTGTACGAATACGCTCGACATTTTCACTCGATGTGCGTGGACGTCTCGTGGTTTTCCGTTTGCAGATGTAACATCATCTACGAATTTTCAAAGCCCACTGGTAAATCTGCTTATGCGCAGGCGGTTGTTTATTAAACTGAAGGCAAAAAGCACGTTGAACTCCAATAATGAACTCTAGTTTTGCTAATTGCAGCACACAAAAAGCTTTTACCTGTTGTGTCACCATTTTACTACAGACAATCAACAGCGCTAATGCGGCTGTGATTGGAACTTCTACCTAAATGGTTCAAATTTTAAACTTTTGTCTGTCCAGGAACGTTGGAATTATGGTTCTACCTTTTGTAATTTGGAAGAAAGAAATGTTTGAAATCTGTTCCTTCTTTTTGACTAGCCTTGTATGTTTAACAAACACTTGTATTTATTTAACAAAGCAATTTATATTATTGATTTTACGTATTGAAAATACACAAAATTGTAAAATTTATTACATATTTAAAAGTGTTTCTGTAAAGAAAACATAGATAACAAAATACTTGTTCTAAGTTATTATCAGAGCTTTCATAAATAACATGTAAAACTTATGGCCCCATCTACACATAGACTCTGAGAAATCTTGCACTTTTTAAGCACTATTTGAACATTCCGGAGCCCCTTAAAACATAAGCGACAAAGTAAATTAACAAATAAATAATGAACTTTTCACTCTGCAGTTCAATAACAGCTTTTGAAGTAATTTCTGTGTTAAATGATTTAAAAATTCATGTAGTTTCCAAGGGTGAATATTGAAGACAACATCAGCTATCAGATTAATGCTTGATAAATTGTAAGGGGAGGTTTTTATCATCAGAGATTGCAAAATTTAAACATTATGTTCATGCATTTTATCACACTGCAGCTGAATATTTAAATAAATGGATTGAACCCATTGAGAGTTTGAGACAGGGATACCCCAGTTGAAGGATATACAAAAATTGAAGGTTTTATTCGCGAAGGGCTCCTTCATCTATAATGTCTTATTGATATCGTTCTGTAAGATGAATATATGTATATTGAACAACACAACACCGAAAATATATGAAAAAAGGAAACTGGAAAGAAGATTACTTAGTGACTGTTGGGTAGAAATTATTTCACAATTATTAAATGGTTACAACGTACCTTATTCCAGTTATCTGAAAATATTGAATTTTTTTCTTGTTTACCTGGAACAAACTTCCCCACTGAGTGAAAAGTTAATGCTTCGTTGTGAATAATTTTTTAATGGTTTATTTATTTATTTTTTCCCATTTTCTTAGAACTTTAGTTTTAACAGACATTACAGTGAGTCCTAAGAAATTCTATAACAAGCCACCATAGCTCTAAAGATGTCTTCGGTAAGGTTTTTGCGCCTTGCAAATGTAAATATAAAAACACGATACCACTTACAAGTATTTCCATCAGTAAAACACGGCTTGGCCCAGCAAAAGTTTTAGCTTTCTATGACGCAGGAGCAATAATGCTTAAATTTCATGTCTAGTACACATATATTCAACCGCAGACGAGGAAAATTAACATTCTGACAACCATAATTGTCATTTGACTGTACAGAAGTTTTAGTAATTCCTACTGATTTATGTATATTTTAGTTTAAAAGTTGTCAACGTTAAGGTACCGTTCTAAAAGACCTTATGATGAGACATATTTGATTTTAACATAGCACACAGTTGTTCTCTCTCTGTTGTTATAGCTCACGTGCTAAAGAAACTTAAAACAAAAAATCTGTGAACGGCACACAGTGCACGTTTATCTCAAGATATTTGTACAATGCTCTGACCCGTGAACTAGCATGTTTACCTATCATCTGGGGTCCGATTTATTCAGACATGCATTGACCTAGGCGTTTACATATGTAATTGGCAACGTGAAAATAATAAAATCATAAAGTTACTGTATAAAAGCATAACAGCCAGTCACGCAGGAGCTGCTAAACTAAGTGAATTCCTCATCTAGTAGAATAACTTTATAAAAAAGAATATAAAATCCAAATTAGGCCTTATTAATTAATGAAATGAAATAAGCTATGGCATTACTGAGTGATACTAGGGGAACAAAATTACAATTCTTACAATCTATAAGCATCATAAAAGAAAAACCACATTTTTATGATAGTAATAATAATTATTTCTATTATTATTAATATTAACTACAAAAATTAATAATATAGATTATTAAATGAAATATATGACCGCTGATAGATAAAACTATACTGTGCGGGTATTTTTAAACATTTTTAAATGTAACCATGTTTATAAACTGAGCCCTTTAATTACATCTTTACATTCACTAAAATGGAGGGAAATAACTGAACGTTTCGAGTTATATATTTAAAAAGATGATGTTCATATGTTTCAGTAAAACAAGAATATATTAATATTTAAAAACAATTACAATGTACTAAGGAAATATACACAATCAACAACAAATAATGAAAGTTTTGTCGATTTTCATTGACTTTGAAATTTAATGTAAACTTTATTGTAGTAAACGCATGTAATGCAAACGTTTTCTGAAGGTTATTACAGAGCAATCTTTCATACAAATATAATTCTCAAACACATGTTAGATTAACATTTCACATTTGCTATTTAATGATGCTTTTGTTAAATATTAAGCATATGCACCGTTATAAGTACAGTTTATATGCGGAGTTAATTTATCCTTTTATTTCAAAACTTTATAGAAAAAATTAAACGCAAAAGCGCTTTTTAAATTTCGGTTTTCAAATATGCCTCTACTCGTAATGGTCCAATTCCTTAATTTACAGAAAAGTTTATTTATTTTATTTAAATATATATACTTTTGTTGTGGATAAACAAATATTGATGCCGCTAGAGCGATTTATAAATTTAGCGTTTTAGGTAAACCCCCTTTTCTAATAGTTTGAATTCGCTGATTTTCAGAAAATATTTTTCTGATTCTATTTCAACAACTTATACTGAATTTTGTTAGAAAAAAAAAATAGGACGGATTTTTAAATTTTTGCTTTAAGTTAGCCTTCATCCCCAATGATCTAATTTTGTTGGCTAACAAACTCCATGAATCGTTTGTTAATTTATTGTTTTATCCCAATTTTGTTAAAAAAAAAAAATTGCGACCACTAGAGCGTTAGCAGTTACGCACATTAAACTTTTCCATCATCATTTTGGGTGCCCAGTAAAAAGGACGGTGGAGATATGAAGAAAATTTCAAAAATCTTTTCATGGGTACAACTTTTTAAATTATTTAATGGCCATGTGCATTATTCTCGATCGACATTTGACCGTGTTTAATGCGATTTTTTTGACTATGATCAAAGTTAAATAACTTTGACCACAGGTGCTGGACCAATCAAGTCTTGATTACGGTCAAGTTACACAAAATGGCTGCCCGTTTCGATTTTCTTGAAGGTACTGAAGATGAGATACCTCGATTACTTAAATCGGGACCAGCGTCAAAACCGGGTGATTGTGGAAAGAGGTGATCCTTTTGAAGAGTGTGGGGACAGGAAATTTTGAATTATCATTCAAATTTATCCACCGCAGGCGATGGATAAATGAGATGAAATGATAAATTGGCAAAGGATTTATTTTTAAGGAAGGAAACGTTCCAGGCTTAAGCACCTTGCCGGCATTTGCCATTTATGAGGACTTAAGAAAACCTGGAAAAAAATCTCAGTCAGGGAGGACGGTCTTGGCGGGATTCGAACTCCAGACCTCCCGCTCACGAGTCCTCGCCTTAACAACCTCGCCACCCGTGGCGGTACAGTGTGGTGGCTAGTAAATGAAATGACTGAGAGGTTACAATTTCCTATTAACACCCATGAATAGAATGTTACACTTTATAACTTACGCTGTTTTAACAATTAGTGATTTATTTATTTATTTGGTAATTAGAACTCGCCTGGTGTGTGTCGGTCCTGGTGGTGTAGTGGTTATCATACTTGCCTCCTACACCCAAGAACGCGGGTTCGAACCCGGCCAAGACCGATGGATTTTTTCGGGCGTAAAAATCCTAAGTATGGCTTCCTTCAGAAGGGAAGTAAAGCCGTGGGTCCCGTGTCGTACATTTACGGGACGAAAAAGAACCTCAAGCCTGAAAAAGAGGCCTCTGAGAAAAATGTGTCGGCCGTTTCACGTCCTGAGTTGAATGGGACGCTGATGGCCTGAGATGTTAAAGAGCGTCCGTAAATAAACAAATCAAAAAAAAAAAAACAATTAAATCGCCAGGTGTCATGTTGAAATGCATGTCTAAATCATTCCATGTCTCCTCCTTTTCCTTTAAAGAGCATGAATCAGTCTTTTTATTTTCCAGTTTATTGGAATACGAGATAGCTAGTTCCAACATAATTATCTCATGCTTTGAAATATCTTTATTTGTTTTTCATTTTTGTTTACCTACATATGGTAATCACACACAAAACAAAAACAAAGCGATATAGACAAGGAGATAACTGCACTACAACCTTTTTGGTACAGAGTTAGATGCTTGAGCAATTATCGTAGAATCGTGATCGTTCAGCGACCTAGCGCCCGGTCAGCTGATAGCGGTTCGTTGAACGAGCGCGGATTTGATCGAGAATGGTCATAAGTTTATTGTATATGTCCAAATTACTTATGTTGCTGAGTACAATGTTAAGTTTATTTTCGCATTGTAAAGGTATTGGAAATTTACCTTTCTCCGGCCACATCTTGGGTGATTTTTTTTTCTAACATACTTCCCAATTTAAAGTGAAATTTCAATTTTTCTCTTGTGTTTACGCGAATTATTTAAATTATATTGTTACAGCAAAACATCACATTTTTAACGACAACACAAATGCTTGTTTGGAAAGATCTTCCTTTCTCATTTTATACCCTTAAAAATGTAACTTTTTGGTAGGAAACTGTACGCTTTTCCTTTCCATTCAATAACATGGCGCAAGGAAGTTGGAAGAACATGCTAAAGTCTGCAGCAGGCTCTTGTCTTCCAGCAATAATTAATTACACGGTCATTAGACTGTTTAATTGCAGCTAGGAATGTGATTATTAACCGTCAAATGGGACACGCATGGTTATATTGGTAGCCCAATTTAATTACCCATAGACATCTCGTTAACGCCATATGTTAGCTTTGTCGTAACGTCAACACTCTGCTTTAAAGACGTCTATTTTAATTGTTTCAGCAAAGTGTATTATTGCCATTAACGTAATGGGGTTTCGAATACATAGTTGCAGTTAATTTACAGACAATATTCATGAAATTTGCTGTTGAAAACCGCATAATGTAATGGTCTATACTGAACTCTATCCTCTCTTTGTACACAGAAATACTAGAACATGGCCGTTCTTGTTTTAAGACTTGTAACCATATCTGCTGTTGAAGACGAGTTTCAATTGTTTGATCAACAACGCGGTTTTCATATTTATTTTATTATTCAATTTCAGTAGATTCAGCAAATTATTGCCATGTGATTTTTTAAAGTCTTTGCCACACAAACATCCCAGAACGTCATATTCATGTTTTTACTCTTACTAGGGTAGGTCCACATGTTTCCGCCCTCGCCGATAAGGATTCTCGCCTTCACAAAATCGTCATCTAGTAGTATGCCTTATCTGTTAAGTAAATAGTTCCAGTTGTAACTTCCGCTCCGCTATGTTCAGTTGTTCAGATAAAGTTGCATAAAGAAGGTTATGTGCAGAATATCCTGACATGTTCAAAATGTAGTTTCAAGCTGTTATTAAATTCTTCAGGAAGGACTTACTCCAAATGAAATTAAACAGCGATTGGACGGTGTATATGGAGAAGCATTCCCTCATATTCTACCGCAAAAGAATGAGCCAAACTTTTTCGAATGGGTGGAGACAGCATTGAAGACGAAGAGCTCGCAGGTCGGCCCTTGAAGGTGCTCACTCCTGAAAACATCGCTCTTGCGGAAGAAGAAATTATGGAAGACCGGCGGCTCAAAGTTACAGAAATAGCAGCAAGGTTGGGAATTTATAAAACAACAGTCCTTTGAATTATTCATGAACATTTAAACAAGAATAAGGTTAGTGCAGGATGGGTGCCTAGACTTCTTTCCTCAGTCCAAAAGCAGCAACAAGCCATCTGTTGTTATGCATTTTTGGAGCTCTGCCGTGGTAATGAGAGAGAAGTTATGCAAACCTTTGTTCACAGGAGTTGAAACTATGGTCCTCTACTATGATCCCTTATCCAAAAGAGAATGAATGGAATGGCGTAAACCTGGCGAAACACCGCCTCTAAAGGCGATTATCACTTAGTCAACTAAGAAGATAATGGCCACAATCTTTTGGGACTGAAGGAATACTCTTCATTGACTTCAAGGAGAGGAACACCCCAGTAAATGGGGAGTACTATGCGGCCTACTGCACAGACTACGTGCTTTGATCAAAGAGAAAAGGCGGGAAAGTTAAGTGGTGGTGTGCGTCTTCTTCACAACAACTCGCCTGTGCACGCAGCTCTTGTTGCAAAGGAAGCTATTAAGAAATGTGGCTTCAAGAAGATCCAGCATCCACCCTACAGCCCGGGTCTAGCTCTCAGGGACTATCTCCTCTTCTCAAAACTCATGAAGGACCTTCAAGGAAGGAAAATCTAAGTGTGACGAACAAGTGATAGATGCTGTTTATGCCCATTTTGCAGACAAGACTTCTGACTATTTGGGGGTGGGGGGGGGTTGAAATATTAATTCATTAATTCAAATATGTGAGAAGTGTATTGCAATAAAAGATAAATATATTGAAAAACGCAAGTTTAACTTTTTCGCTGCATTTAAGAGTATACATAATTAACTGGGCACGGAAAAATAATGTGCAGAAAATTGTAGGGCAGAAAGACAGTACCAAACTAAGCATTTTGAGGAAAGGAACAAGGAGAAGTCGCAGAAGCCGTCAAGTAGTATTAATGTGAAATTTGTTTGTGCCGTGTCAGATGTAAACAAAACACACTCTTGTACAATACTAGTCACTGTCGCTAGGTGTGTATCATGTTCAAGCAGCATTCGTGTTTTGAAGCCTTTTGGGTGGTAAGGTAATACCGAACGTTCGACTTGAGACTAGGCGAAACTTATGACTCTAACATAACGGCGCCTCTGCACATTTTTCACTTGCAGCTCGAAATTACGTAAACAGAACATTTGGTAACAGATGAATTGGGTCAGATGAATCAACTCTGTGGCCTCTTATTGTGTACCAGTACTCACTAGGTGAGGCAATAGGTACACAGTGAGTTATTTTTCATTTTGACAGGCAAATGAAGATGTTTCATAATGTCAGATTTCAATTATGATCCTGCAGCGCTCCAAATGCTTAGCCTTTGGAGCGCTTTGGAGCCTTACTGCCTTTCTATTCTACAATGTGCTGTACATTGTTTTTCCGTACACTATATATATTGATCGTATTATGATTTGTGATGAAATAATTTCTCTACGACACCTGCAAACGCCCAGAACAGAGCCTGAACCTCGATGAAGCACGGAAACATTTTGTAAAGCCAAAATTACACCAAAGGAAAGTAAACTGACAAAATAATTACCTTGAAGGAGTATTGCAAAGAAATTGACAAAATTCATCAGAAACTGCAAGAAAAACATTCAGCACAAGCAATAGAAAGGAGCTATCCTTCTTCATGATAACGCCCGGCCACACACATCGTGCAAAGAACACTTCCGAAGCAAACTGAACAGGATTAGGAAACTTTGTCTCAACCAAAATATTACAGAAACAGATGGCCGCAATCGTTTTGGTGAGGGAGGTTTGGGGTTCGATTCCTGTCAAGGCCGCCCTCCCTGACTGAAAAAAAAAAATGTTCATGCTTTTCTCAATCCTCATAAATCACAAATGCTAGGTATATGCTCTAAATTTAAGCCTGGAACACTTCCTTAAAAAACTCTTATCCAATTTATCATTTCATCTCATGTATCACAGTGTACATCACTTATGATGCCTAGTGTTAAACACTATTAAAAATAAAGAAAATTCACTCAAACTGACTTTCGCTTATTCAAACACTTGGAGAGCTTACCGAAGCTTAACGACTTCAATAACTGAGAGGAAGCTGAGATTGCTTTTAGAAAATGCACGCTTTTTATCAAAATGGTACAAAAAAACTTGATACTAATTGCCAAAAAGGTATGAGTGCCGTGGTGGTTATGTTGATTAATAAAGTTAATTTTCTCTTTGCTTGTTCTTTATTAAAGTTTAAATTACAAAACAGCCATTAATTTCCGAACGTCCTAATATATCGCAAGTGCTTCTAACGGAAAGAGGCGTGCAGTAATTGCGGTTTACACTGCAGAGCAAATTAATGTAGGTTTTCGCATGAAAGTACTTAGTAAGAACTTGAAAATGTTTGGTTGTGTATCAGGCTTGTCATTGGTAGACCACGCCAGCCACAGGGGAAGCATTCAAGTAAAAATAACACTACAACGTTTTTTACCTGCTATCTCAACACATATTGCGCGTGGCAGATTTTTCACGATTCAACATCCTAAAACTTTTCTTTTATTTATATGATTCTTTTATGCCCCTCAGCTACCTTGTTTATTATTAAATGCTTTACTTTATTCGTCATTTTAATATTTGCGACAGACAAATACAATCAAATTTATTTATGATATTTTTACTACGCTCACAGTACATTATAAATATTTATTCTTTTAATTATTTTTCATATTAGAATTGTATTTGATTTAATTAACTATCTCAGTGTGGGTTTATTTATTTTTTTTTAAATATTAACCGAAACGCTTATTTTACTTTCAATTAATGCTACATTATCACAGTTTATTTTGCGATATTTATTCATTCTCATGACAGATAGATGTATACACACAGTGTTAATACGAAAGGTTTATTACCAACACGGGTGGCCGAGGTTGTTAAGGCGCGGACTTTTGAGTGGAAGGTCTGGGGGTTCGTTTTCCGCCAGGACCGTTCTCCCTGACTAATTTTTTTTCCCCCAGGTTTTCCTCAGTCCTCATAAACGGAAAATGCCGGGGAGATGCCTTAAACTTAGACCTGAATTCTTCCTTTTAAAAAAATACTTTCCCAATTTATCATTTCATGTCATGTATCATCAGTGTCCACCGCCTGTAGTGCCTCAGCAGTAAAAACAGGCATTAAACGCTATTAAAAAAATTATTGCATAAATGGTACATAAACCCCTTCGGCGTCTATACACACACAAAGTCGGTCCTGGTGGTAGGATTTTTTCGGGTGTAAAAATCCTAAGGCTTCCTTCGGAAGGGAAGTAAAACTGTGGGTCCTGTGTCATAGATTTACGGCACGAAAAAGAACCTCAAGCCTGTAATAAGAGGCCTCTGAGCAAAATTTGTCTTGCGTTTCACGCCCTGAATTGAATGGGACGCTCATGACCGGAGTTGTTAAAGAGTGTCCGTAAATAATTCTAATAAAAAAACCTACACGTAGATTATCTCCCCTCCTTTTGTAATTTCAGTTCTTATTTCTTAAATTCTTGTAACAACGTAGAATTTTTTTGTTAAAGTAAATGAAGCCGACAGGCGCTTTTTATATATTTTTCAGAAATGTCTCACATTTTTTCAATATTGAACATATTTGACACAGATGAAGGCTTCAAAAGGTCTTCAGGTAACTGTAAATGGTTGTAAAACAGTGACAAGTAATCTATAAGTAAGCTCTCGTCTTACTTATAGATATTGAACTTTACTTCTGTTTGTTTTCTTCTCTGTTCATATGCTACATCACAGTAAACTTTTCAGCGGCTATTTTCAACAACACATTTTTTGTACTAAATATTGCTACATGGTGAAATTGTATATTTTAGAATTGTAGTATGTTATTAACATACTAGGCATAGTAATATGCCCGGAAGGAGAGTTGAAAAGGAACGCTATGCGCACGCGTGAAAAGCGAAATTTCTTCTACTTCTTTTGTTCATGAGATGTAAAGTAGAACGGACGGGTTAGATTCCCCATAGGACCATCCATGGATTAGAGGCGCATTGTTTGATCAAAGATGTAAATCAGGTATCAATAAATTACTTTTAACATGAAAAGGAACATTATAAATTTGATTTATTACAATTATTAGATAAATTTACTTCCTTTATTAGCTATAGTTAATTTTTATTACAAGAATGTGATAAATTAAAGGCGGTTAAACTCTGACACAGTCCCTAATGTTATATTATTCAAAGAGTTAAGACAATAGGCTCCTTAAATTGAATATATTTGGTTTTCAGGTAAGGGCAGATACGGATATTAGTAGCGTAACAATATTGCATCACGGTGCTGAGATACAAACCTTTTTATATATATATCGTACGTTTCTTATCTTCAACTGTCTCTGTTTTAAATTAATGTAGAGATTTTTCGTTAACAAATGCAGTCAGTTACAATAACATTCCGGTTATTATTGCCCAAACTAGACCGACCAGATTGCAGACTGGGTAATGACCTGCTTATGTGTGTTTGCTGCGCTCCTAACCGTGTATGGCGGTTTTACCGGAGCTTGGATAAGTTGTAATGGGATGCATCTATTATAGAAATATATGTATAAATTATGAAATTTACAAAAAATTGATTTTGTAAATATCTAAATAATAAAAAAGTCCGTCACGCAGGAGCTAACCAAGTAAACTACCGAACTCCTCAGCAAGTTAAATAAGTTTAAAAAAGAATATAAAATTCAAATTAAGGACTTATTAATTAATAAAATAAATTATGGCATTACTGTGTTTTAACCAGTGTGACAAACTTTAAAGCTTAATAATAAAGGAAAAAATGAACTAAAATACATTACTTCACTAGGCTAGTCTGGTTTTCCTTTCAAAATGGCTTGAAAATAAATCCATATAGAGGAATTACTCTAATTTTCAAAAATAAGAGGAACAAAACTAGAATTCTTGTAATATATAAGTATTGTAAAAGAGAAATAACATTTATTATTATTATTAAATCACAAAATTATTGGTATACTATTAATTAAAAGAAATAAATGGTTACTGATAGACAAAATTATATTGTGTGGGTATTTTTAAACATTTTAAATGTAACCATGGTTATAAACTGAGTTCTTGATGTCATCTTTACATTCACTAAAATAGAGATAACAGAAATAAACCTTGTTTATTTAATAAGTAGTTCATATATGTCAATAAAATGAAAACATGTTACTATTTTTAAAAAAAATTACAATGCAGTAAGCAAATATACACAATCAACAATAGACCTTCGAACACTTTCATTGACTTTGAAATTTAATATAAGTGTTATTGTAGTAAATACATGTAATGTAAACGTTTTCTGAAGGTTATTACATAGTGGTTTTACATATAAGTATAATTCTCTAACTCATATTGGATTAATAGTTTGGAGTTGCTATCCTCATATGGTAAATAAAAACAAATGCATCGTTATAAATACGGTTCATATGGTGAATAAATTTGCCTTTTTATTTTCTGTGAATTAAACACTTGAGCTATTTTTAAAATTTGGTTTACAGATATATCCCTACTCTTAATGGTCCGAATTCCCCAGTTTTCAGAAAATCTTTTTCTTATTTTATTTAAATTATATGTACAACAAATATTGCTACTGCTAGGGCGATTTTTAAAATTTGTGTTTTGGTATATTCCCAGTTCTAACTGTCCGATTTTCCTGGTTTTCAAAAAGTATTTTTTTATTTTATTTAAATGATATATACCGAGTTTCGTTACCAAAGAAAAAAATAATTGGTGACGCTAGAGCGAATTTTAAAATTGGGGTTTTACGTAAACTTTCGCTCCTATGATTTTGCTGATTTTCGTAAACTACTTTTATAAATTAATTTTAAATAAATATTCCGAGTCTCGTTATAGAAAAAACAAAAATGTGGCCGCTAGAGCGATATTTAAAAAAAAAAAATCGCGTTATCCCCCCCCCCCCCAATGGTCCAATTTTTGTGGATAACGAACTCGACGAATCGTATTTTAATTGATGACTGTATGCCATTCCATTGAGTAAAAACAAGAATTACGACCGCTAGAAAGTTAACGCACACATACACATACCAGGGTATCTCACCTAAATCTCCGACCTCAAATATTTTCGAAATAAAACAAAATGTGAAAAATCTGGTTATGCAGGAACATACCCATGTCAGAGGCTAATACAAGAGTAGTATGCACAATCCAGAAAATTGAAAAGAACATCGCTTTCAACTCAAAGTTACATTTATTTTAAAATGGAACATGTATGTTTTTTCTGGCAAACTGAAACCTAGAGGTTCAATTAGTGATTACAGAGAAGTTTCACGTTCGTAAACAAAATTACTAGTTGCCTATAGCTCAAATCCACTCCATGTTTGTTAATTATATCCGTCACAGGAAACACACGCACAAATAATCAGTAACGTCTTATTTGATAAAACTGCGTCACTTCAGCAGATGTTCAAAGTGACCACCGTTTGTATCAATACATTGTGGAGACGGTGAACAAGCGAGCGTTGTAGAGATTGTAGTGTTTCTACAGATATTGCCACTCACGCCCGGTAATGTGCTGTTTCATACTCTCTAGGTATCGTTGGGAGTTCCTGATACACTCTGTCTTTCACTGCGCCCCAGAGAAAGTGTTATAATGACGTCTAATTACGGCACCGAGGCTGGCTATCCACCGATTTGTAAACTTTGAATGCTCATCTTCTCTGGAACATGGGCGAGGTGTGCGGGGCACCCATCATGCTGGAACTACATTGATAGACACGTTTCCAGTCCCACGTACTTCACGAGAAGGGGTAGAAGGTGTCTTACAGAAAATGCGTATCACTGTCCGGTTAATGTTTCCTGATTAAAATGTGGACCTACAACGCGGTTGCATCAAATATTGACATTCCACTACCGTTAATGAGCAATCTCCGAAGCCAGTGGGATTTTGCACGGTAGTGCAGGCTTCTCAAATGTACATTACCATGATTTGTGAGCGAAGTTTCATGAGTAAACAAAATGTTACTAAGGAATGCATTGTTATCTTGCAACGACTTCCAAATATCAATATGGACCAACTCAGGAGACGCTAGTACACTGAGCAGTGGAGTGTCCTAGACTGATAATGATTTATTTATTGCTTGCTTTTAGTACAGACACATTGCAAGCAACTCACGCTCTATGTACAGGTCACATTCTTTGTATGATGTCAGAAATGTACCCATTGCCACTCTTTAAAAGATTACCTATTTCAGGAGGTATACTGTTTAGAATAGAGAAACCAATTCTGTTATCACCAATTAAACCTCTAGTTTTCGGTTCACTGGAAGGAAAAAAAGTGTTCCATTTAAAAAAAAAAATTATCTTTGAGTAGAATTTTTAATTTTCTGCATTGTGCATACCTTTCAATTCTGTGAGCCCCTGACATGGGTACATTCCTGCCCAACTAGATTTTTCACATCTCGTTTGGTTAAAAAGTATTTGCGGTCGTAAAATAGGTGAGACACCCGGTATATATGTATATTTAAGGTGCCTAGTAGATACGATCGTTGCGGATTTGCATAGACTATTAAAACTTCTTTCCATTGGTCAAACAATAGCTTAACATCCCTTTGGAATTCGCTAAAAATAAAAGGATTTTTCACAGGTACGACCGCAATAAATTCATTCCTTCGGAAATCGCTAATAAAACGTGACATTAGAAATACAATGGAATGTTAAAGTTCCTTACTAGGGAACAAAGTGAACCTCTAATGACTAGAAGATATGGCAAAATCTATTCTAGCAAAAATAAATGTACAAAATGTAGCACGAAATGAGTTCACTTCTGTCATATTATTAATGCAGGGCGATATTTTTGTTAACACGAAAATTTCTCGCTGACAGAGGCTACTAGAAAACTTACTATCAAAACATTGTATTGTAATTTGTAATTAATATAAAAATTTACTGTATACAAGTTATATTTATTAAATGTGAATGGTATTTTTTCAACTTTAAATGTTTTATTCAATAATGTTTATATTTTCATGGTTTACTGGTCTAGATTTCATATTTTCCCTCTCCAGTTATGATACAAAATATCTTCTGAGCAAACTAACCCCACATTGGTATCGCACAAGGACAGAAGACCTCAGAAAAGCCCCTGAGAGACCCGTATTTTTTTTATCTACTTCGCGAAAGAGCATGATTTACCGGCTGTTTCTACAGAGTGCCGGAGATATCAACTTCTGTTAATTAGGGCCCCTCTTCGCCGTATAAACTCGGATAATTACCAGCGTTAAAGCGTTGCAAGCGAATTATATAACCAGGGATTAGGGTGTGTGTGTGTGTGTGTGTGCGCTGCAAACTCCAGCTGAGACCACATCGCTTTACCCTTAGCCTTGATGTCTTTTATATTGTTTTTTTTTCAACCCGTACCAACTCAGTGCTAAAAACAGCAAAGCAGCCGGTTTGTCACTACAGATCTGGCTGGTACAGTTACACATAGTATGTCAATATTTCAGCTCCTGTTCGTTGCAGATAATTAATGAGGTTCAAACAGCCGTAATGTAGAATGTTTAATATGCTTCCTAGAACAAGAACATCAAACACAATGGAGCAACAACTAATAAACAAGTAATTTTCCTTGTCTATATGCATTTTGCAATAATTTATTTACTACTCACTCCACTCTTAAATGTTTTTTCATTCATGTTTGTTCTCATGTCCTACATACGCGGCGCGCTATTTAAATTCCGAGATTTGAATAATCTATAAGAGGAGTAAGTTTCCTGTTGGCAGCAGTGGAAAGAGCGTGTCTTGGTTATTAACTATAACGCTACTTAGCACTTGACACCAATTGCTGTCATACTCTCGCTGCCTTGTATTCTAAGATGAACGTGAGTTGAAGGTATTGCGTGCAATGATGTTTTAGCCTCAGCCAACAAGAATACGTGTAAAAATTAAAAAACTCTGCTCTTTCACATACAACGGTCTATAACTAGCTTACATAGTTCAGGACAGGAAATACGTCTTGAAAGGCGAAAAGCAAACGGGAATGCAACGGAAGTTATAGAAGAAAACACCGCTCTTGTAGAAGCCATAGTGAAGATTGTCGAGTACCTCACGACCTCACAGAAGAACAAAAGGCAGTAAGAGTATTCTATAGATAATTGTTCTTTTTGACAGCCGCAGCTCTCGATATGTCACGATATTTTCATAAGTGACGAAAGCTGGATTTATCACTATGATCTGGAATCAAGAGGAAGTCGCCGCTCTGGGTCTTCCCAAAGACGAACTACCTGCCAGTGAAGATGAGCAATGTTGACGTGTAGCCCGCAATTTCTGCTCAGCTGGTGATTGTATTGCAACCCATTTCATTCCAAAAATACGAGTAAAAACAACCATTGCCGACTGGTACGCGAACGTCCTCAGAACATTCACAGAAAATAGAAGTCTGGGTTACTAGAACTACTACTTTATGACGACAATACCTCTGCAAACACCATTTGAAAACATCTGCAGCTGTGGCACGGTAAACTACCCACTGTCGACTCTGATGTGTGATGGTGAAATCAAGTCTTATTCAAAGCTTACGCACAAAGTCAGATCTGTTTTAATTTAAACTCTCCATTGCGATATTAACGAATTCCGTTAATATCGCACCTGTTAACATATTTTTGAAAATTGTCTTCAAATCTCCACCCATCCTACTTACTAGGCGCCGAAAATGAAACGAGAAACTCTTATTATATACAGAATGTTTCAAAAATGCTTTTACAAACGTTGGTGGCGGTTTCATATAAACATATGTCTGGAAATCCTTAGTTTTTGAGTTATTGAGGAAAGTATAGTTCAAACCGTTTTCAAGGCACAATCTAACGTATGTAACCGAAAATAAAATTAATTTTGTTAAGTAATCGAATGATGTTATCGATACAAGTCTTCTGACGCACTTGACGTATCAGCATTGCATATTTATATGACAAAATATTTTTCGCAAAATGCAGCAATAGCGCCGTTAGCCATTTATGTGATTTGGTAATGATCCTATTAAAGATGTGATGGAAATAGGACGTAAAATTTCATTAATGATTCAAAAACGAAGGATTTCCAGACATATGCATTTCCTTGTTTTGGTAAACTTTCATTAATAACTCAAAAACTAAGGATTTCCGGACATATGTTACATGGAGTTTTTTTTCTTGCTTTGTTGTGCGGAACCCGCCATAACAGTTTGTAAAAGTATTTATGAAATATACTGTATATTTTATATTAAAATTAGACACACATACACACTATATATGTGTGTGTGTGTGTCTTAAAGCTCCAGCGATGGCATTTTTGTTTTTTTCTCAACGAAACTCGGTATATACCAGATAAATAAAATAAGAAAAATAGCATCTTAAAATCAGGGAAATCGGACAATTAGGAGTGGGGTTATACTTAAAAACGATGTTTATAATCGTTGAGGATTAAGATGGCATTATTATTGGCATTAACAATTTAGTATTCACACCTAACGATAAACTCGTTGGTGACATTTGAAAGAGTAATGCCTGGGAATAATCTGCGCATGCGCATGGACAAACGAGCGGAGTTACCCTTACAGACATCGGCCATACTGAGCTTTCAGTACCGAACGGCAGCGGAAAAAGCCCAATTCCAGGAAATGCTACAGCGATACGGAGCAATGTACAAATCTTAAGCGGTGGTGTATGTACTCTATCAACCGTTGTGTGTAAATGTACAATAAATTCAGGCGGAGAGAATATAGAAAAACAAGCACTTATACGCCTAAAGTTAACTGTGTAGCTTCAATGCTAATCATATTTCGTTTTAGATGATATGCAGCTAAGAGTGATTGAAAACGTTAAGGTAACAATATAACATTTTAATAAAATAATAATGATACGGAAAAAGCACATACTTTTAAACCGATAGTTATGTTTTTATAAATTCACATGTATATCTTCAGTTACCGTTTCTTGATTTTTTATTACATTCTCTGTTCTAGTTTATGCAGCTCCTGCGTGACGGACTTTTTTAATAATGTCCTGTTAGCAAGCGTGGTAGTAGTTATATAACACAAAGGTTTTCATGTGAAATTCTTCATGTAAAAAACGTACACATTCCTTTGAAATGCCAACACTCATAGTCTCAGCAATTTCACGCAATTTTAACAGTCAATTATTACAATATCATGCATTTGTTAAAATAAACCTGCTATATATGAACTTTCTGAAGGGAATCATCTTCAGAAATTCATTTTTAATTGATAAAAGGAAGAGTGCCCATATTTTTTTTTATAAATTTGGTAAGAATTTCTTTGACGTTAAATTATCTTTTACAAATAGATTTATTTATTGATTTTTTATCCATTTTGTGGAATACCCGCAAAACGTCTGCTTTAGAAAAGTTGTTTGGGACAATGGCTAGATATTTCAAATGAATGCTTATGACACATGTAACAAAGTCAAAAACAATTATCTTGTCAATTGCCTTTCCACCAATGGTCGAGGCAGAGTACGTTTCTGGACTCCCGGTAAAAAATGTTTAGGTTGATAGTTGCGCTTTGTAAAAACCATTGTAAATAGCACAAAATTAAGCCTCTTGCTAGCCTTGCTACGAACTCATACTTGCAGCTAAAAAAGTTCTACTTCAGCCTAAGAAAGCTGTAGAAGAGTTCGGCGCATTGTGTTGCTAGTTTGTTGGCATTCTAAAGCAAGTAAGCGATCGGAGTAGCCTTAACACATCCTGCACACAGGACACGCAAACTCTGTAGCCGTTTGATGAGAGTTTCATGGCCCCATTAAACTTCGGAAGAGCTGTAGATATATTCAGGACTGGTGTTGACCATTAACCAGATGAGTGTGGTGGACTGCGTGTTCTTTAATGTTCCCGCTAAGCCCGCAACACACCGCACGAAACGCTTCATGCTTTTCCTTGGCAAGTTTAGAAAATATCCGCCATTATAACTCCCGCGGTCTTGCTAAATGCTGGCTTTCTTGTAGTTACGTTCAAATCTTTAGACTTTAGGGTATAATAGCACACTATAATTTCCTTTTTAGCTTCGTGAAGATTAGCACAAATGTTATTATCAGATCCCGGAATTTCAGCCATTTATTTTGGTTAAAATAGGCACAAAAAGGCATTTAAAATACTGAAAATAGACAGTAAAATAATTTAAATAGACATTTATTAAAAGTGAAATATCAATCATTATCAATCATTATATCATTCATTATTAATGAAAATAGGCATTTCAGGTATTTAATATTCTTTATTACATAATTAAAATACTTAAGCTTACTTTTCTTGGTCCTTGTTTTTTCAAGGTATTAACTGTCATAGTCAGCCGCTTGTCAACAAGAAACTTTTTCATCATGGAAAAAGAACTTATCACTTCCAGTGAAGAGATTGGAGCATATTTAAAACAAGTTATTTCGGAAGGACTCATACAGAAGAGAACATTCTGGACATCATAGAAATGTTGATCAAGACAAAGTAAAATGGTTTTGAATAGTCCTGGCGAATGATCAAACGATTCGCAGTAGTTTCCGGTCGATTTCATTTTCTGTTTATATGTTTATAGGGGAATCAGGTTAGTATCTCTCTTACTTCTGTACTGAACACATTGTAGGGATGGTTTATTGCACAGTTGTACCCCTATCACCTTTCTCGCTTGCAATGGTTTGTTACATTTATGCAGCTGATAGGTTACCCCGCCACAACTTTCCTAGAATCGTCTCGAGCAGATCGATACAAGGTCATTCGCCAGGACTATTCAAAACTACAGTACTTCCCTTATTCTCTGTATTTCCTGGTATTCGTATGCTCGAGGTAAACGTTCGTTCCTTTCACTAATGAAAGACCTTAAGTGAATGGGGTTGAGGAGAAAGTTTGACTGCAGGAAAAGAAATAAATGTACAACATTCTCAATAGATATTTTGTGAAGTGAACATGCTATTTAATTTTAATAAATTTTGTCACTTCGGTGTGTTGAAACTCTCTATGCGCTTTTTAAAATAAAAATATTCGCAGAGAAAAATTCTGATCAACACAAAGCAGGGGGTTTTAAACCTTAAAATAGGCAACAGATGCTAAAATAGGCGATAACGGCAAAACAAAAAACGAACCCTACCGACAGAAATGTACTGAAATATGTTCATTTCTATCTGACGTATGTCCACCCAGATAGAAAATGCATTTGTCTTATTTACAGGCTTTGGTTATTACTGTAGTTTTCTGTTAACGCGCCGAAAGGTAAATGTACAGAGGTAAATAAACTATTAAATTGGTCTTTTTCTTTGGAACGGCAGAATATAAATTGTCCTACCCAGAGCTTATACTGATAATTCTGGTACATATTTGGATTGGCCAATTTTCGGTAAATTTTGTTGGGTTGGGCTGGTAGCAGTATTGCTTGTATTCAATATCTCATATTGAATAGTTATTTTAGGTATTTGTATTGCCAATATTTTCTTGAGTTTTTATTTACTATGTGGAAGTTATTTCTAATATTTAATAGCGATATGTCTGAACAAAAAATGGAACTTCTAATAAGATATATAATGTTATCTTCTCAGAAAAAAAGTTTAAATTACTTTTAAGCTAAAAAGTGAGGTTAAAGGAATTTGTCACTCTAAAAACTAGTACAGTACGATAATTGAAACTCGAATGCATGCAGTAAGTAAAAGGAGAATAAACTTAAAGCTAAAATAAGAGAAGAGTGAAGGAGACATTATTATAACACGATGTCAACACTTTGGAGTACGTGGCCGCACGTACTAGCCCTTAGACCAATGCACAAATATACACCGCCATGTTAGTGTGTATGTCTTCAAATTTTTTCATACAATGGCCGATCTGTGAATCACTTGCATCTTAATTTTATCATTTACCATTTGGTACAATGACACAGGAACTACCGCCAAGGGTGGCCGAGATCGTTGATTCATGAGCGGGAGGTCTGGGGTTCGATTTCCACAAGAACAATCCTCCCTGAATGAGATTTTCCCGGATTTGCAGATTTTCCTCAGTCCTCATTAATGGCAAATACCCTAAACGGTTCCTTCCTTAAAAAATCCTTTCCCAGTATATCATTTCATCTCATGTATCATCAGTATCAGAGCCTGTGATGCTTCAGTAGTAAAAATGTGCGTTAAACACTATTAAAAAAAAGCACAGTAACTGGTTAATATCTCTCGTTAACTTACGAGTAAACCTAACCTTGAGTTTGCATTTTAACGCTAAACTGAAGGATTTCACTCTTAAATGGCTGCGGAGCCACTCATTGTAACGCCTTATTGCAACAATGAGAATGAGTACAACTGTGAGGAATTTGCATTAACCAATATCAAGCTAGCAATTATTACTATTTACTAAAAGAAGAAGGGCGAAGCCGTTAGGCCGTAGCGAGCCGCAGTAAAATGCTGGGTCCTCTGGTATCTAGGATTCTAGAATTCCTCACAGTTGTCGGCCGTCTCACGCCCTGATTTGAATGGGGAGCTAATGACCTGAGATGCTAAAGAGCGTCCACAAATAATAATGAATCATATTAAATTACCTTTTATAAACAAGCATTGAACTAAAAATCATTAATATTTTGTATAGGAACAGTAGGAAAAACCTTCATCTTCATCATCTTGTTCTTGTTCTTCCCCTCTCCTCCTCCTCTTCCCCCCTCCACCTCCCCTCACGGGTTAGGTCCAGTCAGTTCCGATCTCAATTTTTATTTCTATAATTTTTTTTGACTTTCAATTAGTCGTCTTTCTTTCGGGTTATATGTCAATGTTTCTTTTGGTATTCTATCTTTCATTCTTTATCAGTGTTTTATCCGTTCTTGTTTATACTTCCCTAATTGTTGTCTTTTGTGCAATTTTCACAGATCGTAGAAAGCGCGTTTCTGATGCTTGAATTTTATTCTCTCTCTCTCTTACAGTTCAAGCCTCAATTCCATAAAAATAACTGCTAAGGCCATGGTTGTAGAATCTTAATTGTGTGTCTTTTCTCGCTTTGTTTTTCAAAACATTTTTAATTGTTCCACGCATAGCTTGGAACTTTTGTATTTTTATATTAACATCTTGACCTTCCTCATTAGTGACATCACAAGCTAAATGTTGAAAGTGTGATGCTTGCTCTATTATTTTTTCTTATATCACAATATTTGTTCCTATTGGATATTTACTTCGGAACGCCATTACTTGTGTTTTGGTCTTTAAAATTGTCCAGTTGTTTTATTTATTTATTTTATCTAGATGGTATATTGCTTTTTATAGTCCATCTTCCTGGTCAAAAATTAACACTATATCATCTGCAAATAGCAAAATATTTACTAATCTATTTTATCGTAACTATATTTCATTATGTGGAATATTTTTCAATTCTTTAAGATTGGCGTCTATATATGCATTTAATATATATATAAAATATGTTAAATAATATCGAAGAGAGACTATATTCTTATTTTGATCACAATTTGCTTTTATTTCTTTTGTTGACTTCTCATTTACATTTATTATTATTATTATTATTATTATTATTATTATTTTATTCATATATAAGCTTTTTAGACTTTTATTAAGTTATAGGATATCCTCCTTGATATAATATTATCCATAATAATAAGCTTTCTACTCTATCAAAGGTTTTTCTAGGTCAAAAAATGCCATATGTGTTTCCAAGTATATTCTCTTCGTTGTTCTATTATTTGTTTTATTATAAAAACATTATCTATACATAATCTGCAGTTCTAAATCCACTTTGCCCCTCACTAATTTTTACATCACATAAAATGTTTAATCTGGAGATTAAACATATTTTATTAATTATATTTAATAAGGTTATCCCTATATTGTTTTTAATTCGTTTCTTTGTACCTTTTAAAGAGTGATATGATTTTAGATATCCCATTCTTTTGGCGGAAAATATTGTGTGAAATAAATCGGAAAGACCTCGCACACCAATATGGCAAAGAGGACGCTCGAATGAGCAAAGGTCCTCAAACAGGTCTGCAAAAGGCTGGAGTAAGATACACATATGAAAGACAAACCATTCTAACTAATTTTTAATATAATGGACTCTTTTTTTCAATTACCAGTGAAACAAAACGTTTATCGTTTTCATTTAACAAGTTCATATATAGATATATTCTATAAACTGTTTAGTATTAATATTTGAAACATTTTATTCTTTGTAGATAGGATTTACGCACAAAAACAAAAGGAAATGCACACATTTTTAATAATGAGCATGTAATTATCTAATTACGAACTAATCCATTGTACTTAATTTATTTTCTGTTTGATTTTTTTTTTTCTTTTTTTACTAAACCAGAAACAAATGCAAAATAAAACAGTTTCTCAACATTTTCAATGTTGGTTGTCTGCAAGGATATTTTAAAGGCATAATACAATCGCTCTACACATTGCAAGTTATTGAGAAGAATACTAAAGCACATATGTCTTTGTAGATGCTGGTGTAGGCGATCCACACATTCATTTTACACAGTGTTTTGATAATGGTATGCCTTGTTTTATCTTAACAGCTTCATTGTGCTAGGGAAATGCAACTGATGCAGTTTCTACACCTTCACTAATTCACATAATTGTATTCTTTTATTTTCTGGATTCTTAATGAAGTTCGAAAGTTTCCCAAAATGCATTTTAAGATAGAGCCTAATTTTTCCCACGACGTGCGAAAGGGAAATTCAAATTATGGAAAAGCACGCTTAAAACTATTCGATTTTAAATGTCGTGATTTAAAAGAAATGTTTGAACTTCAGGCATAGAGCCGCATTTTTTAACAGGACTGGAACAAAGTGGAACTTAATTTTTGTTGTTATATAAAGCCTCATAATATATACTGTAAAGTTTAATTACAAAAATATTCAACTGCACAATAAGGATATATCATATCAACATTATTTATTTTTTGAAAAAGCAATAAAATTGATTAAGGGTTTGGTTTCTCTATAAGAAATTCAGAAATGTTGGATTATATTTTTGTGCTGCTAGCTGCAATATATTATTTTTTTTTCTGTAAAGATTGAAAATAATATGCGCCTTTCTGCATAGAATGCTTCAATTATTATTTAGGACATTTAGCATGTAAGGCGGTGTAACGCGTGTATTTTAGTTTGTTTAGCATGAATTTACCTAAGTAATTAAAAAAATGAAAAGCAAAAATTAAGGAAGGTCAGGCGGTGAGGTTAGAATGATGCCTATGAACATTTTTAATTGTTAGGTACCATGTTTTTGCACTTGCCTTATTGACGGAAGCCCCTGGTGATTTGATATTGATATTGCTTAATAATAAAATGTTTCGATGTAGCAGTAGATAACTCCGAAGACCCAAGTTACGCCCAACCGTTTGCATTTGACGCCACAGAGGGTGCCACTGAGAGGTTACGTGGTCAGTGTAAAGGCACATGAGACGACCTAGCATCGGCTTTTCGAATCGAGTAGCACTCGCTTACTTGTGGGTTTCCGCTTTGCTGTAAGTGGAAACCGGATCAACAAGTGGCAACTTGACCTTCAGCAGTGTTTACAAGCTCTGAGCTACCCACTTGTTCCACCCCTTTCGGAAAAATTTCCTCAGAAGTGCTGGTGGAGTTCTACTATTGCACAAGGGTAATCTGTTAAGTAGATATTGCCAACTCTTTCTTAATTCTCTTTTTATGATGACAAAATCTGGGTTTAGTTATTTTTGTTGTTTGTTTAATACGCAAAGTTTATTATATTTGGGCTTTTACCATGCGCTCATTCGGCTATGGAATCAGAGTTTGTTTGCACCAGTGAATACCAGTAGATTCGAGACTGCTCAGTAGTGTTTGTCACACCAACTGTTTACAGTTTACATTTGTCCCTCTCTACCGTGTATCTGTGTATTGCGAAGTATGCCAATACTGAGATATACACTAGAACAAAGAATATTAATTTATTATTGTTATGTGCAAGAGAAATCGTACAGGTTCTGTAGGAGAGAATTTCATGCTAAATTTTCTTCGAGAAGTGTAGTTTTCAGATTGGTGAATACCGCCACGGGTGGCCGAGGTCGTTAAGGCACGGACTCGTGAGCGGGAGGTCTGCGGTTCGAATCCCGCCAGGACCGTCCTCCCTGACTGGGGTTTTTTCCAGGTTTTCCTCAGTTTTCATAACTGGCAAATGCCGGGGAGGTACCTAAACTTAGGCCTGGAACGCTTCCTTCCTTAAAAAAAAAAAAAAATATCCTTTCCCAATTTATCATTTCATTTCAGCTATCACCAGTGTCCACCGCCTGTGGTGCCTCAGTAGTAAAAACGGGCGTTAAACACTACTCAAAAAAAAAAAAAAAAAAGATTGGTGAATAAAGTTTTGAACCCGAGGCATTTTCATTGACACGAAGACTAGACCCCCCTCCCCTCCAGAAGAAATTTCTGGAAAGTCCAGTAAATTGGTGTATCTGTCGGCAGTGCGTATAAAGCCACTCAGTTGCTGCATCGTAATCCATATAAAATTAGTGTTGTATCTAAAATAAAACCCATGGAGGCGCTGAAGCAAAATTTCCGGAAGGCAGTTACAATATTTGCGGCGAGTGTCAAAAAATCTTTCCAAAATAATTCAGGTATGTCTCACAGCGGAGGGCAGGCACTTGGAGTATCTACTATGATGGTGAGAAATTACTATTTCTATTAATAAATAAGGGGAAAAAAAATAAAAGCGCGCTTTGCGTTTCGATTGCGAGACTTGATTACCCACTGCAGGTGGCGAGGCCGTTAAGCAGCAACTGCCTGTAGGCAAAATAAATTTTCGATTACGTTATAGAATGAGGGATAAAGCAAAGAATATTAGTAGTAACTGTTTTTTATTTCATGAGTCGAAGGATTTTGTTTTTACTTCTTTATCTAGATATGTGATACGCTCCATTAAATCTGATGTTTCAGCTCTTTGTGCCCGATTTGTCTTTTATAACTTTCAAACTACTAGACTTAAGCCATCAACATTACATACGGACATGCCTTAGTGTATGAGAGGCAACTGTTATGTAACCAGCATGTAGCACATCTGAGGTATTATGGACGACGATACAGTACGTACAGTACAGCATGGGTCGATATACAGTTGCTTATGTGCATGTTGTCCGAATAAGCGGCGAAAGTTAGTTAAAGGACTGCCAAAGATATTTTATTACACATTTTACAGTTGTAAAATAATTTTTTCACTATATGACGAAGAAAATGGAAACCAAGGGAACACTTTTGGATTCCATGGAGCAGATCGTTCGAAATTTCCAGAAACTACGATGCAGAAGGTGAACAACAGACTGCAGGTTTTATCACAGAACTGTTAATATAACAACGAAAGTAAATGCTGTGTACGGACTGAAATTCTTGGACAAACAGAAGCTACTGATTTGCTGTCGTTGGTTGTAGTAGTTTTGGGGAAATTGGCTTGACTTGCTTGTGGCGTGGTTGCATTTAACTGGAACATCAATTCCCAGAATTCCCATATTTCGGTTAGTAAGGCTCTTTACACTGTGCATGAGACACCTCTTCGTGATGAAAAAAATGGGGCTAGGGGTGCTTTCTCGCGTAGCGACGTAATTGCTTCATCTTCTTCCATACAACGGTGGATGCCGAGTGTTCATCTTTAGTTTATGAATCATTTACACTACGAGGAACTCTAAGCTTACTGTTTTCATTCAGTGGTACTTGCTACACATGAACAACTTCATCCTTAAAGGAATTAAATACATTACAAAAAATAAAAATATCTCTAATTGGATTTTTGAGGTCGATGACGACGTCTCAGGCGCTGAATGTTGATAGTCCAGTATTTCTGCATCTGTTCGTTATCATGAGCTTTAGTACCGACATTTGTGGCTTAATTGATTTCATTAATTTATAGTTCCAGAGTTTGCAGATTGCAGTTAAACGTTAAAAACAGTAAGATTATCTCCAGAAATTGTTGCTACGAGAGTTACCTTTAAGTTGTTACAAACGACTATTAGGTTGCGCTATGGAGATATGTCATTACTAATTTCGAAAAAATTGACTTTTGTTATTGTGAAAACAACTGCAGCTTAAAATTGATCATGTATTTTGTTTACAGAGAGAGTTAAAACAAAACAATTTTGGAAAAAAAAAAATGAAAATTTTACGTGAAGGTTTTCGTTGAACAATGATTTTTTATTTTAGTAAAGGCCTAACTTAACAACTACAGCATAGAATTTCTTTATTTAGCTTTTAGTAATACAGCACCATCATAAAAAACCGTTTATAATTGGTTTAACCAAAAAAAATAAAACGCTCGTGTTAATTGGTGTAATGAAATCACCAAAAAATTGCACCGAGTAACTACAAAATTTGTATTAACATCGTAACAGGTGACGAACCTTGGGTGTGTTCGTATGCTCCGGAAACTAAGCAACAGTCCACTGTCTGAGTGTTCCAAGATGAATCGAATCCCACAAAAATTGTTCGTTCACGAAGCATTTCCAAGAAAATGATCGTTTGTTTCTTCGGTTGTACTGGACATGTCGCAGCCATTCCTTTAGGGTATCAAAGAATAATTAATGCTGAATGGTATACAACAATTTGTTTGCCAGAAGTAATCGATGAAATAAAAAAAAATCGGAAACGTCGGACCATTCTTCATAGTGATAACGCCAGCTCTCGCACAGCATGTCAAACAATCGATTACTTGAAGGAGAAACGCATCGAATCAATGTCTCATTGCCCGTATTCACCTGCTTTACCGCCTAATGACTTCTTTTTGTTCTCGAATGTCAAACAAAACTTTAGTGGACGACTATTTTCATCACCTCAAGAAGCTGTTGAAGCCTTTAAAACCAAGTTTTTGATATACCAACTTCAGAGTGGAAAAATGTTTCAACATTTGATTTGAACGCATGCAAAAGTGTATAGAATCTTAAAGGCGAATATGTTGAAAAACAATAAAACAATTTATTTCTTTGCTAGTTTGTTTTAACAACTTAAAAGTAAGCCTTGTAAAGCCTTAAAACTTCGTAAAATTATTAGTAATTTTATTCCCTATTAATAAAATTTACAGCAGAAAATTCTTTGACGAAGAAAGTTGAATTTTGACATCTACATTGATAGTACTATCCTTTTGTGATTTTAATTTAGTAGACTACCTGAAAGTATCTGAAAACAGAATTTCTGTGTGAACTGTGTCTAAATGTCGAGGGTATTGTTTTGTCACCCTTGTTGAAGATGGCAGCGCGCGCCTGCGCACATAACATGTGGAGTTTTTAAAGCTCTTAACTTATAAATTTGCCAGCAGTAGCTGTGTGTATGTGTGCGGAGAGGAGCTAAGGGCACTGGAAACGACGCAACTAACGAGGTGCTTCTTGTTACGAGATATAAGAGAAACGCTTGCCTAAGGCTATTTCCCATTTCAGTAAGAGATTAGCCTGGGGCCATCTCTGTCGGAGAAGGGTTTTCCCAGGGTCCTCTTCGCCCACGCCGTACATCTCAGACGGTGAAAACATGTTCATTTAATAATGAAATCTACGCAACATAATAATTAATCTACTTTTAATTACTGCAGAACGGCGACTATAGACACGTAAAAAAGATTGATATATTCAACAATGGGAGGAATAATAAACCGTCGTAAACAGAACACAAACTCAAAATGGAGGGGGGCTGTTCATATATTACATTCTGTTTCATATCCATTTCATTTCTTGTTATGTCATTCTGAAAGGTTAAAAGGTGACGACCAAAGGTGTTTGGTTTGAACATCGCCAAAGCAAATATATTAATTCTTGCATAACAGCTGGTAATCAACATATTTGGTATAGACTTTCTTACCTTTGCTAAAGATCTGGCAGGAGTTGTCTCGGGCGATGACCGAAATCAGCGGTTGGATTGGCTGGTTAAATCTGGCAACTATAAGCAAGTTTACTGTTCATAAACTTTGAGAAAATTAATTTTTTTTTTTAGTACCTAAATTTAAGAGAAACATATTAAGATTTACTGTTTTTGCAGCATGAATATCTCTGAACCTTACGGCGAATCTATTTTTTTTTTTTTTGCGCAATTAAAATTAATAATTCTTTCCTCCTACGTGCATTGTACACCTTCTTTACCTATACAGGTTTGCGAATATACTAAAGAATAGGATAATTTGTGTATTTTTTCTATTTCACTTAATATTTATTATAGAAATCTTATAATGTATCAATGGATAGGAAAACTCTCCAAATTTATGCCAGTACTTGGTGCGCATGCGCATGCAATCTTGTGGTGAGTTGGTACTGTCATGTAAATCATATAATGTGACATACTGCACCATTTATGAAAGTGCGGTTTTCAGTCACAGGCCAGTTTTTTTCCACAAAATGTATCGAGGACCACCTTATGGCCATTATTATTATTGTTATAATTATTGTTGTTATGAAAGTGTTACCAACATCTTAAAAATATAATTACTAAATTATATATAAAACTTAAGTTATACAGAAAGGCGCAAAAGTAACTACACACTTAGTGAATTTCAGTTAACATATTATGATTTCACTTCTTTGTATGTTATGTTCAAAACGTTTTCCTTTTTCATTTTTTAACATGCGTATATTTCTAGATTGTTAATACTGTCAATGGAAAGAGCAGGAAACAGGAAACGAATTACCAGTAACAATGGAAAAAGTTAACGAAAGAGGAAAGAATTTTTGCTGTACAGATCGGTTACCACGAGATTTATGTGCTGTACTGAGGAAATGGAGAGAATATTTCGAGTCAGATCCATCATCACTTAAGGCTGTTTAAAATTTACATCACAAATTTGAAACTGAAGTTTCTGTTTTGAATGCGCCTCTTAGTGAGCGGCGTAGGACAGCATGGACATAAGGAAAATGAACTCAGTACCTGTTTGGCTGTCCCGACTATTTAAAGGAAACCAAAAGACGGTTAGCGGTAGAATTTCCAGCAATGTCACGTCGGTCATTACGAAGGATATTACATCAGCAGAAGTTCAAAGTGTACATTCCACGTCTGACATATGTTTTGTTGGAAGATGATCCAGTTAAGCGGCTACACTTTTGTGAGATTATGCTCGATCAGTATCGACATAACCCCGTTTTCTTTCAAAACATTGTATGGCCGGATGAGGCCACCTTAAGTTATCGGGACATGTAAATCAACATAACAGTACTTACTGATACACGGTAAACCATCATGTTGTTTTGGAGTAAGTGCTAAATCACCCGGCAATATCGGCACGAGATGTAATTGGGCAGCACTTAAGGACGGAAACCTCGTTGGCAACAAGTACTTGGCTCTACTTCAAGAGATTACACCAGAAATTATCATGCATTTGGACAACTTTGATCAACTCTATTTCCAGCACGAGGGAGCTCCTGCGGAAAATGTTACAGCTGTTTGGGCGTACGTTGATAACGCGTTCAATGGAAGAGTGTTTGGACGACGTCTGCACCAATTGAATTCCCATCACCATCCCCTGATCTTATTCCAATGAGTTTCTTTATTTGGGGTTATGGTTAAAGACGCAGTGTATGGAAGAAAACCACAAATTGTTGAAGAACTAACTATTACATTGAGGAAGCTTTTCACAATCTGGACAATAACATTCAGCAGTGTTATAGTGTTGCAGGTAGATTCCAATGATGCATTAATGCAGAAGGGAAACCGTTTGAATATAAAAAGAAGTGAACTCTTTTGCTAACTGAAATTTAGTGTGTAGCTACTTTTGCGCCACCCTGTATATACATATATATTTCAAGTTTATGAAAATAAAATATCCTTCACGATTAATGTTAAAATGCAAAGAACAGAAAAATAAACGCAAACTAAATAAACACACTAAAACATACAATGTCTCGAGCGAAAACCGTTTTTCAAGAGAAGGCATAAGTAGACAGTTGTAATACCAACTTGACTATACAAAACAGGATAACTGGTAAGATAGAAAACTTTAAAAATCCGAATATTTTAGAAAACGATATCGATATCTTGGCAGAGGAAGAAGCATCACTAACATAACGGAAGTTATGTAAATACCTAAAGTATTTATGTAATACCTATGTAAATACCTATAGTAAATCACAATGTGATTTAATGCATAAAAGAGCTATACAGATAAATTGAAACCTATGGTATTCTTGTCTCTGAGAGTACTTGCAGAAGCCGCAGGAGATAACGCATCAATTAGAATTAATAATAAAGGGTAGATAAGGCATATTTGAGCAACCGATGGCTGGAACTTAAGTTTGACCGAACCGCCTATAATTATTCATCCGATAGAAGTTAAGCCAATATGTTTACATATCTCTCATTTTAAGCATAATTGAATGAGATCAAATTTCAAAATTTACATCAAGGTTTAGGTTTATGTAAATCGTGTGGATGATAATGACCTAATTTTTACATTTTCCGGGCGACATTTGTATGATCCAGGTGGTGAAAGGAGATCCTTGGTAGTAATTGGTAAATTTCGTTAAAAATCTAAATCTTACACGCAATAATCTTTGAAGAAAAGTGGAGGTGGCAAGATTTTGAAACAGGATCTTATAACAATATTTGAGAATATGTCTCAATGTCTGGAAGTAATAAGCACATTATTATAAACGAGTAATACTTTTGTGAGAAGTAATAATATGCATGAGGTAGTGTCTGTTCTTTAAGTTTTTGAGTTAAATCGTCGAGATAGAAGCAGCGTGTCGTGCATAAAGAGAAATAAATATATATTTTGACAGCTGTCGAAATGGAGAAGTTGCTGATGGTTGGTATGAACTATCGTCAGGAATTGTTTGTTAAAATGTTTTAAGTACTTGATCTTATGGTTAATGCAGAGCAAACCAACTGTAATACGGTGTTCAGCACATGCTCTGCTAAATCACGTGCTAAAGAACCGAAGACGCAAGGAAAGAAGTTGGAAAAAGCTGCAATCTCTAGTTTCCATCGTCAATGTTCAAGATTTCGGCTTCACATTGGTGCTGAAGCGACCTTGCACGGAGGCTACTTTGTTGTACGCAGAATGCAAAGCTGCGCAGTTTTATTTTCTTATTCTTTAAGGTTATATGGAATGTTACTAAGCGTTCCTTTCGAGAGCCAGAGAAAAGGTCTCGGGTGCTCTATCCGTCCCAGGGGCCGATTGTTGAACCATAGTGATGTATGATAAGAGCTTGACTATGGTCTGAGCATATGCCTGAATTTTTTATTTGTAATAAAAGTAAACTTTGAAAGCTTTCCTATCTATTGATGCCTCGTGCGTTTTTCTACGATAAGCATTTTATTCTTTATATATACATAACGCTATTTAACTTAATTAGAAAAAAAAAACCTGCACTGAATTATTCTAAATTCGGATTAAATAGAAAACAAACATTTGGAGAACAAATGAGAAAGAGAGAAAACATTTTTCAAGCTACAAATTCTCAGCTACCGCGTGCACCGTTCCATAACCGCAAATATTCACCAGCTTATCTCGTCACAGATTCCATCACTAAGAATGACTAGAGAGACTATGGTCATGTGTGAGGGTTAAAGGGTTTATTGGAATAAACGAGAGAACAACATATAAGAAATACATGAACAATATCAAAATATATTGTGGTTACTTAATAAAACTTTGTAACAGTATTTATGGCAAGAATAGGTAAAATTCTCGTAATATTTGAACTTTGAGCACTTAGAGAATAAACTGTAATGAAAGGGAAATAAACCTAAGTGTTTAAATTAATGATTAAATACATTTTATTTTAATTAGCTTCCTAAATGACACCAACAATAAACCTACTTATTTCCGTGTTTCATAAAACAACACATCATATGGCAGTGCTGCAGAATCACTGTGTATTAATTGTATACTTATATCTAGAGCTGTATTTCTTCGTCATTTTCCTTGCAAGTGCAGTTGGAAGCAAAACTAATTACAGCTTATTTCAAATACAGGTGCTGTGGATAAGAAATAACACAGATAGAAAGTTATGCCGTTTACAAACCGGGCCAGCTGTAGTCAAGACTTGGCTCTCTAATCCCCTCGCTAACTTAGATTTAACCAAACACCGTGCTTTGCCGGAGCATTCAGGCAGCCGTGAATCATTTATTAGTACTCTGTTCTTACACACGCGGCGCTGCTGTAAGCTTTAATTCACATACGGAATGTATTTATTATTTCATTTTTAATGCAAACCACGTCACTGCTGTATCAGGGTGCGCAATGCGCATATTTGAGCGTTTCTTCTCGTAAGGTACCGGCAGTTAGACTGCTTTGCATCACGTCTTTGCTTGGTGCTATGCAGTTGAAAATTTAAAAGCATCAGTTTTATCTCTAGACAGGCTGAAAACTTCGTGTACAATGAACAAAAACACACGAAATTGACTTTAAATAGTAATAATAAGCTGGAATCATTAAAGTAATAAGTAGGCCTAAGGTAAAACTGGAGAAGACACCAATTTAGCATAAAGCTATTAAGGCTGTGATAAAAACAAGAACTCTACATGGTTTCAAAACGGGAGTTACAAAAAGTAACAGAAAAAGAAAATTTTAAACGTATAGTCTCCTCTTAAAGTCTCTTTAAGGGTGCAAACACAGACAACAGCAAGATCAAGGCTGTATGGGGAATGCTGTAAGATCGTAATCTCAATTCTAAATATAAATTACTTTGATGAAAGGAACAGTACTAATGAAGAAGATTAATATGTAGAAAAAGAAATAGAAAATTTTTGTATTAACTTATATCATTTTAATGAATATTCATATATATGAATATAAACTGTCATTACAAGACTAAATACACGGGGGTGAAAAAGTAACTATACACTTACTAAGTATCAGGATTGCACCTTTTTGTGTTCAAACGGTTTCGCTTGTGTATATTTGTGCCGTTGGAGTCTACCTAGAACACTCTGACAAAAACACAGCTGAATGTTGTTGTCCAGATTGTAGAAGGCGTCCTCAATGTAAACAGTAATGCTGCAATAGTTTGTGGTTTCCTTCCATATACTACCTCTTTAACCATACCCCAAAGGACGAAATCCATTGGGGTAAGATCAGGGGATCGTGATGGGAATTCAATTGGTGCAGACGTCCAAACACTCTGCCATTGAAAAATTATCAGCCTAAGTCCGAACAAGTATAACATAATGCACAAGAGCTCCATCGTGTTGGAAGTAGAGTTGATCAAAGTTATTCAAATGCATGATGATTTCCGGTGCAACCTCTTGAAGTAGAGCCAAGCACTTGTTTCCATCAACATTTCCGACAATAAAGTGCTTCCGAATTCACACCTTATGCCAAAAGTACACCCTACAAATTTACGCCGGGTTAATTTAGCGCTTGCTCCAAAACAACATGATGGTTTTCCGTGTATCAATAAGTACAGCATATCCCGATAGCTTAAAGGTGGCCTCATCGACCACACAATTTTTTGAAAAAATTGAGGTCTTGTTAATACTGATGGAGCATAATCTCATAAAATTGTAGCCGCCTGTCTGGATCATCTTCCAACAAAACATGTGTCGGGCGTGAAATCTACACTTTGAACTTCTGCCGATACAACGTCCGTTGATTAACCGACTAGACATTAGCGCACCTTGACTGTCATATGCCACAATGACCATGCCTTTTGTTGGTGAATGAGTTTGGCATGCTCACTCTGGGTAACGGCATTCACTGGACTATCACTTGAGATCAGCTTCATACCCTCTTGCCCATTTCATCAATTGAAATGATGTATTCAACATGGCATTTCCTTCTTCCTGAAATCTCGCCAGATTGGTTCGACATGTTTCGTAGCGAGTCCACTTCTGTTTCTCAATTGATGTGACACCCACTTGACACACATTTTTCGCATGTTCAGGTTCTCCCATATACTGTTTTCTCTTCTAATTGCACAAGTGTCCCGCAGCTATCATCGCCTAAGCGCTGTTCCACCGCCTACACCTGTACATTCTTGACTCAGTCCATCTCGCCACTTTTCAATGGGACAAGGCAAGCGCACCCAATGCTTTCCATAGCCCTGTGTGGCTTTCTCTTGCCGCGGAGAAACGCTATTTTCACATTTCCACGTTGTTCACTCTTGTGACCTTCATTCCTGACTATTGTCGTTCATCAACTGACCATTGGGGCATGGTGAGACACACAGCTCTGCTCACATACACAAGCTGAATGCTTAATTCGAAAGTATTACACTTTCAATCGTATATCGTAGGTATTTTATGTAGTCCCTAGTTCGCGAGAAAAAAAAAATAGTTGCCATGATTTATGACTTCTGTCTCGTGTGTATATGGGAAATTTGCAGTTATTTCATTATCAAAAAGTAATGTAATTGTTACTTTTGAAGTAACAACATTTTCATGGAGACACCCTCCACTATTGATAATCTGTCGTTTCGGTAGTGGAAAGCAGTTACTGATTGGCTGGCTTATGCTTGTTCCGGAGAATTAATGAATTAATTGCTTTGTTTTGGTTTTATGTTCATTCAATGTAAAGGAAATTAACACTATACAAAGCTTCCAAGCCGTTTGCTTTAGGACCAAGGGAAAATAAAACTGATTAAAAAAAAACAACTTAGATTTATGTTGAATCAAACTGTGATTTAAAAACATATGAAGTATACACTGCTTTCTATAGAGATAGACGTCATCCTGTAGATTCCAGACCTTAATCAAAAGTTCATCGATAAGTTTGTTGCTATGAAAACCAGAAAAAACATTTTTTTTTAAATAAATAGGTGAGACACCACGACATTTTTATTAAATTCCCTGTATACTTTTTCTTCTCTCTCTGTAACATCTGTTCAGCCTTTCACTTATCAGTGTTAATTCCAGCTATAAAATTCTAAAATATTACGATATTATATAGGTGTAGTAGTACAGTTGTGCACTTCCCCTTGTCGCTGCTGTAACTAGAAACAGTCAAATAGAAGTCTGCTCTCCACTCAAGCCATTTCCAGTTAGAGCCCCAAAGTGGACAGTAGGGTAAACTGAATCTATGAGCTGATGTACAGAAAACATTAATGTTCACTGTAGTTGCTTTGATAATACATATAAAGCCCCGGAGCAACGTGAAACTCAAGGACAAATTCACGCAGTATCAAACACAGCTCATCCCAGTGCATTATATTCACTGATGGAACACATTTGTCCCTTTGTCGTGATTGGTTTCTCACGTTCTGGATGCCTACATTATGCCTGTATAACAGATGCCTAATTGGATTTGTAAAGCAGGGCGTGTGGTGTAATGTGCTGGGCCGCGACACAATAACAAACAGAAGACAAAAGACAAAGTTTTATAGCCAGGTTGCATTATAGCATCTATATACTAAACGTGGCTTCTCTTGGTAATGGATTTGACTGCTGAACTTGGCTACAATACAATAATGCTAGTTTGCGTTTATTCTACTGAATTTCTCTCTGTCAAAATTATTTCTTATGGCTCAAGCGTTTACAAGAAGTAATGATGTGACTCATCGTTGAATTTCTGCAACATTTACAACAACCTTACAAATAAAAAAATGTTTAAAAATGATTTTGTAAAGCTAAAATATTAAAAGAAGCTTCCAAATACAAATTGGCACATTTTAAAGTATCGGTTCGTTTGACTGCCGGTCAGCGCTGTAACATTTCACCATTGCAAAACTTGTTTACTACATTAAATAACAGAATTTGGCACTCATTCTCTCCAGAGTAGATGCTGAAAGTGTTGCCTTTTTGTGACAATATACAGTACTGAAATATTTATTGCATCACCTAAAATATTTATGTCTCCCCTTTTACTCATCTAGAAATATTAGTATTTTTAAATTTTAATATAATTGTGTTCCTAGTTATGATCCGAATATTTTTAAGTCTAATTATCTTTATATCTGTTAAAAGTACATGTAAACAGTAAAACCGATCAAAATATCAAATTTATAACTAAATAGCCACAATGTTGTAATTATATTTTCACAAATCTGATGATTTCTTGTTTAATAATTAGACTTTTACACACGTAAATATATATATATATATATATATCACATCGTAAAACTGCTAAATTACTTTGTGTTGCCTCCCCGAGCTTTAATTACGGCATCACATCATCTGGGCATTGAAAGTGTTAATGTTTTATTCATCTGAAGAAATCTCACTAAACCACACCCAATGGATCCAAATCTTTCTTCTTGTTTTCGCTACAGCATTCCAATCATCTTCCAACAGGTCTCAATGATATTCACCTCTGGGTTGGCCATGTGAGGGTGAAATTCCCTTATTCTTCAAGAAAACTTCTAACCTGTAGCATAAAATTGTGAAGTGTGTGTGTTTTTTTTTTTTTTTAAGAATTATGTGGATGTAACGTAAATTTGGCAATATAGTAGTGTTTAAGCAAGGTACTGACTTGCCCTATGACCTGGTGTGAAATCATCCTAGAAAATATAATTTTCTGGTGACACAAAGTGTTCCGCAATTGTTGACATTAAACTTTCTTTTAAACTCGTTATGTGTGTATCTACATTTATGGTTCCCTTAACAAATAAATAGAATTGTTGTGTTGCTAGAAATACAATCCCGGACAATCGCACTTTCTGGGAACTTCATTGTTGAGTCCAAACACTTACCTCCAGATGACGGATATTTTTCCATCGTTTTCTCTGATGTTAAATTTTGATTCATCTGAGAGGATGACTTTACTCCACATCTCTTCACTCCAATGGGTACGTTCTCCTACTCATTCTAGTTGAGTTTTCTTCGTTTTAGCTGTTAAAAGGGACTTCTTTTGTATCTGATGGTTCTGCTGCAAACAACCCCACTAGAAGCTTCTTCATAATATCTTTTCAACTCCACTGAAGTCATACGCCGCTTTTTTCTGACAGATTCGCTTCAAAACGCGATTATTAGCAGCAGTAGAGGACATTTTACCACCTCTTCCTTTAATTCTTTACACATTTTCAGTTTTTTTGTATATATTCAATAATCTTGATACAGTGGACTGGTTAGATCCTATTTGATATAAAAAGTCGAATACAAGGTGCTTAGAAGCTAATAGGATAACTTCACTCTTTTTGCGAGGAGATAATTAAATTCCTTTGCCCATTTTGTGCCGCTGTTATTAAACACACATTACTGATTACTATATTAAAATCAACAATAAAGGCAATAGTATCACAATAATGGAAAATGTTTAGAAGTTGTGTTGCATACAACAATACATAGTCATTTATAGATAAAACAAGTCTGAAATAGTGAACCTATTGTTGATATTAATTAAGATAAGTGTAAATATAGAGAAAATCTATAGGCAATAAATTTTAGCAATAGTGCAATCCACGTCGTTTTATGAAACTGTAAGTAACAGTTATCACGATAACGATTACTAGCATAATTGATTATGACATTTTGTGTCCAAAAACCAACAGTTTGTGATTTCTGTCTCTGAGGACCTTTGAAAATTAAAGTGTATGTAACAAATATTCATATACCGAACTTAAAGAACACGTTCGAAGGGAAATTACCTACATTAGTGCAGAGGAAAATGCAAATATTGTGCAGTGCGAAATTTAATTTCTTCAGAACATGCCTTAGAAATTGGTAAACATTGTCAGCATCTACTGGGAAGGCGGGAGAGTACCTAATTCTGTTATTCATCAATGTAGTAATATCTGTCACGTTTGTAAATATCTTCGTGGAAGACATTTCTTCAATATTGGCAGCAGTGATGAAGGCTGCGGAAACAATAATGGAGGAAGCATCATGTCTTTGAAGATTGGCAGAAACTGTGATACTTTTTTGGTCATACAACGGTATTTCGTGTACAAGATCGGGGTTTTCTGCACTCCAGTATCCATTTTTATGTCGTTACATGGCCAAGTAAATAAAACCATTCTTCGTCCACAAATAAATAAACGTGGGTCAATGGAGCAATCATAACATTATACAATATACCGAATTGCAGAAATTAACTCTACTCACATTATCGTGTGGTTGCAATTCCTGAACTACAGTTATCTTATAGAGTTTTAATTTTAAAAGTTTAGTGGCATTCCAAGCCGAAGTTTGCGAAACTCCTTATTCCTGTGCAAGCTTTCTCAGAAATATAATCGAGTTTTTTCTCTGTAAGAACACGGCGTTTTACTTTCGGTTTCTTATAAGATCAGGTCTCGTTTTCATAAATCTATTCACAACATTGCGAACCCTTTCTCTGTGAGCGCACGAACAGCAGGGAATCTATTTATAAATCACCGTCTCACTTCTCTACAAGTGTTTGATGTCACATAACCGTACTTTTTGGCATTATAACTAATACATTAAAATATGTGGTCTGACAACGTTCAACTCCTGTTCAGCACAAAGACTTCGCGTCAGCATATGGAGAGGCGGGAAAATGAAGGAGGTAACAACCGGTTAGAAACAAGGCAGGCAAATCCCCGTTAAGCCGGCCACGCGTCCAAGCGAATGCTCTATATTTGCACATTTTTAATGAAATGGTCTTGATTTTTAATGTAGAAGGTCTCAAGAGAAGGGATTTGCTCACAAGGAAGTGTTAACAATTTTTAGTTTTCTAAATAAATCTCTGCACTATTTTCCATCGTTCGTTCCGCAATTATTCGTATTATCTTCTTTTGTAACATAATTCATAATGGACAAATAGAATACATTTTATGTTGTGATGGGAATATTTCACAACTAATATGATACAACGAGAGAAGCGCGTATTGCTGATTTTAATTTTATCATAATACACTGTGCATGTGATTTCCAATTTAAGTACTTGCCAACTTGACCTAGAAACTTTGTATCATGTGTTAGTCTAGAATGTGATTACTAGCACTTACCTCTAATGTAACATGGAGTGATTTTCATACATTTTGTTTATTTAAGGATGCATTTTAATATCTCAGATCATCAGTATCCTATTTAATTCAGGTCGTGAAACGTGTGATAAATTTTGCTTAGAGACTTCTTCTAGTTACTATCAACCTATACAACACAGGACCCATGGCGTTAGTTCCCTTTCGAAGCCTTACTAAGACTTTTATGACCTAAAAGATCAGTCGAGTTTGAACCCGCGACCTTGGATCTACAGGCAAGCATGATTACCCCTATACCACTTGGACCGATCTAGTGAATTGTGTGTTATGGGTTTTATGATGCTTGCTTGCTTTTTATAGATTTAATGATAATTCTTTACCAATTTTTCTCCATCACAGTTGAACTCGCCCCCTCTGAAAGGCAGTAGGTTTAGTAAAGGTTAACAGGAATGTCTGGCACCAGCACTTCCCTGGAGACCCAAAAGCCACTTTGTATGCGCATGAACCCAAAAATCAAGAAGCTCCCCTTTGCTATCGCTCCAGATCTCCACGGTGCTTTGTAATGCCCTCCTTATTCCTACCGCATGACGTTATTTAAATGAGACCATCTCTCTGGCTCTTGCCTTTGACAGTTTCGGAAAGCGTTAGTGTATTGTTATTCGAGTTAGGACAACTTGCACCCCCGTTACGTTTGCTGCACCTGCTTCCTTCTTCGTGCCTGCGACAGATGGCACTGTATTCCTGGTCGATACGCAGCTCGATTGGGCCATGACTCCGAAGCACCCAGTTTGAGCTGCAGTGGCGGCCGCTCCACGTGCTCTAAGATACAGAAGGGGTGCACGTGCGGCTGTTTTCATTAAATTGTGACACAATCAATTACTTCAGTTTATCGCTCTTGCTATAACCATCAATACTAATGCTGTGTCAATAATTGTCCATATTAATGATAACTAAACTCCAATTTATTATACGATTTGCTAACTACCATTATGCAATTATAGTTCACCTCAGCAATTGCATCTAACACATTAAATAAAGTGTCAACCATAGACGAAGATAGAATTTCTTTCTTTCTGCAGTAAAGGAGGTAGTAAAAAGTTATTTAAATAGTAATTAATGCATTAATATGATCAATCAGAGTCCGGAAGTTCAGGCATTTATTTTGGTAAAATTAGGCAGGAAAAGGGGCACTTAAAATACTGAAAATAGGCATTAAATAATTAAAATAAATATTTATTAAAAGTGAAAACGGAGAGTAATATCACTCACTATTAATGAAAATAGTTATTTAAGATACTTAATCATTTCTTTATCATACACATAAAGTACTTAAACTTACTTTTCTTGGTTACAAACAACAAAATGTTTTTTAAAGGTATCAACTTTTTATCTTGGAAAAAGAACGTTCTACTTCCACTGAAGCGAATTGGGCATATTTGAAATAAACTATTTTGGAAGGACTCATATCATTTACAACAGAACATTCAGCTTTCAGGATATCATGGAAATGCTGGTCAAAACAAAGTAAAGTTGTTTCGAATAGTCCTGCCAAATGAGCAAAGGATGCGCAATAGTTTCTGGCCAAGTTAATTTTCTGTTTATGCGTTTATAAGGGAATCAGGTTAGTATCTCTCTTACTTCCGTACTGAACACATTGTAGGGACTGTTTATTGTACAGCTGTACCGCTCTCATATTTCTCGCTTGCAACTGTTTGTCACATTTATGCAGTTGAGAAGCTACCCCCAACACAAATTGTCTCGCGCAGATCGATACAAGGTCATTCACCAGGACTATTCAAAACTACAGTACATCCCTCATCCTCTCTATTTCCTGGTATTCGTATGCTCGAAGTAACTGTGGTTTCTTTCACTAATGAAGGCTCTGCTATTTAAAGAGCTTAAGTGAATGGGTTGAGGAGAAAGTTTTTGACTTCTTGAATACAAATAAATGTATAACAAGATTCTCAATAGACATTTTTGTTGTTGAAGACATCATTTAATTTTTATAACTTTCTTCACTTCGATATATCGAAATATTATTTTAAAATACGTAAAAAATCGAGATAACATCCATAAAGATCCAAAATACACAAAAAACAAAGGTTTAAATTTTAAAATAGGCAACAGAAGTCAAAATAGCAAATAAAAACTGGCCCTACCGACGCAAAATGTACGGAAACATGTTCATTTATATCTGACTTTTAAATATGTCCACCCAAGTTCAAAAGGCATTTTGCCTAACTTCCCGGCTCTGTTAATTACTATTTTTTCAATTAATGGGACTTTCATATATTTTTAAACTATATTGTTTTAAAGTTAGAATAAAATAATGGAGTAATAACTGAAAGACCTATTTAAAATGTATGGAACAAAAGATAATAAACTTATTTTTATGTAATGGACAGACATAACCCAGACAGGCCAAGGAAGAGATGGCGCGACCTCTGGCGTTAAACTCTCTATACACTACTTCCGGAGGTGACAATGATGAAGGATTGAGGATATCGAGGAATAGCTATTATTTTTCATATTTTATATCTACGTTGTCAAATACATTTTTTAGACCAATAAATGCGAGATGCGTGTCTTTCTAATTTGGTTTATAACGGGCATATTGTCCGTTCTTTTTCGCCCTTTAGGTAATCAAGTTCGGCTTTCAGCATCTTCACTACAGAGTTTTCTTACTTATATCTCTATAATTGGAACATTTTATTATTTCTTCCATTTTAAAACAGAATCTACCTCTGCATAAATTCAAGATTCTGGCGCCTTACTTCCCTCCCCACAGAAGTGTGCTTTTATTAAACGCACCATACTTGAATACTTCTGAATTAATTTATGTTCTATCTAGCACTATTTTATTTGTTTGTTCTTTTATTAATGAATGAAACTACCTTTTTTTTTTTTAAATTGAATTCGTTACTTCCATTTTTTCTTATTTTATAGTCCGTTCGCCACATTTATATGTTTTTCCTCACACTTCTGCTCTTAGTGTATTCATATGTATGTGTGTGTGTGTGTGTGTGTGTGTGTGTGTGTGTGTGTAATGTATGCCCTTTAACACTCTAATGGTCTCAATTTTTATTTTTTCTTAATGAAACTCGGCACATATTCATCGATTAATACACGATTCGTCGAGATCGTTAACCAGTAAAGTTGTACCATTAGGGGTGGGGGTTAATCCAAAGCAAAAACTTAAAAAAAAATTAAAAAGCCCTCTACCAACCGTAATTTTTGTTTTTTCTCAACGAACTCTGTTATTTCATCAAAATTAGTTGATAAAAGCAGTTTTCGAAAATAAGGGCAATCAGGCCATTAGTAGTGAGGGTTAGAGCTACATTCAAAAATCGCTCTAGTGGCCGCAATTTTGAATTATTTTTAAAGGAAATCCGGTATATTCCATCGAAATAAAATAAGAAAAGTATTTTCGAAAATTCAGTGAAATCGGACTATTAGGAGAAATGGGATTTCCTGAAACCAAAAATTTAAAAATCGTTCTAGTGGCATTAATATTTCTTTTGTAATGAAACTCCGCGTATATTATTTAAACAAAACAAGGAAAATAATCTATAAAAACCGGGGAAATTGGATGATTAGAAATGGGGGTTAACTTGAAATCCAAAATTTAAAAATCCCTCTAACGACACCATTTTTTTCCCACAAAAAAACTCGGCATGTGCCATACAAATGAAAATACAGAGGTGAGTTTTACACCTTGAGCATTGTTTTAAGTGATGTTTTATGTACCTTTCTGAACGCTTTTTAAATCATCGTGGAATTCTTGTTAAACAGTTGTGTTCGAATTATATTTTTAATTCCAAAAAAGTGAAATTTAACACTTCCATTTAATTTTAAATATATGTCACCTGTCTGCAAATTTTTGACAAGCTATTCAGTGCTGTTATGAATTTCTGTTAACATATGCAAAGCGAAAGTGAATATTTTCTGCTGGGCTCACGATAGCATATGTTTATTCACGAGGATGGTTAGACAGTTTACTCTAATCGATATTTTAAACACGATTCTACGATTACCTTTTCGGAGTATTTTTATTCTTTTTGTATTCATTAATTCGCTCAATTCATTATATCTCTGAAAACTAATTCTTCTCTAATACTTCATTCTTCATATCTTTGAACTCTTTCGTCTTTTCTCACCAAAGCTATTGCTGCTACAATTTCCAGCTTTAGTCCGTTTACGACTTTAATACAACTTTCCTCCTGAAGCATATGTTAATTCAAGTGGTAAATTTTATCAGAATACTAGGTGTTTAATTTGATCAGAGATTAACATGGGTCCGACATAATAGAAACTTTGGGACGAATGTTATTATTATTATTATTATTATTATTATTATTATTATTGTTGTTGTTGTTGTTATTACATTTAATTACGAAAGTTCATTAACATCGCAGGTCATCAGCATCCAATTCAATTTAGGGTGTGAAACGGCCAATAAATTTTGCTCAGGAGCCTTTTCTGTCAGGCTTGAGGTTCTTTTACATACTGTAAATCTACTGCATGGAATCCACGGCTTTACTTACCTTCAGAAGGAAGCCATCTTAGGCTTTTTACGTTCGAATAAATCCATTGGCCTTGGCCGGGATTGAGCCTGCGATCTTGGGTCTACAGAGATTACCATACCGGCAGAGAAAAAGTCTAAATATTTTCAACATATTAGCATTTAACAATTGGGGATCTGATTACTCTGTTTTGAGCATGGCATATAAAGTGTTAATTCATTCAAAACCAGATTATGATTGGATGATCTATAATTCTGCAAGTTCCACAGCTTTAATGCTTGATATTATTCAAACAATAGCGTTTTTAATTATCATAGGAGCCCACAGAACAAGTCCTTCTGAAAGCTTGTAGAGTGAAGCAGATAAACCACCACTCGAAATAAGAAGGATGCAGTTAAATCTTATGTACATGTTTAAATAAATTGCTCACATGGCTTGAATGGTGTGTCGAAAATATTATGTAGACAACAGAAGTGAATCGAAATTACAAAAGAATATTCCCAGCTCCATGCGACCAAATAACACATTACGTTAAACAGCTGGGAAGGCCTATTTCTGCAATAATGAGTAAATTAATAATAGATTAAATGCCAACATAAGAAATTTAAAACTCCAAAATTAATTTTAAAATGACACAATATAACAAAAACCAAGTAGATAAAATAGTGTACCAAACTCACTTTAAGGATTTAAATGCTTGTCATTCTAGTGGTACCAAAATCTTCATCGATTATTCTCGTTCATCGCAAATGAATGTGTAAAGTTTATACAATATCACATTTCGAGGTTTCAGAGTTGCAGTAATACACCCATCTTTCATCACACGTGACATTTCTTCTAATAAATCTATTTTATAATCTGGTAATACAATAGCAGATTCATTTCCACGTGGTGGTGGGGTTTTAAGATGTGATTCACTAGGAGTTTGTTCCAAACGACCTGCAGTCAATGCGAATCTTTATGCTGAACAGCCGGAATGAGTTTATATAGTTTGGGACAGATATACTCAACATAATTAATCAAATTCAATTTCTCTTATAGCAGAACAATGCGAGACCCCTCGAACAACCATGGAAAAAATAAACGAAAAGTTAGGGACCGAATTGCTGCCACACCCAGCATATAGCCCTGATATTGCACCTTCAGATTATTATCTGTTTCGACCCATGATTCATTTTCTGCGTGGAAAAAGTTGAAGCCGTGGGAGTGGGTATCACCGAATTCTTCACATAAAACTCCAGAAATTGAAGCCGTTTAGGGATAACAACCCTCGCTGAAAGGTGACTCAGGATTATAGAATGTAATGGTCTTTACTTTGAAAATTAATTTAAATTTCTTGTTTCAAAACAGACATTATTTATGATACAGACATTTATATTTCTAACATTTGCTATTATTTATTATATTTAAAGCTCTCAACCGCCACGGGTGGCCGAGGTCACTAAGGCGCGTACTCGTGAGCGGGAGGTCTGGGGTTCGAATCCCGCCAGGACCGTCCTTCCTCACTGAGGTTTTTCCCAGGGTTTCCTCAGTCCTCATAAATGGCAAATGCCGGTAAGGTACCCTAAAACTTAGGCCAGGAATGATTCCTTCTTTAAAATAAATATTTCCTAATATATCATTTCATTTCATGTATCACCAGTGCCCATCGCCTGTGGTGTTTCTATAGCAAAAACGGGCTTTAAATTCATTCGTTCATTCAAGTTCTCTCAACTTTATTTTAATTTAAGTGGGACTGAGGCCCGTATCACAGATAGCTAACTCTCTGTTTATAACTGTTTTCCTTCTGTTTCTACGTAAATGTCAACTGCGGCGAAGCGGTGCGGTATCTTGCTAGGGTTATAGAAAAAGAGACGGCAAAAAGTTGAGTAAAACGTCAAGATATTATTTCAAGGGTGAGTGATGTATTTGCTCAGAAAAACAACCGGTGAGAGATCTTACACAGGTGGGCCAAAGTGAATACATTTTAATGAAAAATGCCGTACAATGAAATTAACATTTTATTGAAGCCATATGATTATTATTATTTATAAAAGTATTTCTCAAATTGTGTTCCATCTCTGTCGATAAATCTCTGCAGGCGATCTGGGACGCTTAAACATGTTGTTCGCAAATCGTGTATTGGCATCGATTTGTTAAAAATGATTATTTTATGTCCTCAAGTGTTTGTGGTTTTGTAGCATGGACTTTATCTTTAACGTAGCCTCAAACGAAGGTCTGGTGTAAGGTCTGGCGATCTAGGAGGCGTTTCTGTTGACCCTCGCCTTCCAATAACTTCTTAACAGTTAATGTATAATGTGGTGGAGTGCCATCATGCTGATAGTACATCCCTCCCCGAGACCAGGGGAATATACAAAGAGGTTTTTGCACCCAGTGGTTTTTTTTCCTCCCTCATTTAAGGACGGTACCTAAACCGACCCGCCTTTCGGCTGTAGACGACATCGTCGCCCAAACGCACTAAGCGAACTTAACTACCAGACGTCTAGCATAGACCTACACAATTTAAGAGATGAGTCACCCCTGCATTAAGGTAGCCACCACCCTCCCCGCGACAACAGAGATTCAGGTATCACCTGCCCCCAAGATCGCCATAGACACACCCTTGGGTCACACTGCCGCCGCGGGTACTCATTTTCCCGTTAGTGGCGGGACACTGCCACGCCGAGTCCAATCCATCTGGCCAACTCCCCAACGGAAAAGGCTTAAATAAGTCCGGCCAGGCTGCTTCTAGTAACGTCAGAAATACCACGGTACTCAGGGTCCGCAGAGCCCGCACCTGCAGCATTTGTAGAGTAACGGCCGAAGTCGCCCTCCCCCCTTATGGGAATAGAAAGTAGAGTAAGCTGAAATTATCGTTGCATTTTTAACCCTGAAATGATTTAGGTAGCTAACATTTCAAGGTATTTCTCTCTAACGACTGTGACATCAAAAAACCAGCGACCCAATAACTCCATGACGCGAGATTCCGCCCGAAACCGTATCTCCAGGTTGGTTCAACTGCTTCTGTAAGACATTTCTATCGTTCTAGGTATACCAATGGGTGTGGTTGTATCTGTTGACAAGGTCTGTCAATTTGAAAGATGCCTCATCACTTGAGATTATCTTAGAAAACAACTTGTAGTCATTAACCCTCAGTTCATTTCACATAACCTCACAAAGTCCAATGTGGCATGTACAAGACGAGGTATGAAACGCTTGAATTTGGCCGCATATAAAATTCTCCGAACAGAAGTTCTTGAAACAGTCTGAGAGTAGATTTATAGGACTCTGCATACTCCCTTGTAAAAATTTCAGCTTATTGCCTACCTGATGGCCTACCTGGCCTGGGGCAGTTTGTTACAGATGAAATATCCTCAACACGTTTCTAAATTGTAGACTATCTTGCGTGTTTGTTGAGCAGCGTTGAAATGTTTATTCCACTCACTATTTATTAAATTATAGTCACATTTGTAATAGGTTTGTAAAGGAAAATCCTTTTCTGCAGTTGTAAACATCTTCATAATATATAAGAAACTATCAGATATAAACAAAAGACGCGTAAGAAGCGTAACTTAAAATAATGGAAAGATCAAAACTAAAACTATATTTCTGTTCCTAATGAGTAGTGGCTTTTGATCCATTCTATATATAATGTAATACACAATTAATGTATTTATAATAGGAAATAATTTGATGATAAAATTTATGCTGCTATCTAAAGGGCAACAGGTGGCAGCACGTAAAAGCAAATTAGGGTGCTATTTAAGATAGGGATAATGATGAGGGGGATGCAAGGGTAGCTCGCTTAAAAGAAACTCGCCATTTACCTTCATGTGCTGTCTTTAGGAAACCTTTGTAAAGATAAACAAGGAGAAGGGAAACGTTTCGTCAAAGAAACAGCCTGAAAAGGTAATCATTAACAGGAAGAATACATAAAAGAATAAGACGCAAAACTAAATCTTCTTTTGTGAATATTGTACCTCTTGGAAGGAAATATATTTAAATGGACGAGATCACAACCAAATTTATCAATTTGTTCTCAATGAGTAGTACAGTGGCGCACCTGTAGAGGTACAAACAGATTTAAGGATGAATCATGGAACATTAAACTTTTTTAAAATATCTTATGTAATTTGATTTAATTAACACTTACATTGCTAATCACATATCATAGTTTTAATATAAAAGTATTTCATGATAGCATTTAATCGCCATTTTTATATATTTTCTGTAAAATAGATTTTAGATTTTGCCAAGGGTGATCTAGGTCGTTAAGTCGCGGACTCGTGACCGAAAGGTCTGGGGTTTGAATCCCGTCAGGGCCGTCCTCCTGACTGAGTTTTTTTCCAGGTTTTCCTCAGGCCTCATAAATGGCAAATGCCTGGAAGGTATCCTAAACTTAGGCCTGGAACGTTTCCTTCCTTAAAAAAATATCCTTTCCTAATATATCATTTTATCTCATGTATCATCAGTTCCATCGCTTGCGGTGCCGCAGTAGTAAAATCGTTGGGCATTTGCCAAAAATGAGGGGGAAGGAAAAAATGAGATTTTGACATTGTATTTCTCAGCCTACTCTATGCAAAAATGACACTGCGCCTCTGGCTGGATTCAAGTATTGACTTCATTATGTTTTTAATCCTTTTGCACTATATATTGACGACAAACATTTTTTTTTCGAATTCTTGAATTTTTAAAGACTATATTCACTGAAAAACTGAGGGTATTGTTGAAAATAGATTGACTTTTTGAAATTAACATGTTAAGAATATAGAGAAATATGTTATTTTATTTCAGTATAACTATTTTCAAGGTTAAAATTTGTTAATTAAAGTTACCGATTAATCCATTTAATTTATTATCATGAGCATGCGAGATTTACGCCTAAAATCAATGGAAGTAAATAAAAGTATGTATTTTAATCTTTAACCAGGAAATTATAAACAACAATTTACCCTAGAAAAGGCCTTTGTAGAGTAGATAGCTTATTATTATGGAAAATATTACATCAAATAGAATACGCTAAATATCTAATAAAAGTAATAAAAAGCTTAAATATGAACACAAAAATAATAATAGATGTAAATGAGAAGTCAACAAATGAAATGAAAGTTTTCCGATATTTTAATATATATGGGACATACTGAAAGGAATGGAAAAAGATTGCGCTTACAGGAAATAAGTAAAGATTAGTTATAGATTAGTAACTATTTTACCATTGGCAGGTAATATAGTATTAACTTTTGACAAGGAAGACCGGCTACAAAAAGCAATATACCAACTAAACAAAATAAATAAAGAAGATAATATCAAAATTTCAAAGACTAAATCAAAATTAATTGCTTTCTAAGGTAATTACACAATAAGAACAAAAATTTCGTAGAAGAAAAAATAATGGCACAAGTTATCACACTTTCAATATTTAGGATTTGATGTCACATATGAAGAAGATCAAGATATTAATTTATAAATACAAACGTTTCAAGCTGTGTGTAGAACAATTAGAAATCTTTGTAAAAACAAAGCGTGAAAAGACACACAGTTAAATTTTTACACAGACATTCATCACCACTATATTTTTATGGAAGCGAGGCTTGAACTTTAAAAAAAGGAAGAAAATAAAGTTCAATCAGCAGAAACGCGCCTTCTACAATCTGTCAAAAGTTGTACTAAAGCAGATCATATAAGAAATGAGGATATAAGCACAACCTACATTACAACAACTAGGGAATTATAGACAAGAACGAATAAAACACTTAAAAAGAATTACAGAAGATCGAATACCAAAGGGTATGTTGATATAAACCCGAAAGGAAGAAGATCAATTGGAATACTAAAAGAAAGATGGATAGAAACAAAAATGTGAGATTGGAACAGGCAGAACCTGATCTATGACGGAAGAAGATGAAGAATAATTTCCCTTACAGCAGTCTTAAACATTTATGTAAAAAGCACTCCCATGGAAATATGAAGTGTTTCTAAGGTTGCATAAGGCATCTTTCACAGTTATTCTGACATACATCGAGTAAAGAGAAATTAGATATGTGCTCAAGTGAACTTGAGCTCTCGACTCGAGTGCCGTGCCTGATGTTAATGCCTCTAACAACGTTCTCTGCTTAACACTCAATTTGGAGAGCATTTCTCACTGTGCAATATGAGAAGATATGTGGAACAAGTTGGGCTGGCCACAGATGTCTCTGGTTTACAGTCGTTATTATGATTCTAGTAATGTGAGGAAACTACAACCCCGTGTCTTCTATTAATTCTTTTACTGTTCTTTGACGACGAATGCAAGATGAGTAAAGTGAATGCTAATATTTCATAAAAAAAGAATGCTGCAATTTGAATAGAAACTGTTTTAATTCTTGAAATTGTGACTGTTACATTACAATTTGAACAGAACAATGGCTTTTCGGTGATGTTGCAATATGCAGATCTAGGTTGAGAGTTCAAACCCAAGAAATTGATTATTCTGGTAGAGGAATATTCGAAAATACAAAGCCTTCATTTAGACACTTGTCCGGCTTAACAGAAATTTGCCTGCCCTGTTTCTAACCGGTTCAAGTCTGTGCTGTACAGGAGTTGAACGTTGTTGAGAAGTGAGACCGCGATTTATAGACAGATTCCTTGCTATCATGCGCCTCACAAGAGACCGTTCGTAATCTTGTGAATAGATTTAGGGAAACGAGATCTGTTCTTATAGAGGAAAAATTCGATGACATCGGAGAAAAGTTAGAACGAGGTTCAAAGAAATCTCTGGGAAAGCTTGTACAGGAATCAGAAATATCGCAAACCTCGGCTTGGAATGCTACTAAACTTTTAAAATTAAAATCTTATACCTAACTGTAGTTCAGGAATTGTAACCACACGATAATGTGAGTAGAGCCAATTTCTGAGATTGAGTGTAGGATAATGTTAATGTTCGCTCTATTTCCTCTTTTTTATTTTATATGACCATGTAACAAAAAAAAAAAAAAAAATCCTGGAGTGCAGACAAATCCGATCTTGTACACGATTGTATGATCAAAAAAATTGTGTGTGGTGTGCATTAGAAATCTATACGCTTGAATTTAAGGGGCTATGAATATCCGATTCAGCCGGCAAACGCGTGCTTCCCGGTGTCAAACAAGTCCCTTTTAAGCTGGCTACGCATCCAAACGAGGGCTTTGTATATTTGCTTAATGATGAAAAGTATACAACCTAGATTTAAATCATATGTCAGAATTCTTCTGTTATTGCTAGATAATCCAGGTTAAATATAAGTTGTTAGGAAAAGGTACCAATACTTTGATTGTCTTTGATATCCGGGGAATACCTGGTGCTTCCGTCCATCGACCTATACAGTTTACTATCGAAACACCCATGCTGTTAATATGGAAATTATTACAATACCTATGATTTTTCTACTTGGTGCACATTTTGAAAGCTCTCTCCAGAAGAAATAGTAGCCTTCCATTTGATATTTATATACCTTACCTCGATAAATACACACAGTTAATGTGTATCATTCCCTTTTTTCCGTATTTGATTGATTGTGTCTACACATTCAAGTGCAAATACTCTAATACTTTGTGCACTCCTTGGAAGAGACTCTCGGAACCACGAAGGTTTGCGGACCACAGTTTGAGAACCGTTAGTTTAAAGATATTGCTGACGTCATGACGAAAATGAGATGCCAGATTTTATAGCCTCCCTCATGCATCCTCAACCTTTCTCCTTCACACAATCATGTGTTTACAGACACAATCAAACTATTCCATATCATTGTGTCTCCAAAGGAATTATACAGAGTGATTCATATAGAACTAACACAATTCTTTCTTGATTTATTTCAACACAACTTATTATACGGTGGAATATGTTTGGGAAATTATTATTTTCTATAGAAAATTTGAAAATGTCCTCACTCCCGCATAAGGCATAACTCAACACGTGCGTTCCATGTTACTGGCTGCTCGTTAGAGGACTGTGCTGTCAATACCATTATCTCCTGTGTGATGAATTCAGATTATCCAATGTCAAGGGGCGTATCGCGTAAACTCTGTCTTTTCAGAAACCCCATAGGAAGAAGTACGGAATTGTCGAATCAGGAGACCCTGGTGGTCAGAGTTTCTTGTACATAATCCGGTCGATAAAATACTTTCCATTAGTTCCATGGATTGGATTGATGTATGGCATGTAGCGCCATCTTGCTTAAAATATCCATGACCAAGTTCTACATCGTCCAGTTGCTCAACAAACTACATGAAAACCAAGGGTTACTTTGCAGTATCCACAAACTGGCTCAAAGTTAATTGTTTCCACTAAGTGCATAAATGGAACAATGCTTCTTTGTGAACCATGTGATAAACAATATGCCAGGATATTTCACAATGAACGCCTGAAACCAACTTCAATCATTTATCTTTATTCTGGTTCCTGCAAATCATGGGCAACTTTAACCATTTATGGTTTTAAGTGAGCACTTTTCGCAACACCCTGGCACGTTGAGTAGGTGTACCTGGTCTCTTGCGAGAAACATCTTAATACCTTACCCCTCCAGTCGTGCCGGACATCCACAACAACCGTGGGCAGTCTAGACGAACGTTGTTGCCTTTTCCACTCATTAGAGATCCAGTTTAAAATTTGTTTACCAGTGGCAATATTTTGTTCTCTCTGGTATGCCGTTCGAGTTGCTGTAACTGAATTCGTAATCCGGTATTGCTTCACAAGGAAGAGCTTGTGTAATGTGTACTGCTTTTTCGCAGCGACTACAACAAAATATAGAAACAGCTGCCAAACTTAAAAGCCAACAGTTAGGAATAAGGATAAACATATCCATATCTAATGACGAAAATGAAAACTCCCAAATATGCCGCTTAATTTGACGTTAAACTCGGGACATTGGGTAAATTTCCAGCTGAATAAATAAAGAAAGAAACGTGTTAGTACTGTGTAAATCACTGTGTATATATGTTCAATTTGCTCTTGTATAACACCTTATTGTCAGTTCATCAATTTACGTTCCTGGCCTGTTACTTATGATGTCCTAGCAAAATAACACACGTCTGGATGAATACCGTGATAAAGTACTCTATTTACACTTAGTCAGCGTCTCTCTGTCATCTTGTACAGCTACATTGCCCCGTGCGAGCCCATCACTTGATAAAGTTAACACCATAACTTCTAGTTTTACGACTCAATCGATCCCCTTCTTTTGCTGATTAGTTTCACTATTCGCGGATATTACGCTACATTGCCGATGTTATCAGGGCGTTTCGTCATAAAACCCGCTACACCATGATTTACTTCTCTCATCAGCACCGCCCTCTAAGAGTCACATCAGAAAGTTCACTCTAAAAGCAAAAGAAAACGCAAAGAGCACAAGGGTAGGTCCATAAGTTTCCGGGCTAACCATTTTCTAGATATGATAAAGACAAAAACTATATTTCACTTTTCAATATAGTTCCCTTTATTGCAATACACTTCTCACATCTTTGAATTAACATTTCAATCCCCCCCCCCCAAATAGTCAGGAGTATGTAAAATGGGCATAAACAGCATCCATCACTTCTTCATCACACAAGTTTTCTTCCTCTTGAGTTTTTAATAGACGAAATAATCACTGGGAGCTAGATCTGGGCTGTAGGGTGGATGGTCTATCTCCTTGAAACCACATTTCTTCACAGCTTCCTTTGCAACAAGAACTATGTGCACAGGCGCGTTGTCGTGAAGAAGGCGCACACCACCACTCAGTTTTCCTCGCCTTTTTTCTTTGATGGAAGCACGCAGTTTGTGCAATAGGCCAGCATAGCACTCCCCATTTACTGGGCTGTTCCTCTTCTTGAAGTCAATGAAGAGTGTTCCTTTACAGTCCCAAAAGATTGTGGCCATGATCTTCTTGGTTGACTGAGTGACCTTGGCGTTTAGAGGCGGTGCTTCGCCAGGTTTACGCCACTCCATTGATTCTCTTTTGGACAAGGGATCATAGTAGAGGACCATAGTTTCATCTCCTGTAACAATGGTTTGTAGAACTTCTCTCTCGTTACCACGACAGATCTCCAAAAATGCCTGACAACAGTTGACTCGTTGCTGCGTTTGGACTGAGGAAAGAAGTCTAGGCACCCATCTTGCACTAACCTTATTCATGTTTAAATGTTCATGAATAATTCGAAGGACTGTTGTTTTATAAAGGCCCAACCTTGCTGCTATTTCTGTAACTTTGAGCCGCCGGTCTTCCATAATTTCTCCTTCCACAAGATTGATGTTTTCAGGAGTGAGCACCTCCAAGGGCCCCACCTGCACAGTCTTCGTCTTCAATGCTTTCTCGACCCATTCGAAAAAATTTGGTGCATTCTTTTACAATAGAATATGAAGGGGATGCTTCCCCATGTACACCGTCCAATTAAATTCATTTGGAATAAGTCCTTCTTTTGTGAAGAACTTAATAACAGTTCAAAACTACATTTTGAACATGTCACAATCTTCTACACATATCCTTCTTTATGCAACTGTATCTGACCAACTGAACACAGCGGAACGGAAGTTATTTACTTAGCAGATAAGGTAAGGCACCAAATAAGAATTATGTGAAGGGGATAATTCTTATCGGCGAGGCCGGAAGCTTATGAACCTATCCTCGTATTTCAGAATAATGGTTGCTTTTGATCATATATAAAGTAGACTTTAATTATGAAGTGGTCATGTTCCATAATTGGAACGTGAGTAATTTCGTCGATGGGAATAGTTTATAAGGCACTCCAAATTTATAACGTGTAATGTTGTTATACACAATTAAATTGTAAATAAAATCACAAAACGCTTTAAAATCTAGGCCACATGAAAATGGTGAGTGAATCTTTACTGAAAATGCATTTTACATATTTGTCGGACTCTCAAGGAGTTTGGCCAAAAGCCGGTTCTACTCCCCACTCACGGAGGTACTTCTAAATAATTTGCCTGTCCTTGAACTTTCGAGCAGTCACCAATCTTCGCAAATGGCAGGACAGTTGCCTTTAAAACTACGTATTTTTGAGTGTAAATGTTATAAATACGAATCAGCTCCTGGAATTCGCGAGGTATTTGTTCGGAAGTTCCCCAAATTAGCAAAACAAGTTGGAGCATCAGTGTCTTTGCACATGCAGCATTGTTGAACTGAAACCTTATAAGTATCAATGTGAACATTGTCTACTACAATGTGATCCCGTAGCATGTGTGCTTTATTGTGAGTGGTTTCTTTCTTCAGTGACTGAAGAGTTGCTTTTTTCAACACAAAAGTTGCTATGAACACCCACAATATTCGCTATCTGTGTTCTGTGTGGTTTGTTTTTTTTACGGACGCTCTTTAACATCACAGGACCGCCACGGTTGGCCGAGGTCGTTAAGGCACGGACTCGTGAGCGGGAAGTCTGGGGTTCGAATCCCGCCAGGACCGACATGGACCGACATCTGTGTTCTGAAAACCTGCTCTTTATAATAGAAAAAGTGGAGTTTTTTGTGCAATTAACGCAAGGCACCTGATGGGTTCCATTTTTTACAAGCAATGAAATGGAGAGAGGTACCAAAGTGATATGTTGAATATTTTTCAATTTACTGTCAGAAAAAGAATTCATATGGATAGTTTCAACAATGTTCCGCCACTGCTCATTCAGCAGAGGAGTGCACGGTTAAAATTAGGGAAGATGAGGTAATTTGTGATGGGGTATGGCCCTGTCGCTTCTCAGATCTAAGAGTTTGTGGTTTTTATTTGTTGGGTGGCCTGACCAAATTGTGTCAATCAGAATGTGTCACCCGGTACAATGTCTATTTAGCTAAGGGAGAACGACATTTCCAGCTTTTGCTATAAGATCCCTTGAAAGATTATTTGTTTTTGAAGATTTTCTGCTTTTACTTTTAAAATAAGCAAATGAAATAAACGAATAAATGCAGTGTTAAACACAAAGTAAACTTTTTCTCGGTTTATAAATTACATTAAATATCTTGTTAGATTTTTGTGCATCATATCATTAGCGTATTTCTTAGTGTTATACAAAATGCCTTTCGACGGGACAGAACAATGACCTTGCATGCTTTTTAGGAAGCAAAAGTTTGTGGAATGTAATTGGCGAACGCAACTGAATTATTTGTGGAAAGCGAGCGGGAACAGAAAAGATAAACCACTTGTTGGCCTTTTGTGTCACTTTCTTTCAATGCTAGATGTTCTATGGTAAAGGCCATTCATGTATTTATGTATGCGGGTCGTCTCAACAACCTTTGCATTTGATGTGTTTCCGATAGAGCGGCTGTCCTCGCTGTATGGCATATTACAATGATGGATCGTCATGAGCGCATGATGGAAATGGGACTATTTTTCAGCGCGGAAGCTTGAAAAAGAATAACTTGAAAAAGGGGGAGGGTGGACAAAAATGTGTAGAAATGTTGTGGTGACGATATGTGGGCCGAGGGGTGGCGAAACGGGAAGATTGTAAATGTTTGGGTTTTGAATGATCGGCTGAGCCATCGTGGCGTGGTGTTGATACCGCACAATAGTAGGGTAACAGCTGGACAGTCAGCCCATATGGGCGTGTGGAACAATTCTCACCACAGCACTCTCTCGCCTGTGATCTATTTAATTCCGTGTTTCCACCACGTTTTAGTGTATCTCGTGCAGTTTAGAGAGCAATGCGTTAGTGAGAAAAGATTATGCCACCTGCGATATTAGTTAGGAAACGAGCAAGGAGGCGAACAAATAAAAATAAAATGAATATATACAAATATTCTCTTATTCATAGAATAATGGAAAAAGCTTATTTTTAAATATTAAACTTTAGGGTTTTTTTTCTGCATACGAGAGTTATCTTTTAAGTTGATACAAACGACAATTAGGGTGGCGCTATTGAGGTATATCATTACTATTTTCGAAACAATTGACATTTTTACTGTGAAAACAGTTGCAGCTTAGAAATTGACCGAGTACTGCCTTTAAATAAAGCAATTTTGCGAAACAATGGAACTTTCACGTGAAGATTTTCGTTGGGCGATTCTTTATGACTTTAGTAAAGCCCAATCCAATAGCAATGCATAAAATCGCTTCGCTCAACTTTTGGTAATGAAGCACCATCAGAAAAGACTGTTTACAATTGGTTTGCAGAATTTCGTCGTGATCGTGCGTTTGTCAGTGATGAATTTCATAGAGGTCGACCAAAATCGGTTGTCATTCCAAAAAACATCCATACTGTGCGCAACATGATTGAAAAAGATCGGCATGTGACTTACAGTGAGATAGAGATGTTCTTAACCATGTGGAAGACTGCAGTACTAGAGATCTACTGTGGAAAAGATCTGTTCCGATGGATGGCATAATTTGACCGAAGGTTTAAAGAAAACGCTCATGTTAATTGGTGTAATGAAATGCTCAAAAATTCCACTGAGGAACATGGTAATAGATGTATTCTTATGAACCGGAAACTAAGCAACAATCCACTGTCTGGGTGTTACAAGATGAACCGAATCCCACAAAAGTTTCATTCACGAAGCACTTCCAAGAAAATGATCGTTTGTTTCTTTGGCTGTACTGGACATGTCGCAACCATTCCTTTAGAAGATCGAAGAACAGTTAATGCTGAATTGTGTACAACAATTTGTTTGCCAGAAGTCATCGAAGAAATCAGGAAAAACAACCAAAAACATCGCATCATTCATTATGACAATATCAACTTTCATACACCACGTCAAACAATTGATTAATTATTTGAAGGAGAAAAAATTGATGCCTCATTGCCCGTACTCACCTGATTTTTCACCTAACAACTTCTTTTTGTTCCCTAATGTCAAACAAAAAATGCGTGGAAGGCGATTTAGATCACCTCAAGAATCTGTTGAAGCCTTTATATGTATATTAGTTTTAATTATTAAAACACTTAAAATGTATGTATTTGCATATTAATTTCTGTACATATTGAAAGACATTTGATGGTTTTTCATCACGTGCGCGCTACGAAGTTGCTCCGTTAAAATGTTGCATACATTTATGATTTTCACTTTTTCTTTTCTGTTTCTTTAAGAGCAATTAAAAATGTTGCATGTTAAACTTTTAAAACCTGGTATTTAATATGAAATAATATTTATGTACAAGACAGTAAGGGATATGATTTATTAATGAAAACAAAACTCATTTGAAACGTTCTTGGAATGAAGCATAAATTAACGGCGTAGGTTTTCGAAATTAATCTTATTTTTCAACATGGTCTCTCTTGACACCAATGCACTTTGTCCAGCGATGCTCCAAAGCCTTTATCTCATTACGAAAGGCACATTCCTTCAATGCACCTCAACTGATCGAACGATAATTTTCTGTCCAGCAAGGACTTTCCTCAGTTTAGAGAACAGGTGAAAGTCCGATGGAGCTAAGTCAGGGCATTAAGGCGGATGGGGCAGAAAATCGTACCTCAATTCATACTTTTTCATTGCAACGAAAATGCGCGAGGGCGAGCATTATCTTGATGCAAATAACTAGCTCTTCTTTGGTAAACCTTTTTTATCTTCAATAGGTTCAAAAGTTTAGAATGCTATACTATCTGATAAAAAAGGAACGTTATTATTTGTTAGAGAAATTTGAATAGCACTATTAAACAGATTCGAAAGATTAAATTTAGCATCAGAAACACATTCATATTATGTATCTGATAACTTTTATCGGACAGATGACTATTGAGTAGATGTATAGAGCAACCGGGCCTAGATGCTGCTTTCACTACTTAGCGCCTTCCTGGTGACAAAATAAATATATACTCTTAAGAGCGGGATACTTTTACTGGGGCTGGCTAAAAATCCTAACCAATTAAGCTTTCAGACACGAGAACTGTTGACCGTCACAGAAGGTCATTATTATTATTATTATTATTATTATTATTATTATTATTATTATTGGGTTATTTAAGGGCGTTATTTAATATCCTTGGCCATTAGCATCCCATCCAATTCCCAGCGTGAAACGGCCTATCTATACATTTTAGTCATAGGCCTCTTTTAACGTTAGTTTCGCTCCAGAAAAGCGCTGCAGAGCGAGACTCCAAACATCGCAATTTGTTGTTGTTGTTTACATAATGTATGGTTGTCTCATTAATATTAACGAACTAATGATGAGCGATATTAGCACTATTGATTTAACAATAAAAGCAACAAGTTAGGAAAGAAAAGGTTGACTGTTACAGATAGCTTCGAGGAGATTAAAACGAAATATTCATTAACTTGATGAACGCGAAACAAATGGTAAAATTTGTGTGTTATTCTGCAGTGTGGAAGTTTATAAGAAAGTTTGTGAAATCTTTTTTTTCTAGTTGAATTAAACTCATTGAAAGTTTAAAGACTTTTTCAAAAGAGAATAATAAAAAAATATAATATCAAAAGTTTGGGAAAGTAATGTATCTGGAGGGAATGGAGTGACGTAATACTCCCTTAGAGTTCTTTTTTACCTCTCTTTCGCCATCTCTCACACACACAGCGAGACTCGCCCATCAAGAAATTAGCTTTTGTTGAATCTTGGAAGCCATCATTTACACAGACTTTTGTTCGAAACTACTACAGTTAGTCCAAGTTGTATTAGTTTTTCATACAGAATCTTATCTGAATAGTTCAATAGTTTAGAAATAACTGCCTTCAGTTATACCAGTAAGTTCGAGAAAACTATTCAAAGATAATTAGAAATAATTACAACAGTACCTTTTTCGTATATCTGGCGAATTTTGAGAATTTAAACAATTTCGTGCCCTGACTTTTTAGGTAAATAGATTACTCGGTCCATGACATCTTACTATTCATTGTGCACTTGCAATAGATTTCACGAAACTAAATAAGAACACGTTCTATAAGTCCGTTCAAATCAAAAGATGGTTGTACTGGATTGTTTTCATCATTACCTTGGCAACGTGGTGTTTGTTGAGGGATGATGTATATGACTATAAAATTTTTAGAAGGTTTGAAAGCCATTTTGCTTTTTAAATCTGTAAACAAGTGTTCCAAATGGAGAAGTACGAAGTTCGTGTATTATTAAACATTTTTTGAAATGGACAACTTTTTTTTAATTGATTTATTTATGGACGCTCTTTAACATCTCAGGTCATCAGCGTCCCATTCAACTCAGGGCGTGAAACGGCCGACAAATTTTGCTCAGAGGCCTCTCTTTCAGGCTTGAGGTTCTTTTTGGTGCCGTAAATGTACGACACGGGACCTACGGCTTTACTTTCCTTCCGAAGGAAGCCATACTTAGGATTTTTACGCCCGAAAAAAATCCATCGGTCCTGGCCGGGTTCGAAACCGCGATCTTGGGTTTAGGAGGCAAGTATGGTAACCACTACACCACCAGGACCGACAAAAAAAATAATAAATAAAAATGGACAACGCCCTCAGAAACTAAGGCGAAGTTGGACAAACAGACGAGGTGTTTGCATCTTTGCTTAAAATGGTGTTTAGTGAATTTAGATGTGGCCGAACGAACACAAGCGTTCTGAATGTCCTGTCGAATTAACAACTCTCGAAACGACAGGAAAAAACATGCTGAGCGACCAGGCACTAAAGCTGTGGGCATTTCTGGATATGGATGCATACTTTTTTTCACAATCATTTGCAAAGAAAAGAAGTCCGTACGCAGGAGCTGCATAAACTAAGCGAATTCTTCATCAGGTTAAATTCACTAAAATAGACAGAAAGAACAGAAAGAAACCTTGTGAATTTAAGATGTTCATATGTTTCAATAAAGCAAAAACAGGTTATTATTTAAAAACAATTAAATATACCAAGCAAATTTACGCAATCAACAACAAACAAGCGAAATTTCCACCCATTTTCATTGGCTTTGAAATGTAATTTGAATGTTATTGTATTAAAAACATGTAACGCAAAAGATTTCTGAAGGTTATTACATACAAATATAATTCTCACACACTTATTAGATCAGTTATTTCCTATCTTAACGACGATACTTTTGTTAAATATAAAATGTATGCATCGTTATAAATACGGTTTATATGTTGAGTTAATTTGCCTTTTTATTTTAAAACAATATAAAGAAAATTAAACGCAAATGCGCTTTTTAAATTTCGGTTTACAAGCATACCTCTCCTAAAGGTCAGATTTCTCTAACTTGCAAACTCTATTTTTCTTATTTTACTTGAATAGTACATACCCACTTTTGTTATGAAGAAAGACATATTGGTGCCTCTAGAGCGATTTTTAAATTTTGAATTTCACATAAACCCTCACTCCTAATAGCCCGATTTTCCTTATTTTCATGAACTGTTTTTCTTGTTTTATTTAAATGGTGTGTGCGGTATTTCGTTGCCCAAAAGTAAATATTGAAGCCGCTTGAGTAATGTTTAATTTTGGATTTCAGGTAAATCCCCACTCTTAATAACTTAATTCCATGGTTTTAGAAACTTTTTTTTATTTTATTTCAATGGCATATTTCGAGTTTCCTTTAAAAAAAATTGCGACCTCTAGAACTATTTTTAATTTAGCTTTAACCCCCACTCTTTCAATTTCGGTTTTCATGTATACCCCTACTCCTTATAGTCTGATTTCCTTATTTTTCAGAAATTATTTTTTTATTTTGTTTAAATGGTATATAATGAGTTTTTGCAAAAATCAAAAATTCATGCCGCTAGAGCGATTTTTAAATTTTGGGTTTCAAGTAAACCCCCCGCTTTTAATATTCTGATTTAACTGATTTTCAGAATATATTTTTATTCATTAACATACAAATATTACGACACTAGAGTAATTAATATTATTTTTTTAAATGCTCACTTTAGGTTAACTCCCACCTACAAAAATCCAATTTTGCTGGTTAATGAATTCGAAGAATCGTTTGGTAATTGAATATGTTGAGTTTCGTTGAGGAGGGGGGAATAAAAATAGTTGCGACCACTAGAGAATCAACAGACACACACACACACACACACACACACACACACACACACATATATATATATATATATAACTTTTTTTCATTTTCATTTTCGATGCTTTGAAAGTAGGATCGATGGAGATTGAAGAACATTTTCAAAAATGGTTTCATAGGTACAACCGCAATAGTTACATCCTCCGGAATTTACTAAAACTATCGGCGAGGTGTGTGCAGCTTTTACTAACGTAGACCAGAAAAGAGAACGTCACTTCCGCGCAGAATTTGCAGCTGTATAAACGGAACCCTGGTGGTGTAGTGGTAACCATACTTACCTTCTAAGCCCAAGATCGCAGGTTCAAACCCGCCCAGGATCGATGGATTTTTTCGGGCGTAAAAATCCTAAGTATGGCTTCCTTCGGAAGGGAAGTAAAGCCGGGGGTCCCGTGTCGTACATTTACGGCACGAAAAAGAACCTCAAGCCTGAAAAAAGAGGCCTGTGAGCAAAATTTTTCGACCGTTTCACGCCCTGATTTGAATGGAACATTGATGACCTGAGATGTTAAAGAGCGTTCGTAAATAAACCAATAAAAAAAAAAATGAACTGGAGACTGTATTCGACGTAACGTGGATCCACCAGCACACGCCGTGAACGAAGGAACTCTCAAAAACAGACGACTGCAACTGGAGAAAGTGCTCCGAAGAATGCAAAAACATTTTACTCGACAGTGAAGATGACGGCGACTGTGCTTTGAAATTTCAATTAACATTGTTGAATCGCATCGTAATGTCAACATTCATCCTGCCTTTTTATATACGTTGCAGTATGCATCATATATAGTGGAACAGCGTCTACTTACTGTCGGCAAAATGCTCCATCCTGTTTCTGGTAAAAAGAACTGGATACTATGATAACATTGTTGACACCTATGAAGTAGGACCTCCGAAATTGTCAGAAATAATTTTGAAAGTAATGAAAAACAGACTGCAGGTCACTCCATAAAATGTAAGAGGAGATAGGGATATTCACTTGCATATGCACCGCCTGTGGTGCCTCAGTAGTAAAAAACTAGCATATGCAAGAAAAATAAAGTATTAACGCTGTGCGTGAATTGAAACTACGGGCTACACTGGTTCTCCGACGAAAAAGCGTGATTTCACTTGATTGAACGCATCAAAATACTATTATTTGGGCTTGTGAGAATCCTAACACCATGCACGATGCGATATGCTGTCTTTAGCGTCACATTATTGACCTCTTCTTTCATATAATGACGGTTATAAAAGTTTTGTGGAAATAACTGGATGGTGAAGAACTTCATATTGGATGCTTTGCATAGGATGATGCCACCTGCCGTATCTCCAAGGTCAGTATGGTTGAAGTCATCTTTGAAGAGTGTATGTGTCATATCTGTAAAACTCCGGTCACCAAGATCTTCTGCCTTTTAACACCAGATTTCGTGTTGTAGGGTAAGAGTACTTTCAGAGGAAAATTTTAAGGTCTTGCTGACACATGTTGGTAGATAAACGAAGAGATGTTTCGTTTCGTTTGACTTATTTATTTACGGACGTTCTTTAACATCTCAGGTCATCAGCGTCCCATTCTATTCAGGGCGTGAAATGGCCGACAAATTTTGTTCAGAGGCCTCTTCATGTAGACTTGAGGTTCTTTTTCGTGCCGTAAATGTGCGACACGGGACTCTCGGCTTTACTTCCCTTCCGAAGGAAGCCATACTTAGGATTTTTACGCCCGAAAAAACAACATGATGTTATAACATCATTACGTTTTTCATTCACTAAGATATGGCTGAACAAAATATTACTGAAACACGCCCAAGAGCTTTAACATTATAAGGGGAAATCAGAGACCGAGTGCAAATGAAACTCTTGTTGGCATATCAGGTTGATCTAGTTCACTCCTCAATTAGGAATTGGAACACACATTTTTCCTGGCAAATGCAATATTGATATCTGCATAGTATTACTTACCTATCCTGAAAGATTAGTCCACAGAGGGTTTGAAAGCCGATTCATACAAAGCATTCGCAACTGATGTTTTGGGGTGAAATGGATAACGTTAAGAGGCTTTGAACTTTTGAGGATACCCATCGGGATCAATTTGAACCGTGTAAAAACCTATGTAGCTTTGCTGCAAACCAATCGTTGGAACATCAGTGATAACTTAACTTGGTGTAGGACATTTTGGAAGAGTATTCGAGTTGTCAGAATAAAAAGAGGGGGGGGGGAACAGAACTTGAACTTGTGAAAATATCAACCACATTATATCCTGAACTACTGTATTTAAATGTGCTTATATCACTCCTTATATCGTCCATGTTACGAAGAATTAAACTGAGACGTGAGGGGGGAAAAAAAAAAGACGAAAAGAAAACTAATTAAGACGCATTACTGGACTCGAGTGATACAGTCTAACAAGAATAAAAAGCAGTAGGCTGACTTTAGAGTTGTTGTAGACACCTCAGTTGAAGAAATACGAGGGTCACTAGATAGGTATTGAGACAACAAATAATCAATACTCATAGAAACGTTTTGTTTATCCTAGTTTCTCAAAGTACTCCCCCTGGCACTGTATACAGCGTTCCATCTTAGGGACCCCATCTGCGTCCGCGCAGTCACTACCAGTAGATCTTGCCTCCCTTACATTATTCCTTCCTTCCATAAGGAGAAAATCGTTATGTTCATGTCACGCGGATATGAGGATCACGAGATAGATATTGAGGCAACAAATAATGAATACACATAAAATAATTCATTTATCCTAGTTTCTAAAAGTAATCTTCCTCCTGGCACAGCACGCGCCTGTGTGAACCACTTCTGGAAGTATCCAACCACTCAGTTTCCTACACTGCAGACAAACCCTCCCCATATGCTGCAACCGCTTCTTCGGGGCAAGAAAATCGGTGATCTCGAAGTTCTTCACAGTCGGAAACAGGAAGAAATCGCTTGGTGCCAGGTTGGGACTATAGGATGAATGAGTCATTCATTTTGCCTCAGTTCCTTGCAGAAACTCCATTGTTACATAAACGGTGAACTGATGCATTGTCATGGTGCAACAAAATACCCCCAGCGTTCTGTCTTTGGAGGCGTTCTAGGATTTTCTGAAACACTTTCGAAAGGCAACTTTCTATTTATCATTTTGCAGTAACATTTCTCTGATTTTCGAGCACAATGGTTGCCACGTGATTGCTTATGGAGAAAAAAGATGCAACCGTTTTTTTCTCACACGTCTTGCTCTTGGCTTGGACGGACAAGGAAAACCAAATGGAGGACTGGCGTTTTTTTTTTTTTTTCTGGGTCAAACTGATTTCTCCGTGCTTCGTCAGCTGTAACAATATCTGAAACGCGGCGAGACCTTCCACAGTTAAATCTTTGCACTATTTCTCGACACCTTCCACTCCGTGGAGTTTCTCAGTTTCAGACAAATTATGGGGCACGCATCTTGAAGAATCTTTTTCACACAAAGGTGCTTATGAAGGATGGTTGAAACACTGGCGAACTAATCGCTAATATCAGTTCAATGTCCTTGTAGGTTAGTCTTGGATCTTCTCTGATCATTGTTTCCACAGAGGTGATGTCATCAGTAGTGACCATTGTTGGTCTGCCACTCTTCTCTCTATCTTTAAGAGATGGCCGCCCCCTCTTTAGTTCATCAAACCAGCGGAACATGGTAGAACTTGAAAGAAAACAGACTCCAAAAACTCCTCTCAAACGCTCAAGTGACAGCGTTTCGTTTAAGCCACATTTGGAATCGTATAAGTCCATCGTACGAAAATGATATCTCTGAGTTTCCATTGCTCTTGTAAGACCGTTCACACTTTCCACACTTAAAACATAAAATACAGAAAAATGAATAACACAACAGAACTTTGCCCCCAACCAAGGCAACACCATTGACTGAAATTTCGACTCAGCAACATTGCTTTCCTTAGAGGTGGCCAATGTTCCGTATCTCAATACTTATATAGTGATCCCTATTTGATTATATTTAACCTTTACTTTCTTCTCCCTCTTCCTTTTTCCTCAATATGTTCGCTAGCTGCTATTTACTCAAACCGTGGTATTTTCCTATTGGTCCTAAGAGCGCCAATTGGAAAATGACGCGGTATTGGTCGTGTCAGTTATGTGTCATCTCTCTATGCGTTATAAACGCCTTACCTTTCACTTCTATTTATGGAATATCGGGAAGTAAAGTTTTTTTTTCTCAAACTTTTTATAATTTAATCATTCTTCATCAAGGCGCTTAAAATTTTGGTTTCCTTTCACTTTGCCTGTTAGAAACGCGGTATAATTTTTATACTTTTTTTCTATTTATTCCTGAGATAAACCCCGTTTTATTTTGCACCGTATTTCAAGGTACATGTTAAATCCTTACCTCCAGCAGCTGTCACAACAATGAACAAAAGATTTTTAACAGGTACTCCCGACGTAACCACTTTGCAAATTACAAATAGTTTTATTTTATAAGTATTTACGTTTACATCAATTAACTTTTATACATTTAGGAACTTTATATTTAGCTCAGTGCAAAGTAAAGTGCTTTCTGATATATATTTCGCAATTGGAGTTGCAACATGGCGGATGGTCAAGGAAACCACACGCTCCAGTGTACGAAAGCTAATGACGCACTCCATTAGCTGAGACGATGCAGAGCAACAGCCAGACACTCTAGGCAAACATCTTGTGCTATAATATTTTAGTACCTAACTCCTCCCTCTTAACGCTTTTGTCTACCCTGGCGAACTGCCGCCAAATTCGCAACAGCCCTTTCTCGGGTGCTGTTCGTTTTGTTGGTTCCAGCACCGTACTGGTTTTTAGCGCTTTTAAAGAATCGTATTATGTTCAAGAACATTCTCTCAACAAAATGGATCGTTTGCGTTTTAGAAGTTCTACTAGACGGAAACTGTAGGCTTAGACCTGGAAACTTCACACCTTTCTTAATCTTACCAAGAAAAGCTTCCCTGTCTAAATATTATTCCAAGGCTTGTGCGAAAAAAAAAAAAAAAAAAAAAAAACTTCATTTCAAACAAGTTAATCATTATAGTGTGATTAATATGGACAGTAATCAATAAACACTTAGAATGACATTTTTCCCTTCGCATCACGCAGTTGAAATAGGGTGGTAAAATAAATTTTCATGAAAAGAAAGATCTCGGGTGTTTGGTGGAAAAAATTGTAAGCGCGAACGCGCATGCGTCTTAGTACAGAACGCCAGCAAAGAGCGAGGGGTTGCCAGTCGGCTGCATAAAATGTATCGCTTCTTAATGAGCAGCATACTGCTCTGAAATTTTGCTTCCGTCTGCAGAACATAGCGACGATGTTCTGCCAAATCAACCGCAATTCTGCCGTTCAAAGAGTTGAGGGGGGTTGTGTTTTTCAACAAAGTAATGGACTTTTTGTAGTAGCTTTTTTAATATACACACAAGTGCAATTGTCGCACGAGCCTTATGGCCATATATGCTGATATCGTCTTTGTAACAATCGAAATAAACATACACACATACCTACAAACATACATGACCTACATGTATAAACACACATATATATATATAAACACGTTCATATATTTACATCACACGTTTTCTATGAGTAATTTTATATATATATATATATATATATATATACAAACATGAATATAACCCTCATCCCTGAGCTTCCCTTCCATTTACTTATCCCCCCTCCCAAACCCCCCTCTCTTTCCCATAGCCATTAATCGTCTTTGTCGGGTCTTCGTAAGAAATATTCCCGAATTGTGTATCTCTCTACATGAACACTCCCTGGCAAATGTTCAAACTTCTGTTGGAAAATCAGGGCGGTCCAGGTGCTTCAATCACTGCAGTGAACGAGACCATGAAATAACACAGCTGCCGCCATTGTTCGAGATGATCGACGAATTCCAGTGGATAGACTGGTAGACATGTTACAGATTTCCTATGGTAGTGCGTTCACTATTCTGCACGATCGCCTACACGTGTGATGCCTCTGTGCCAGATTAGTTAGTGGTGATGAACAAAAGATGGGGCTAGTGGATGTAAGTCGGAAGCTTCAGCGTTTGGCAGCGGAGCATGGCGAGGCATACTTGAATTCCATCATTACAAAACTTGAGACTTGGCTTCACCGCATAATCCCGAAAGCAAACAGGGTTGGAATCACCTGGTTTCCCAATGCCAAAGAAGGCCAAGGTTGTTCGCTCGGCAGCAACTGTTATGGTAATTTCGTTATTCGACTGTCGTGAAATGGTTGATCAACAAAGTACTCTGCAAGCAACGGTTAATGGGAAATATTACAAGACCTTTTGAGCGTCCTGGCCAAACATACCGGACGGAAACGCCCTCAGCTGCATCCATCTGGGTGGTGCCTCAACATAACAAAATATTCCCTCACGTTTGCAACGTTGTTGCTCAAAATTTGGCAAGGAATACTTTCCAATTAGGCTCCTCTCCATGTAACTTATTTTCTGTTCCCTCGTCTTAAAAAACGAATTGTGGTACCAGCGTTAGTTCATCAACGGCTGCATTAAACTCAATACGAACTACTTTTGAAAATACTATACCTATGTTGACAGGCCTACTGTAATTCGTAAGTAAAACAATGCTATGGCTTTATTAACCTGCCCTCATATGAAGCCTGGGTTACAAGAACTGGAAGGTTTCGAGTCGCCTCTTAAGATAAAATGTCTTTATGGAGATAGTCTTAAAGCTCTCGAGGATAATATCAGTAGATTTAGATGCGGAAGTCTCGGTGTCAGTCAGGCTTAAGAAATGCTGGCTGTACGGTGTCAGTCGCTTTTTGTACTGGCGCAACCTTCAGGTTCGTATATAAAACGAAAGACCTCATAAAGGAAGGCTCTGACTAGATGCAAACAATACGATGTGTATACATGTGACGTATGTCGACTATTTGAGTTTCCATCTATAATAATATTACAAACTATTGCTGCGCCCATGTATTTAATTACAGTGTGTGACTGAAATAGCATTTAATACAGGTTATTACATTAAAACATTACTATAGAGCACAAATAAAGCTTTGAAGATCATCTAAAGGTGACAGGATCTTAAAAATTACCCTGAACACTGGAGAATCACTCTAACAACTTTCAAACGCCTATGGTCTCTGTAGCATTTATTTTAGTAGTCGTTTTTTAAAGCCTGCACTATTTAAATACTCAGTTTTCAGGCGTCCAAAGCTTCAAACACATTTTTATCGCGTTTATCTTTCAGTATGTTTGTCTGCATTTAAAATCTTCTACCAAATTTTTTTATCTACGTGCATGCGAATTTTTCAGACATTCCGTGAACCTTATTTCCTAAAAGTTGGCATTTATTTTCCTGTGAAGATAAAATTACCTATAGTTACATTTTTTTAAATATAGTTACTACATTTTCCACTGTTTTACATTTAAGTGCACATTTTATTTTAAAAATATGTTGTTATTAAAATTCATGCTAAGTTTATGTAAGATTATATTTAGAATGCATTTAAAAATTTGGCAGAAAAAATTGACTTTGGGAGGAGCGATTTTAAACAATAGCTTTGAATATGGGAAGGGAAAAATGAGTGTTAAAATATTGTAAAACACTGAGCAACTAAGGCGAGAGCTTGTACTGGTAACACTAAAAGCCTGGGCAATATGTTCAACATTTAAAAACTTTAGGTTTAACCATTCAATATTACCAAATTTCATCTCGATGTCTCCCTAGAGGAAATATGACAGGAACTGTAAAATAAAAATTACGCGAGCAGAGCTATTGCGAGTAAATGCAGATTTCATTAAAACGTATGTAGATGGACATCATTTCCAACAGCGTCCACAAATTCAAGGGTTCACCATTACAGAGCTCGCTAACTGGGTGGCTTGCCTTCATCTGCAGACCTAAGCTCAAAACAATGTTCTATAGCTAAGGTGATTATCTTTAAATATGTGGACACTCTTTTGAATCACTGTGTATAAAAATGTATGAAAATAAAAATATCACATGACAACATTCCTATAGGGATGAAGAATGGCTTTTAATTTACAATGTTATTCCATTAATGTCAATATCAACGATTTGAACCCCGAAGTTAGGCAAACTGTCTTTTCTATTTGAGTGGATATATTTAAGAATCAGATAGAAATGAACATGTTTCCAACATTTGGTGTCGCTACGGCCAGTTTTTATTTCGCCTTTTGTGCCTATTTTGGCTTCTGTTGCCCATTTTAAGATTTAAAACCTTATTCTGTCGTTTTGGATCGTTATGGATTTTTTTCTGCGATTGTTCACGCATTTAGACAGTACATATAGAATTTTAATGTATCGTAGTGAAAAAAGTTATAAAATTAAATAACATGCTTAAGTCATGAAAAATATTTACTGAAAATCTTGTTATACATTTATTTATTTTCAAGCAGTCAAAAACTTTCTCCTCAAATCATTTACTTAAGCCCTTTAAATAGAAGAACTTCATTACTAAAAGGAACGCGCGGTCACTTCGGGCATACGAATATAAGGAAATAGAAAGAATGAGGGAAGTACTACATTTTTAATAGTCCTGCCGAACGACCTTATATTGTTCTGTGCAAGACAACTTTAGGAAATTGGCAGTGAGGATAACTTAGCTGTATAAATGTAACAAACAGTTGCAAGCGAGAAAGATGAGAGCGATAAAGCTATGCAATAAACGTCCCTACAATGTATTCAACACGGAAGTAAGAGAGATACTAACCCCTATAAACGCATAAATAAAAAATAAACTGGACCAGAAAACACTATGCATCATTTGTTCATTCACCAGGACTATTCAAAGCTATTTCACTTTTTCAACTTTTCCACGATATCCTGAAAGGTGAATGTTTTATTGTAACTGGTACGAGTCCTTCCGAAATAACTTGTTTGAATTATGCTCCAATCACTTCAGTGGAAGTAGAACGTTCTTTTTCCATAGTGAAAAGTTTTATCTCTGACAAACTGCTGACTATGACATTGATACCTTGAAAAAATATTTTGTTATTGCTTGTAACCAAGAAAAGTAAGCTTAGGTACTTTAATTGTGTGATAAAGAAATTATTAAGTGTCTTAAATATATTTTTATTAATAATAAGGGATATTACTCTCTGTTTTCAATTTTAATACGTTCCTGAACTTCCGGCCTGTGTAGTTGACGATTAAGATTGAGAAGGAAACATTTTTTCGGAACATGCTTTTATTTGTAATAAACATGCGTGAGCGGGCAACATATTAGGGCAGTGACGCTCTATGTACCATTAAGCCCACAGAGTGCCTTGCCATTCTGTTAATATTTGAGCATGACATACAAACAAGATAATAACCGGAAATCTGTTTTGGTACGGATTTCTTTCGCAAAAAGAACGCTCGGACAGTAATTAGTCATATCCTGTATGTTGCTTTGCTCCTAATGCGGTATTAATACTAGCCCCTCCCACTGCATGCCAAATTACTCTGTTCTGATAGGCGTGCTTTGTGTACCATAATTAACTATTAACAATCTATTTTCGGGGTCGTCTTTACAATATCGGCTCCAAACAACATTACGTTTCAAACGAGGCTAGTCAATACAGACGCGCTGATCGCTGGTACATCGATGTGCGAGACTATCGATTCCTCGTCGGTTCTCTAGGGCATGAGCATCTCTTTGCTTCCATCGAAAGAATGCATTAACCCCGAAAATTTGTTTTACTCCCGTATCGCTGTCGGACGGAGGAAAATAAAGAGAGAGGACTTTTTTTTTTTATCCTGAGAACATCTGCTGTTTTCCTGCAACTTTTATAACTTCTCTTCAGTGGCAGTTGCGTGTCGAGCTTTTGTCAGGTCGATGTTCCGAGAGGGACAAATTACTACCTCGGGATATGCTGCAGTATGTGCAGGTATGCGCAATTATTAAGCAGTACAGATTCCATTAGCGAAGAGTGCGCGAAATAATAACCAGAAATGTAAACACATAATGTTTTCGAATATAATTCTGTTGTCATTCTAATAATCTCCATGTGTTCATCATATATTTAATTCACAATTGTTTCATGATCATAACTAATGCGCCAGTCTGGGTGTTATTAAAGCATTCTCCAGATAGAAACACTCAAAATGCCGCCAAATCTATCACGAATGCCGTTCAGTACAAACCTTATTTACGCAAATGTAATGTGAACCCCAAATTTGAAACTTAATCACAAAAAAAAAAAAGATTTTGGAATATTTATGTACGGTATCTTAGAGACAAACCCGTCCGCTTCATAAAACAATTAAAATATAAAATTTATAAGTGAACTATTGTTGCATCTTGGAGCACGTAGGCACTCGTACTGTTGGCAGGACAGTTGACAGAAGAAAACGTTATTTCTTAAGGTGTCACTAGTCACAGGTTGCCCATTCTTCCTTCTTTCATGTACGAATTCCAATGTCAGGAAGTCTTTCTTTGCAAGGACCAGTGAATTTCTTCCTACTAGCTTTAGTTGCAAATAATGTCAATTGTTGCCACCATAAACGAACGTTGCTCCCAGCAACATTGAACTCTCTTCCTGCCTTTCTATTATAATTGTTTCAACATAAAGAATTACTTTACGCTTGAAAGTAGCATCATAAAATGTTCTCTGTTTGTCCTCTATTTCGTGACTATCTACTGTTCAAACGCTGTATGCCAACAATAAATGTAACGAAGCCGAGAATTGCTCAAATTCATTATGACGTAATAAACGATAACTTTGAACGAAGCTACCGGCGAACTACGGAACGGATTTGCACTCGAACCTAATACGCAGCACAATTTTGATTAATATATTTGAACAAAGAGATTCGCCTAAACATGGTAGTTCAGTTTATCTGTTTAGTAGCTTTGAATACGATACTTTTGAGGTATAGCAGATACTTCCAAGTATTTTAACCAGTATATATGTTATTATTAATTTAATGATTTAATAACTAAAATTTAAAATATTTCTGACTGATGACATACCTAATTCATTGGTAACGGAGCGATGCTTTGGCATTATTCTTACACCTGTATCCTCTGGTATAGCCCAATCCCGTCAGAACGAGTTTGGCTGCACTTGCAACCTGTTTTATAGCGGCTACCATGACTTACTTATGCTCCCAGATAACAAACACAGGCTGAAAGGAGAATCGGACACTGAGCACCATCTAGGGCAAGGAGAAACGTGTGTCGTTGATTGGCTATCCAGTTTCCATAGCGATTCAGAAGGATGCGCGAGCCGGCGAGCATTGCCAGTTTGCTAAATATAATTTTTGAGGCTTCGCTACAACATATTTAAATTTTACGTTTACTGGTATAGTGTATTAGCTACTAGCTACTAGTAAAACATGCAACGCAAACTTTTTCTGAAGGTTTATACACAACGCTCTTGGGTACAAATATAATTCTCAAACATATATTGGGTTATATTTTTCATTTGTTGGCTTCACAAAGATGATTTTATTATAAATACAGTTTATATGCTGAATTAACATGTGCTTTTATTTTAAAACAATATATAGAAAATTAGAGGAAAGAGCACTTTTTAAATTTCGGTTTTAAAGTATAACCCAAATTCAAATGGTCCAGTTTCCCTAATTTTTATTGTTTTATTTAAATGGTATATACCACTTTTGTTGTGGAGAAATAAATATTCGTGCTGCTAGAGGGATTTTTCAATTTTTTATGTTAGGTAACCCCCTCTGACAAAATTTGTGACCGTTGGAGCGCTAACGGTCTCTCTCTCTGTCACTCAATCACTCACACACACATGCGCGCGCGCGCGGAGGTTTTACGGGTAAGTCTGTAATAGCTTCATTCCTTCGGAATTCGCTAAAAATAAATATTTTCGTTATTTTGCTTAACTAGGAAGAGCTAAAAGATTCCTTCTAAAAGAAAAATAATTGAAAAGAATGTAATGCATTGCTTTATCTAAAAGGAGGCAACAGGATTTTTTCTTAAAATCATTTGCTTCTTCCTTTCGCTTCACTCATAACACTGAGAACATTACACCCGCAGCACAGCTATGATAGAGAATTTGTTGAACAAATACGGGAGATATATATCGAATAGGTCGAGAAAGTATTGAAGAGGAAGAGCGTGCAGATCGGCCCTTCGGGGTGCTCACTCCTGAAAACATCGTTCATGTGGAAGGAGAGATTATGGAAGACCGACGACTCAAAGTTACAGAAATAGCAGCAAGGTTAAGCCTTTCTAAAACAACAGTCCTTCGAATTATTCATGAACATTTAAACATGAATAAGGTTAGTGCAAGATGGGTGCCTAGACTTCTTTCCTCAGTCCAAAGGATCAAGGCCACAATCTTTTGTGACAGTGAAGGAATACTTTTCATTGACTTCAAGGACAGGAACACCGCAGTAAATGGGTAGTACTATGCTGGCCTACTGCACAGACTACGTGCTTCCTTCAAGAGAAAAGGCAAGGGAAGCCGAGTGGTGGTGTGCGCCTTCTTTACGATAACACGTCTGTGCACACAGCTCTTGTTGTGAACAAAGGTGGCTTCAAGGAGATCGATCCTCCACCCTACAGCCCAGATCTAGCTCCTAGTGACTATTTCCTCTTCTCAAAGCTCAAGAAAGACCTTCGAGGAAGGACATTTAAGTGTGACGAAGAAGTGATGGATACTGTTTATGCCCATTTTGCAAACACTTCTGGCTATTTTGGTGGGGGAGGTGAAATGTTAATTGAAATATGTCAAAAGTGTATTGCAATAAAGGGTAACTATATTGAAGAGTGAATTATAGTGTTGCCTTTATCATACCTAGAAAATGTTTAGGCCGGAAACTTATGGACCTACCCTCATATATATATCAAAGAGTTGCTAAGTCCAAAGTTATGAGTCCAAGGTCAGGCACAAACATGTATGTATTGTTATGAATACTTGTTTATTTGTTTCAATGTATGCGTTAACCAGCATAACTGAATGGTGCTGCTGTGTCAAGCCAAACTAGAGCATAGCGAATATCCCAGTCAGTGCCGAACCTAACTGTCACACTATCCTATGGCAAGTGCCTCATCGCTCCATATTGTGGAGGGAGACTTTCAATTTCATTTAAGTAATGCAATTTCTTCGTTTTGGACAAGCTGAAAACGGGGTAACAATACATTCTTCTATTTAAGAGTGACGTTTGGACAGAAACAATTTAATAGCAGCTCGGCCATGATATGCACAAACGCCGGGTCTGTGGTATACCGCAAACTGACGATGTACAAAAGATGTCCAAATCAAGCGTAACCCAATATAGTACAGCTCCAATTGAATTTGCTATTTTCGATTATGTAAATGTGCAGGGAGATTTATGACGTTTTCTCCCAGACTTGCCGGATATCGAGCCAATAATCAGTTTGGCCACTAACATTTGGCGATAACACTGCCGCGTCAATCAAACGCTGATCTGGGTTAATACCCCTACCCTCCCCTTGTCATTCCAAGCTAGACAAATGGAGGAAGATAGTTTGATTGGTGAATTATACGTTTTTCATTTTAGTTGTAACTCGATGCCATTTGTGTTGTTACATTCAGCTGCAAGATCCCATGACATGATGCTGCCATATCAAATACTTCTGTTGTTTCAAAGAAATGAACTTGTTTCGGATAATGAGCAAAGGAATTTCATAAGTTGTAATATACGATACATTTTTTAAATGCAGGAGGTTGTAAGGACACCTGCAATACTTTTATAATGAGAGAGATTATGTGTTGTAAATTGTACTTTGCTAACATCTTTCTTTTATGGAAACTCAAAATTTAAATTATCAAATAACAATACGATGCAGCTAATCTATCCGTGCAACATCTGGGGGCTCATAATGCTAATTTTTTGTCTATTTATTTAATACGAGTGTAACTGAATAAGTAAGTTTTCTAATTGCGAGGAAAATATTAAATTCACTTAATTATTTTGAAACAAAGTTATATACTTTCCAAGCATTTTATGTATCGAAACTTCAATTTTTTGATATTCTTTTACTCAGTCATCTGTTCACTCCGATTTTCACTTCATCATCATTGTCAAACCGCTGACCTATGAGGTGCTTCTTGAGCTCAGTGGAAATTACACCTGGCAAGATCAGAATAATAAGATGGATGACAGAAAAATTCCATTATAATTTCCTAAGCAAATTCTGTTTTTTTTTTCTTTTTTTCTTTTTTTTTTTCTCCAGTTGAGTGTGGACTAGGGTTATCATCTAATAGCAGAATTGTGCGAGTGAAAAGTGAGGATTGTTTCTTTTCGATCATGACTCTTAGCAGTGTCAGTATCTTGCAGTGTCACTCAGCATTCATTGCGGTTTTGTGAGGCAGCGACAATCTCCTCAACAATCCAAAACACCGGCACCGCAACCGGCTATTCGCTGTTGCTTATGTTCATTTTCACGTCCTTCTGGCATGCCAGCACCGAACTACCCGGACATTCATAGGTAAAGGTAACTAACAATGGGTATTTGCAATAGTTTCGTTATTATTTTGTGAAAAAAGTATTTGTTTGGAAAATGGAAAAATAAGTATAAACTACTTCAGGGAATATACATATAATGTGATACGGATCGCCTAAGCATGGCTGCATACTGGGGAAATGCAGCTGCTGGAAAAACGGAGATAGGAATCGCGGCGCGTAAAGTGTATTTTAATTTTTACTGAAATCTTAAAAATTTATTGTATTTAAAACTAATAATAATAGGCACTAAAATATTGAAAATGATGCCCCTCAGCGGCAAAGAATTTCCGCTATCTGCGTAGGAAATTTCTGTTCGCGGTTCGGAACACGTTTCTTGTCACTGAAAGATCTTTCCTCTGTTAACTTTTTTAACAAATATGCGAACGGTTATTCCTGAGGAAACTCGTTCTTCAAGATTTTATTTGTGTAGTGGCGTAATTAACGAATAATAATTAGCATACAATTTATACACAAGAAAGCACCAAGTAACACACGGACATACAACCATTCGCTGACAAAGCCTCCTCCTAACTACAAGCTGCTACTTGCACATACATTATATGACTTTGATGACTGGCTAGCAACTGCACTAATAAAATTTGTTAACCAAAGTCTTCACCGTTGTTGTATGTTTTTCATAGATATAGTTAGGAAAACATTTATTGAATGACTTTGTATGTGATTATCAGAGCCGGGAAGTTAGGCAAAACGCCCCTTATCTGAGTGGATATATTTGAGAGTCAGGTATACTTCTGCTCATTTGGGGTAGGCATGACCAGTTTTTATTTTGTCTTCTTTGTCTATTTTCACTTCTGCTGCTGTTTTAAAGTTTAAACTACCCATCTTTTGGCCTGTTTCGGGTCGTTAAGGATTTTCCTGCGATTATTTACGCATATAAAAAGCACATGCAGAGCTTCAATATATCGAAGTGAATAAAGATATAAAAATTGAATGCATGCTCACCTCATAAAAGCATCTATTGAGAATCTTGTTATGCAGTTATTTCTTTTCGAGCAGTTAAAAACTTTCTCCTCAACTTAAGCTCTTAAAATAGCAGCACATTCATTAGTGAAAGGAACGCACGGTTACCTCGGGCATACGATTACCAGAAAATAGAGAGGATGAGGAAATTGTTGTAGCTTTGAATAGTCCTAGTGAATGACATTGTATCAATCTGCAGACAATTCTAGGAAATTTGTGACGGGAGTGACTTATCGGCTGCATAAATGTAACAAAAAATTGCAAGCGAGAAAGATGAGAGCGATACATCTGTGCAATAAACCGTCCCTACAACGTGTTCATTACGGAAGAGAGATACTAACCTGATTCTCCTATAAACGCATGGACAGAAAATTAACTCAGCAGATACCACAGCGCATCATTCATGTTCGCCAGGACTATTCACAACTACTTTACTTTGTCTTGATTAACATTTCCATGATGTCCTGAAAGGTGAATGTTTGTTGCAAGTGGTATGGGTCCTTCTTAAATGGCTTGTTTTAAATATGCGCCATGGAAGTAGATTGTTCTTTTTCCATGATGAAAAATGTTCTAACAAGCAGCTGACTATGACAGTTGATACCTTGAAAAAACATCTTGTTGTTGCTTATAACCAAGAAAAGTAAGCTTAAGTACTTTAACTATGTGATAAATAAATTATTAAGTATTTTAAATACCTAATTTCATTATTAATGAGTGATATTACTATCATGTTTTTCCTTTTTTTAATAAGTGCCTATTTTCAATGTTTTAGTACCTTTTTACCTGCCTCTTTTAACCAAAATAAATGCCCAAACTCCGGGCTTTGATAAAACATTAAACTTCCATTAACTGTCCATTTGTGAGCATCAGAGTGGGGATTGTCTTTTGTTATAACAGGTAAATGGCATAACTTGACTTTTACTCTCTCTATTGAATTTTAATTAAATTGCTTTTCTTAAAACTATTAAGTATTAATGTATAATAATAATAATAATAATAATAATAATAATAATAAACATTTTTAAGAGAAATATGTCGAGTATGACCGTCAATAATACTGATACATTCGTAACAAGATTTCTGCTGCAGAAGCTGACATCACGATAAGGGTCACTATGCCACGTTTGTTAAAGATAAGAAATACCAGATATAACTCTCAGTGCACGCCAGGGGTAATACTGTGCGCTTTAATATGCATGGCGTACTGCAGCAGGACTCTGTTATTCTGCTTTCTTGTTACTGCACTGCTGAATATTTTATATATCACATTCACAGGTGACGCAGGCGGACCGGGTTCGAGCAGTAATATGAATTTACGGTCACGTCTTATAACATGTAACTGTCAGCTCGTGTTCGATTTACATCTAGGTCAAACCAATAGACGAACTAAACAATCTATTTCAGCGCAGTGCTATTTTCTCTACCAAAGGCGTTTAATAAATACAGAAATATAGTTTTTTTTCCTGCCAACTAATAATAAAAAACAATACTTTAGGTGCAGCATCTTTAAAATTTCTCACTTATCTCATTTAGTTCTATATTCTTCCACTAGATGGCAATGATAGAATTATGTTTTAATACGGGGACTCTGATATCCTTTATGTACAGATATATAAAAGCATATAGAAGAACTCTAGTAGTTCGAAATATAGCGTTTACAAGTGTGACTTTCACTTAGTCTTAATTAATCGGGACATCTTCAAGCAGCTCCAGAAGCATTTCCGTTAGAAAAATATCATAAACATGTTCATTCAATGGTGCAGACACAACATATGGCCCCGCTAGGAAGTTATCACAAACCCAATCCAAATATTTACAGAAAAGTTTCATTGACTGCACAGATTCTCCAGTTTTTTTTAACCGCCACGAGTGGCCGAGGTCGTTGAGGCACGGACTCGTGAGCGGGAGGTCTGTGTTCGAATACCACCAGGACCGTTCTCCTTGACTGAGGTTTTTTTCAGGTTTTCCTCAGTCCTCATAAATGGCAAATGCCGGGGAGGTACCCTAAACGTAGGCCTGGAACGATTCCTTCCTTAAAAAATAAATCCTTTCCCAATTTATCATTTCATCTCATGTATCATCAGGGTTCATCGCCTGTGGTGCCTCTATAGCAAAAAACGGGCGTTAAACAATATTCATTCATTCATTCACAGTTTTAGAATTAGTGTGCCACTGCAAATGTGATTGTTGTGTGTATTAAAAATGTCATATCTTGAAAAACACGCCTTATCTGTCCGTATGCATTTAGCAAAATCAGGCTCATTGTTACTGCCATTCAGCAAATTGTCTGTTAGGATAATCCTCTCGGATAAATATTAATACTTTTTGGATATGAAATGGATGCTTTTCATACTCCCTTAAGACTCTCCATGAGACATGGGACTGCATTTATCGAATGGGCAATAGCTCGAATTGTTTTCAAACGTCTGCAAAATCTCATCTTCAAAGTATCGTTACCTGGAACTGGCCACAGGAGGTTGATCCAGTCTTGAAAATGCTGTGTAGCAAGGAATGTGGTGTTGAGAATGTTGCTGATCGTAGATTCGCTTTGCCAAATTAGCATTGCCGTAAGCTGCTCCTTATGCCTTATACAAGTCTGAAAATTCAACATTTCTATACCAATGCATTTTAATACCATGAAATTAAATAAACAGATTTCCCAAAATATATTTCGTGACAAAAAAAATAACTAACTTTAGTTGATTATTTCCATTGTAACAAGAACGGCTGACACATTAATGCAGCTATAAGGCAAGTAATGGGTTCTGACTTTTATATTGAACACAAAGATTTTTCAGACTTTACATTATTACGAAAAATGTTTATTTTCATGTCCTCTATCACGCCAGAAAATTAGGAATATTTATTCTGTGTAAGCTGGGAGTGGATAAAAGCATTTTCAGATGGACAAGTGGTTGTCATCGAGTCAAGGCATCACCATTCACGCTCTGGGGTGCCTCACACTGTAGTCGTACCTGTAATTGTGAAAAATGCCTGTCTTTCTTCCTCCGTCACGGATTAGGTCCTACTTATTCCGATCTCACAATTTTTGTTTCTATCCATTGTTTGTTTTTGGGTCTTCCAATTTATCTCGTTCCTTTCGGGTTGTACGACATGTCAACATATTTTTTTGTGTTTTAACTTCTGCCATTCCTTTTAAGTGTTTTACCTATCTTGTATATTGAATATTGGTTGGTTGCACTTATAATTATTTTCTTATATGATCTTCTAATGTGCAGCCTTCGACATATTTTAGAAAGGCATTTCTGCTACTTAAATTTTAATCTCTTCCTTCCCTCTATTATTATTATTATTATTATTATTATTATTATTATTATTATTATTATTTTAAAGTGCAAGCTTCACTTCTGTAAAATTGCTGGGGGTGACCATAACTGTGTAGAATCTTAATTGTGTGTCTTTTTTCACTTTGTTTTTCAAGTTTTTCTAATTGTTCCACACACAGATTGGAGCTTTTGTATTTTTATATTGATATCTTGATTTTGTTCATATGTAACACCACAACCTGAATATTGAAAGTGCTATACTTCTTCTATTTTTTGTTGTATCCAAATTTTTGTTCTTATTAGGGTATATATCTCGGAACACCATTATTTTGTTTTGTTTTCATATTGCATTCTTCCTTGTTAAAAATTAATGTTATTATCAACTGTAAACAGCACATATTTATCGATATATTCTTCTTAGCTCTATTCCTTTATATGAAATCTTTTTCCATTCATAGATTGTCATCTGTATTTATTAAATCATATTGAAGAAAGACCGCATTTTGAATTTAGACCATAATTTGTCTTTGTTTCTCGACTTCAATTATATCTAGTATCATTATTGTGTGCATATAAGCCCTGTACGAATTTTGTTAGTTGTCTAGGATATCCTGTTTGTGTATTATTTTTCATAATAATAAAAGATACACTCTATCAAATTATTTATCTAGGTGAACAAATGCCATATGAATTTCCAAAGCTATATTTTTCGTTTTTCTATAATTTGTTTTATTATAAAACATTATACATAGATGAGCTGCCAGTTCTAAATCCATTTTGTTCCTCTCTGAGTTTTACATTACATAAAATTTTTAATCTTGAAGTAATTATCCTTGAATTTAATTTTTTTAATTTTAATTTTAATTCTGCAATACTTACATCCTGATACCTTGGTTCTACATCAGGACGTAATACTCCAGATTTCATTTATTTATTCCTCTTATATCTTTCAATACAATTTAAATTACAATTAAATTTTACAAATTTTAAAATCTACATTACTAACACTATGACTAAACAAAATTAAAACTTCAAAAACAAAACCGGTACTGGAATCCAGCACTACGGCTATTTACTATGACTTATAATAACATCTACAATTGCAACTGGTACCCAGTAGCAATTGTTACATTTAAACTTTATTAATTTACAATTATTATCCAATTTACTCTATGCGTCTTCATTTCTGCTAACGCTCGGTATCCGGGCTGCTCCCCACTGGAATTCCTGGCAACGGAACCTGGACATCAGGTGGAGTTGCTGCCGGTCTCAAGCAACAGCTATACTGGACTATGGTGTGTTGACAGTGTAGTTTCCTTCACTTCTCTCCTTCTCTTGGCCTCTGTCTACTTCTTCTCTCAACTGCTTCGTTTCCGCCCGAAAACTGCCATTATTCCTTTCTTCTGTCAGTTCTGCTCTCTTCTTCTTATTCAAATTGGGTGTTATCTTCTTTATCATCTTTTTCTTCAACTAATTCTAGTTGTAAATATCTTTCTTGCCTTTCCCTGATTCTCTCGGATCTTCTAGGGGAATATACCATTTCTGGCCTTTGGATTTTTTTTCTTGTTTGTTTTTTGCCGTTTTTATACTCTTCTGCCATTTTGCATGATATTTTATTTGTTAGCTCGTTCAATGCCCTAAAATCATCTTCGTCTCTCATGATGTTCCAGATGTGTTTCCCTGCAAGTAGTCGTCTTTCCTCTGCTACAATTGACTGGTATTTAGGGCATTCAAATGAGACATGTTCCGGTGTATCGATTACGTTACAGTCCGTACATGTATTGTTTGCTTGTAATTTAAATCTTTGCAAATATGAGCAATATGGACCATGGCCTGTTACATAATGCACTAAACCCTTATTGGGATGAATATGCTTAAATTGCAATATTTCCTTTATGGATGGAAATATTTCATGCACTCTTCTACCTTCTTTTATTTCATCCCATTCTCGTTGCCATATTTGTAATAAAGAATCTTTGATTTCTTTTTTATTCCTACACTTTTTACCAACAATGTCCATTATTATTCAGTTATTTTATAACAAAATTATCCTTGAATATAAGGAAAAATGCCGACTTCCTTATTCGGGATGATCAGCAAATAGCAAACAAACAACTTGATATCTCTTTGGGCCATGTCAACATTAATATCTGTTAGAATATCTAAAGATTGGGTTCCTAATAGTCTAACAGAGTTGCTCGCTTGTTAGGAGGCTGAGGGTAACAATTTCTTATCCAGCATTACTAGGGACACAAAACTGATTCATTGCTTTGAACCTGTGACTAAAAGACAATTCATTGCGTGATATTAGAAAACTCCTTCTCGGAAATAAAAACGTTCAAAACAGCACACAGATATGCTTAAGTAAAATTAATAATGTTCCCTAACAAGTATGCCATTTTGTAATAATTGTTTTCTTTACACATATTATAGTTGTCCATACCGTCCATAGAGATTTATTTTTGAAGCACTTGAAATGGAAAATTCCAATTTAAGGCCCCAAACCCTCATTAGCAGCAGTTCTTCTACAATATTATTTTAATAAGTTCATTTTCACACGTTTATATATTACGTAAAGGATATAATGTTCTATATAAAGCCACAAACATTTCATGGTAATATCTATGTAGCTATTTTAATGTAAGAAGTTCATTACGTATGTTATTACGTAAGTTAAAGACTAAAATATTTGATTTAAAACGCACAACAATCATTGATAATATGTTTTTGGTTATATTAATTTAATAAGTTCATTTGCATATGTTTTTATATTAGATAAAGGTTATATAATGCTGAATATAAAGCCACAAACATTTAATGGTAATAGTTATTTAGTTGTGTTAATTTAAGAAGTTCATTTAAATATTTAATTACGTAATATAAAGTTCATAATAATTTAATTGATTTAAAGCTCCAAACGTTCATAGATAATGTTTTTTTAATTATATACATTTAATAATTTCATTTACAGATGTTTTAATATTAGGTAAAGGCTTTCATTTTCAATTCAATTAACATATATTCATTGGCAATACGTTTTAAATCGTATAAATCTAGTAAGCTCATTTGTATAGATTTCATATATCAGATAAGGGCTATTACAATGTATGTCTTAATGTTTGTTTGTTGGTCTTCAATACTTAATAATATAAATGTAACTGTTCAAAGGATCACGCACATACCCAAGAATATGAAAAGATTAAACTGCAGATAAGAAAATTGCAATACTAAGTGAATGAACCAATGGCAAGCGTAACAACATTAATAATGTGTACCAAGAATGAAACACGAGAGAGGCAGTTTTATTGTGACTAAATAGAAACGAACGAATTTAATTCGTTTCGTATATGTATATTGAAAATATAATGCATTGTAATATATAGTATTATTATAACCCTATTGTAATAAATGACGACGGTTTTCATCTTAAATTTTGTTAGCTATGCATTAGTTTCAGTCGAGAGAAATCGTGTTTTAAACTCCATTAGCAGAAATCTTGGTTCTTTCTCCGTATAAAGAAATAACATTACAGAAGTGGAAGAAATTACAAAATTATTTGTGGTAAATTGTTAGGAAATTACGAGTGTGAATTATTAATATACAGTTTTCGGGAGAGAAATATAAATTATAACACGTCTGTCTGCATATGGTAATTAGAAAAAGTGTATTGTTGTAGTAATACAAAACATTAATAAGCTCCGTAGATTTCTATCCATGGTGATTTTGTAATACTTAAAATCTCACCCTTATCACAGAAACACCAATCTGAAAATTCCAGCTACAGTACCAAACCTTGAACTAGCTGAGAATATTGTAGGGGTGCTAGTTATGTCAACGTCTACGACGGTAGCATCGACGACGGCGGCGTCTCCATTATACCTCCACAAATTTGACTCCCCAACATGTCGGCATCTACATCGACGACGTCAATTAATCCCTTTACATACTACATCCTTCAAGTTAAATGGAAACTTTTGACACAAGCTAAAAGTATTAACCACTTGAAATACAAAATATCTAATATAAGATTTATAACCTTCTTTCAAGAACGTGTTTCTAATAGTGCGGTCTCACTTGGGAGGGCTCCTTGTGAACCTTCCAGATCTTCAGTCTAATGGGGAGATTTTCGTGGGACTGTAAAGAGATTATTTCGATAGATGTATTGGTTCATGGTGATATGATAACCTCAGGACTACATGTCAACATTTTTTAGAAGTTCTCATAGGGATGAAACGAAAATTCACAATAATGCAAAGCCATACACATGTTTTAGGTGGAATCTCCTTCCTTACGGCCTTTAGCTAGCACCTTCGGATTTCCTTTTTGGGTCCTCTGAATTTAACATATGTAATCCACGGGAGTTTTGATGCTGCCTCAGTATAAAAATGGTTGAAAAACAGACGTACAGAGCTAGATAATAAGGTTTTCAAACACAAAGGTCTGATAGCTCAGACGGTTAGAGTGTCATGCTATAGTTGTGAAGATTATGGTTTCGAATCCTCATGCGCACATTTTTTTCTACTGGAGTTAAAGGAGATTTGCCGCCATTAAAGTGATTTACCAGCCCCTATCAATTTATATTTAACGAAAAGTAGGCAAGCGTAGGGTGTCCGGCCGTAGCGAACCGCAGCCAACCATTGGGTCCACCGGTTTCTAGGATTTATCCGAGATTAGGTTAGGGTTAGTGTGTGTGTGTATATATATGAATTAATTGCGAATTCCACTAAGAGCAGATGTCCACCGTTACGATATTTTACCCATCCAGCAATCCGCTATCTATTTATATTTAAAAGTTACGAAGAACAACGCATAGGTTACATTATGTTTTACAAAAAAGTAATAAAATAATAAAACAGCACATTTGCCACCGTTACGATATTTTACTCGCCTAACAATCCCCTGTCAATTTATATTTACAAGTTACGGAAGACAACGCATAGATTACATTATATTTAACAAAAAATTATATATGCAACATTTACACTGTTACAAGCGGCCACGGAAACAATAGTTTCGCTCTCTCTGCCAGCAGCGAGCAGCAGCCAGTTGCTAAGAAATAAACATTATTTTTAAATTAAATAAAAACAATTTATATTTTCTTTTTAGTCTTTCACTTATTATTGTGGATTTTTTAAACGAAGATGATTAATTTCCTTTATTTTTTTTTTAAAAAAATGGCTTAAAATTCAAATATATTTTCTCCATCAAAATATTTATTATTTTGTATATGAATTAATACTTTTACTTGCAAAAAATAAGAAATAAAAATTCAAGCATAAGGATTAAAACTTAGATATTTCATATTGCTAGACAGGTGCTTTTGTCCGCGAGGCAAAATAAACTAAACCAATTTAATAAACAAAATCAGAGCACACGGTACAAACAAACGTTAAATCGGTTATGGTTTCTAGCCGTTGCTTTTTTTGTTTTGTTTTTTTTTGTTTAGTAGTGTACCGCAACAGGCTCTTATGTGTGGGTTATGCAAAACCATTAATTTACAAGGAGATTATATTAAAAGCCAAAGTACTAAGCAATAGCTTAATGTATTTAACACTGAAGAAAACAGAGAGGGTAAAAGAGCTGCAATACTATTAATGTGCTATTAGTATACCTGCTATAGCACTGAACACGTTAAAAATAATTCTCAGACACCCAAATGAATTTAACGTGCCCACCGTATTGCACAAAACCTGGGTCTCTGGCTGTGTTTATCTTAACTGTGAAGCCTTATTCAGTTGGTATCATTGAAAGTACCTGCATCAACAGAACTATGAATAGGCTTGTCACTTGTGGAAATATAATAAATATTAGCCATTGACGTCGGCATTACGGTAATAGTAGAAGCAAATGAATATACGATTTCCAATAATATGGCAAACAGAACAAGCGAAGTGTTTTATTGTACAGGTTACGTGGTTCGTTGTTGTTAGACTAATGATGTAATATAAAACCCAAATGCTCAAACGCTGAATTTGAAAATTATTGCAACAAATAAAGGATAAGGTCGGCCTTAAAACAATGCAAACAGAAATTAAAGGTATTTAATTACATTCAGTTGTGTTATATAAAAACATTTCAATTAGAATATTGATCAAGGTAAACAGAGTATTTAAAAACCATTGTCCTTAATCCAAATATATTAATAATATGCACACATCATCCTAAAACATCAAATAATCATTCTAGATCCTCCTGGTTTGGCTCCGATTGTACTCTTGTAAACTTTTGTGCCTTTAAATCGCCGTACATTTTAACAAGTTATACTTGCATGTATTTTCATGGCATGCATGCCATATTGATTGCATCGTGTAGGGGTTTTAAAGATGGAAATAAATAGACTTTGGTATGGTCTTGTTTAATTTCTTCTAATATTTCAATTACCGAAAAACTACAAATCATAATTATTAAAGTTTGATATTTTATCCTCTGCTTCTGTTCATACTTTAAGTATAATTGCTTTCATCCGTTAATGACTCTGAAGCGTTGAATGTAGTGTGAGTTCGCTTATGGAATGGCAGTTAGTGATTAAAAAAAAAAAGTCCATTACTCAAGAACTGCATAAACTAAACGAATTCCTCAGCAAGTAGAATAACATTAAAATATCCACATTATGAGCTTTTTAATTAATTAAACAAGTTTTGGCATTAATGTGTGGTATTAGCATGACTAACTGTAGAGCTAACTAATAAAAGAATTACTTAACTAGGTTTAGTCCGTTTTTACCTTTCAAAATCATTTAGAAATAAATGTCTATAGTGAAACTACTCTAAATTTAAAAAATAAACGAAAGAAAATTATAGTGTTTGCAATCTATAAATATTACAAAAGATAAACTACACTCTTCAGAGTTCTTCTTCTTCTTTGTATTATTATTATTATTATTATTGAGAAAATTAAACTACAAAAATTAATGGGGTAATATTAATTAAACGAAATATTTGACCACTGACAGATTAAGATATACGGTATGGGTATATTTAATATTTTTAAATATAACTATATTTTATGAACTAAGCCCTTGATACATCCTTACATTCACTAAAATAGAGAATTAACAGACACTTTCGCCTTACCTTGTGCATTTAAAAAGAAGAAGTTCATATGAATCAATAAAACAAAAACATGCTACTATTCAAAAACAATTACAATGTACTAAGCAAATATAAACAATCAACAATATACGACAAACAATCGAAAGTTCCATTCATTTTCAGTGGCTCTGAAATTTTACTGCAGTAAAAACGTGTAACGAAAAGGTTTTCTGAAGGCTATTACACACAAATATATTTCTCAAATACATATCAGATTAATACTTCAATGTTGCGGTTTTGACGATAATGTTTCATTAACTATAAAATATAAATACAATTTATAAGCTGAATTAATTAGTCCTTTATTTGAAAGAATTGTGAGAAAATTTAGCACTAGAGCGCGCTTTTTAAATTTCGATTTTAATATATATCCCTATTCCTAATGGTCCTATTTCTCTCATTTTCAGCAACCATTTTTTTTATTTTATTTCAATTATATATGCCTTTTAATATAGAATAATAAATAGTTTCCAAAACCAGCTACATTCAGTAAATTTGTTTTTCTTCCGACCCCCTACCTGGTTATCAGTCATTTCATACCCGAGCTGTCTCACTTTCATCAGAAATTTACCTAATCTCTCATCATCTTTGCCTGCCATCAAAGCCCAGTATGACGATCTCCCTCTGTTTGATTCTGTAAAGGAGGGCGATACCTTTACATCTAGCCAATACATGTGTCCACGATCCTTCATCCTCACTGCGACCTTCGAAATTCTAATCTCAAAAACACGCGGAAACGCTAATGAAAAGACAAACAAATAATAAAAGGAAACGATGACTGGTACATGTTCTACAGCATGATATACGATTCACTTCCATAAAATTAATAAACAATACGCTCTACAGTAATATCTATTTACTCTCAAACATTCTTGACTCTTCAAAACGTAAAAATTACTTCAGATTATAAAGTATGACTTCCACATAAACAGCGGCTTGTTGCGGCCGGCGCTATTTTGTATCTCGTTATGATGTCCATCAGAGTGCACTACCTACAGGTCCAAAACCTTAATAATGGCTTTTTTTTAATGAAAATGTCTATATATTTTGTTCATTTGTGATTACTAAAAGCTTGGTGTTCCATCAATATTATGGTCGTTCTAGGAGAAAGGCAAGATCAGGAATGACCTGGTTTAGACTGGGAGATTGCAAGGCTCAAAAAATAACTAATCGTTCTGGAAGGAGAATCTGCCCATGTTTTGAAGGGGATGAGGAATGGGTACATATTCTGACTGAATGCACTCACTGGGAACACCAGAGAAAAACTCTTGTCTCCTGAAAACTTTATAAGGCAATTAGAGGCCGACTGGCCAATTGGAACCTGTTTGGGAACAACACTATTTGGTTGAATATGGGCATTTTCCTAGTCAAAGTGCCCGAAACTAGAAGCAATTTATTTTCTGTTAGATCGCAGTAACTGTGTAATTATATAAGAATATGTAATATGTTACCATTCATATATCTCGTTCTATTTTTTAAAAATTATATTTATTTTCATTTTTATTAATATTGCTTTTTTTGTATTGTTTGTTCCTCTTTCCAATCGTGTAACATACTTAAAACACGTACGGTTTATGACCCATACATCCAATATATTTGTAATGTGTATACAGAATTTTATATATAAAGATGTATCTACTACTACATTTACTACTGTTATACCTTGATCTAATGATTAATGTTGCTGATTGTTGACCGGAAGACCCGGGTTCGATTCCGGGTACCTATTTAGAAAAAATTTTTAAGTTAGGGAGTTCTTGAACAGGGTCCACAGAGCCTCGTGAGGACAATTGGGGAGCTGCCTGATGGAGAGGTGGCGTTTTCGATCACGACCTGCGGGGTGCCACCCTTCAATACTGTCCTCTATCAATGAAGTCGTCAAACGGAAATAGAGAAGTAGAGGTCGCAACAGGCCAAGGTTCACGCCGGGCTATAGTACGAAAGTAAAGAAGACTACTATTACACTACTATTTTCCATATTCCCCCTTTCCTCTGCACTAAAATAAATTTTAGTCATGCAAGTTTTTTACAAACTATTGCAATAATGTATCACATGAGGTTAAAAATGTAACTATACTCGTGCGCGTTTGTTCGTTTCTTTTTACTGTTTCCTTTGATCAAAATTAAGAAAGATGGCTCCTTTGTTTCTCGCACGATTACTCTTACCTGTTTTTACAGGATATGCGCCTCACCGTAAGTAATTGAATTTAACTTATTTTTAATCAAAAGTGGAGTTAACTGGTTGTTCCTAAATGCTCTGCAAATATAGCACTTCCCCCATTTTTGACACTCTAATTTGCAGGAAGTCTCTTCCAAGAACTAGCAAGAAGTAAAAGTTTAAGAGCCACTAATGTGGTACCATTATCTTAAAGGTAGTTTTATGGTGCATTTTCTTACCCGTAAACCGTTGTCGCGCATTGGTGAGAAAACGCCAGAACCGTGCAAATCACTGCAGACGTTCCTTATCGAATTCTGGTGCTGCACCCTCGGGGCGCCAGGACTTTAGAAATGAAAAGCAAGACAAGATAGAATGAAAAGGAACACGACAAAAACCTTACGGATGTGTGTGCGCACGCTCGTTCGCACAAGAAGAATAAATGGCAGCCATTCTAAGCAATGGCACACAAAAATAAATAAATTACTTCATATAGTTAGGTATCATACCTACATAAGTTCTAAACAAATTTCATAATTATATGCTCCCCTTCTTTTAATTGTGTAATAAATATAATGGTGTTATAAAAACAGTGAACATAAATTCTTCCTTCTAACCCCACTCTCTGATAAACCGAAGAAAACAATAAATTTAACTTTATGTTTCCATGTTGGAGTCAAGCTTTTGTGTTGTATATGTAAAAAAAATATTTTTGTTAATTTTGTTAATGCAAGTCTAGGTCAATCGCTATTATGTTGATAGGATGTGCATTTTCGTACTTATTTTTTTAATACTTGAGTTATAGAATCGATTCTACAACACAAAAAGTTGCTTCGTTCGTAATTGCTTATAAATACAAGGATTAAACTCACTAGACAAAGACTTGCATGATCCAGACTAGGGAAATGTCGGATTATTAAAACTACTGACGGATATGAGCGGAAAATTTGCCCCATCTGTCAGGAGGGGAAATCATGCACACACATTTTAGCTGAATGTATAGGTACGGAAGAATGGAGTGAAAAGTATCTACCGCGCTTCTTTACAGGATCGAGCAGAGGGAGGTGGTCATGTTGGGCCACAAAGGAGAGGAGAGATTAGGTAAATTTATGATGAAAGAGGGACAGTTCAGCCCTGAAAAGTCTGGTAGCCAGAGAGGGGGTTAAGGGGAAAAAAAAAAATAGACTGAATCCAGCTGGGTATCATACATAATGGGCTTACTTTATATTTTATATGTATTTTTAAAAGTTATTATCTGGTTCAATTTTTAGTTTATTTATTTTATTTATTTGTTTGTTTTTATTGCTGAATGTATATGTTTTATATAGTATTGTGAATATCTAATGTGCTAAATCAAACATACCAAATGTATCAAAAAAGTATGTTATACCCGTGCGCCTGTTGAAGTGTTTTGTATTGTTGCCATGTTAATAAATATGTTTTTACTGATTTAATCGCAAAAAGACAACCCTATTATTCCTTCACTCCCTCTTACTTCTTTACGTTGCGTTTAGTTACAGATTTAAATCCCACATAAAAGTGTTTAGTAAGTAGCTACTGCAATACAATTTTAGTTCAATTTACCGTTAGAATATAATGGTTTATGTGCACTTTTTTGAACATTTATATAGCTTCATCTTCCATCACAAGGTGCCAATGCTGCGGCTTTTAGGGAAAAACCGGATAACTACAACTTCGGTAGAAAATGAGTTAAATGCACCGAGCGATCACTTATGTACATCCGCGTTATTTTTCTTATATTACAAAGTAGTTAATTGTCGCAGGTGGACGATAACCGACTCAGAACTAAAGAGATTGACAGAGGGACTGAACATTGAAAAGGCGACTTTCCAGCAAGACCTTCCTCCATTCCATGCATCGAAAAATGTTAAAGACTTCATGGCGAAAAATGGTTTTCAGTGTTTAGACGGACTGAAAATTCACCGGCTCTCAACTCTATAGACATTTTTTTTGGCTATTGTAAAGAAATAGTGGAAGAAAATGGGCTGCACCACTACAGAAAATATGATTTTGTTGTATTAAAAATGTGGTTTCATGATCCAGAAATAAGTGAAATATATAAAAGAAATTCATTGGCTCAAAGAATGAAAAGAGTAATTAAGGCCCAGGGTGGGCACATTAAAAGCTAAAAACACTGGTGCTACGCTTAAAACAGAGGTCGAGAATAGCATGGCTTAGACTGGGAGGCTGGAAGGCAGAAGGATTTGCCCATTACGCTCGGAACCGGGAGACTGGGTGCACAGGCTAAGTGTACACAGACAGAAGATGCTGGGATAAAATTTCTCCCGGATTTTTTTTTGACTTCCGGTAGAGGGAGGCTTGTACATTGGAACTTAATTGTAAATAGACAAAACTAACTAAACCTGGGCAATTTTTAAATGAAATATGTAGCTTTAGGGACAAGAAATTTCCATAAACATTACACACAAATGAGTGTGTGTGCGTACGTTTTTCTTAATGATGCTGTTGTCTTTTGTTGGCATTAATATTAGATAGTAAGTGTTTTACAAGAGCATGAACGACCTTGCGGCCCATGCAACTGTTATGTGCAATATGTGTATACCTAGTTTAATTGGAATAAATACTACTACTACTACTACTACTACTACTACTACTACTACTACTACTACTACTACTACTACTACTACTACTACTACCACTACCACTACCACTACTACTATTACTACTGTTACTATTATTACTACTGTTACTATTATTACTACTATTAGTACTATTACTGTCGGTGCTACTACTGTTAGTAAAAAACCTCTGAGCAAAATTTGTCGGCCTTTTCACGCCCTGAATTGAATGGGACGCTAATGACCTGAGGTGTTAAAGAGCGTCCGTAAATAAACCAAATCAAAAAAAAAAAAAAAAAAAACGTTAGTTCTAATACTAGTACTGCTACTATTAGATTACTACTGTTAGTACTAAAACACTGTTTAGTAAAAAGTAATTTGTAATTTTGTGAAATATTTTAAAAAACTTATAATAATATCTTTGTTCACATTACTTTGCACAAGGGTGTATCAATCGTTTAACCTGCTTTTGAAATCGCAAATAATCATTGCCCCTCCCCCATCTCTTTTCCGCAAGTGAACATTGTTCAGGTTGCACGGTGGAAGTTGTGTTAATTTATAAATAACAATATGAGCTTCACGGTTTGCTCAGGTATGGAAACTGTGAGTGTCCTTCATATCCATGTTTACTTCAGCAAATACGTGCTCTTTGAATATGAAAGCAGTGTTCGCAATAAAGCACTAATAAGCTCAGTTGATTGAGTTGGTTCTGAAATACTCTCTGTATTTAGAGAGCTGCTAGAGCGCAAACTGTATCAGGCACTGTTTCTTCTGTATGCCAGCCGTTAAACATTCAACAACCGCAGTTCTCGCTCTCATTGTGAATGGCAGTGAACCTGCCGGTTATTGTGCGCACCTACTGGCTAAAAATTCCATTACGCGAAATTACAACTGAGAGCAATGGTGCAAAAACCAGTTAAGTCCGCTCTTGGCCATAAATGAGAAAGACATACATAAGAGTTCATCTTATGGTGTAAGAATAAGATTTTTGTAGCTTTGTTTAATTTCATATTTCCATGTAGGTTAGGAGCAAGACTCCGACCAGTCCAAGTCTAATGGTCAAAATTTCTGTTGTATTTATTTACCTTGGAAAGAATTTAGGATATGGGGCATTCTATTTCACTCTACTAGGCGAAAAATCAACAAAAAAGAACAGAGTGTAATATAAACAGTTATATAAAACACAGAGAAAAAGTGAAATTAAAGATATATAATGTATGTAAATATTACATATTTTAATATAGTTAGAAACTTGAATAAGATAGTGTTAGAAGTCCACTTGTTCTTCAATAACTTTTCTCTAGTACAAGGTGAGGGGAAGGAGGAGGAGAGAAAGATGAGGAAGATGATTTTACGAGAGACTATTGTGATTTCTAGAGTCGAGATGACAGTTTAATCTACGTTTAAGTTGTTTTATTGTGCGACAATCTTTGACTTCAGAAGGAAGGGAGTTCCACATTCTGGGAACTGACACGCTGAATGAGGTTGAGTAGAAAGGCGTTCGCTGACAAGAGATAGACAGTTTTTAATAGTGTTTAACGCCCGTTTTAACTACTGAGACTACACAGGTGGTGACACTGTGATGAAATGATAAACTGGGATTTTTTTAAGGGAGGAAACGTTCCAAGTCTAAGTTTAGGGCATCTCCCCGGCATTTGCCATTTATGAGGATAGAGAGACGGTGAAGTCATATTATGTATTCGAGGTAGGGACAGGTATGCGAAACAGAGGCGATATGCGTAAAGATCCTAAGTACGACTTCCTTCGGAAGGGAAGCTAAAGGGTCCAGTGTCGTACATTTATGGCACGAAAAAGAACCTCAAGCCTGAAAGGAGAGACCTCTAAGCAAAATTTATTGGGTGTTCCATACCCTGAATTTAACGGGACGTTGATGACCTGAGCGTCGATAAATAAACCAAATCAACAACTCAATAGAGAGGCGATATACTTGGGGGTGGAGGTACGGAGGATGTTGAACAGAAGCGTTAAGGAAATGGACAGTTCTGCGTTCTGCTAGAGGTAACCATTTAATTGGTTGTGTTGGGGTATTATGTGATCAATATACGAGTGGTGAAGACGAATCGAACACGGACACTATGAACGCAGTGTAATTGATTAATCTGCCCAGTATTCAGATTAGAGTACAATCAAAGGGGGACATAACGAGCACTTGAATAAGATTCTTTTTGAGACTAAGAGGTAGATCTTTTGCTGCATATCACATGTGAGGAAGGAGGAGGAGAAACAGTAGATCAAAAAGAGGAAGAGGAGGGAGAAGAAGCGAGAGACTAGCTGTTCTGATGGCATTTTAATTTACGTTTAAATGTCTTTATTGTACGACAATTTCTGACTTCCAGAAGGAAGAGAGTTCCATATTCTGGAAACTGACACGCTGGATGTGGTTGAGTAGAAATGTGTTCGGTGACGAGGGATAAACAGTAAAGTCAATCCTGGGACCGAGGTAGGGCCAGGTACTGAAATGCAGGCGGTATACGGAGTGCTGCAGGTACGGGGGATTTTGAACAAGAATGTAAGGGAATGGAAAGTCCTACGTTCTTTTAGAGGTAGTGGTAGTAGTGGTGTATTTATTACAGTGGTACAATACGGTACAAAATAGCTCAACAGGTGCACGGGTTCAACGAACTGTACGTGCCTTTATAATACAATGCGGGATTTAGCACAAGATATTGCATTAAATTAATTACCATAAGATATACATGTTGAGCATTAAAAACAAACAAATAATTAAAAAATAAAATAAAATAAGAAATACTGGAAGAATAAAATACATATAACATTTGAAGAAATCGCATTATGGGTGCCACACAGCTGCATTCAATCAATTTGTCCCCCCCCCCCCAACTCGTTATCAGCATTTTCCTACCTGAGCTGTCCTACTTTCAACAAAAATTTAGCTAATCTCCCTCCCCTTTCTTTCTTTTTTTCTGCCAGCAAAGCCCACCATGACCATCTCCCTCTGTTCAATCCTGCAATGGAGAGTGGTATATACATTTTCCCTGCATTCTTCCGTATCTTTACATTCATTCAGTACATGTGTTCACGATTCCCCTCCTCATAAATAGGGCATATTCTCCGCTCATATTCGCCAGTGATCTTTATCATGTCCCTACTGAGCCACGCGGGCCTCTATATAGTGATTTAGTTCTTTTAGAGGTAGCCATGACAGTTTATTGCGTAAGAGTGTCACACGATCAGGTTTACGAGCTTTGAAGACGAAACGAACACAGACATTATGAACTCGTTGTAATCTGTCAATCTGTCCAGTATTCAAATTAGAGCACAGTGAAAGTAAGGCATAACACACACTTGAAAGAGATTCTTTTTGAGATTGACAGGTAGATCTTTTGCTACATGTTTTAATACGCGAATCAAAGAAAACATTTTATTACATATATGGGTTACCTGGTAGTGCCACTCTAGATCGAAGTTTAATAAATACTTAGGTTTTTTATCATTATGGGCGGCATACTTTTTTATTTATTTTACGTATTGCACGTTCACGTTCCTCGACTGTAGCCTGTGACTTAAGTGGATTGAGTTTTAGTCCAACTTTTCGTGTCCAAATGAAAATTGAGGTTAGATCTTCATTTACTACAGTCACGGCGTCGTGGGCAGAACGAGGGGAGGTTAGAAATTACCCCCGGAGATAAAGATTACCGTGAATGAGATAGAGAGATCCAGTAACGGTACTTTGCATCTAACTTAATTTAAATAACAGAAAACTCTCGGCCGAAGAAACTGTAGTAAGATTCTGGTGGGGAACAAATTAAGTTCCCTTTTAGTTAGCTCGTTAGAAGAAGTAAACGCATATTAATGTATTTATAGTTTGTTTGTAAAAGTACCGAAATATTTGGGAGAATTTTCTAAGCTACTTGTAAACACGTGTTCTTTCTGTAGGACAATGGATAAGTTAAACGAGGGATCCTAAAGTAATGCAAGTCCCAGAAAAAACTTGTCCCTGTATTACTTCATCTACTGCATTTTTACGTCTTGCAAAATGAAATTTCTAATACTGGGAATATATGATTGATTTTTTTTAAAAAAATAATTTTTTTAACTTCGTGTTTGACATACATAAGTCGACTTATTCTAGCTATTCTGAGTTTTAGACTTCATCTAATAATAACTACCACGCCATCACGATAGTTAATGTCGTAGCATTAACTATCTAATGAATGCATACTGTCGTGAGATTGAAAGGAAGAGACCCAAAATCAACATTCAAGTACATGACGATAACGTTAAATATTCGAGTTTGCATTTGCTAAAATGTAACTGTGTTCCTTATGTTGCCTTGTTCAAATAATTGATGAGTTTAATGCAACCGTTGCTCGATTTTCATGTACAATCTGTCGAATCACAAAGGCAGGCAGATTCCTGTTCCAGAAAGAGCAGAATGTGTGAGCTACAAGGCATTTAGCATGTCATTCTGCTGCTGGAAATAAACACAAAACAAAGAAAATACAAGTAGCTAACATATGCTATGTAAATTAAAGGCATATACAGGATGACCAGTAGAATATGATCTTCTTGTGAGACACTCATATGGAATTGAATAAAAATACTTTTATAAGGAACAATTAGCACAACGAATTTTATTAATCTGAAGTAATTTTTTTAAAAAAATCACATTTTTAATTGGGTTCTATGAAAGCTTAAACATCCGTTTAATTACCTCTGGAAGTTAACAATAACTCACTATAATTAACCGTGATCAATGTACTTATTTCAAGCTTTATATTTTTTTTTAACTGCATGATGGTCCGTGACCTATTGCAGTACACTTTACTTTTCAAGAATCCCTATAAAAATAATTTGATGTCGCCAGATCGGGCTGGCCAGGCAACATCAGCAAATTGAGAAATTGTGCATCCAGGAAACAGGATCCGCAGAGTGTTCATTGTTTCACGAGCGGTGTGAGCTGTGCAACCATCCTGCTGGAACGAAAACTCAGTTTTATCCATCTGAAAGTCCAGTGTTGCCAGCATTTCGGCACATTAAATTCTATCCTAAATTTTCTCTGAACGTAGAAGATTGACTTAGTTTCAATAAAGCTTGTAACAGAGAATGCCTGTTTTTCAGCCGTTCAATTATCCATACTGTTTTTCACTAAACGGGCAAATAAATTGCATATATATTAGGTTACATAGCAACCAATGTACCAACACTGTAACGTATACTTGTTAGAAACGGCAGCGTTCTAAAAATTGTCATATTCCACAGGGTGACTTGTGATTTTTAATAAATAAGTTCAGATTAATAAATTACACTGTGCTACTTGTTCCTTGGAAAAATATTTTTACTTAATTCTATACGAGTGTCGCAGAAGAAAGTTCTGAAAACCTTCGCATTTCATTGGGTCATGCTATATTAGCGCATCTGCTACTCTCACGTAACAATAATAACAAATCAGTTTTTTTTTTTTTTCAAAAGTTGATAGATGTACAAGCACGTTTTAGAAAAATAATTTTTATTATTTTATTATAAACATATTTTTAACATGCTTTCTCTTGCCTAAAACAATCTCACTCCAATGCAAAACCAAAATTTAATATGTCTAATAAAATTGTGAGTCTTGAAAATTCGATACCCGATATATGCAGATTATTTTTTTTTCGTGGACTTATAATGTATATTAATAATAATATTATTATTATTATTAACTAATATAATAAGTATATTCTTTTTGTATTTTATTTACGTTATATTATGATGATGATGATGCTGATGATGATGATGATTATTATTATTATTATTATTATTATTATTATTATTATTATTATTAAATTTTAGATGTAACAATATTTTTATTTTACACCTAAGCGTAAACATAATGTTATAATACCGAATTTTTGTTAGTTTATACACGGTAGGCATGGTTTTTTATTTATTTTATTATTTAGTCTATTTTAAACTTTTAATGTTATATGGTAATACCCATACAATAATATATTGCCTAACTCTTTATGTGTAGGATACAAAACAAACACTGTGATATCTTGAACTGTTTACGATACACTTAATACCGTCTCTTTTCAATTTAGATGCATCTAACTGATGCCTCTTGTAGGACGTCATTATAAAATTTATTACAGTTTTTGGAATTTCAAATCACTTTATTATATTTTAAACACTTTTTTTCTTTTCTTTGCTTGCCATATTGGTCTTAGGAACAATCTAGGATAAATGCATTCCTCGCTGTATGCTTTTTTTCCTGATATTATTATTCATATCCATCTTCATAGGAGAGACGGTCTGTGGTGCCTCAGTAGCAAAACGGGCGTTAAACACTAATCAAAAAAAAAAAAAAAATATCACAAGAGAGGCTGCATTAGTATTTTGCTCTGATGCAGGCACATTATGGTATTCTATTAATGATTTAGTATGTGAAATAACTCTCTGACCTTGAAAGGAAACTTCTTCTCAAGTACAATTAGAATAAAATATGGTTTATCAATGTTTGCAGATATGTTGGCAAGCTACAACTTTCAGCTAGTCCAAATTATTTTACTGATTAAACGTTTCTTTGTATACTATGTAAGAAAACAACACATACCGCCTCTTGTGTTAAGTGAGCGAGCTTACTAATAGAGCCAGTAACCAGTGGCGATTTGGTTAACGCAATAGTAGACATAAACGAGGAGTGGTGGGGGTGGTGGTGCTTTTTTTTCTTTTTCTTTGCAAGGGAAAAATCTTATAGACAACATTCTCTGAGAGGAGTGGGATTCCCATAAAAAACTGTAATAAAAAACCTGCTTGGAATCAAAAAAGGCTTCTTCTCGAAACCACCGGTCGGTATTACTTCAAGTAGTAGTGGTGGAATTTACAAAATATATTTGTTACAAGTCTAACTAATCCATGTCGCACGGTCCTGGAACCGTACGGGCTTTCCCAGTACACTGAAAATGTAAAAACCGTTATTTAACGATTAAAAGTATATATATCTGTGTGTGTGCGTGTGTGTGTGAACAAAATAATTAGAAAAAATATATCTAATAGTAGAAAAATTGTTTTAAACATATAAATAAAATATGCAAAAGAAAACAACTTTCACTTCATCACATATATGTGCAAATGTTCCCCCCCCCAAAAAAAAATATTGTGACTCAGTCCCCTTATCCCCGTTTCCAGTTGTCTGCCTTTTCCGATCTGAGTTGTCTTACTTTGTTTAAAAGTTTACTACTCCCTCCTCCTCCTTCCTATCTGCAAGCAAATCCAGCACTGCCACTGCTCTCTCCCGGTTAACAAGCGGGGCTAGTAGATATCTTTCTCCATTCTACCGTCCCCTTGCAGTAAGCCAGAATATGTTCCTAAACCTTAGCGAGCACAAGTAAATGTAAGAAACATAATTGTATAAATAATTACAATATTTCCTGCTACCGTGAGATCAGTGATACATTCCAAAATGTAGGTCAAGCAGCCATTTTGAGCAATTTTGTATCTAAAGTCAATCTGCAATAGGAATTACACTTTGTGACAGTGGGGAAATGGTGAAATTACAATATTTATATCTGGAAATGATAACAAAAATAAATATCCTTATAAAACTTGCTGCTTTTTTGCAATTTGTTCGCAATGTTCTCAACGCAAAGTAGTCTAATTTTAACACCTACAGTTATGCATGATTGATGCATTTATCAGCTACTTCCTTTCAAAGTAAGGGCAAGTAAAAGCGTCACACCTCTTGTTATCATAGACTCACATTTATCATTTTCAATTACACAATTGATTCTTTCCACCTCAACTAATAATGGAAGCAAGTCTTTGTCTTAGTAGCAGAAGATACCTCTGCGTGACGTAGTGCTGTTCTTTCTGCACTTACGAGAAGGTAATATGTCACTTTAGATTCAAGCCATGTTTGGGCTGTTATGTGGTCCCAGATACACATAAAAGAATACATGGGAGTGAAATATGGAGCCAAGACAAGGGACTGAATACCCACGGTGTTAAAGAAAGCATTTGCCGGGTGCGAGATATCGCCGTACTCTAACAAGGGTGACCAAAATAGACTAAGCGATACGTTTGGCGATGTCTTCCGTTACTACATGATCTAAAGTTAATGAAAACATTCTACTGGTAACTAGTTTTAGCTAAAATAGATATAAAATGCTCGCTGTTAGTTGAAACGAAACTCAAGGTATAGTAAAAGATAAACACTTCTAATTATTTTTTCTAAACCAGTCTTTAAGGTGTTAACACTTTTGGAATATTAGCAAATATTTCATATACTGGTAATTCAAAATAACTCTGACAACAAACTGATCATTTTCCAATGGAGAACACGTGCAGAAATGCAGTGGGGTGTCAAAGTGCGACAACGCTGCGGATGTGGTGATGAATATGATTCCACATTTTATCACGAAACCTCCACTAACCCAATTTTCTCGTGCATTTAACAGCAAAAGGAGAAATGCGATTTCTGAAAGCGAATTCTAGGAGTTGGGAGGGGCACATTGAGCTACAGTGCACTACGAGAGATGGGATGCTGGGAAGATGCAGTCTGCAGCAAAATAAATGTAATTAGATACTGGGTAGGAATAATTAAAGGACAAAAACAATTAAACAACATGCATTATCCAAAATGGTGGGCAGTGGCTATACAGCGGGAATTGTCTAACATCTGTTTAAGCAGAAGGTATTTGATGTAGTGTCAAAAGTCAGAAGACGCCTTTTTGAGAAAACCGACGGAAATAGAGGCACGATGCATGTAGGTGTCATCCTTGAATCTGTAGAGCGAAATTAAAACTAGATGGGGTATAGAGACCTATGTTATGAGACTAGATGTGAAACAGAGGTCGGGAATAGCATGACTTAGACTGGAAGGCTGGAAGACACGTAAGGTTGTTCACGAGGAAGGCAGGATTTGCCCATTATGCTCGGAACCAGAAGACTGGATGCATATTTTGGCTAAGTGTACACAGACAGAAGATGCTGTGATAAAATTTATCTCGGATTTATTTTTGAGTTTCAGTAGGGGAATGCTGGCATGTTGGGACTTAGTTGTAAATAGACCAAATTTGCCAAATGTAGGAATTTTCTTAAATGAAATATGTAGTTTTAGGGACAAGAAATTTCTACAAGCATTATACATAAATAATGCAAAGAATTTACATGAATAGCAGAACTATTGTATGTATGTATGTTTCATGTGTATGTGTGAGTGGGTTCTTGTTAATGTTATTTTCTTTTGTTGGAATTAATTTATTTTTCAAGAGTAGGAACGTTTTGCGATCCATACGATTGTGATGTGCGATATATGTCCCTAGTTTAATTGGAATAATACATACTGGTGCAAATGGGAACGAATTGTCTATTTCCAAGGCGTTACAGAGCGTTATTGGCAATGTGGAATTGGTACACACAGTCGAAGACTTGTGGTTATGTCCGAATTACGTCATCTACTGCATAGATTCTCTTCTTCCTCCAGCTCACACGTTAACTCTTAATCCGTATTGATTACTATGCTTTCTAGTTTTCTTCCGCCCTCATATGCAGGTTGTGCAAGTCACGATGCCGTGTCTGTAACATCAGCAGAGGACCTTATCGCAGGGTTTCATGAAATAACATCCTAAGATATTGAGAAAGGCAGGAATTTTAACAATGGAAACAAATTACCTACTCCAGCAATACTGGGTCAGGTCAGGTGAATGCACATTTCAGTGTTAAAACGAAAGTTAGCTGCCTGTATTAAATGGTAATGAACTTAACATTATATTTTTCTTTTCAGATGCTGCTGTCATTTCATTGTTTTTATTCTGAATACACAAAACCGACTGTGCTCAAATGCATTTTTATTTAAAATGCATTACAATAGGTCTTTTAAACGGTAAGTAAATTCAATGAATCTACAGCATATTTTTAATATTAATGAATAAATTCACATAGAGATTTTGCTTTCAGAAGTAGCCAGGCCTTTACTAAGTGCTAAACAATTTATTGATTTATAAATTTACAGATGACAGCATATTTAATTTAAAGTTTTACAGTTAATATATAAAGTTTATATCCAACGTTACAAGCTGTGCTCCAAAGAAATGTTGTAGCTTTTGTGACTGGTGATTAGCTCTGACCTTGACGATACCCCATACTCCTTTGCCAAGCAGTGTTATCTTATTTCAGTCGAGTTCCCCGCTTTCTTTGCTACTGTGTTATGAGTGTTCTGCGTTTATTGAGATGATCTATAATCAACAGCGTATTAACATAAAATTTAGCGTAAAACTTCGTAAATGCTTTATTGAGACTTATGAGGCGATGAAAGAAATTTATGGACATTACTTCATTTGTACGACGTCATCATAAGATCGATCAATGAAATGAAACAACATTTTGAATGTTGACCAATCACAGCCCAATATCGCAGTGAAATTAGCGTATAGTTTTATCAAATTCCAAGTCTATTTGTCTTCTGGTCAGTGTAGTCAACTCTATACACCCACTATAATTCCTGAGCATCATACAGATTAACCATGAACATCATTCTGCAATATTAAATAAGGTACGGAATTCTGTTTCCACATCTTCATCTGTTAATTCCCAAATGTCCTTGGTATCCAATGAAATTGCTGCTTCTTGATTCAAATTTGATGTGCATTAAATAATTGTACATTTAGCTAACCTAATGTGGTAATAGCTCAAACATTTCTTTTGGTATTCAGCCAAACAGTCAGAAATGGTTTTATAAATTATGTAACAACACCAGCCTAAGCAACCATAAAATTTAGTAAACACGTTGTTCAGAATTGTAAAATGTTATCTCTGTTTTGTTTTTCTCAGTTGGTATTAGTAAATCGAAGGTAGCTATTATGATAGTCAACTTTCGTTTGTTTCAATCTCACGGTTTCTGAATAGGTAGAACCGCCACGCGTGGTCGAGGTCGTTAAGGCGCGGACTCATGAGCGGGAGATCTGGGGTTCGAATCCCGCCAGGACTGTCCTCGACTGAGTTTTTTTCCAATGTTTTCCTTAATCCCCATAACCGGCAAATGCCGGGGAGGTACCCTAAACTTAAACCTGGAACATTTCCTTCCTTTAGAAAAAAACATCCTTTCACAATTTATCATTTCATTTCATGTATCATCAGTGTTCACCGTCTGTGGTGCCTCTGTAGTAAAAAGGGGCGTTAAACACCATTAAAAACTGAATAGGTAGATATTCAAAAGTATAACATTTTATTCATTTGTTAATATTCTGTGTGCAAATAACAATGTAACAAATTAACAGTAATAATAAAAGTAGATAAGGATAAAACACTTGGATAAAGTCACACTTGAAATTGCTATATTTGCTATAGTTGTTTAGGCCGTACTCAGTGCTAGTGCTATATGCGGTTTAAAAGTGTTCGGAAGTCCCTAGTTCATAACTGACGACGCCCATGCTACTAATAGGACCAGAACTAATGACATCATCCATTAAAACGGACGACTGACTCTCCGAGAAAGTGCCGAAGAGTTCAACAGTTCTGTGGGATGTGTCAAGAAATCCTGACGGATAAGCTCGACATGCATTCTGTTGCAGAAAAGTTTGTATTTTGGCTGTGGACATAAAAATAACAGACACCCGCGTCGCGATGTCAGGAGCTCTTGGATTGCGTTAATGAGGATGCAACTTTTATGAATGAATATTCTGTTATAAAACGTGGGTATATGGTTAATCATCGCAATAGGTTGGAAAACATTCACTAAGAACACATAAGAACTTATCAGGTCAGGCCAAACATGTGCTGTTAACAGTCTCAAACTGTGAATCTTTGGAACTATAAAGATGCCCTAGCAAAACGTGAGAAAGAAGAGGCCTGCTGTGTATAGAAAATGCATTAATCTTGCAACACGATGGTGATCCAGCGCATTCATGATTTTTTTCGCAACTTTTGCGCAAGAAACAAGATAACTGCTGCACCCACCCTCTATACTGTTCTTACTTAGCAGTTTTTTTTTTTTTTTTTTTTTTTTTTAAATTTCCAGAGCTGAAATTCACAATGAAAGGAGAAAGATTCGAATTGGTTGAGATAAAAAAAAAATCGCAGGTATACTTCTCTCAATCTCGAAAAACACTAATAGGGGAAGTGTATCAATATCAGGGGAGAATCCTCGAGGGAGACAAAGCTCAGTAAGATGCAGCGTAACCCCTATTGTTAAAGAAACAAGAAATCTGTTAATTTTTATACACATCTCGTATTGTAAATTTAAAAAAAATTGGTTGAAAGAATATGAATTACTTAAATTAATGAAATGATATCAAAAAATATATTTTCTCACTTCAGAAAAATATGCAGCCACTGATTTTTATATTCCTACCCTACCAACATTCTCTATCTCCATGTACACTGTCAGTAGCTTTCCATATATCATGATTTGTATGCCCATGCATTCAATTATTACGGAACCTGCCATAGCTCCGGAAAGCGTTTTTAGTCTCGCGAACTGTAATATAATCGATTTTTAGTTTCTTTCTACTTATGCTCATGTTTTCAGTTTGATAATTGGAAGAGTAGTATTTTTTAATTGTGTTTAACGCCCGTTTTTACTACTGAGACACTGCAGGCAATGAACACTGAAGATACATGAGATGAAATGATAAATTGGGAAAGAATTTTTTTATTAAGGAAGGAAACGTTCCAAATCTAAGTTTAGCGTACCTCCCCGGCATTTGCCATTATGAAGACTGAGGAAAACCTGAAAAAAACCTCAGTCAGGAAGTACGATCCTGGCGGGAATCGAACACCAGATCTCTGCTCAAGAGTTCGCGCCTTAAGTACCTCGGCTACCGTGGCGGTGGACGGGCAGTAGGGTAGGTTACTGAGTATATTTGGCTTCATATCTAAGGTAGTTTTTACTTTGCATACTAAAATTATTTGCAAATAAATTGATAAGAGGGCGAGCGAGAGAGAAACAAAAACATTACTAATTGTTCTTCATTTTTGCCACTGTAAATATAAATAATTATACAAATAACTTTCGAAACCACGCCGAGCTGTATTGTAGGTTGTGGCATTGTCCCAATAGCGATTAGATAGATATTCGCGGTACAGGAAGCAGGATAAATAGGTTCACAACTTGGCGCATGTCTTATCCAGCTGTAGTTCATCATTCCAAATGGAGTCCTTCTCGTCCCGTTTGTGTTTTACAACAGGACTGTTGTAAAGCACATGCGACACGTAATGGTGATGCTGAGATCCATCACAGGAAACCAGCTCAAAGAGAGAATCTGATAGCTAAACATCAGGCTTTTTGTGTCGGATTTTATACTATAATTCCTCCCAAGGCCGAATGAATTCTGTCTGGTTTGTAGGCAGACGAAACAGTCAGTGTTGGTAGCACACACTTGATGACTGCTCGCTTGCTCGCTTCTGCAGCATGGAGCAGGTAGGACAAGTGTTGCATTCTCAGGCTGATGTCTTCTGTCCAAGCATCTTCAAAAAATGAACTTCGAAGAGTACGTCGATCTCTGTGCTGCCGATTGTTTGGGCTGCCAAAGACATGGAAGTAATTAATTATATCCAGGAAAACAGCAGCGTTCCTACTTATTTATATAATAGGAATGGTGAATAAGATAAAACGCGGCACATTTTTTGAAAAATAATCTATAAACAAGAGGTAGTCATATCAGAACACGTGGTAGTCCCCTCGAATAAATTACATACCATGTCAATCATTTGCTAGGATTATTTTAGGCAGTTACAAATCAACTCCATGTGGAGTCCTAGACTTGGTTGCAATATTTTCTTCTACAATGCGATTAGCGATGCTTCCCTCCCCGGCGCGGGGTTTTTCCTAAGAGCTAGTCCCCACTCGTTTTTCCTCGACATGGAGGGGGTAACAAGTTTATTGACCTTGCTGACGGTCACAACACTACGAAAATGTCCTTAAAACTTAGCAATGCTATATCACATTTCCATGCAATAAGCTGCGTGCTGCACCGTATTAATACATGGCAGTATATTGCAAATGTTCATGCTGAACGTTTCACAATAATAAACGTGAATTGTCTCTCTCATCTTCACTATAGTTCAGATTTAGCTCCTTGTGACTCCTTTTCCCCAAATTGTATAAAAACCTTCTCGGAAAGAAATTTCTATTATCAGAAGCACTGGTGAAGGCTGTGGAACCAATTCTGAATGATCTGTCAAAATTTTGTCTTTGTGCACTTACAAAAACGCTGGGACAGGTGCATTGCATCCAAGGTATGACAAATTATGACCATTCTTTATGGAACACCCCTCGTACTTGCCTCAATTTCTCTTAATGTTTTTAATTGTTAGAGTGCAGCTCTCAAAGACTGCTGCTGGTAAGGTGTTCCAATCGTTGATAAGTTGTATTTAGGAACGAGCTTTTTCGGACGCCAATTCTCTGTTGTCTTCCTAATTTCCAGCGTTTTTGGTTGAATGATGATAAACATTATGAACAGAAATAACAATAATTCCTGTAATGATTCTCTAACGCAAATGAAACATACTTTTGCCCAGGGTTTGCCAAAATCACCGAATTATGCTTAAATAGACATTCTTGACGAGGTCTGTAATATTTCTGAACCATGAAGTTTCTACAAATGTTACAAAAGCTAATAGGCGAAGTACGACATCTTGTAGCTGTCTTGCAAACTAAAGAAAATACTTCAGAAAACTTCTCCAGAGGTGATAATGCTGAGAACCATACAGTTAAATAAGAGTACTCTCCCGTAAAGGTCTAGTCTAACTGAGATCAAAAGGAAAAACAAAGTATTTTTGGGCGCAAAGCATCAATGCATCATAAAAAGTCACAAATCCTAATTTTTGGAAGAGAGGCGTTGAATTATTATCAACATCATGAAAATAAAATTTAGTTTCCCAGTATATATTAATCACTGACTTTTAGAATGTAGAATTAAATATTATGCAAAAAAATGCATGCACTAATTCTTCCGTATTACTTGCATTAAACTTAAGTATGACCTATTAAAATGCAACCGTAATTTATGAATATAAAATGTTTAAATGTCTAATAATATAAAATATTACCCGTTATTTACTTATTGCGGAAAAATTGTGACTGATGGAATTTTAAAATTACTTTCCTTGAAAACGACATACCCGATATCTGTAAAAATTAGTGTTTATTTTTCAGACAATCTTTACATCCCACACCTGTGATTCTTAATTTGTATGAAAGCACCGGTCCTTCGTGAATATTATCATATATACATATTTTTGTTCTTAGTATGTACCTAAACTTAAGTAACTGCTTTAGCGTGATGTACCCTTATACAAGTTCTGCCTCTATCCACTTGATTCTGGAGTAGCGGCTGAGTTAGGGTTTTAGCCCAGTACTCTGCAGTACTGAGGTTTACCTCAGTAGACTTCTAGGTCGCCTCTGAAATTTATTACAGAGCACTTTCCTTTGTCAGGAAAGGGAGAACACACACGTAGAGATTTCTGCTTTCGTAGTTTATTGTTTACAATATCAGGTCATTCTATCAATTTTAAACATGCACGATATCTATTACAAACTCTATTAATTTTATGTACGGTCTTTTCTATTTAAAGTCACGTACAAAACTTGCAATAATTTTCTTATTTGCTTCTTATCCGTTTCACAAAGGTTATTAAGCAACTTACACATGTTATGCTTCTTGACTAAACATCCCAACAACACGAGAGTCATGGGGTCATAATAACACGCTGCTTTCAAATGGACGTTCATCCGTGAGAGCGCGGCCCGCGTAGCGTCTATATCTATAAATAACACCTCACTTCAAGCTCGTATATTTCTCATGCAAGATATAATTACAGTAACCTGCTAACTTTGTCATAGAAGAGCTTAGGCTACTATTTCTCAAACATTTTTACAAATATTTTCCTTTGTATTTGTTCTGACGCATGTAGGCTTTTTCGATAATCTGGTTTTTTCAAGTTCCTCTACAAATATAAATAGCATGCAGTAGGACATGGGTGTAGCATTGGCTATAATTCATTACTAATGACGAGAGATCATCTGTATGTGCTGTCGCGGAGTCTTGTTGAAAAACATCTATGTCTACATTCGATTTGCGATCACTTTTGGAAGAACTTTTTAAATAATGTTTAACTCCGATTTTCATTACAGAGACTTTACAGGCCTGTGATGGTACATGAGATGAAATGATATATCAAACGTCCATTAACAGTTAATCAACTCTGCTAGGGAATATTGTTGATGTTATTATTCAACATTTCACTGCCCGTTACTGTTAGTTGCTTAGATGCATAAAATGGACATTTGTATATTCCGATATAGGAATTCTACACATTTCGTTCACAAAATATTAGTGCGTGATTGACCAAGCCTCATTACTGAACGGTTTGCTTCTGTAGAGCGGTTATTTGAATTCTTTATTCTTAATTTCATGATTGTAACTAAGATGCAAAAGTCACAGTTGGTTTGATTGTTGTTATGTAAATACTTGACATTATTTGGAATTCCTGCTTTGTTTTAATAGTTACTGGAGTATAATTTCTTTGACTTAATATGTTGTCTTTTATTTTAATGGTGTTTCAAGTTAGCATAGACATAGTGTATTTCGTTTTATGCTCTTATTTTTTTAAGTAGCTATTTTCATATTGTTGAAAATGTCATTTTTTCCCCACACGAGTCGTTTGTTAGACAGGAAAGACTCCTCTAACAAGGTTTTGGTTCCCGCTACCTCCATAAATACGAACGTTTAATCTCCTGAAAAATTGCTTATTGCGTTTTTATATGTAAAAATGCAATATCTGTAGGGGATTTCTAATTTGCACCTGATATTTGTATTACGGTTATATAATAGCTAAGTTTATTGGGACAGAAAGTGTTAGAAGGGACTTCCTACCCATAAGAGTTATATACAGAATGACCCAATGGAGTAAGGCGGTTTTCAGAACCTTCTTGTGAGACAATCCTGCTGGAACCAGAACTGAGCATCATCATCATCGATCTGAAAATGCAGTGTTGACAGTATTTCTGTATATCGCTGCACATTGACGGTCACAGTACGGTTTTCTTCTTCAAAAAGTATGGAACGATGATTTCAGTTCAACAGCTGACAGATGTGATTGAGCTTTGTCTGACATAATCAGGTTGCCCAGAATATCTGGGTCGCAATTTAGCATTGCAAGGAACTGCCTACAGCAGGTTTACCACCGTCTTTAAGTCCATGCACAATTTCAATTTTGTATGGATGGAATTTTAGATCATTGTGAATGATAACAGCGAACACTTGTTCGCGACAGATTCAAAGCAATTGAATGAAAGGTGTTACGGGATGGATTTATTCCAAGAATTGGCACATTAAATCCTACCCTCAATCTTCTCTGAACATAGGAGATTAACTTAGATGTACTAAATCTTGTAACAGCGAATACACGTTTTTCAACCGTCCAACTATGCATAATGTTGTTTACCAAACGAGCGAATAAATTGCATGTTGGAAAGGTTACATAGCAACCAATACCATAACTATAACGGGAGCTCGCTGAAAACAGCAGACTTCTGAAAAGTACCCTATTCCATTGGGTCATTCTATGTATAAAAACTGCGAAACATGAAATAACACCAGAAAGACTTTGAACATAGTATATTGCTGCATAGAAAGCATACTTTATAATGGCATATACCGAGGGTGCCAAAAAGTTATACACACTTTCATTATAGATATCTATTTAATATATTTCAAAATTGAACTGAAAAACAACAGTAATGTGTAGTATGGTGTAGTGGTAAACAGATGTGACTCACATACATTATGATAGCGTTGTTATGTGAAAGGTAAATCAACAATAAACAAATGAAGCCGAGATTATCGTATGATGTTCTTTAAACAGATGTGACTCACATTACGTTATGCTAGCGTTGCTACGTAACAGGTAAATCAACAATGAACAAATGAAGCCAAGATTATCGTAAACCAGCGTTGAACAAATGAAGCCAAGATTATCGTATGCTACTCTGTAAACAGATGTGACTCACATTACACTATGCTGGCGTTGCTACAACAAAATGGAGTCAAGACTATCGTTTGAACAGAGGAAAGCAATTTTGAAGTTGTATTAGAAAACCGAGAAGTTCAAAGGCAATGGAGACGTGTGTACAGAACAGAACCGCCAACGCGGGTAACTATTCCGTCTTACCCGTCATCACAACTCTGTGAAAATGAGGAATTTGAGGACCACATTACCACCACGTGCGTAACCTGGTGACAATCTTCTAAGGCAGTGGATAGGACAAAGAGGTTCGATTGAGTTTCCACCGCGTTCTCCGAATCGAACTCCGTTGAACGGGACTCTTAAGGATGTTGTATACCGTACAAAACCAGCTACACTGGCAGCACTTCGGGAAGAAATTAAAACGGCATGTGCTGCAATCGATGAGGACACTCGCAAACGTTGCTCAATCAATAGTTGAACGTACTTGGAGGTGTATCGACGCCGATGGTGGGCATTTTCAGCAACTGTTGTAACTGTGAAAGTCTAAGATGATTAGTGCTCACCATTTTCTGTTTGTGTGAATTCAGTTTTGGTATGTTTACACAGTTTTTTCTTTGCCTGAGGTATGCATACATTTTTGGCACCCTCTGTGTATGCTTTTGTTGCATTGAATCTACCCATATACTTATGTTATTAAGCTATAATCCAGCTTATTAAAACGTTAATCTATTTTCTGTGCAGTATTGAGTATTTTCTTCACGTTTATCAGCCTTGTTTTACATTGCACTTTTATTTAACATTGGCATAGAGTAGAAAGAGCGCCTATGGATGGGAACACGTTCTAGAGCTGGGTAGCCCTGACTCACAATACTGCGGTAGAATGCGAATGCTACGAGAAAAGGTGTGGCGAGCGGAAGGGAGGGGGAATATCTTCCTAAAAAGAAATTCCATATATTAGAGAAGAAGCTGGGCTTTTAAAGAGGAAGTACTCTGCATGCGAGCTCCGTACTGAGATGGGGAAATATAAATGAAAAATCCGCGAATAATGCAATAAAAATTGTAGTCAGCTGACCTAAAATGGCTACGGTCTGAAGAGAGAGGGAAGCAGAACTTTGGTATTCAGGAATAGATTCATTTTCTTATGGCATATTTCATTCCATACATTAAACTATTTTTTTTTTCCACGAAATCTTAAGAGAAGGAAGCTAATGCGTAACTGCTAAGTTTTCTCCTACTCCTTAATGGATGTTTCGTTTTCTCTCTAGAAAAACAACATGCTAATGAGTCAAATAAATTAAATTTTATGCATTTTTAAAGTTATCCTCTTTACACTTTCCAAGGATTAATGGAAAGTAGTGGTGGGTATGTGTTTATTGTTTACCAGATACATAAATTAAATATTTATCCAGTGTATGAGTGTAGCCAGGCTATTGGTGCCGCTATTTGCACATAAGAAATGTTGACAAGGAAACAAAATTACATATATACAATCAAACACTGTCATTACTAAAATGTTTAGGAAACAAATCCCAGTGTCTTTGTCATGACGGAAAATATTATGAAAAAAATGAGCATCTTAAATGTATAATAACAGAGTGCTAAACAAGATACATAATCCATATGTACTATTATTATTATTATTATTATTATTATTATTATTATTATTATTATTATTATCCATTACAAAATTTAAACATGCCTCTTTTCGCCCTCACAAAGTTTTCGGAGAGAATCTGCGACCTCCAGCACTCTGTAGCTTCACATTCTGTAAGAATATGTACCCATTTGCCTTTTTACAACTCTAAGGCACATTCTTTCCCCTGTGTCATCTTTAATTTTCTGCGTTTTCCATCGAGAGAGGCGCAGCCAGACTATTGCAGTTCTGTCATTGCCTGTGTATATGCTTCCTTCCCCCATGACCCCTGTAATTCCAGCGATACTTTGTTAGAACTCTCAATTTTCCGCTGCCTGCCTATCAATATCAATTAATCTCCTCCTCCTACCTCCAAACATGTCTTCTATTTCTAACTCCCATCTGCAACACCCATCCCATTTCTATTCCTTCCAAAATACCTTTTTATCCATTTCCCAGGGGTTTCAATTGTCCCTGGTACCAAATTAATGCTAACTTTGTGTCTGCCCTCCGTATTAAATTTAACCGTTATTTGACAGCCATGATTTTAAAATATATTATGTCTCAAATACTGCCTAACTCTCTTCTCACCCCACAATTTGCCGTTCTCCTATCAATCCTTAGAATTCTTTTCAGAAAGTTAGTCTGAATTTGTTGTAGAGTTTCTGCTCACTGTCATCCCCTTTAAAATCAACATATGTTATATACAGGACAAGAATGTTAGGTTTTTCAACAGTTTTATGTTTGAAGGTGTTCAATTGCTGAATACTCAGCACAGAACCCAGCCTTTCTTATGGTGGATTAACGTTTATCTCGACTTATATTTTAATGATTTTTGGAACATACCACGTGTTTATTAATAAAATGTAAGGATAGTTATTTAATTCTTCTCTGGAACCTTTTATTTTTAAACCAAATGATCGTATTTTTGCATTATTAATATTTATTAATATTATTCTTAATATTCAGTTTTTTTTCTTCCAAAAATCGAGAATTTATGTTTGGACCTTAATCTAAATTATTGATTAAATTTTACTGTAGGAGACGAAGCGGAAATGCGAGACGTAAACGAATGTGTTCATTTGGGTCAACTGATTTCTGTAACTCGTAAAATGAAAGAAAGAAAAAGAAGATTAACGCTGCCACATGAGCTCATCCAACCGTAAACTGAAACTCAAGGCATTAAACACTTGCGTCTCGCCATTTCTGTTGTACGGGTTCCTCACAGACAGAAAACGTGTCAAAGTAAGAAGGGGCACAAAATTTGAGCGTAACGCAAAAGAACAATACATTCAATAAGCGGCTCCACAAAGTCGCAGCTTCAGAGCATATCGCACAACAGACAGCGGGAATAAATTAGGAAGGACATATGACGAGAAAACACCAACACACTTGGGTATATGTAGGGTGTCGCACATATGCACTTCACCGCCTCACTGCCATTCTGGGGCTGATATTTACACCTCACTGCGTTCCTGTTTAGAATTTGACTACTTTGCGCTCCTTTTACGTAATTGTTAGAGTTTGACACAGTAATTGTCGTCAATATCGTGGGCGTGTTGTGAGAGAAATGGTGCGGTTTTTAGTTGAACGCCAGTTACGTGGACCCCATGCTCTTCCTATGTTAACTCGCAGAATTGCAGACATTAGTTGCAGGATAATCCACATATTAGATATACCGCCACGGGTGGTCGAGGCCGTTAAGGCGCGGATTCGTGAGCGGGAGGTCTGGGGTTCGAATCACGGCAGGACCGTCCTCCCTGGCTGAGGATTTTTCCAGGATTTCCTCAGTCATAAATGGCAAATACCTAAGGAAGGAACGTTTCCTTCCTTAAAAATGTTTCCCGAATTTATAATTTCATCTCATGTATCATCAGTGTTCACTACCTGTGGTGCCTCAGTAGTAAAAACGGGGGTTAAATACTACTAAAAAAACATATTATGCATGAATAACCTCTTCACTCCAGAGAAGATAGGAATGTTGTGTGCAGAGTCAGGAATGAGCATTAAGGTCCAAATTTATCAATGAGACGATCAACAGCACCAGATGTCTGCAGAGTCGTAATATTCACAATGTGAAAAGGAGTACAGCGTCTTTCAACAAGATGATGCCATTGCCCACGCATCCAACCAGAGTATCAGCGAAGTGTTTCCCGAAAACAGGCGCGCAACAAAAACCTGTGACCTTCGCAATTGCTAGACGTAAATTTTTGTGATTTTCATTTATGGGGAGCGCTGAAAGGTAAAGTATATGCTAACAACCCTTGCTTGATAGACGAACTGAAAGAGAACATTACAAATGAGACAAATAACGTCTCTCCTCAAGAATTTCAACGTGTTAATCAGAACATAGTCGTAAGTGCACAGCGATGCCTGCATGTCCGAAGAGGACACTTCCAGCATTTGTTATAAACTGTTAACTCTCGTTATTATGCATTATTTACATAGAAGTAATACAATATAGTGACACATGCTTTTCACGTGAATGCAGTGAGACGATGAGGTGTGCCAGCTTTATTCGAAACCCTTAAGCACCATAGACGCAAGAAGGCTAGAGGCAGTGAAATACAAGATCGGCAGACTTTTAACAAATGAAAGCAAGCAAGATGGCTTGTAGCACAGAGAATTGAAAGGAAATACGACAGAATCTCTACTTCTAGACTATCATAAGTATCTCATCCATACATCCCATCATCCGATTGTTACACGAGCGGTTCTCTTTTACGGGGCTCTAGGTCTTTAAGGGACAGCGTAGGCTTATTCAGATATTCAAGAGATTTACTGTTGCACTTTCCTGATTCTGATTATTATAAGATCACATTCGGCACTCCTGAAGCATTTTCCCAAGATGGATGAGATTTGTAACTGAGTTCAGCTGAGCTACTGAGAATAATAAAGAAGTTACTGGCTTCCAGAAATACAAGGGTAGATGCATAAGATTCCAGCATCGCCGATAAGGATTGTTGCCTTCACAAAATCCTTATCTGGTGCCATACCTTATTCGTTACGTAAATAATTCTAATTTTAACTTCCGCTCCACTGTGTTCAGCAGTTCATATATAGTTGCACAAGGAAGGCTATGTGTAGAAGATTTGACATATTCAAAATGACGTTTCGAGCTGTTATTAAGTTCTTCTCAAAAGAAGGACTTACTCCAAATGAAATTAAACAGCGATTGGACGATGTATATGGGGAAGCATTCCCATCATATTCTACCGTAAAATAATGGGACAAACTTTGTCGAATGGGTCGAGAAAGCATTGAAGACGAAGAGTGTCCAGGTCGGCCCTTGGAGGTTCTCATTCCTGAAAACATCATCGCTCTTGTGAAAGGAGAAATTATGGAAGAGAGCTCAGAGCTACAGAAATAGCATCAAGGTTGGACATTTCTAAAACAACAGTCAGTCCTTCGAATTATTCATGAATATTTAAACATGAATAAGGTAGGTGCAAGATGGGTGCCTAGACTTCTTTCCTCAATCCAAAAGTAGCAACTAGTCGTGTGTTGTCAGGCATTTTTGGAGCTCTGCCGTGATAACGAAAGAGAAGTTCTGCAAACCATTGCTACAGGAGATGAAACTATGGTTCTCTACTATGATCTCTTGTCCAAAACAGAGACAATGGAGCGGTGTAAACCTGGCTAACACCGCCACTAAAGGCCAAGGTCATTCAGTCTACCAAGAAGATCATGGTCACAGTCTTTTGGGACTGTGAAGGAATACTCTTCATTGACTTCAAGGAGAGGAACTCCACAGTAAATGGGGAGTACTATGCTGGCCTACTGCACAGACTGCGTGCTTCCATCAAAGAGAAAAGGTGAGAAAGCTGAGTGGTAGTGTGCGCCTTCTTCACGACAACGCACCTGTGCACACAGTTCTTGTTGCAAAGGAAGCTGTGAAGAAATGTGGCTTCAAGGAGATCGACCATCCACCCTACAGCCCAGATCTAGCTCCCAGTGACTATTTTCTCTTCTCAAAACTCAAGAAGGATCTTCGAGGAAGGAAATTTAAGTGTGACGAGGAGGTAATGGATGCTGTTTATACTTATTTTGAAGACAAGATTTCTGACTATTTTAAGAGGGGAGTTCGAAATGTTATTTAAAAAATGTGAGAAATGCATTGCAATAAAGGGTTGCTATATTGAAAAGTGAAATATAGTTTTTGTATTTTTCATACCTAGAAATCTTTAGGCCGGAAACTTATGGACTACCCCGGCAATGCCGAGGTTTCGTTGTGCTCTAGGTATATGTCTGCTTGACTGCTGGTTGCATTTTTTATGTAGTTTTCGTGATTCACTTTTTGTGAAAGTTGTAAAAAAACTGATTAATCTATAGTTAATAATGTCATCTCTACTCTCTTTTTATCAAACAAGATTATTTTGCTTGTGACTAATATTTAAGAATTTCTAACCACATAGACCATCTGACACAAAATCACCAAATTATTTTATGCAGTATGTATCTTAAAGCTTGAGTTTATCGAAACAGTAACAACAATTGATGATTTGAAAACCATATCACGAAAAATCAATGGTAGTGACCAGAGTATATTGCATGAAACTACCAGAGGCATTGTACAATGGGCACTGTTGCGTCTACAGGAGGAAGGTCGTTTTCAACAAGGTAGTTTATAACTGGAAAGTAGGTTCTGGCTGCGATCAAACGGAAATGGTAACACCGGTTTTATATAAGTCAACCAATGTAGCCGATAAATTCGATCGCTTGAAGGAAGTGAATACGGAGTACTTTATATGATTAATTGAATAAACAATAGATCTTGCTCTTCGATATGCAACTGTGCTGATATCAGAAATAATTATAATAACCGCCTCAAAAGAGATGGTGCCACCATGTTGGACATAAAATACTTTTAATGGGGAAGAGGGTTTGCAAGCTGTGCGAGCGCACTAACGTCCAAACACCGGAAAACAGCAGAGGGCATCATGAACAAATTTATGGTGCGTTTTGACAAATCATAACCACCAGGGCCCACGTTATTGGAATGGAAGAAGAAACTTTTGCTACGGAAAGTGTTCTCGCCAGGCAGTGGAAGGCTGGTGTGATTCCTGCAGGACGGCGCGTCAACCCATTTAACTTTGAACGTCCGCAGATGTCAGAACGAAAATTTCGCAAATTGCTGAATTGGACATTGTCAGAACAATCTCATGCGTACAGCAAGGTCTGATCTCGACACTCCTGAATATACACTTTGAAATATTGTTAACGTAGAAATGCCGATACTGAAATGCTGAAAGAATGTGCAGCGTTGGAAATTGTCACAAAATCGGAAACGGAAACCTAAAAGGGTACGCTAAGAACATGAGGAACCATAGGAGGTGAGCTGTGCATAGTCGCATCATTTCACATTGAGTATTAGTAGGCTTTTTAGTCTCCACGTGTGGGGAAGTTCTGCAACTTGCATCTCAAGTGCTGCATTTGAAACGAACTGTCTCCTATGGTATTAACGCTGGATAATATTCACAATTTCGTTGCCGCTCGCTTAACAATAGAGTTCAACAGGAAGAAAACGTGGTGACAATAAACAGAATCGCTACATTTTAAACAGTAAAAAGCTACTTTTATTGTATGCTGCTAATGTAATTACAAATCTGTTGTTACCACCCCCCATAACAGAGCTTGTCAGCTACGATTTTTATGGCGTCATGCATGCATTTTAAAAAGACCTGTCTTGCAAAATTATTATTTATTTTCAGAGAAATGTAGTGTATGGTACAATATGCTTATGCAGTATTACCACATATATTTTTCATGGAACATGTTTCATCATGTTAGTAAAGTAAAATAAAATAATATTTTATCGTTAACGTAAACAACTAAATTGTGGCACGTTGTATGTTACAGTGCATTTCTGACGAGTTGGACACAATAGAAATACATGCTTTTATGGCGTTTCTCATACAAAGGGTGTTGGTTTTATGCCTGAGCAGATAAAATCGGTAAAGAGACATTACCCTCATTTTTATCCCGCTTGAATTTAAATAATACGTAATAGAAATTGTTATTAAAGAAGATTAAAATCAAAACTACTGTGAGTTTATTTAAATGAAGGCACATTAATTAATTTGAGTCTTTTAATGCATTACGAATATTTTGATATTAATTTACCCATGAAACTGATTTCAGGACGTCGTGTGTTGACAAATAAATAACTAAACAAATAAACAGCATATGAAAATGCACACTAATTTTACTTCTTTTTCTTCTTCGTGGTCTTCCTAAGGTTATATATTCAATTATTAAACGTTTTGCTCTACTAAAATAATGCCTTTTACTTTTTTTATGTCCAATGTTAATGATTTTGGATTTTTTATTTTCACATTATTTAAATATTTTACCATATCATTTTTTTGTTACTGTTGAATTTATCCGTTTTAATTAATGCTCTTGAGGTTGTCTTATTAACGTAATGCTTTCAGAGATTGAGATGAGAGTAATCTAAGGCAAGCAATTTGAGATAGAAAGTCTATAGTCTACCTGTGCAAATTTGAAATTTATAAAGGACTAATGAAGTTTCCATTCGAATGGTAGGGGTAGTGGTAGTGATAGAAGTAGACTTTATTATGGCGGGCTTATAAATGTAACTATCGCATGGGCCGTACATGATAACACCGTCCTTTTAACAATCAAAATATACAATACCTAAAAACGCTAACGTCAATTGCTATAATTAACTTTGTATTGATACCTACATGCATATGTACAAACTCATTGATATACTTGCATCACGCGTTTTCTATGAATAATTTCATATATATGTATACAAACTTACCCCTGAATCCCCCCCCCCCTCTTTACTTTTTCCTCTCTCTTTACTAGTCCTTCTCCCTAACTCCCCTCTCTTCTCTATAGCCATTAATATTCTTTGTTGGGTATTCGCTAGAAATATTCTCCAATTGTGTGTGTATCTCTCATGCACCAACACTTCCAGGCAGACGTTCAAACTTCTGTTTTAATTCATTACTGAAAATCTCTATTTCCCTGCATTCTGCCACAATACTCTTATGTATATAGGTATGACTTTCTCCGCACAGTAAGCCAATTCTTTCCTCGAAATAATTATTTTATTTCCTTTCCGAGCCCCTAACCTTAGCCATATAAGACCACTTCTTTTTTCTCTTTCACAGGTATCAAGATAATCACCTACCCCACAACTGATCTATTTCAGCCTGCAGTTTTAGTGTACCTTTTCCTAGCATTGTACCTCTGTATCCTGCCTATTTATATCTCGCAAACGCCCGTTAACTAATTTCCAGGTATTGTTCTCTCCGCTTAACCAAATCCATTGCTTTTGTCTAAGGCTTTCGTTACTTTTAATGCCCAACCCTATCCTACTCTACCCTTTCTTGTTTCCTCAGACAAACTGCTCGAAAAAGTGCTAGCTATTGGCATCAAGCACAAACACATTTTCATTATCAAGCTCTAATCTAGTTGTTTATTATAGTTCTTGTTATCACTTTTACTCATTAAAAAGAAACAAATGTCATTATGAAATAGATAAATAAATAAACCATCTGTTTCATACGAGCCAACCTACGACCTTCCAAGCCGCAGTCTGTCACTTATCCGTTAAATCAGTGAGGTGAATAATCAATATAGAGTGTCTAGACTAAACTACTAACACTGTTGTTCAGTGCCGTACTGTTCTATAATATTTCGACATTTTAGAGATTTTTAAATTATTAAATCTTGAAAATGCTGAAAATGGGCATATCTTCCATAGCGAAGCAGACGGTTTAAGGCAAATTTTGCCCAATTCGCTTTAATACTGACCTATCAGCAACTTCTTTCTATCCACGTAACCCCGTTACTTTCTTCTTGGATCAAGGTTTCTAACTAAAATAGTTTGTCTAAGACTCCTGCACAATCTATTAAATTATTGTGATGTAGTTCATTAACAGCTGTCTTATATGCCCAGTCCATTTTACTTTCATAGCTATTAAATAACTAACCACACTGAGTTCATAATTTATTTTTATTTTCAATATTTGTCCCTTTTTTATTAGCCCATAATTTTTTTCTTTATTCAATAATATTCGTATACCAGTTCCTAAATAGCAAGTTTCTTGCCATAATTATGATCGATATTATTATTTCAAGGTAGAAAAATCTGATATTACAAAATTTTGAATGGTAACTGTCTGCCACCGAGGCGGTTGATCAATCCTCGGGAAAAATTTCGCTATTACCGCAACCACCACAGTAAACGAAATGAAGTCGATGAACCGAAATATAATAGATGTTACTAGGAAGTAAGGTTAAAAAAGTAGAAAGAAAAGTTAAAGGAAAAGTGAAGTCATCCAATCGTTGCAATTTAATATAAAGACTATTAGGGAAAGTTTAGTGATTGGTGACTATTGTGGGATAGTTTCCATATCGTTCTAACAAATTTGTCATTTGGCACAGATGTAGCGAAGATCAGTGATACTGTCATTTACTTCAGATTTTGATATTAAAAAAAAAGTAATAAATAAGACTGAAACTAAAAAAGGGCAAAAGAACAAATTCTCTCGAGTATTTAAGCAGTCCGTTCTGATTATCAAAGGGAACATAACTGGAAGATATCAGAAGAGGAGTTTCAGAAACTTTGTTGGTTAAGTATACAATATGAACCGCTGAGGCGACAGCAAGTGCTGTAGACTTGAATAAGCATGCATACATATTTATTGATTTTAAGATATAGCCAAATACGACTGATTTCAGTAATATAATTACACTGGAAGTGTGATCACAAATAAATGAATAAACACACGTGACAGGGAAGAAATTAATTACACACAATTGAACGACACGATCTTTTTAGACCTAAACTGGTGTATTGGTGCGGTTTTGGGGAAATGGGGAAATAGAAATAAAGCATGAAGATAAATGAAAACGTAAATGATTGAGACAAGAACATCTGGGTTGACGCAACAGAAATGTCTGTCTTTCGAGAATTTTCAGGGACAGAGAGAAAAAGAGAGAGGGTGGAGGAAGGGGGAGATGGAGAGGGAGCGAGAGGCACAGAGAGAGATAAAGGTATTTTTTCTCCCTCCGGTACTCTACATTGGAATCCGTAAATCCCAACCCAAGAAATTAAATATTTAAATATAAAACTTAATTTTCCAGGTTTAAAACATATTTATCATTGTATTGCCCAAGGGAACTGAATTAGATAACTTTTACGGACTTTTTAACATTCCGTTCGTTAATTTGGAGCTACCGTCAGTAATGCAGGAAATGAACTAATAAATGAAAGGGAAGGGGGAATAGATGGGATGAACGTTGTTTGATACATTGGGGGACATAGTGCGTTCAATTTAAAAGAAGACCCATCATGGAAAGTAAAGATACAATTTTATTTTTATTTGTAATAAATTAATAAGACCGTACTGCAAACTTGTGATTTATTAGCGAATTCCCAAGGAATTGCAACCGTACCCGTAAAAGATCAACTTTATTTTTGGTGAATTTGGAAAGACTGTAAGCTATTGCGCCTGTACTAATAGAATTCGTTTTTAATAATCTTTCCAAATCTCCATATATATTTGTTTTTTCTCAACGAAACTCGGCGTATAACCATCAATTAACAAACGATTCGTCGAGTTCGTTATACAGCAAAATTAGACCATTACGGACGTGGGTTAGCCTAAAGCAATTTAAAAAAAAAATGAAGAAAAAAAAAACGCTCTAGCGGCAGAAATGTGTGCAATATATCTCAACGAAACTCTATGTAGTTCTTTAAAATAAATTGATACTATTTTTTTTTCCTGAAAATCACGGCAATCGAGCAATTGAAAAATAGTGGGGGTTGAAGTGAAATTTCTAAATCGCTCTAGCGGCCGCAATTTTAAATGTTTTTAAAGCAAATTCGGTATTTTCAATTGATGTAAAATAATAAAAATAGTTTCTGAAAATCAGTGAAATCAAACTATTAGGAAAGAGAGGGCTACCTGAAACCCAAAACTTAAAAATCGCCATTATAGCATTAATATTTGCTTTTTAACAACGAAATTCTAAATATACAAATAAAATAAAATAAGAAAAATAGTTTTCGAAAATTAGGAAAATAGGACCATTAGGAGTAGGGGTATGTATAATTGAAAATCGAACTTTAATTAGCGTCATTTCTTCGGAATTCGCCAAAAGTTTTTGCATTTAATTTTTTCTCTATTGTTTTAAAATAAACGGACAAATGTATTCGGCATTTAATTGTATTTATAACGATGCGTACGTTTTATATTTAACAAAAGCGTAAGTCAAATCAAACTATTAGGACAGAAGGGGTTTATCTGAAACCCAAAACTTAAAAATCGCAAAAAAAGCTGTCCCTGGTAATGAACATGACAAGAAATCCATTATTCAAATTATGGCCTGTTCATTGTCTACTTTTCAAGCCGAAAATATTATCACCGTAGACAACAAAATATATACCAATAGGGCAAACAAGATCTTTTTCTATTCGGAAATAGCAATATTTCCCAAAGTACCTCAACGGTTTTGGTGGAGCTATGTGGGGTTTTCCAGTTGTGGCATAACCAAATTGAATTTTTGGTTTCCAAAGTGAAAATCAGCGATGAATACTCTCAGAGAAAAATCCTACAATATATCTACGGTACTTGTACTATATTTGACGATAAACTCTGGGTTTTCCAGCAAGTTTCGATTCCTACACAAGAGCAGGAAAACTTTAGAACGATTCAATACAATTTATCTTCTTCCTCTTCATCTTTTCCAGCATTTTCTTAGACTACAGGTTTTGTAACCAATTAGAGATGCAGATTTCCTCTTTTCATCATCGCAGTTTGGAAAGCAATAGATATTTGATCAAGGCAGCGACCACGATTTCTATTTATATCCTACTTGCCGCCGCAAAGTACTGGATTCCAAGACGTTGCGAATGTATTTAAAATGGAAGTCACATTGAAAAAGTTTTATAGAATAGATACTGTTACTTAAAAAAAAAACATTAATTTCATGTTGTCCCCTTCTTCGTATTTAGATCAATTCAAAAAAAAAAAAAAAAAAAAAAAAACAAGTCGGTCACGAAGGAGCTGCGTAAACTAAGCGAATTTCCCAGCAACTTGAATAACTTATAATAAAAGTAATATAAAACCCAAATGTCTTTATTAATTAATGAAATGAAATAAGTTATGACATTACAGTGTGGTATTCGGGGTACAAAATTAAAATTCTTGTAATTTATAAGCATCACAAAAGAAAAATCACATTATTAATTTTATTATTATTATTATTATTATTATTATTATTATTATTATTATTATTATTACTGAGAAAAAACCACAAAAATAACGGTATAATATTAATTGAATGAAATTGTTGACAACGCTATACAGTGTGAGTATTTTTGAACATTTTTAAATGTAACCATATTTATAAACCGAGCCGGTTGGTATTATTTTATATTCACTAAAACAGAAAAATAACAAAAGGTCGAGTTACATTGTGTATTTAAGTTATTCATATGTTTCAATAAAACAAAAACACTATTTAAAACCAATTAAAATTTACTATGCAGATATACACAATAAACAATAAACAATCGAACGTCTCATGGATTTTCATTGGCTTTGAAATTTAATTTAAAAGTTATTATTGTAAAATATTTAATGCAAACGTTTTCCGAATGTTATTTCAGAGCGCTCTTGCGTACAAATATATTTTTCAAACAAATATGAGGTTAATATTTCACATTTTCTGTCTTCACGGCCATGCCTTTGTTAAATATAAAATATATGCATCATTATAAATTCAATTTATATGCTGAATTAAAACATTATTTTAAAACAAAAGAGAGAACATTAAATTCAAGAGCGCTTTTTTAAATTTCGATCATCAAATATACCCCAACTCCTAACGATCCGATTTCCATAAATTTCATAAACTATTTATCTTACTTTATTTAAATGGTATACCGAATTTTGTCGTGAAGAAACAAATATTGGCCCCGTTGAAACAATTTTTAAGATTTTGGTTTCGGATAAACCCTTCTTCCTAATTACCCGATTTCCCTTATTTTCAGAAAAATAGTTTTCTTATTTTATTTAAAAGATATATATATTGAGTTTCGTTGCAAATAAACTTTGGTACCTTTAGAATACTTTTAAATACTGGGTTTCAGGTAAACCCCCACTCCTAATAATCTGATTTCACTGATTCTCAGTGAAACTGTCTTTTTTTATTTCAATAGTATATACAGAGTTTTGTCGATAAAAAACAAAAATTGCTACCACTAAAGCGAATTTCGCTGTAACCTCCACGCTTTAAATTACGGTTTTCAGCTATATATCAACTCCTAACGGTTCGATTTCCCTAATTTTCAGAAACTAATTTTCTTATTTTATTTAAGTAGTATATACCGAATTGTTTTCTGGAAAAAAAAAAACATTGGTGCCACTGGAGCGATTTTTAATTTTTTTATTTCAAGTAAACTCGCTCCTAATGACCCGATTTCCCTGATTTTCAGAATATATTTTTATTATTTTATTTAAATGGTATATACCTACTTTCGTTGCGAAAAAGCAAATATTAGTGCCGCTAGAGCGATTTTTAAATGCTGTTCCTAATAATCTGATTTCACTCATTTTCATAAACTATTTTTCCTACTTTATTTCAATGGCAGACACAGAGTTCTTTTTAAAAAAATTCAAAATTGCGGCCCTGCTAAAGCGATTTTTTTTTCATTTTGCTCTAACCCCCACTCATTTTTCAGGTGTACCCTTATTGCAATTGCCCAATTGCGCTGATTTTCAGGAAACTTTTTATTAATTTATTTTAAAAAATACTACCCAGTTTGTTGAGAAAAAACAAACATTGAGGCCGCTAGGGATTTTATTATTATTATTATTATTATTATTATTATTATTATTATTATTATTATTATTGTTATTATTACATTTCGTTTTAGGTTAGCGAACTCCAATCGTTTGTTCATTGATGGTCATGTGCCCAGTTTCGTTGAAATAAGAAGAAAAACAAAAATACTACCGCTAGAGTGTTAACACTCACACACACACACACACACACTCTCTCTCTCTCTCTCTCTTTCTTTCTCTCTCTCTTTCATTGTGTTTTTCATACCTATTAGGCAGGATCGATGGAAGTTTGAAGAAAAGCTTCAAAAATCGTTTCGTGTGTACAACCGCAATTGGGAATCCGATAATACCAGAGGTTTTTTAGATATAGAAATGGTTCATATTCCTAGCAAATCCTATGGAGTATTCCGTTGTCTTTATAGACCCAAAAGCATAGACTTTTACACCCGTTGTTTAGTTGAGCTCTTACGTATGCTTTTGTTTTTCACGAATTATAATATTTTTCATAAGACTTTTATTTTGAAATAATTTCACATTAGCAACATATATTCTTCGAATACGTTTCATCTTTAACTCATTCTATAAAAACAGCAGCAACATACGTCAGAAACACGCTTGTCAAAGTACGGTCCTCTTTTAAACTAAACGCACTGTATAAATTGTAAATAAAGGTTTGTAATAACCAGTCTATAACCTTCAGTCAAGCTAAAAGGTTCTTAGGAGCTCTTTTACACAAAGTTAAGAAATAAAAATGGTTTAAAATATCATTATTTGCAATACTGAAACAGTAACCAAAAGAATGCAATGTCGCAGCTTTTCCGTTGAAAGGTGGAGTAACTGTTAACATTTATTCACGGCACGCCCCTAACAAAGCACTGTGGCCCGCCCCGCCTGGTACAGCGAAATCAGGTTCCCTTTCCAGCTTAACTTTCTACAGTATACACCTGTGACCGAATTGGGGTTTCGCCCCGTTCGATTTTCGAATGTGCAAAACCACCCTTTGAAGTAGCAGCCGAGGCGTGTTTTGTTTCCATTGCGTGTATTCTGATCACTTGCTTCAGAGAGGATTAAATGTGCAGTGCAATCAAACGGTTCTAACAAAACATTTTGGCATATAGTCTCATAAAAAACAAATTTTAGCATATAATACACACATATAATTTGTGATAAAGTGAGTTGTTACAAAATTTCATTTTTTGACATTTCTCAAAAACAAATTATACACATTACCAATAATATACACATTAACAATAATTTCTGCATTAAATTGAGTAATGTTTATTTTAGTATATAGCCTAGAAGTGTCTTTTAGTAGTTGAAAAGATATCTGCGTGGATTAAGAAAACTCCTGGTTTTGAAACTATTCATTTCAAAACTACTCTGTTGGCCATTAAAACTGCAACGCCCATAAAAAACACTTTAGCCGATCTCACATTTTCTTAAAAGGAATGAATATAAGTCCTTGAAAATAAAAGTGTCTTAAAAAAATTATGCTCGTGTTGAGTGAAATGCATCCACAGAGAAACGAGTGTGATATCATTGGATCAAGGTAAGAGGAACACAGAAGCCTGGAGAATCCCAAAGGTCAGAAAAACTAACACAAAGAGACATATATTTTCTACATGGCTATTGTAAACCACACAATGTGTTGCATTTTTAATGACCAACATTACATATACTTTTCCAGCCAATTGAGCTAGAGGTTCTGATTTTTATTATTCCCTCTAGGAATATTTGCTTTTTCTGTTGCTATTGTAACACTTAGGGCGTAAACTAGGGGAGCGTACAGGTATAATTAAAAATGTTACTGTCAATGCTACTTCTTTTATTGTATTTCAGTTATAAGTTGTACACATTAAGGTTTCCTTAATTGCTGAAGGCTTACGTTAGTACATAGTGATTTGATAGCTAAAAGTCAGACCATTGAGTCCGACAGGGCCCTTACCTTAGGGGTAATGCCGCGAAGAGCCGAGGGTGCAGAGCTGCCAGCAGCAATACAGTGTGAAGAAGAGGTATGTTTTAAGGCTCTGCTATCTCCTAATACACTTTCACAACTCCTGGGGGGGGGGGTATTTACGTTTTGTTGTAATGTCCACAATCAACGCCCTAGGTTTGAATTATAGTGACCAATGAAAAAGCAACATGATTCTGCTTGTTGCTAAGCGGATATTGCGTCACGGTAAAGTACTGTAAGTCGTCAACGAAAGTGGTAAACCAAATGGATTTAAATAAGCTGGCACTTTCAGGTTCAACTAAGATGTGTAAAAGTATAAAATATTCAAGCAAATAAAATGAACTGTTCTCATAATAATTTTGACTACTTACTAAATGAATGCACCCCTCGGCCATACATGTGCACTATTATGACGAGAATAGTGTGACTATGGCGTAGGAATGCGTTAGGTTCCAGGTTGGAGCTATGAGTGAGTTTTAAAAACTGTTTTCTTACGTCGCAATTTTCTCAAAACTACTTTTTCTTACATGTATGTATATTTAGAAAGAAAAAACTAGTGAATTTATTGGGTTAAACCTTTTAGAAACTTTTCTAACAAGCTACTTAAGCAGAATTATTAAGAAGTAATGAGACTGGAGCTTTATTTGGACATACAAATCACTAATAAGTGGGAAACACAGACTCCGTTGCCCTGAAGGTAGAGATTTTTTTTTTTTTTTTTTGAGTAGTGTTTAACGCCCGTTTTTACTACTGGGGCATCACAAGCGGTGTGAAGGTAGAGATGACAAAAGGAAACATCGATGGAGTTTGACTTTTAAACTCTTTCGGAAACAATACAGGAATACGAGACAGAATGAAGCATACACTGAGTTAATCTAAAAAGCAAAAGATAAAACGTTAAGACCTACATAGCAGATGCCAAATCGTAACAGGCAGCAGCAGATCATCGGTCATCCAGAAGAAAGAAAGGAAATAAAAAATGCAATATTCCGAAAAGAAAAGCGAACTTGAGATTATACACGCGCCGCAGGAAAGCTGAAAGCGTCTTGGGACATGAGCGGTCAGAATACAGAACAAGAAGACAGGACATTGGAATAAAAAAATAAATGGAGGCGTGAGACATTGTGTTCGTGTGAATGGCTTACATGCAAAGAAAGAAAAGTTTAAAGTAGCCACAGATAAAGATATAATTAGCTATACAAATGAAAACGGATAATGGGCATTAAGGAATGTGTACGATCTTGCCTTTAGGGGACAGAAATAAAACTTTCGGATTTGGAGTCCCCTTTATGTAATGAAAATACTTAATAATAACTTAATAAATAATTTCACTTACACGAATAGGTAGTTACTGTGTTCTGATGCTGCAGACACGAGCGACTGGCCATGTCTTGTGGTTTATAAAACAACACGCAGGGGTTGTCACCTTGTACCCATGCCTCAAAACTAGTTTCATCATTTTGTAGCCTGACGGATGAGGAACACACATCATAGCATCGTTCAATATTATATAAATCCTGTCTGATTAATAAATGAGTTTTTTTCTAATCTAGCACCTAACACCGAATCTCTAATTTTGTTCAGTTGACTTGAAAAGGAACTTTGTTTGTAATGTCTGCAGCTATTCTGTCCCTTTCTTTTTCTGATAGTCCCAAGTCACTTAACTCATGTTGATGGTCAGCATGAGTTAGTGACTAGACATTTTCCATCTTCGGCTTGCCCGACTCGTATCTTTGCGGGACATATGCCACTGATTTTTATTGCTTCCTTGCAATTTTAAGTGTCTAACACCTTTACTTTAAGGGAAAAAAAATTGCCTGAACAATGACACACATAATAACGACTTGCAATGTTGTCAGAAGCAATGCGCATTTTTACAAACTTCGACCCCGTTGTCTGCTCAATTTCTTGCTTCCAAATTTTAAAATTGTCAAAGGATAAGAAAATAAGTTTTTTCGATTTTGCTTTTTTGTACTGATTCTAAATTCTCAAATAAAAGAAACTTCATTGTTTCTTCATGACTACATAAGCTGTACGTCATTATTTGCTTTCTAGCTGAACCCTCACCATGGCAAAATCATTGCTGGCGTTTGAAATAGCGTGCATCATTTAAATTCTTGTTGCACATTTCACAGTGATAGGCGTATATTGCTGTTCGCAACTCCAAACAACCGCCACGGGAGGCCGAGGTCGTTAAGGCGCGGACTCGTGAGCAAGAGGTCTGGGTTCGAAGCCCGCCAGGACCGTCCTCCCTGACTGGGTTTTTTTCCAGGTTCTTCTCAGTCCTCATAACTGGCAAATGCCGAGAAGGTACCCTAAACTTAGGCCTGGAACGTTTCCTTCCTTAAAAAACATATCCTTTTCCAATATTTAATTTCATTTATCACCAGTGTCCACCGCCTGTGGTGCCTCAGTAGTAAAAACGGGCGTTAAACACTACCAAAAAAAAAAAAAAAAACTCCTAACCAACACCAAAGACCGATATATATATATATATATATATCGTTGCCGTTTAGAGGAACGTCGGTTTTCTTCGCTGTCCTCCGCTGCCCTGCGTGACTTTCCCAGTAGCTAAGTGTAAGATCAAGTACCTATAATGCATACGTTGCAATTTTACTTTCATTTTATGTACTGTAAATGCTTAAATGAAAGAAAATTGACTGTTGTTTAATGAATACATAAGCTGCACGTCATTGTTTTCTTCTGAAGTGGGAAATAAGAGCCTAATGTTGAAGCGTTATATGCAGTGAGATTGGGGTTCTACATTAACAATGTATGACGTGGAATTGTTAAGAATGCGACTTACTTTCGGTTTGTTAAGTTAAGTTAGCCAAACAATGAGAAGTATATGCCATATTGTATCTCCTTTTCCAATCCCCCTTCGGGAACAGCTGCGTCGTCTTTCTGGTTCCCGGTAGATTCTAATGTTATTTTGTTAGCTGGATATTTTCAGAGTTATTATCTGGGGCGAAAGGGTTGAAGAATGAAATCACATCGGTTGTTGAACAATATGTGAGGTTTACTGTTGTCCTCGATAAGTACAATTCTTGGAATGAGAGGTTGATTGTGTATGTATTTCTCCTCTAGTAAAATTACTAATTATGACGACGTTTCTAAGTCTGTTGAAAAGTATAGCAATATTCAATTTTAGTTTAACTTTACGATTCTCGCGTATTTATTCCCTAATACTTTCACAAATTTTCAAGACGTGTGATTTTCCATTTAACTATACGCGCTTTAATTAATATGAGGTAATTATGTATGCGAACTGAACTCGAACTCGTGTCTTCCAATAATTGACGAAGATGCCTTACTGTTGAATACGTGAACGACTTTTCACGAAGATGTTTGAGTTTGTAAAATTCTTTAATCTTGTACTGATATATATGTCGGTCTCACGTTTCCAGACATCATTGTTGGCGTTGTTAGGTGCTTGCCATTTGTCACTTTTCCTAACTTTATGTTGCTGTTATCTCTGATTGGTCTATTCATAATTTTCAATCGTTACGTTTAAGTTTGTGTGTATGTACATACACGCCAACAAACAAGTTTTAAATACACTTTGTTGGTATACCTATAATTTACAAACATATATGAAAGTAACCTATGAATCCAATAAAATTAAAACTTGTATTAATTATGTGCTCCTGGAATTTGAATGGTGCACTTTCCGTTTCACTTCGCACCACAGATTGCAAATTTAGGTTAGGTTAGCCTAAGTTTAAAAATATCCCAAATTATATTGTTAAATGAAGGCGTATGCCTTTTCCCGTCTCACTTATTTAAAAGAACACACATATTTGCAAATTTTGGTTAGATTCGTTTAGGTTAGGTTAGATTAGCTTTAGTTAAACAAGATTCTGAACCTTATATTGTAAAAAGAAGCGCATGCTTTTTCCGGTGTCCATTATCTTTATAGTGCTACATTACAGTTTGCCATTTAATATCGTTGTATATTAAATGTTATTAAGCATTAAAATGTACCCAAAATTAATTTTGGCGTACTATTGTTTATATCTGTGCGTTACGATTGTTCTATCCGCCTGTAATTGTTGCACACTCTTGGGCTCTGCTCTCTACGTTGCTGGAGGAGGCGTGACTGCAGCCCAATGAACCTCGGTTTTAGTTTTCGTTACAGACAGGACAAATTCACTCCAGCTCCAGTTTCGAGTCACTTCCGAGTGGTAGGGGAGAAGGCCGAGGGTAGTGACTTGCACAGTAATACTTGTATTTAGGTAATACGGCATGCTAACGCAAGGGCTTGATAGCTCAGATGGTTAGAGCTTTATGCTATATGTGTAAAGGTAGTGGGTTGTAACTCTCAAGTCCTGAAGTTTTTTTTTTCTTTTGGAGTTAAGGAAGATTTGATACCATTACAATGATATACGCGCTAACATTACACCACGCACGCAATGAGCTATAAGTTAATATTTACGATTTTTTTCTGCTGGAATCGAAGGAAATTTGCCACCATTACAGTGATTTTACCCGCTCCTATCAATTTATTTTTACGAAAAGGAGGCGAGCGTAGGCCGTCAGGTCGTAGCGAGCCGCAGCAAACCACTGGGTTCATTGGTTTATAGGTTTTACCTGAGGTTAGCATTAAGGTTAGTGTGTGTGTGTGTGTGTGTGTATATATATGAATTAATTGTTAATTACAATAAGACAATGGGTAGTATAAAGTGAATAACTCGATTTTGTAATAAGGAACAGCATATTGCACCCAGATAGTTATGGATGACAACGCATACGTTTAACAAAAAATTAATACATGCAACATGTACTTCGCGACTGCGGAGCTCGGCTCTCTCCGCTGTCGTTCATGACTGGAGCTTCTGCTTTTGTCCTGCCTGTAAGGTGTTGCAAGTGCTGTAGGAACACTTGCAACACCACACAGGCTGATCACTAGCTCAGTTTGCAGTGCAAGTAGAGGAATGTAACCACTTTTGGCTTTTAATATAAAATCATTGTGCTTTTTCATTACATCAAGAAATTTTCATGCAAAATGTCTCTTATTTTGAAAGCTATAAACCAAGTGCTAGTGAAGTATAATAAACTTTATTTCGCTCTCTCAGATAATACCCCGTTTCCTAACAGTAAACAATATGTTCACTTAATACACCTATGACTCTTTGGAATGCAGCTAATGTTTTTTTTTTTTTTTTTTGAAACTAGGCTAAAATTAGGAGGATGTCGAAAGCTGCATATGCTGAGCACAATAGCTGTGGCATTATCAATCTACATGCACGCACAAGTAGGCTTAGAATAATGAAAATACCACTCCACCCCATTTGTACATTACATACAGGGCGCGGGTTAAGCGGCTTGTGCGGGTTAGCACATACATAAGCCTGGGCTCTAAGAGGCGACTTCCCCATTTCATTTTCATTGTTTGATGATATGGAATTAATCTACATGGTGATATTGACTGCAAAAATTAACGTTTATGTATATGCAATATCCTGCAACCTTCGCACCTACTCTTATTTATCTCTGACCTCTTCAAGTTTTTCCTACCACAGCGAAGTGCCTGAAAAACTCTCGATGGCATGCAGTTGACCATAAAACTTCAATAGCAGCATCATAAATATGTTTTTACCTATAGCATTTATACACAGAGAAATCCATTAAAACTGCAGGGTCACAAATGATTTTCGTTTGAAGATGATTCATTCAAACATTAATTTAAGAGATAAATAGAACTATTTAATTCAGATTTTTTCATTGCTTACTGCCTCCGACAGTCATTAACGTTTTAGATTATTGTGTTATTATTCTTTAAGCTTTTAATGTCCTTGCCAATTAATATACGTTTAGGAACGTAAATGGAATGCATTAATGATATTGCAAATGAATGTTATTCCATTGCAACCTTGTGTTAGCTACATGTAGGTTTCAAAGTGAGATAAGTTCACTGCCGAAAGCAATTTCTCTCAACAGGATAAAGATTCGCCAATTACTTCATCAGTATCCCAACCGCTGTGGTAGAAGTTTTACGAAGTGTTTCACTCGCTCTCGGCCTCCGATTTTCTCTTAAGCAGTGCAATCAGTTTGTTATCCCCGTAGTGTTTTGCCTATAGGTTAGCCGGCTCTCGGTCTCTGTGATTAGCGCGAGAATAAACCTATAAAACAAACCTATCACACAATTTAAGAGGCTTATTACTTACCAAATTATTAAATGAGGTGTTGAAACTACCAGGCTTCACTCCTCAAATAGTTTTGACATCTCTTTAGGAATTTATTCATCACTCGCTGTAGTTCATTTTGAGAAATGCAGACAATTTCCTGACGAATATTATCTTTGAGTTCTTGTATGGTGTGCAGGTTCGTCTTGTACATGACGTTTTTTTTTTTTTTAATGTACCCCAGAGATAATAATCGAAGGATTTTAGATCGGTGGATCGAGGGGCACTTCAAAAACTTACTAATAATTCTTTATTGGTAACACATTATCAATTGCTTCCATGAAATTATTCGCAGTGTGAGCAGTGGCAGAGTCCTGTTGAAAAAATACGTGACCACGCCCCTTATCCGTTAATTCTCTGAAAAAAGGTTAGTATGGTATTCAAACAAGTAACAATCAACTGTTTGCTGAAATAAAAAGGTTCTATGATTCTTTCACCACTGAGTTAACAAATAAAGACACGTTGTGCCGTTGTAAAAACACGAGACATAATTCAATTTATGTATACTGTCGAATTAAGAAACGAATGACACAACACATACTAGAGAACAGCTACGACTGCAGCAGTCAGCAAGGTCAACAAGTAAGCAAACAGGTTTGTTACTTCCTCCATGGCGCGGATAACGAGTGGAGGCTCGCTCATAGGAAAAACCTCCGCTGATTGCACAGTATAAAGTAAGCAAAAATATCTATGGTTCAAACAAGATATTTTTTTTCGAAATGATATCTTTAGTATTATATATAATTACTATTGCAATCGAGAATTTTCTGCCAGCCTAATGGAAGATTATGAATTCTATTGTGATGGAACTCGATAGGGTGGGAAGCAAAAAATGCACTTAGTGGAGCTTCCATATGGGCAAAGATTTGGAATTGCAATCATCTGGGGTGATTATCAAAAGAAAAGAAAACACCATAATCTGATGCTGCAATATCTGGAGAATATGAAGGGTGCACTAGAATTTCACAAACAAGTCGAAAAAGGTTTCGCGAGCCACCTTAATTGTGTGTGGTTTTGCATTGCCATACTAAAGAATTGCCTGATCCAGAGAGCAGGCTGCTTGGTGTTTAGCTTTTCATGCACACGTTCCAGCTGGTCAGAGTACACAAAGACCTTGAGTCGGTTGCCAGCAGCTCTCGATGCACAATTCATGAAACGGAGAATAGGCTTCTATTGGTGTAGTGGTGGTTTCGGTTGTTTGGGTATAGATGACGATTTATTGAAGTGTTTTAGTGAATCTGCTTCTCATTAAAAGTCAGCAGCTTATCAAAATCCTTCTGCTGACATGACAATAATGCAATACAGGTATCAGTTCATGACATTGTGATGAGTTATTGTCAATTGGTGCACCCAAATGACCGAAGATTATGTTATCCATTGTTGTTTGTCTTCCTTCCGTAGTTCATCCTGGCGGGGTTCGTTGCCTTCCTAGAAATTGAGAACCGTTCATTCACAGCATTAACTCTTAAGGTCTGCAATTGTGACACGATTTACCTTCCAGCATTTCTCCATAAGAAATTTGCGTGCTAAAATTAGGCATTATTGGGGACTAAATGCTTTAGAAATGTCATAATTCAGCTTTGCTGACTTTAGAAGTGTGCCAAGTAGTATCATTCCACTAAGTTGCTCGTCGTCTAATTGATTCTCAAAATCATGTTACATTCCACGTTGCATGGAAGAGAGGGAATCACTGCGTACCGGTGCATACTGTACTGTACGTACTGTATTTCTTGTAACGTAAATGCATCACACCACTGTCTACGTTACTCGGACTAGTACATACTGTACTGTACGTACTCTATTTCTTGTAACGTAAATGCATCACACCACTGCCTTCGTTACTCGGACTAGTGCATACTGTATTGTACGTACTGTATTTCTTGTAACGTAAATGCATCACGCACTGCCTTCCTTGCTCGGACTAGTGCATACTGTACGTACTGTATTTCTTGTAACGCAAATGTATCACACCACTGCCTTCGGACTAGACAGTAGCGCCGACACTCGTATTCTTTAGTAACTATGTTTCTCTTACAATAAGAAATTTTCAATAAATCTCGTCTATTGTTCAGTAAATCTCGCTTGAACGTAATAACAAGAAATTAGGAACCGAATATGACAAACATACGACAGATTGTAAAGAGTAATTTTAAATATCTTATTTACTTTTTTTCTGAAAAATATACTAGGTTATAAATTTATGTAACTTCTTATAGTATATTTTCTGCAACATAGGACTGGATTTGTAAGCAAGTCTATTGACTTCTATCCTTTTTGAACAAAATATATTTTCTTAACTTTAGCTATTAATGAACGTAATTCCATTTTGTTTCAAGTAAGATATCATAAGTAATTTGTCTTTATAAATATATTTTTGTGAGGATTTTAGCACGCACTTTCTTTAGACAGGAAGAATACAGGTGCATCCTTATGGCTGTTACCTTCTTTTTACCTCATATCGTAATGCTGGGACCCATTTTTGGTTCATAATGCAATAGGATCCAAGAACCTTTAGAAAATGGTGGAGAAGCATATGATAGTCCTCTTTAATGTTTTAATTTTATGTCAAATTTATAAATTCTCTAAAATCATATAATAAATGTGACTCTAAAAAGCCTGTTCATATCCCCCTCTCCTAAATTCCACAAAAAATGTTATGTTAACTTACACAGGATTTCTCAATTGCCTAATTTTTCCTTCTGGATAAGTTTTTTTTTTAAAAATAGGTACTTCACCTCTGACCTATACCCGCTTTTGTCAAAACTGAATTATTTATCTGTCATGATTTATTTTAAAATGCACATATAGACTCTGCTAAACCATTTATCAAATGACATGCTCTATCCCTTGATAACGAAATTCGATTTTGTTTGTAGCAAAGGTCCCAGGCTACCTATATATCAATAAGCCTTCGTTTGTGCAACATCATAATATTAATTGCAAGTTGAAATAACGAAACAGTGAAAATGTATTTAAAGCGTTGTAAGCTGATGCCATGGACTTATATAAGGTTTAAAAGTAAACTCTAAGAACACGTTTTACTGTTATTTGACTTATTTTATATGTGGGTAATATTCTACTCATATCCATGATTTATAAAACATCAAACGTGTTTTAAATGTCCTTTGATTTTACTAGAAGAAAGGACTTGTCCACTGCGGTGCTGTAGGGATAAATGTTTTCACTCATGCTGCTGACCTGGATTTGAATTCCAGGGTCAACATGGCCGAGGGTTTTCTTCAGCCCTTGGGAAGAATGTAAAGTAGTTTTAATGCTTTGTGTCTCTGATTTCATTTGCGAGGTCGCTAATTCATGAACTCACTTATCTTATTATTTGAAGGCAAAGTTTATGGGAATTAAGTATTTTAAAAAATAGCTCCATTGCTCATTCATAATTTGTGGTCGTACTTTCGTATTGAACAAATTTGATACACTCTTCCTGTTGCCAAACACCATTAATGGAATAGATACCTGAAAAATTAAACAAATAAATACCAATAGGTTATTTCAAAATTTGTAATATTTTTTCTCCTTATTCTTTGTCTTACTACATATCTTCCTTCTTTCATCATTGATAACTGCGTTGCTTAACATAACTGAGGAGATTGAGAGTCTATGAATGCGGGCGAACTGAGCGTCCTAATTTTATAGAGCGTTTGACTCGGTTAGTATAAATAAATTACTTTAAAAATTGTCACTTCATTTATACGAGAACTCGATCCAATGGTTTCACTTCTATCTCTACAGCCGACTACTGTGTGTTGCATTCGCTTATCGTCTTGAGGTCAGTAGAGTGTAGAGTGCCACAAGGGTCAGTGTGTGAACCAATGTTATTTTATATTTATATAAATGTTTCCACTAGCTATATCCAGCATTGCAGATACGCTATATATATGCTGACCACCTACGGCTGTTTATGTACTCACGGCCAGTCATCTACTCATCAAAACCATAGCTAAATTTAACAAAGACCTAGACTCAGTATTAACATGGGCTAAACAAAACGGCCGAGTTAAATCCGAGAAAATCGCAGATATAATTGGTTATTAAAAAAATTTAATCTATTCATGTGACCGCCACAGGTGGCCCAGGTCATTTAAGATGTGGACGCGTGAGCGGGAGGTCTGGAGTTTGATTCCCACCAGGACCGTCCTCCCTTACTGAGGGTTTTCCCAGGTTTTCCTCAGTCCTTATGCCGGGAAGGTACCCTTAACTTAGGCCTGGAGCGTTTCCTCCCTTATAAAAAAAACCCCTTTCCCAATTTATCATTTTATCTCACGTATCATCAGTGTCCACCGCCTGTGGTGCCTCAGTAGTAAAAACGGGTGCTAAACACTATTATAAAATCTGTTCCAGTGAAACTTAATGAAACAAAAATATGAATAAAATAGTTTGTAAAAAATCTTAATTGACAAATTCGAATAAAAGAAACGTGTGTTCAATACTTCCATTCCTTGAAACGGCTGAAACATTTTCTCGCATTCAATTTACCGCCACGGGTGGCCGAGGTCGTTAAGGTGCGGACTCATGAGCGGGAGGTCTGGGGTTCTAATCCCGCTCAGGATCATATAACTCCAGCTATTGACTTGTTATCCCGACATCGACTGGGTGCTAGAAGGAAGTTGCATTTTTTTATTCTTCTGCGTCGAATTCTATGCACCTCATCTCCGTACTAGCATTCGATCCATTTTCACTCCTGATCTATTCTTGCTATACCCTTACACCGAACGTTTCACTTTTCATTTTTCACAGCTTTCACTGTTCTTTTCTGGAACTCTCTGCCATGTCATATCAAGGACTGCCGGTCACAAGGACAATTTTATTTAGAATATTGCTTGAAGATTATTTATTTGGAGGAGGCAGCTTTTAACAAGTACTATGCTCAAATTGTTGATGCCATTAGCTGCATTGTATGCGTAATGTATATCGAATCATAATTGTACCCGGTTAAGTGGCTGTAAAATAAATTAGTCTATTATTATACTACAATTAAAATTCCATATTATGTTGTTTTAATCCTTATCCGTTTTTTGTTAATATTTTGGACAATATCCTCCGCGGTATTTTCTTTGCCGAAGTCATTCGTATTGTTGTGTTTTATGTCATCTACTATGGGGTACCTAAAATTAAAGCAGTGTTTATAATTTTATTTTCTTCAAAATACTAGTTCGATTAATAGCAGGTTAATAAACGATTTGCTTTTTAACTGCCTTGTTTCTTAACCATGTGTTATACTTCTAGCATACCAGGTGTCCCAAAATTAGCCTGGCAAACTTTGGGATAGGATAGATGATCGTTTTAAAGCACTTTTGGTTAAGAAACTCATGGGTTTTTCGTCTCAGTGTAATAAGGTTAGTCTAATCCATATTTTGATAATTTTACATCAAGAGGTTAGGGTAATCCGGTATGTGAGAATAATTAATGCAGCATTCATTTGACCCAAGAATATACGATAACAGAGCAAAAAAAAATGCAACAAACTCTTACGGAAGTATTAAATTAAGATTTCTCAAACAAATGGGTACATTATTCTCATCTCAAAGCAGATGCTGGAACACAGGACTATTTATTTCCAGACAAAGCTCGCATACTCTGTCCAACTCTCTGATTTTATGAGCTGCGCTAGCTATGCAGGCTACAAGATCTTGTGTGGAATCAACAGAAGTTTCATAAACAAAGAATTTCATGTGCCCCTAAAAGTAGAAATCAAGAGGATTAAAGTCAGGCGAGCGCGCCCACCCCGACCTATCCAGTGATTGCCCTAAGTAACAATGTTTTCCTTTGCGTTCCGAAATTGCTTATTGGACAAATTTCGGGAGTGAACGTTAAAAAGCTAATTCGATATTGGCTGAATAGTGTATAGCTAAGAATAATCCTGTTAAGATTTGTACACCAAGTTTTTCGCCGATTTCATATATTTTTTTAACTATTAAAACTCTTATGATAATGTTTATAAATAAACCCGAAACCACGTATTTGTGTCTACTGCAGTTTGGAGCAAAGAAATATTCCTAGAGAGGCATACATTGTTACCTGAGCCAAAGACACTAAAGGTGCTTTGTTTATAAATCACAAACACAAATTAGCAGTTGTAGTACCAGTTGTACTAGTACTAGTAGTTGTAGTTGTACTAGTAGTAGCAGATTTTTATTGTGACAGGTTTACAAACAAACAAATAATTACAACTGTCGTATAAGTCATACGGCCGTACATGCTAATACCGTCATATTAATAGTCAATAATAATAGTAAAAATAACAGTAACCTAATTCTTGTGATTTAATTTGTATACATAGACACGTACATACAAACCTACATGCATAACAAACACACCAATATACTTACATCACGTGCTTTCTATGAATAATTTCACATACAATGCGTAAAACCCTTACTCCTTAGCCCCCTTTCCCTTTAATCCCCCGCTATTCCCTACTCTACCTGCACTATAGTCAATAATCTTCTTTGTCGGGTCTTCGCTAGAAATATTTCCGATTTGTGTGTCTATAATGCACTAACACGTAACAGCCATGCATTCAAACTTCTGTTGCGTTTCAGAAATTTTAGTAGCAAATATATGTATGTGATTATCAAAATGTAAGCACTTACATCTATAGGGCAACGATCTATACAAAGACTAAGTACTTTTCTTTGGAAATTCTTTCTTCAGCAATGATGAGGCTAATCAACCGAGGACTTGCCTATTGGAAAACCGGCTATGTTTATGTTCTTGAAACAGCGTATGTTATATACACCAATAGAGCATAGTTTGGCTCAATCCTCTTAAGAAATCAAGCACAAGAATGAAAAAGAGAAGCGTGGCGCCAAGAGAGGTGATCGTTGCCAACTTTTCAAGTGAAAACCCGCAGGAACTTTGTAACGGAAACAGACGCTTGAGCAATGTTTTCCGGTTATGTTCAGAACCAAGCACTTTCCTGCCTAAAAACAAACTAAGTTTTCTTCTGGGTTTCAATATATAAAGGAATTCTCTACCCTATACGTTTTATTTTGCTTACTGATTTAACTCTCTCTGCCTTTCAGCAAATGTTCAAATCAGACACCCATAGTTCAAGTTAGTCTAAAGTTTCGATTGGTAAATCTATCATTATTGTCAGAATCAACTCATAAATGTTCTTACTTTCAGCTATAGTACATAAGAAGAACGCATTCAATCCCAAAACACTTCATCGTGACAAAACCGTGGGGAACTGAATGAACTTACCAATGCAAGAACAGGACACAAAAATAAACTTTCTCCTTAGTACATTGTTGAACAGTATTTATTATCTCTAACCTAGCAAATCTTTGAATGCAATCTCTGCACCAACCTAAATTAGTTACTATTTATTCGAGAATCTTGTTTTTATAGCTCTCGCATTCCAGGAAGGACGAAAGTGCATATAGATGTGGATGGTTCTTTTATGGTGAAGTAGTTATTGGTGGGAAGATGCGGGGGGTTAATTTTGATAATTGCCCCACGTTGGAGGGTCAAGGTTTGAAGGGGTTATAGGTGGCGGGGAGAATGGTGATAGGAGTTTGATTGTTTATGACCCAGCTCACCACTCAATAACTCTTCACGTCGATCTCAGGGATGTAGCTGGTTTTCGGGACCTGGTAGTGCCGGGTTGAGTGAAGGGAATTAAAGGTATATGTTATCGTCCAGAGAGAACACATTATCTGCAGGTTGACGTCGTTTATTTAACAAAGAGTGCATCCCATGGCGTTTCTGTTCGGACAGGAGTAACGAGACGTCTGGCAGACCGCGGAGCTGTACTGTTTGACTAGCAGTGTGATTGCTGACCGCTCGGAAGACTTGTCGAGCTGAAGTGACGCTCGAACATGGTGTTCCTATGACATCTGAACGCTGAATACTTGTAGGACCAAGATGACGAGAACAGACCAGAGTTCGCAGAGTAACGGAGTAGACGAACCAGAAAGACCTCGAAAGGGCGATTTCACGTCCTTAAATACCCCAATATAGCACGGCTTTACCACGTGATGCAGGGACGCTCTATTTTCCCGCCACTATGGCTTTAGACATCCTCATAGGTTAGCTGTGACTTCATGCCACTCTCATATTATTGGCCAGTTTGATTATTTGAACTTAACCACTCGTTGATTCGTCCAGCGTCTAATTTCAAGTTTTAGTGAACGTTACAGATCAACGGCCTTAGCGGTATCATAGCGTTGTTCTTTTCTAGCATACCTGGCCGGGGCGAACACCCGTCCTCCTAATGAACAATAGAGGGAATTTGCTCCATTGTCTGCCAAAACGGTCTCTCTGCTGTCCGAGCAAAATTCCTGCTTTTCTAGACATTCCTACCAACAGAACCCTTCACTTAAAGCTAGCTGAAATAAAAGATATATTCTAATAAAATTTTCGCGATTGATGGGGTACCAAATACTGTATCAATGGTTGATTGTATGACATACGATTTCAATTGCTAAATTTAGTTTTCGATATGTCAATAGAAATTAACAACCATAAATACACTAATGGCCATTAAAATTGCAACACATTGTCCGTGTTCATAATAGTCATGCGGAAATTATCTCTGCCTTCTCGTTCGGCCGTTTGACGGAGTCGTTGTGATCCTTTACGTTTGTGTCCTCGCATTCTCGGCATGCCACAAATCTCCCTGAATCACATTCAGACACCTTCTGCATATTTTCGGTGAGTGATACTTGTTTTTCTGAGAAAGGGCAGGATCGGTTTAACCAAAACCATCTACATGCTGCAGACCCTAATACAAACCAAAGATGGCCGCATAGGTTTGTTGTAAGTCAATATATATTATGTAATAATTTTTTAAAAATTCTATATTAAGTTATTCATTTTCAACCAATAAACGTGTAAAAATACTGAGCAACTTATTTTACAAAGGATAATACAGAAAACCGTTTTAAAATAAAAAAAAATATGTAAATATTTTCTTTTAACTTAATACCAATTTTAGGTAAATATAACCTGTACTCTTTAGCAAGATTGTGAGTGTGTATTATTTATTTCCTATCAATAAAAGTGTATAAATATAGAAAAATTATAAGTGTGCAAAGAAAATATGGAAAATATTGTTAAAATAAACAAATGTACAAACATTTTCTAACTAAATATGTGCCAACACCAGGTAAACATAGCCTGGACTCTTATGCAAGATTTTGTATATAGTATATGTGTTTTCATTTCCTATCAATAAATATATAAATATTAAACATTGCCTACAAAGGAAAACATAAAATCTATTAAAATTAATAAATTTGTAAATCGTATTCTAATGAAATACCAGCTTTAGATAAACATAACCGGATAAGATTTTATGTATATGTATATAATCTTAAATAGAATTATGTTTATAATTTGTGTATATATACACACAAATAAAACCAATGAGAATTATTTAGCACTTTAGTATGCTATGTAATAAAGAATATTTATTTTAATCTTACTGTAAGAGAAGGAATATCAGTGCATAGCTCGTCTTTTATTTTAATAAAAAGAATATAATCTTCCTTCAAAAGTAAACCAGTCGACATAATTTTCAGAATCTCACGTTTAAAACTCTCAAAATAAGAAATGATATCGTCCTCACACCACTTTTTAAAATACTCTTGTCTAGTTAGTAAACCTGCAGAGCGAAATGGTGGGTTTTTATCTTTAGTGAGCTTATTATTTATTTTTCATTTCATTTATTTACGGACGCTCTTTAACATCTCAGGTCAACAACGTCCCATTCCATTCAGGGCGTGAAACGGCCGACTAATTTTGCTCAGAGGCCTCTTCTTTCAGGCTTGAGGTTCTTTTTCGTGCCGTAAATGTACGACACGGGACCCACGGCTTTACTTCCCTTCCGAAGGAAGCCATACTTAGGATTTTTACGCCAGAAAATATTCATCGATCCTGGCCGGGTTTGAACCCAGATCTTGGGTTTAGAAGGCAAATTTGGTTACCACTACACCACCAGAACCAACTCAGGGAGCTTAACAGTGTGATAGATGTCTGATTAGGGAATGTTCTGGGATAAGAATTGTATCTAAGTTTTGGTTTCTTTCGAGAAACAGCAATCGACTCATTATCCAACTCTCAAACAATAAACTTGTCTTCAGAACATTTTATACACAGTACGGAATCATCTGTCACTACAAAAGTATCACGATAGATAAATCTACCCCTCAGTACTTTGTCTTTAGGAAACTTAAATGCTGAGGTGTCTTAGCACATAGTTAGATTTACATTCCGGAACAGAACACGAACGACCCATTCTTATAACGCACACCTATATTGAAGGCTGACGCGATAGATTTAAAAACTTAAAGCTATGCGAATTCCGCCACATTCAAGTAAAAACTAAACTCTGTGTACCTCACACAACCACACGTTTACCTACTACAACCCAATGCGGAGTCATTTAATTCAGTCTGGATAGTTGCATTAAATACAAATGAAGAATATATATGGTCCATTTGAGTGAAGCGTTCTTAGGAATCACCCAGAGTCTGCTAATGTGTAGATAGTCTTGGTTTAACGCGTCTCTTATGGATGTTGCAATTTTAATGACCAGCATTGTATATAAAAATTTAATGGAATATTTTTAATCTTCAACTTGAAGATAAATGCTTAAACCATAAATTCATTCGAGTAATATATACTTAATTTAAAATAAAAATTAAGTAAGCTTCAATTTAATTTTTTAAGTATATTAAACTGATAAGACCAACACAAAATAATCACTGACTTAAAGAGTATTAATATACAAAATTCCCTTTCAAATCTTGTCTATATAAGCAACCCATGCTGGAAGAATTCGTTGAAAAAAAAAACTCCAATAAGGAGCCTAGGCAACAGCAAACCAGGCTTAAAGCCTATACAAAATTAAATGAAAACTTTATTGCAAGACAATGCTAATTAAAAAAAAATATATAGCTACAGTAAATAATTAATTAGTAACCCAAGTCCCAGATTTCATAAAAATGAGATAAACAAAATCAGAAGCCATCTCTTCAGAAAGAGATTTGGTCATGTTTAACTGTGATGTCGCCATTTTGGGGAAACATTTACAACTAGCTATGGAGAATCAGATATCTACCTTGGAACGAGAGGGCAGTGGCAGTGTTGGACCTAGCTAGCAAATAGCAAAGAGGAGGAGTGAATAACTCTAAATTTTTGAACAAAGCGAGACAGTTCAGATCAGAAGAGGCAGACAACCGGAAAAGGGGGGGGTGACTAGGGGAACATGAGGTAATATTTTTGCAATTATTTGCATATATAACATACATACCATTTGTCTCTTAAGAGTTAAATTATGATTTGTGCAATTTCAAGTATTTGACTAGAGTTTTGGGAAAACACGTTCAGTCCGAGGACTTGTGCAAAATGAATGAGCTAGATATGTAAAAAATGTATTTTTATTTAAATATACTGCTACTACTAATAGAAGTACTACACTTTCAGTTTTAGGAAAGGAAGCTTGTGATTAAGTGTTTTAATAGTGTTCAATGTCCGTTTTAAGTGCTGAGGTGTCACAGGCGGTGGACACGGATGATGCATGAGATGAAATGATAAACTGTGAAAGAAATTTTTTTTTAAAGAAGAAATCGTACCAGGCCTCAGTTTAGGGTACCTCCCCGGCATTTGCCATTTATGAGGGCTGAGGAAAACCTGAAAGAAACTTCAGTCAGGGAGCACGGTCCTTGTGGAAATGAAATCAAAACCCAGATCTCTCGCTCTTTAACGACCTCGGCCATCCGTGGCGGTATGATTAAGTGTGAAAGCACCATAGTAATCCAAAGTAATATGAGATAAAGCTATGTATTTGTGGTGATCTACATATTTATTTATTTAAAAATTGGACGTTTCCATGATCTTTTATATTTTTTCTGAAGTGGACTGAAAACTAAAAATTGCTAGTATCCAAACATCATTTCTCATCTATGTGTATTGTATTCAAAAATATGCAATTATATGTGTGTTTCTCTAACAAGTAATTCATTTAAAGAAGAGCTATAACTTCAAAACACTCTCAAGGGTGGATAGTCCTTGTGTTCTTTCCCTCGTATTATTTAATAAATTAATTCATTTATTGTTTACCAAAATGAGAGAGATATTTTATAGAGCAAATATATACAAAATTATTGATGCTTAACGTAGTAAATGATCTAGAACTGTAGGGAAAATAGTTGTGGCATATTTTTAAAACTTTGTACAAAGTTGAAATAGTTTTACTAGTTTCAAAATGTATATGAAAATAAACAAGGAAATGAAAACATAACAGAATTTGAGAATATAAAACGAAATAAAAAAATCACAATTTTGATTCCTGTTAATAGCACTGGGTGCATATATGTGCTAAAAGTAGTAAAAAATATTTTTGTTTGTTTAATTTTAACGCCATAAATCCTTGAAACGATTTAAAATTATATAGTGTAATAAAATTTTCATTTGACAGAAGTAAATACTGATATAAATAAAAGCGAACCAGAAAGGGCGGGGGGAGAGAAAGAGAGCATTCAGCACCAAATGGAAGTTCAACGGTTAGTAAGGCCTTTTGTGCATTCCTCGTGCTAGGCAAGTGACAATTGAATCCTGATACTCTCGTGAAAGGAAGAGTTAGTTAGCACCGTGCTACACAAAGCTCGCTGAAAAGTGTAGTAATTCTTTTTAACTTGTCGTGCAGTTGGCCCCTCGCCAGCATCAGCAGCAGGTAGCTTGTAAAATACCTCCTGGCGAACTGTATCCACCGTCCATTTAGCTGCTGCGCAGAATCTCTAAATACCTCAACATTCTTTGTGATAAAGTTAGAGCCGTTCTTCATGATTGTAAATTAATAATGGGCTTCGGAAGGTCAACTCTTTTATTTCTGTAATAAAAATCTCTGCGCAGTGCTTGAGAATTAGCAATAAATGGGTGCTTTAATTATGGTAAAATACAAGAGAATGTGCACCATTCTTTACAAGCACAGCAGATGTCGCCGCAAGACCAGTTAATTACAGCATAAAGAGAGGATTTTAAATGCATTGGAAGCCTTGATGTTAATTTTAAAACGAGACTATTCTTAATGAATATAATAGGAATCTATCATTAATTGCTTAACGAAGCCAGTAAATGTCTGAGTTAAATTTCAGTGAGAAATATTACGGAATAAAGTTATGTATCAAGTTTATAGTGTGCAGTTATTGCCTACATCCAAAACTTAATATGAAATAATATCACGAAATAATCTAAGAGTCTGATAATGTAGAATGATTGCAGGAGTACCAATAGATACAAAATAAGAGTCCTCCCTTCCAAAATAAAATAAATGACTGGGAAACTTAGATTGTAAAAATACTGTGTTAGTCAAAACATCTGCGTTTTTAATAAAATCAATACTTCATAAGTACTGAACCATTCTTAGTTCATTTTACACAACAGTAGAAATAAATTTTAGATTTTTTTATAATATTTTCAATAAACATAATTCGATACTTTGACCTTCAGAGGGTGTTTTGTGCATATAGTGGCTCCAGCAGCGAAGAAGGCATTTTCTGTGCTGGAATTCCATGCAATAATCGCAGTTTAACATCTCAGGTCACCGGCGTCCCATTCAATTCAGGGCGTGAAACGCCCCATAAATTTTGCTCAGAGGTCTCGTTTTAGATTTACATGCCGTAAATCTACGACGATCGTTAATGGACAGACCCCGCCGCCAAGGACTGAATACCTGCTCCGAACACTCCAGAGACACTGGCCGTCAACAGCCAGCTCATCACGAATCTTCTCCAGCTTCGGCCCCACTCTGCTAGTGAGGGTGACACTTCTCGACGCCGCCACCAACGACAGTCTTCCTTTTAACGGATGCATCCTCGCTGTTGAACAAAGCCTGCGTAGTCACTCCTCCCTGTCGCCGTTGCTGTGGCTACGGCCACCAAGCTTCGGACTGCACGAGATCACCCCGATGCCCTCATCTTCGAGGATAAGCAGCCGACCTGGCCCGCCGGCGCAGATACTGCGGGGTGCGGGGACTCCAGCCACTTTACTGATCAGGCCACCTATCCACTCCGGCGCAGTGCTCGCAACACCTCAGCCTCCACCCACGCACTCTCAACCACCCAGACTCGACCGGCTCCACCGATGACCAACACCTTAACATCACCCCTTTCCAATACACCGTCCAGCAGCACAAGACGCAACATCCGTCACACTCGACCGCTTGGAAGAGGCTTTCACAATACTCCAAGCTACTCCGCTCAAACCAATGATAGTCTCAAACGCAGAACACAGGGCGCCATGACAACCGCCACCGAGCTCTTTACTTGGACCGGAGTTACGAAGATCTCACCAAGTCGTACAGCATTGCACACATCTCCAACAAACTGAGAACCATTCCATGATTAATGTTAACTCCATTTAAATTCTTTCTCACATCTTCACCTACGCCACCCCCGGTTGTACGCAGGGCTGTGCCATGTGGGAACCCGGTACCATTGGTCGGCAGCATGGCAAACCCCGCTGACTAACGAAGATGCTCCTTACCTTTTACCTTGTATTCCTCCCCAACTGATCCTTTACCTGTTACTTCACTTTTCCTTGTTTTTCCATAAAAAACAAACAAACTTGACTTTACTTCCCTTCCGATGGAAGCCTTACTTAGGAATTTTTATGCTCGAAAACATTCATCGGTCCTGTTCGGGATTGAACCCGCGATGTTGGATTTAGAAGGCAAGTATGGTTACCACTACACCACCAGGACAGACTGCTTTCTAGAACAATAGATGAAAAGTTCACTAATAGATGCGAGGTGCTGTTCAATATTTCCAGCATAACTATGTTAAGCAGGAGGTAGAGTAAAAATACAGTTGTCACATCTGTGCATTAATATTACAATCACCCTAAATGCTAACCGCCACGGGTGGCCGAAGTGTTAAGAAGCGGACTTGTGAGAGGGAGGTCTGGGGTTCGAATCACGCCAGGACCATCCTCCCTGATTGAGGTTTTTTCCAGGTTTTTTTCAGTCTTCATAAATGGCAAAAACCGGGAGGTACCCTAAACGTGCCTGGAACGTTTCCATCCTAAAATAAAAATATCCTTTCTCAATTTATCATTTCATCTCATGTGGTGCCTCAGTAGTAAAAACGGGCGTTAAACACTACTCAAAAATCCTATATGCTGGAAAATAGCACCCTTTATCTCATTATCGTTCGTGAATCTCTATCATCGAAGGTTACATTTCAGTTTTGAAGACAGATAATAGTCGCTGGCAATGGGGCGGCCACGTCGGACAATAGGGTGGATCTACAGATCTCCACGTGGGACCCGCGGATAGGAAAAAGACATAAGGCAGACCCAGAAGAAAATGAACAGACCTCTTCAAGAAATATGCAGGTCCACAGCTCAAGATTAGCAAGAGGAAGAGAAAAAATGGAATTCTCTCAAGAAGCAACTTGTGCAGTGAAAAATAGCGTAGCCAAAGAAGAAATCAGAGTACTTTAAAGAGCATACGAACAATTACCGTGGAGTAGCTCACCACGTTAAAAAACGAGATCCCCTATTTGTCGCCCAAATATACGCCGCGCCGAATCGAGAAAACGAAACTCTGGCCTGCATTCCAATAGTACGTCACTCCGAGGTGGAATAGCGGGACCAGCGGCGTACTGGAAAGTGTACAGTACATACTTGAGAACGTAAAGTAAATTAAACGCTTGTTTTATATATCCAAATTAGTATATAATGTATACTCATGTCACTTGACGTTATATACCTTTGCTGAACTATCATGAACATAAACTATAACAGAAGGAACAGCAGTGCATAGTTACAGAACAAATTAACATGTTAGTCTATCTAGTTTAGCAAAATGAAGAAGGCCTGTGAGAACTGATGCTTTTATAAACCAAAGACATTAATAAAAAAATTATAAATCCTCCGTGCAACGATACGAGATTACAGCAAGTATGTTCATTCGAAATCCATTCCTCTTTCTTTTATTAGGAATCCACGCGCAAAGGAATATTGTCAATTGAGCTGTATCATTTATATCAGAGCTCTCGTCTAATGCAAGGGAAAATATTCTCATTATCATTTTGCTTTCCCATGTCTACGTCTTACTAATGTGCGACTCGACATTCTCAGTCTTACAAAATAATTTATTTTTTCTGGATATGGTATTCCTGCTACTTTCAAAATATCTTTTCACCGTCTGTGAATGATTTCAACAACTGGCCGATTTCCCAGGCAACGTGATAACTTGCAAGAAGTGCCTTATATGCCGTTTCATCATGTGAATTATTTATTATGAACTCAGATTCCTTGATGGTTTCCTTCAAATGTTTTAAATGCCCTTCTCGATGTAGCCTAAAATAAACGATGCACATCCTGTTCAATAATGGAAACTTTAGCGTTTTTAATATTCAATAATGTATTACTTTTATTGTTATAATAAATTACTTTGCTTTAACATACCTTTTTAAACATTGCCTTTTATATTGAAATTGTTAATTGTGTTCTTTATGGTAGGTTTCATAATGCCGTCTGATATTTGCTTTGAAAACTCCCTTTAATATTTTGAAACATACCCCAAACATCTCACATTGTCTCCATATGGTATAAAGAAATATTCTTATTCACAATCACTGCTAAACTTTCTTTTATAGGCAGCAGTCGATTGTCTTGTTAACGCCATTGTAAATGTAAATAGACTGACTGGTTAATCAGGAACTTGTTTCATGCACTGAGTAAGCGCAGAGTGCAGCATGGGTTGCTCTGTACAATGACTCTAGACCGATTTATGAATCTACGTTTGCCGACCACTGCCTTTAAGATACACAATGGGTTATCTTTTCACTCTTATATATTGTAGACATTATTTTGAAAATAACAGCAAAGAAATGGTTGAAAAGAAATGGTTTCGCTTCGGCTGGCCGTGGTGCAATCTACTGAAAGTTTTATGAAGCTGCCTGCTAGTTTTTACATTTTTGGAGTATCTTTAGCATGCTCCTTTAGATGCCATTTGGATAAGCTCAATCTCTCTAGCGGGGATCAAATACCGGACCTTCTAATCCATATGTAAACTCAATTATCAAGGAGATATAACTCCATTCTTCATTTTATTTATATATAATAGTACTTAGAACTTCATATGCAAAATTATAATTATGAACATATCAAAGTGCATGTGACGTAAGTAGAAAAAGCACAAACAGAGGAATAAATTAAATTTTCAATTATTATGAAACAACTGCCGATCCTGCATTAATTTATTGTATTTATAATATAATTTTATAAAAGTACATTGTAGCTTTTTACTTGGCTACCCCGCATATTATTTAAACATGAAATTAATTAAAATTTCAAATGATACTTTTTTCCTGATTTATTCATTTACAACCCTCTGCTGGCAGCATTATTTGATTTTTCTTTCATTAAAATGTACTTGAATAAGCTGCCATAGACAAACATTGGAACATAGGACTAAAACTTTAAAAATAAATAGCATTTTTCAGAATGTATATACTACTGAAACGGCGGCATTCAGTTTAAAAAATACTTTTTATTATATTTAAATTAAATGTCTTGCTGTAAAATAAACACTGTAAAAACTGTTCTATTTTTTTTCAACAATTAATGCTCAAATCTCTTTGATACGAATGTCATTGTGCTACAAAACTCAACGATCGATATTCTTTAAACATTGGTTTGCAAATGATTATTTATCTGCTTGTTATTATTATATAATGACGCTGTTGGTCCTGGTGGTCTAGTGGCAACCACACTTGCCTCACAGACCCAAGTTCGCAAGTTCGATCAATGTCGGGGTCGATGAATTTTTTTGGCAGTAAAAATGTTAAGTATGGCTTACTTCGGAAGGGAAGTAAAGACGCGGGTTCTGTGTCGTACATTTACGGCACATAGAAGAACCCCAAGTCTTAAATTTTGAGGGTTCGTCGCCCGTTTCACGCTCTGAATTGAGAGGTACGCTGATTTCCTCAGATGTTAAAGAGCGTCCGTAAATAAATAAAAAAAATTAAGAAAGTGAAATGGCAGATAGAATTTGCTCAGAGGTTTCTTCTTTCAGGGTTGAGGCACCGCCACGGGTGGCCGAAGTCGTTAGGGCGCGGATTTGTGAGCGGGAGTTCTGGGATTCGAATCCCACCAGGACCGTCCTCCCTGACTGGGGTTTTTCCAGGTTTTCCTCAGTCCTCATAACTGACACATGCCGGGGAGATACCCTAAACTTATGCCTGGAACGCTTCCTTCCTTTAAAAAAAAATCTTTCCCAATTTACCATTTCATCTCATGTATCATCAGTGTCCACCGCCTGTTGTGCTTCAATAGTACAAAGGGGCGTTAAACACTACTCAAAAGGCTTGAGGTTTTCGACACGGAACCATTGGCTAGACTTCCCTTCTGAAGGAAGCCATACTTAGAATTTTAACGCCCTAAAATATCCACCGCCCCTGGCCTGGGATAAACCAGCAACCTTGGTTCTACGGGGAAGGTAGGGCTACAAGCTAACACCAGAACAGCAGCTCGTTCTATAGTGAAGAAATACACAATGATGTAGTGTTCACTTACTGGCATGTCGGTCCTGGTGGTGTAGTGGTTACCATACTTGCCTCCTATACCCAAAACGCGGGTTCGAACCCGGCCAGGACCGATGGATTTTTTCGGGCGTAAAAATCGTAAGTATGGCTTCCTTCGGAAGGGAAGTAAAGCCGTGGGTCCCGTGTCGTACATTTACGGCACGATAAAGAACCTCAAGCCTGAAAGAGAGGCCTCTGAGCAAAATTTGTCGGCCGTTTCACGCCCTGAGTTGAATGGGACGCTGATGACCTGAGCTGTTAAAGAGCGTCCTTAAATAAATCAATCAAAAAAAAAAAAAACTTACTGGCATACCCCGATAGGATCCGCACTGTTGAGAACATTACAATTGCAGCATTTACGAATTGATATGCAGTGATGCCTAGAGTAATGATTCTATGTAACCACAAGAAGGTAAATATGATGTTATCCGATTGGCAGCTCGTGACAAGCTGGTGCAGCTCTACCTCCACATAGGGAGTTTAATTTCCAGGGTCTGCTACATAAGTTTCCGGCCTCGCCGATAATGATTATCACCCCCACAAAATCTTTATTTGGTGTCATACCTTTATCTGTTAAGTAAATAATTGCAGCGGTAACTTTCGCTCCTCTGTGTTCAGTTCTTCAGATATAGTTTCTTATGCGTAGAAGATTGTGACATGTTCAAAATGGAGTATCGAGCTGTTATTAAGTTCTTCTCAAAAGAAGAACTTACTCCAATTGAAATTAAACAGCGATTGGACGGTGTATGTGGGGAAGCATCCCCCTCATATTCTACCGTAAAAGAATCGGACAAACTTTTTCAAATGGGTCGAGAAAATATTGAAGACGAAGAGCGTGCAAGTCGGCCCTTGGAGGTGCTCACATCTGAAAACATCGCTCTTGTGCAAGACCGGCGGCTCAAAGTTACAGGAATAGCAGCAAGGTTGGGCCTTTATAAAACAACAATTCTTCGAATTATTTGTGAACATTTAAACACGAATAAGATTAGTGCAAGATGGGTGCTTAGATTTCTTTCCGCAGTCCAAAAGCAGCAACGAGTCATCTGTTGTCAGGCATATTCTGAGCTCTAATGGCCAAGGTCACTCATTCAACCAAGAAGATAATGGCCACAATCTTTTGATACTGTGAAAGAATACTCTTCATTGGCTTCAAGGAGAGGAACACCATAGTAAATAAGGATACTATGCTGGCCTACTGCACAGACTACATGCTTTCATCAAAGAGAAAAGGGAAGGAAAGCTGAGTGGTGGTGTGCGCCTTCTTCACGACAACGCGCCTGTTGCAAAGGAAGCTGTGAAGAAATGTGGCTTCAAGAAAATCGACCATCCACTCTACATCCCAGATTCATCTCCCATAGGCTATTTGTTCTTCTCAAAACTCAATAAGGATCTTATAGGAAGGAAATTTAAGTGTGATGAAGAAATGATGGATGCTATTTATGTCCATTTTGCAGACAAGACTTCTATTTTTTTGGGCGGGGCGATTGAAATGCTATTTAAAAGATGTGAAAAGTGTATTGTAATAAAGGGCAACTATATTGAAAAGTGAAATATAATTTTTGTCTTTATCATACCTAGAAAATGGTTAGGCCAGAAACTTTCCTCTCGTATATTAATAAAAATATCCAGCAAAACTTACTGAGCAATAAAACTGTTTACCTCCATACAGAGCTAAACATATTTGAAAATTAAAATACTGAAGATAATAGTTATTTGTAATATACAGAATAATTAATAAAGTAAGACTGTTTTTGAGATAAAATAATCTTAATTAGGTGCTTCTGCTGGGGTCGTCAAGACAAAGCAATGGCAGCAAGATGCACGAGGGTTGTAGCCCCAGACACACGATAATATACTCACTTGACACCCTGAGATATAAGTCCGCTATAATTGTACTTTATCTGTTAATTGGCTGGCGTGTTAACCCCGCCCAGCTACAGAACACAATGCAGACCCCCCTCTTTCCAGATCCTTTGTGTTGGGCCCATATAGCCAGATGAGCTCAAGTTCGCCAAACAGCAAACTGCGGGTTGAAATTCTGATGACTAAGATATTGTGTTAGGTATAGGCTCTGTAATGCCATTCTGATAGTTTTAGAGCATCTCTCATTTTAGAATCGCTTCTCTCTTTCGGGTTATAATAAAAGAATGCTATTGTCCATCTGCAATCGGAAATGTTGCGGGCTTAAAATCCTTTTCCTTTTATTTTTTTACTGTTCATTGTTTACGAGACAAAAGGATGACACACCGGCCTACATCTTATGTAAATGAGCTGGTGTATTATCTTGCAAGAACTGCACATTGTCCTACCTCGACTGTCCTCTACAATTTTTTCTCCGAAACTGACTTAATACGACCACTGCGACCCCACTTTTTAATTCAGGGATATAATACACTCCAATAAGCTATAAAAACCTTTTTCGGTAATTTACGTTCTGACATTCTCCCGCAGTGGTTAAATAAGCCTTTCATATCTTCGGATACGCGTATTTGTTAGTTGAAGCGTACATAACACACTACAGTTGCATCAAAGCCACTGTAAAACCATTACTTACAATTATGGAAGAGTGTAAGTGACAATGGTATTAATGGGATATTAGAAACAGACATTTATTTTTGGCATCGTCCGGAGCTAAATTGAAGACTTGCAGCGCCAAATTCATGCCAATCGCCGGTTACATCCATGCTCAAGTTCCGATCACATTTCTACTCGGACAAATTTAATATTTTTTTTATCTCCCCGTACAATATGGGGTTATTGCATGAAAGTTTAGTCTCTTTCCTTTCTAGTGCCAACATTTCAATATATACAGAAAAATCTACTGTACCCAATAAATATACCTGAATAGATGTCTAAGCACTAAAACCAGAATAAAGAGGTCGGTCCTGGTGGTGTAGTGGTTACCATACTTGCCTCCTATACCCAAAACGTGGGTTCGAACCCGGCCAGGACCGATGGATTTTTTCGGGCGTAAAAATCCTAAGTATGGCTTCCTTCGGAAGGGAAGTAAAGCCGTGGGTCCCGTGTCGTACATTTGCGGCACGAAAAAGAACCTCAAGCCTGAAAGAGAGGCCTCTGAGCAAAATTTGTCGGCCGTTTCACGCCCTGAGTTGAATGGGACGCTGATGACCTGAGCTGTTAAAGAGCGTCCTTAAATAAATCAATCAAAAAAAAAAAAAAAAGAATAAAGAGAAATGAAGTTATGTTGGTGTTAGACTTTAGACAAGAGTGGGGATACTATAGGTCACGAGTCTGATGGAAAGGAACAAGGGTGAGCTACTTTGCGTGCCCCTTTTAATACTCCAAGAGTTCTGACGTCACGCGAGTGGTGAAAGTCCATTAGTCCTTAGCTTTGTTTCCGTTATATGGCGCTTCATTTGATTTTGGTGCTAATATGCCTAATTGTGCTGTTTATGGCTGCATTAATACTAACAGGGAAACTAAAGATGCCAATAAAATATTATACATAAAAACAAAACAAAGATTTATGTTAGGAATGATTATGGTTGCCAGAAAAAAGCAGTCTCAAACATGTAGTTCCAGCCTTAGCAATCCCAAATCCAGAAAAGAAGGAAACCGTGTAAAGTAAAAACAGATACGACAGAGAAATTGCTCAGAACATTTAAAAAAACAACGTAGACAGTACCATTACTGTCTATCACTATCACCTTAACATTAGAAAAAGAAACCAACCTTAGCTCTAGCAGTAGCAACGAATACTGCATGGAATTAAGTAAACGACTGCGCGAGCTTCAAGAAGAAATAACGAAGATCAAAAACGAAAATGAAAGTCTGAAAAATAGAGTAGAAAAATCATCACTGTAATTTGAACTAACTAAAACATTTACTGTTATTTGTGGAATTATGCAGAGTTTTCTTTGTAATCCAAACATAAAATAATATTATAATTTATATAATATTAGCTCATAATGACTAAAACAGAAACTACAGCAAAACAAAAAAATCTAAAGTTTTTCAGTGCTTTTAAAGAAATGCTAAAACAACAGATACCATTGTAATTAAAGAGTTGGAAATATGTCAGTTTTCAGCTAGTTATTGTAAATAAATTTAGTACAAGCGTAGAGAGACAGAGACGGAGAGATAAAGAGAGTAGGGTAGTGCAAAAAATCTGTTTTTAAATAACACAGAAAGCAATGTATAATGGTGAGGACAATACTTTCAAATGAATGTTCACCGCAAATGGTGGCCGCGTTCGTTAAGGCGCGGGCTCATGAGAGGGAGGTCTGGGGCTCGAATCCCGCAGGACTGTCCTCCACCACCGAGATTTTTTCCATGTTTTCCTCAGTCCTCATAACTGGCAAATGACGGGGAAGTACCCTAAACTTAGGCCTGAAACGCTTCCTTCCTTAAAAATATCTTTTCCCAATTTATCATTTCGTCTCGTGTATCATCAGTGTCACCGCCTGTGGTGCTTTAGTAGTAAAAACGGGCGTTAAACACTACTCAAAAAAATGAATGTTCAAATGCAGGCAGTAAACATGTTGCATGAGGCGAATAAATAATTTAACATTTAGAAAGTGCGATCAGTGATGATTTCCACCGTAGCGCGGGGCTTTTGGAATTAATGAATAACGACTCGTTTGTCGCCCTGTGGAGGGGGTAGCAGGTTCCACTTGCTTACTGGCTTAGCTTGTTGATTGTACTTTTTCGGTTGTCTTGTCTTAGTTCTTATTTAAAGGCTCTCTTCCTGTTGATCTTGGAAAAGGCTAATCTCATGATGTAGAGCCCTCACATCTCTCTGTACGGCAGTTGCTATGTCATTTATAGGAAGAGACGCTTCTCACATTTCTACAATATGTCCAAGGGTCACTTTTGACGCCTAAGGCATGTTTTCTAACACGTATAGCTAAGCGAAAGCATAACTGTATTCTGATAACAAAGTAATGTTAGGATTTACATACAATGCCTTCTGTACATCGCTATTTCTTTTGTTTCCAAATTGAAGTTTTAATGAGACAGTTTTTTAAGTTCACAATGATTCCGACTCATCAATTGCAAACAAAGAAAATCAGGGTATGCTGTGTAATATTCCTTAAACTACATAAAACCTTATGTAGTACCACATGCTTTCAGGCCACTAATGAGGCATCCAAATTTCATCCTCAATGGCAGTAGATTCCAGAAAGGTTTTTCTCTTTATTGTCACGAGAGCAGACATATTTTAACTGAGGAAAGAATAAACAAAACACATGTCCTGTCTTTTTCAGTGAAACAAAACTTATTTTTCTTCTTCTTTTCCTATGGACTTGAAAGAAGAACTGAATGACTGGATTGCATCACTTACTAACATCTCTTCGCCAGGTTCTAGATCGATTCTTGGATCGTCAACAGTTTCTTCCGACAGGTCTTGTGTAACCACGACTCTTCCTCTTCACATAAAGGGCAAATTGTCAGTCCATTTTCTCCTGAGATCCTGATCTACTCATGCCCTAGACCACACGAGTTACCGCCATGGGTGGCCGAGGTCGTTAAGTCTCGAACTCGTGAGCGGGAGGTCTGGGTTCGAATACCGCCAGGACCGTCCTTCCTGACTGAGGTTTTTCCAGGTTTTCCTCAGTCCTCATAAATGGCAAATGCCGGGAGGTACCCTAAACTTAGGCCTGGAACGATTCCTTCCATAAAATCCTTTCCCAATATATCATTTCATTTCATTCATCACCAGTGTCCACCGCCTGTGGTACCTACCTCTGTAGTAAAAACGGGCGTTAAACACTATTCATTCATTCATTCATTCATTCATTCCACACGAGTCCCTGTTTAACGAGTCTGGCCCCTGTTTTAGTGTACAGGTTCATCCCCCACCCAGGTTTTAACCCCGTTTGTCCTTCCAACGAGATATTCTCCCCACATTGTGCGATTGTATGCTACCTGTCTATCCCTCATGAGTTTCCTGGCCTTCCTCCATAAAGTTCTCCTGTTATCTTGACCTGCTATTATAAAATTTCCCAACACGATAGTTCCTAACCCGTTTCTCAATTTGAAGTTCCATGTCTTACTCTCCCCCATTCTAAGCTGTTTCCTTATTTTTCTAATTAAGTTTTCAGTACTCAACAACTATATTTTGTTCCAGCAGCTTTGTTACGTGACTTTGGATTATGCCTATTTCAACTACAGAAGATATGCAAAAATGTTATGAAACAGTCCCGACCAAATGTTTAACGACTGCAGTTTATCGTGATATGATGTTAGGCGTAATCCCTTAGGACGAAACTACATTTTGCATGTGTGCAAACTACATATCATAGCCATTCATAAGAATCACAACTTGAGCTAACTCCTTTGTAACACTTCTCTACAATGTATAAATCATAGCTCTGCAGTTCATTAATGCCCTTTTTATTTTAAATACTTCTAAATGGTAATACAGTCCATTTCCTAGGTAAACACAATTCAGCGCCATCTTTTTATTAATGTGTAAAATTATATATTGTTTTTACATATACATTACAAAGCTATGTACAAGGGTAGGTCCATAATTTCCAGGCAAACCATTTTCTAGGTATGATAAACAAAAAAACTATATTTCACTTTTGAATATAGTTACCCTTTATTGCAATACACTTCTCACATCTTTTAATTAACATTTAACCCCCCCCCCCAAAATAGTCAGAAGTCTTGCTGCAAAATGGGCATAAACAGCATCCATCACTTCTTCGTCTCCGTTAAATTTCCTTTCTCGAAAGTCCTTCTTGAGTTTTGAGAAGAGGAAATAGTAACTGGGAGCTATATCTGGACTGCAGGGTGGATGGTCGATCTCCTTGAAGCCACATTTCTTCACAACTTCCTTTGCAACAAGAGCTGTGTGCACAGGCGTGTTGTCGTGAAGAAGGCGCACACGACCACTCAGTTTTCCTCGTCTTTTCTCTTTGATGGAAGCACGTAGTCTGTGCTGTAGACCAGCATAGTACTCCCCATTTACTGTGGTGTTCCTCTCCTTGAAGTTAATGAAGAGTATTCCTTCACAGTCCCAAAAGATTGCGGCCATAATCATCTTGGTTGACTGAGTGACCTTGGGCTTTAGAGGCGGAGCTTCGCCAGGTTTACGCCACTCCATTGATTCTCTTTTGTACCAGGGATCATAGTAGAGGACCATAGGTCCTTTTCCTGTGACAATGGTTTGTAAAACTTCTCTGTCGTTACAACGGCAGAACTCCAAAAATGCCTGACAACAGATGACTCTTTGCTGCTTTTGGACTGATGAAAGAAGTCTTAGGCACCCATCTTGCACTAACCTTATTTTTGTTTAAATGTTCATGAATAATTCGAAGGGCTGTCGTTTTAGAAAGGCACTACCTTACTGCTATTTGTATAACTTTGAGCCGTCGGTCTCCCATATTTTCTTCTTGCACAAGAGCGATGTTTTTAGGAGTTAGAACCTCCAAGGGCCGAATTGCATGCTCTTCGTCTTCCATATTTTCTCGGGCCAATCGAAAAAATAGTTTGACTCATTCTTTTACGGTAGAATATGAGAGGGATGCTTCCCCATATACACCATCCAGTTGTTGTTCAATGTCACTTGGAGTTAAGTCCTTCTTTTGTGAAGAAGTTAATAACAGCTCGATACTCCATTTTAAACATGTCACAATCTTTTACCATAGCCTTCTTTATGCAGCTATATCTGAACAACTGAACACAGAGTGAAGTTACAGCTGCAGTTATTTACTTAACAGATAAGGTATGGCACCAGATAAAGGTTTTGTGAAGGCGATAATCTTTATCGGCGAGGCCGGAAACTTATGGACCTAATAAAATAAACCAATAAAGGAAATAAATACTGAAAAATAACTGAATTAATTAAGATTTAAATTATTAAAAGAATTACTGATATGGGGTTTGAAGAAAGCATAGTCAACCAAGTTTTACGCCCCAGCGCAAACTTTCTTCTGCCAAAAGAAGTTAACGCCAAGTTTTGCGAGAAAGGGGGGAAAATCTTTTTGGTTTCTGATATTTGATGAAGGAAAAGGAAAAGCGGAATTTGGGATGAGCGCCAGTGATATCATAATGCCCTAGAGGAACGCATGAAAAATCTTCTACCAGAACAGTTTTAAGAATGGAGTGACAACTGTCACGTCGTTTTTCTCAGCTGGCAGAAAGCTGGTAACATGTCTAAACCATCTCATAAAATATGTATGCGGCGTCCTTCATCGAGTCAAGACATCGTTATACATTTGTTTTCTGTTTATCAGACTGCGAGTAATGCAACGCAATACTCGGAATTAAATTATGATTTTTTTCTGTTGATTTTGTTCTAGTTAAAGGCATCGAAATGCACGGCACTGCTACTTGATGTACGTGAAATCATATTTTTAGAACCTTTTTCGCTGAATGAAGACGTGTGTCCTAGAAAAAAATGGGAGCGGAAATTGTTGTCGGAAACAGCATTGTGAGCTTGTAAATGCTTGCATATTTCAGGAAATGAACAATTATCATTCAGAAAGCGAGAAAACTTACAAAATAAAACTAAGACAAACGTAAAAGTTTCATAAAAACATAATTTTGATGGTTCGAAGCTTTGAGCTGATTCCTGCGAGGGTAAGTAATTAAGCAACTTACCCTTTAGAAATATTTTTATTTCTCTACATAATTTCGCTTTACATTCAGACAATTGTTCACAAGTCCCTGAAATCCAGCAGCATAACATTATTTGAGTTGCTATTGGAATCAGACGGTGAATTCCCGTTAAACAGCTTTATCGTCGGAAAATATAATTCCGAAAGATCATGTTTAAGACGGCCAAACAAATGGAAGCTGTTGGAAGCAAGGTCAGGGATGCTGGAGGACTTTCTATTTGAAATTTCGCAGCGTCTCAATTATCTTGTTGGCAGTATGAGGACGCGCGTTGTCATGAAGTACAACACGCCTTTGGTGAGGAATCTTGGTCGCTTCTGTTGAATGACCTTGCGAAGTTTACCGAGGATGTTACAGTAGAAGTCGGCATTACATTTTGTCCTTGACGCTGAAATACCTTGAGCAATATGTCTTCATGCAAGACTGTGAGCATCGCTTTCAAGGCGGATTGTATCAGTTTAAACTTTTTTTTTCCTGCAGGTGACGCAGGATATTTCCACTGATTGCCGCACCATTTGTCTCGCATTGATAATGGTGACTTTCAAGTCATTGCAGGCTAGCATATCGTGTACTTCATTACGGTAGCGATTGTAATGCTGAAATGCCAAACCGATTCTTTGCATTTTGTGTTGTGGGATCAACCGGGTGGCACACTTTATGTATAGACTTTGTGAAAACCTTCAATTAATTGTAAATTAGCCTCTGTGGCAATCTGCGGTGTTTACCTTCGAAACGTGTCCGCCCTTTTACAATCAATTATAAACAACTTGACGTGATAGACACTTCTCACCGTAGATTTCTTATAAATGTACTTTTACTCCATACATTTTGTCCCAAAAATCCCACAACGGAGTGCTGCTCAAGGGTTGTACATTCAGGGGCGCCGCCATATTGCAACTGCTGTTTCGCCATTGTTTACATAGACTGCCACATGTCGAATGTCCCCCATTGCCACCGGACTTATGTTACAATCTAGTTGCAATAGTCTCAGGTGTACATTAAGTATTCACATCCATTTGTAACTTACTTAATGGCATACAGCGTGTTTATGATGAAAATGATGATTATTCATTTCAAATTCAGTATAGTTGTATGCTTTAGTAAAAATAAAAAACATTAAATTTAGCGCCGCAACAATATTTCCCTTTTACCAGTTACAGCGTCTGCAATTCCGCAGTAAGCAGCTGCGCTCAAATGGCCCGTAACTAAAATAATCTCGCTGTATCTCCATATATTTTAATAATGGTATAGACAATTAAGGAGAATGCAGGGGAGAGGGGGAGAGCCTATAGTAGAACGAGGAAGGCATGTAAGGCCTAAAACAAAATGACAAGAGAGAATTTGGTCATAAATAAGAGAAAGAAAATTGGAATGATGGACATGAATGGGGGAAGGTTATTAGACACTTTTAAATATTTTTTTGTTTTTAATCTTAAAGTATCATTATGTAAGTTTATTAACAAATTATTGGATGTTTCATTTTATTGTATTTTAGTGTTAAATCCTATGAAATAGTTAAGTAATCCAAGATCACTATAAAAGTAACTGAAAAGGTCCGATGTCAATTAAATTACTATATCAAGGAGTATAACTAGTTTCCAGGTATAATAGAAGTAGTAAATACTTCTATATGTATTTACATGTCAGTTATTGGATCCACTTAGCAAAATGTGTAAAATAATCCTGTTTCCTTTGCGGTATGCAGTATTTCTTCTCCCCGCACTTTTGTGTGGAAAGAACTCTATTGCGTTGAATTTCAAATATCAAATTCTAACTAAGAATGTGCATTAATTAAGTCAATATTTAACTGAGTGTGCCGAAAGTCGCGCGCGGCTTTTAATATCCTTTGAAAATTACTTCTCCTCTACTCGCCGTATTTGTCTTCTCGAAAGGAATCTGGGCACCATCTCTTGCTATCCCCCCTTTCTCTCAACTTTACCGGAACGTTCCATTTTAATGGGTTCAGAGTGGAAAAAACGGTCCATACTTATGTTTTTATAACAGTGCACTTCTGCTTGGAGTACTTTTCCTGATCCTGCCTCACAGAAACTAAGCATTTAGTTTATTCATGCGAAAGCTGAGCGAGAACTCTGCTATATCCAGAATAAAATCGCCATCATATTTGGCTTTTTTTTCCAGCACGTGGCTCAAGTAAAACTAGACAGTATCACTTACATTCAAAACTGAGATTGAGCCTTGCCATTTGAAATATTTAACATATTACCTACATTCATTGTCACCTACAGAGCAATGCAAGGGGGTGTATTTACACCGCTTTAGTACGATGTACTTTTGACGCATTTTATGGCTTAAAATCGAGTATTTTTAATTTTTTTTTCAACAGAAAATATTCTTCATATTAAATTCAGGAGATAAATAACACGTACGAATCTTAAATACAAACAATTAGTGCTAATAATACAGAATTTTCATGTAAAAACTATCTCGCACGCACAGTGTTTTGAATCCCGTTGACTGCGAGGGGCGCTCGCTACTCTTTTCCCTACATGTCTCCCCCTTCCTGTCCTTGAAGTCGCTTCGGAGCAGGGCAGTAGTTGAACTTCGTCAATATGTGACAGTTATTGACTTCAGAGCAGCGGATTTTCGTGTGTAAATGTTGCCACAAGTGCGAGAGAGTTCATCGTGTTAGTGCAGACTTTCTTTTGCCGTTTCCCTTCAGAAAAGCAATCCATGATATTACGAATAAATTTGATTCTACTGGATTAATGCACCACAAAAAAAAAAAAAAAAAAAAAAACAACCGCTGAAACGTAGTTTTAACACAGGACATACTGGTCGATAGGAGGAAAACTTGAACGTTCGCCACCAAAATCACACCCGAAATTAAAACAAGAGAGTGTTTCAGTGGGTGCTGCACATAAAGCAACAAAATTATTAAACTTCATACCGTACGAGTGTACACATGTCCATTGTATAAAACAAGGCGACCCAGTAGCAAGAGTGCGTTATTGGGAATGATTTTTTCATCTGTAAATGAAGGTTTAATGGACCCAACGCTCGTATTCTTTTCAACCGAGATGTGCTTTCACGGCCGTGTGAACAACCCACTTATGAGCTACTGGTGTACCGAAAATTCACATAGGGAAACCCCTCTTTATGATAGGAAAGTTGGAGTTTGTGTGCTGTTAGCGCAAGGTGTATTATCGGTCCTATTTTTTACGAGGCGACTATTGATGCAGAAAGATATTGAAGGGACATTTTGACCCCATTTTTTCAGTAGCTTATAGAAAAAGAGAAATCATATGGGTGGTTTCAACAGGATTATCCAGCTGTTCATACAGCAGCGGAGTCCATGAATAAAACTAAGAAAGTGTTTGAAGATAGAATGATTAGTGATGGTGTATGGTCCTCTCACTTACCAGATTTAACAGTGTGTGGTTTATACCTGTGGGATTGCCTGACGGACAAAGTTTATAAAACAAAGCCTCACATATTGGAGAAAATAAAGGAAAATATCATAAATGAAATCAGAAACATTACAGTGACTAAACTTAAATGTGACTATACATTTCCAGCGTATTCTATGAGGTGAGATTTTATACATTTTAGAACCGAGGTTAAAGTACATTCTCGGGCGGCCGCCACACTCCCAGTCACTGAGAATTTAAACACCGCTCTTTCGGTATTAGAGTACAAATGAAACAGAAGTTTGAATGGTTTCGCCACGCTCTTCAGGCAACGTCCGAGAACACAAAGAGAGTGAAATCTGCAGCATGGCATGTGACGCGCGAGCGAAGGAAACGAATAGATGCTGATAGGTCACTGTATTCATTATTAAAAAAACTGATATTAAAACCGCAAGGAAACTAAACTAAAAAAAAAATATCATACGCAACCTTAGCTAATATTTTGATTGCACATGCAATGCAAAGGGGTGTATTTATACTTCAATAGCATGATCCAATTCATCACCGCATTTTGTAGTTTAAAACTTTAAGCCTTCTCAAAAGTGTAATATTTTATTTTTTCCCTAATATAAACTATTTTCCATATTAAATTCAGGTAACTAAATAACACGTACGAATCTTTAATAGCAACAAATGCTGTTGCTATTTAAGCTGTTGAAATCCTTAGGTTGTGAAATTCTGTAAAAGTTTTTAATTTTAAAAGCAGCATACCAAAGTATCTCGAATTGACGCCCTCTCATGACCCCAACTGCGAGGAAATTCAAATTATAGCTAACCTATCAAGTTTCGTAGCACTAAAAGCCCTGAAACGCAACCATTGGCTAATATTTTGGTTTTTAAAAGCTTTTAATTTTAGAAGCTGCAAATCAAAGTATCTGGAATTGAGGAATGAAATGAAATTAAGTATTGATGATGTAGATTGATCCGAAAATGGTTGATACATAGATTTATTTATCATTTGTAAACAAAAGAAATACTAGAACTCTGGCGCGTTTGCACAAATTCCTCAATCCGAGTTAATGAAGTTATCTACGCAATATTTACTATATATTATATCATCTAAGCATGAAGAAAACATTACAGAAAGCAATATAAAGAAAAATGTCAAATACACATTTGATAATAATAGCAATCATTAAAACATATACACTTAATTAATTCTTTTAAATTAGAGACAAAAATATATCATTCATATAAATCCACTCTGATGCTCAACAAAACCAACTTTCACATCTAAAGTTAGACGGTCAATATTTTTGTTTAATAATAAATATAGGATTATATAACCAAATGTTATTAAAATTAACTGACTTATATGATGTTATCATAAAATCGACCAATGAAATAAAACAATATCGCAGTGAAATTATAGTTAAGTTTTACTAAATCCATGTTCATTTGTCTTCTGGTCAGGTAGTGAACTCTATACCCCCCCTCCCATAATTCCTGACCACGCATCACTGACCACTTTTGCTAGCAGTTTTGTTTTGTTTTGTTTTTTTAAATAGTATTTAACACCCGTTTTTACTACTGAGGCACCACAGGCGGTAGACACAGATGATACGTGAAATGAAATGAAATTATAAATTGGAAAAGGAATATTTTTTGTTTTAAAGGAAGGAAGCGTTCTAGGTTTAAGTTTAGGGTACTACCCCGGCATTTGCCATTTATGAGGACTGAGGAGAACCTGGGAAAAACCTGGGAGGATGGTCCTTGTGGAAATCGAACCCCAGACCTCTGGTTCATGTGACCGCGCCTTAACGACCTCAGCCACCCGTGGCGATCTACTGGCTTAGTGAGAAAATAAATGTTTAAGTGGGGGGGGGGAACTGAAAGAAATTGGCACAAATGTTGCAGGTTGGGCAACAAAATCACGCATTAATAGAAAATATCAGAACACGCAGGTACAAGAAAGTTATAACTTTGTATCGCACAATGGCAATGCAAAAACCATAATGTTCTATTTTCCTGGCTAATGCGGATTTTTGCATGATTTTTATTTCATTTGCTAAGTGGAATTGCTCTTATAAAAACATGGAAATTGACACATTGATTCCTGGAATCAAACAAAATAATTGACTAAGAAGAATTCCCTTTTAGCGAAATCCGAATCAATGCAGTAGCTATTAAGATTGAACACATAAAAAGAGTTTTGGAAAACACACACACACACAGAGGACGAATCCGAACTCTACCGACAAACTATCACAAGTTGTTTAGGGTACATTTCTGAGCGTTTTGATGTAAGGCATCCATGGTCTCCGATGACTTATTACCGGGCGATTTCACTGTTTTCTTTTTGCAATAACTTAACATCTTCATATGTGCTTTTCCATAATATGATCGTTTCCACAAAACACAACATTTCACTGCTGTGGAGTGTGTTAACATTACCGTCCGTCACAATTAATCATCTCCTTACAATTGCAATTATTTATTTTTAAGGGTAAATGACTAAATATTACCAAAAAGACATGAAAAAATTCAATTAAACTGTTACACTGTTTAAAGTAAATGTTCAAAATGTCGACCGCCATGATCACAACAAACTTCACAGCGACGCCTTATGGACAATCGCGCACGCTCCAGCATCCAAGGAGATTGACACACATCGTCAGCGGCTGCTACAACCAGGTCCATATTAGTTTGGAAAATAGTTGCATACACTAGGCTCTTCACGTGACCCCAGAAGAAAAAGTTCATGAGTGTCAGATCTGGTGATCGAGCTGGCCATGGAACAGGATCACCACGACCAATCCATGCGTGTATTACATGCAGTAGTTTAGACAATCCATTAGGCGTCGCTGTGAAGTTTGTCGTGATCATGACGGTCGACATTTTTAGCATTTACTTTAAACAGTGTAATTTGGGGGTTTTCATGTCATTTTTTGTAACGTTTGATCACCTTTCGTAAAAATTAATCATTGCAATTGTCAGAAGATCATGAGTAGTTGATTAATTGGTGGCGGACCGTAATGTACACATGCTCTACAGCAGTCAAGTGTTGTGTTTTGTTTGGAAACAATCATATTCGGAGTAAGCAGGTACATCGGTAGTTGAGGAGACCGTGGGTTCCTTATATCAATATACTTAGAGAACATCCCTGAACCCCTGTGAAAGTTTGGCGGTAGAGTCCGAATTCTCCCTGGTGTGTGTGTATGTGTGTGTGTGTGTGTGTGTGTGTGTGGGCACATGTACAAGACAAAAAAACAGCTAATGACAAATATAATGGAAACTGCACTAACAGAAGAATATTCTTAGCATGGAAGACTTTCTGTTCCCTTCAGTTTATACTCTCCGACAGGAAAATAAAAATTGAAAGCACTGGAAACCTTCATCAACTCAGTAATGCCATACTGATGCCAGAAGGGGTCGGCGACAGACAGATAGTTTAAGCACTGCAAATAAGTCAAAGGAAAATGAAACGCAAGCTATTAAGAATAGCAATAAAACAGTTTGTTTGTTTTCCCCCTAGTTTTGTAAATACTTAATGGTAACCCTCTTAGAGCATCTATAAATACGTTTTATTATAGAAAAAGAGTCTTAGCCCCAAAACTTCATTGAAGAAATTCAAAGAAAGGAAGGTAGGCCTTATCCATGTTGTGTATGAAACATCAAATGCTGCAATAGGAGCGTGTCCGATGCGGTATATCAACACCCTGAAAGCGGAACGGCTGCCTCCATTTACCTTCCAGGCTTAAGCCTCAGACAAACTTTGAAACTCAATTTTAGAGCCTGACCAAACTCCAGACAAACTTATAACACATAAAGGTGAGAGATCAGCACAAAATTTGGAATACAAAGCTGAAAATCGATCTCAGTTCCCCTACTAAGCCGGATATACGCATTAGCACTCTCTCTGAGAGTGACGTCATACCTTGGAGCTCCCAATTCAAAACAGATTCTATAGAGATAAACTTTTAGGTGAAAGTGACTGCATATTCTGTCTTAATTACTAACCTTCCAGAAGAAAATACTTTCAGGTTTTTACTAGTGGTATTAGGGTTTATAAAATTCTGTATACACATTGCAAATATATATTATACATGGCTCGTGTAGCGTACATGCTTAAGAATGATACACAATTAGAAAGAGGAAAAAATGATAACAATAAAAATAAACAATATTAAAAATATTAATAAATAAAAATTAAAAATGGAAAGAATGTTATTTACAGATGTGTGAATGGAAACTTATTTCATTATTAATAATTATTTTAGTTATTGCGTTCTAATCAGAAAATAAATTGCTTATAGCTTCTCGCACTACGGCTAGGAAAATACCCATATTTAACCAATTAGTACGGTTCGCAAGCAGGTCCCATCGTGCCAATGGTCTTCTAATTACCTTAAAAAGTTGGTAACAGGGTTTTTCTCGGGTGTTCCCAGTGAGAACATCGACCAGAACATGCCTCATCTTCACCACAAAATGGGCAGATTCTCCAACAGAACTTTCCCTGTATTTTTTTAGCTTTCTAACCTCCCAGTCTGATCTTGTTTTTCTCTCTAGAACGAGCATATATACCTCTTTACCCCAGGTTAATTTCATTTCTTTAGATAGGCCCAAGGAGACTTTCATGTTACATTCTGCCTCGATTTCCTACCTGCTGATACCTTCTTGCCTTATTTTAATCTTCTTCCATGCATTTTTTATTATTTACATTGCCTCGTTGTGGTATTAAACCCTCACCACCACGGGTGGCCGAGGTCGTTAAGGGGCGAACTCTTAAGCGGGAGATCTGGGATTCGAATTCCACTAGGGCCGTCCTAAACTTAGGTCTGGAACGTTTCCTTCCTTGAAAAAAATAAAATATAATTTCATCTCGTGTATCACCAGTGTCCACCCCCTTTGTTGCATTAGTAGCAAAAAGGGACGTTAAACACAATTAAAAAAATATCGAGCCCAGGCCATTCTTTCTACCTCACTCAAAACGTTGGTGGTTTTTACTGTGTTATGTCAAAATGTACGCACAACTACGGTGGCCAGTTTTAGCACCTTTCATAAATTTGGTGAGTAAAACCATTGAAAATAGTTGAGTAAATTTTTGTATAATCGGTCAGGATCATTCTGCTGTACCCGCAGACGGCAAGCGCTGCTCTCTTCTGTAGGCAACTACGTTGATAGTTCATTGGATCGCTTTGTACTGTTTAGATGACAGCAGAAGAACGTCCTGTTTCCACCTGTAGAATTTAGTTGTGGCGAAGCATAGAAATACGTGCGATCAGGAATGTTTTCCCCATGAGGAGCCCTCCCCCACTAGTTTGCCGCGCCGTGGAGGAGGTAGCAAACCTGCTTGCTTACTTCTTGACCTTGCTGACTATCGCAGTCGAAGCGCAGCTGTTCCCGGGTATGTATTGTATTGTTTATTTCTTAATTCGACAATATACATAAAATATATTAACCATCGTGTTTTTACAATGGCACAGCTTGTCTTTATGTACGATTAATATGCTAACTAGTGGTGAAAATATCCATTTTTAGCATAGAGTTGATTCTGTTACTTATATGAATACCTTACTAACCCCTTTGCTCAGAGAATTTACCGACAGGGAGCGTAATCATGCATTTTTTTCAACAGGACTCTAACACTGCTAGTGCTGTGAATAATTCCATAAGAGACTTCCACAAGACAGAGACTAGTAGGGATTTGTGGCCCCCGCGGTCCCCCAAATAAACAGCACGCAATTATTATCTCTGAGATAAATTTAAAAATGTCGTGTACTAGACGAGCCCGCATACCATTCAAGAACTCAAAGATAATGCTCATCCCCAAATTGTTCGGATTTCTCAAAATGAACTACAGCAAGTGAGGAACACTTTCCTAAAGAGAAGCTAAAATGTGTGAAGGATGAAGGCGGGCAGTTTCAACACCTCGTGTGATAAGTTGGTAAGTAATAAGGCACTTAAATTGGTTTGTGTATTGTATGGTTAGTTTGTTTTATGGCTTTACTCTCGCGCTAATCACTGAGACCCGGCTAACGAGCGGCGCTCTAGCCCATGGGCAAAACACACTGGGGAAAAACAAAACTGATCGCATTGTACTGTGAAATTAACTAGTTTTCTCTATAATAAAGTATGTAGTTTTCAAATATATCTCGAAATAAGACACAAACAAGTTTTGAGTTATGCTTTAAAAGTTATACAAACTTATCGATCTAATAAGGGGCTATTGAGCATTAGATAAACCACGAATAGAGATATAGAACGTTGTTATGTTTTCAATGTTATTTCCTTTTATTGAAGATCACAAATTTAAATGTTGTTGCCAATGTTCATGTTTCCTGACAGTTTGTCTGACGAGCAAACGAAGTCGCAAGTATCTGTTGTAGCTGTGTGGTGCTTTTCTACATCAAGTATCACGCACTTCCTGCTACGAGTTGGGAAAGTGAGGGGTAATTAAAGACCTCTTGAAAACAGAGAAGGGAATAAACGTGAAGTGATGGAAAAAATGCTGTACCGCTCTCTTTTTTGTTATTCGTGTCTACCATGGTCACTCTCTTTCGCACTGAACTGAAGTTGTTACTGCTATATTAATTTCGTTTGTTCCTTCTTGTTTTTCATTAGAAGTCAAGAGAGAAAAGGGAAAAGGGAATAATTCTAGTTGAAGAGTTTACAGCTGTCAGAGATATTTTAACGAATCTGTAAAATTTTAAGTATATGCCCGACTTTAGAGTTTTAGTTATAAAACCTGTCCAATCTTACAGTGCTTTACATTTCCCTACTAGGCATACCCCAGTCGGCCGTTTCCTATATTTAAGCGTTGTTTTTTACCCGCCTAATGACAAGTACGCATTCAACCGCAAAGGAGGTTAGACATTTTAGTCTAGAACATGCATTATTTATATGTAAACGTTGTTGCCGTGTAAAGCGGTATTTATTCATAAATTCTATGATTAACTGCCTTCCATCCAAAACATAAATTCAAAATTTTATGCTCAAATGTTTACCTAATGTTTTAGTGTACAAAGAAAAATAAACAAATTAAATAAATATAAAAATGAAAACAATCTTATATATAAATTATTGCATGCATGAACGTCCAGCAACGAATGCATTCTCGAAATTGGCACAAGTGATCTTTTTGAAATGTAAAGTATAACATTGACTCAGGAATTACGGCCCACCTCCGCTGAAATCTAAATATAATATAAAATGTATATTGCAAACCTAATTATCATAATATATCATGTATTGTAATTAGTAATGAGATGACATATATGTTAACATGTGAATTGTACGTCGGCAAAAGGGAAAGTTTCTAGTGTTTTTTGTTACGGTAGCTTCATAGCATGGAAGGCCAAGAGAGGAATAAAATTCTATCCATAGGGAGAAGAAACCAGCGGATCGAGTGTTATGCCATGTTTAAAAGGCCTGCCGTTGTAGGAATAATAAACTGAAGGACTTTTAACCTCGTTAAGGGCTTTGAACTACCCTATATCAACAAGAGTTTTAAACTTTAAAGAAATAGCGAATGGCACGTGTAGCAGTTGAACTTAAACCAGCCAATGGTAAATGTATGTTTGAACGTTTAAAGATAAGCGTGTGGCTGTGTAACCCCGTGGCGTCGTTAAGCCAGCGATTACTCGATTTGAATTTAATATATAAGGAAGCGTTCTCTCTGCGGGGCAATGCAGTTCGCAGATCTCATTTGTCAGTTCTATACGCGGCGAGATGCAATCCTAAGATTATCACTCCGCACGCATTATAAATGTTGAGGTACGCAGTTCACAATGTTAGCTCAGTTCTTACTTGACATATACAGTCATCAGCTAACCAGTTTTCACTTTCACACGCATCGGCACTCGTCTATAAATTTCACACGCGGCGAGAGGTACTTGTAATTTTGAATCTGACGCAGGCACTCAGTTGTAAGATGCACACCGCGACACTGGCATTACTCAATTTCACCCATAAGTTCCACTCGCGGCTGCTAAGTTTATATTCGACGTAACTAAGCTCTATCGTACGCAAAACACCAGAGGACGCGAAAGATTTTGGACATAATAAAGTACCAACATATAAAACTAAAATAACAATAGCTAAATAAGCTTACAAAGGATATACGTTATGTCGCATCGCGTGCTTATTTACACTGTTGAACTCCCCTCCCAGTTCTGTTAAGTATGACTCAACAAAAGAGCAGAATTCGCACTTAGAAATTGTTATCACTGAAACGTAGTCAACAACACCTAAGCGATCATTGTCAATTTATCAAACAGTTTCAACAACGTGAAACTACTCGATGACGCAACAGATGGCTTCGAAATTGGTGCCCAACCTGTGGCACGTAGCCGTAGCTTAATAAATCAAAATAATCACGGTGGCCTAATTTAATCATGTAAATTAGAATGTCTGAGGGAATGTTTGGTTAGTCCAGGGAGAAAGACAATTGCAGCATATGTTTATACCGTGCGTTTCCTTATTGATAAAAACTTTCAGGGATGATGGAGAAAGGCAAATGTTCAATTTGACACACGGAACCTCATTTTGGAAACTCTCAGCAGCAAGTCATTTTTGGTTTATTTATGAAAATGGAATGAGAAACCTTACACACCTGTTTATAAATTTGCTACTTTTATTTTTATAGTGTTAAACACCCGTTTTTATTGCTGAGGCTTCACGAGCGGTGGGCACTGATAATATATGAGATGGAATTATACATTTAAAAACTTTTTTTTTTTTTAAAGAAAGGAAGTGTTGCAGGCCTAAGTTTAGCGTACCTCCCCGGCATTCTCCATTTCGTAAACTGAGGGAAAAAAAAAAAAAAAAAAAACCCTCAATCAGGGAGAACGGTTCTAGTGGAAATCGAACCTCAGACAGACCTCTCGCTCATGAGTCCCGCCTTAACGACCTTGGCTATCCGTGGCGGTGTATTCTCTACAGTCACAAGCTGCAAAAACATTTACAACGTCCCTAGATAGTGACTGAAACATGCATTTATTATTATATTAGCGTTCTACCAAGCAAAAACAATTGAAGATCGGGAAAAAAGTTTTCCTTTTAAATGCTGGTTTGTTCCTTTCAATTCATTTTAGTAAGTTCTATAGTCTACAAATTTCAAAATTGTATTTAGGTATTTCGCTCGTATTGATTGAGAGCACGCTTACAGCCTTCAGTCTACTAAACACCTGTATCATGTTAGATACACATCACGCCATCTTCATTGCAGTACTAACGTTTAAAGTTTAAAATGTGCTGTTTCTTTCCCAGTTCTTCTCGATATTGATAGGCTACCTACGCTTATGCTATTGTTATACTTCCTGCAACCTACAAAAAAACGACTTTGGGCTATAAGTTGTGACTGAGACGCTTTCAGACCCAGTTCTCTATCTCAATAGATACATTTACATTCTCCAAACACCCCTGAAAGTGTGCATCATCATCATCACGGAAACGCCCGGTATACAAGTTGTAGGAAGTAGAATTGAAATAATAGCAGCGTCATCTACAGCAAATTTATTAGTTTTATTGCTTTTTGAAAGATTTCCGCCCAAATCGTATGCACTTCTCCATTCGATGGAGTCCGTCATCAAGGTACTGTACCCAATTTTCTAGAGGCAATTCAATTGAAACACCGGCTTCAATCACAGTCAACTTCCATGTGGTACTAGATTGGGGCTATAAGATGGATGAGTGAATTACTTTCTCGAAGTTGCCGAACAGAAGGCTGTCAGTGAACGACGCATTACCATTGGAGAAAAATATACAGTTTGAGGTCATTCTGTACGCCTTTATTTGTTTGGAAATTCTGATATTACCACACGGCTTTACCCTATGACGAACTTCTGTAGGAACAGAGGTAGGACCTGAGCGATAAAAAAGTGAGGCGGCCATTTTCTTGCCATGCTTTAACCTCTTTTGATCTTTGTTTGTCTTCGTCCGGAAGGTAGATTATGTTGGAAGTCATTCATTTTCTGTCTCATAACAGTAAATCCACTTTCGTCATCTGTTTATACTTATAAACAATATTACCGCCTCCGACTGAAATTTTTAAGGAGATACATCGGTGAACAAGGGACAACAAATATGAAAATTTGATTTTGTTTGTTTTTAAATATTTATATATTCAATTTTCATAATCCGTCGACTGGTATGCCCCCGCGTGATTTATATGACCGCTACGTCACGATTTAAATGCCCTTGTGTGTTTGGGCGTTGCTCTTTAAATGGCTTTCATCTCTTCCTACTGCAAAACCTAGTGAAATGTTCACATTTAAACTGCGCGACTTGGTAGTAGGTTTGAAATTAGGAGTGAGAAGGTACAGAGGCATCTTCTGCGATTTTTAGAAAACTTGTAGACCATGAGCTTGTATCGCAATGAGAAAGTTACCACTTGATGGTGTATTTTGTTATTTTTGCAGGCAATATAATGCTTTTGTAAGGGTGACATTGTGTTCATAGTGGAATATAAACAGACAGGTGTAAGCTACTATAAGAATAGGTATTTAAAGCTTAGGCAGAAAATATTAAATAGTAGTTTTCTTGCTTGCAATATTATAACTTAGCTCGTTTGCAAACTTCTAGTACATATAAAGAAACTGTGAGTTGTAAATTGTCCTTTCACTTTTATAAACTAAAACTTTTGAAAAGTATAGATTCTTACTTCATTTCTGATTATTGCAAAATTATACAGTAATGAGTAGCCTATTAAAAAGACCAACTAAGAAATTTGCAGCAAGAAAGATTGCAAAGTTGAGATAGTTGAAGTAGAAACGGCTGTATAGCTATGCCCACAGAAACTTTAATTGAACATGAACCAGGCCTAAGTGCTTGAAAACTTCATAAATTCTCCACTAATGATATAAATAGATTGAATATATGACATTCAAATAGAGATTATGTGGTTATTCAGATTGGAATATAGAAATAAATATTTAAGGGTTTAAATTATTGAGATTATGTGGTTATATATATATATATATATATATATATATATATATATATGTGTGTGTGTGTGTGTGTGTGTGTGTGTGTGTGAATTAATTGCGAATTCTAATAAGAGTAGATTTGCGACTGTTACAATATTTTACCCGCCTAACAATCCTCTATCAATTTGTATTTAAAAGTTACGGAGGACAAGCATAGGTTACATCATGTTTAACAATAAAAAACAAAAATAATACATACAACATTTACACTGTTACAATAGTTCGGCTCTCTTCAATGTCGTTCGGGACTTGCAGCAGCTAGCAGCAGTAGTTACACTCTCGTTCTCCGTGTAAGGGCAAGTTATAATAGAGATAGCTGAAGACCAGTTACTCTGTAGACAGAATGGGTCAATGGACAAAATATTAATTGCATAAGTAAAGCTATCCTTGCTCATATTACTCCAAGCAAATTAGTTACTGCACTTTCCATATGCATAAACGCTACCGCCGCCTGCTCAGAAGCAGCCATTTTCGATCAGCTGTTAGTTGATCTTCGTTTGTTATTATTTTTGATTGGCCAATACGTACGTTTGCGTCTTTCGATGTGAATGCCTACATACTACTAAGTTAACGAGTTACGTCTTATTTTATTATGTTTACGTTTAATTTTCGTTGTTAATGCCTGAGTTGCTACAAACGGAGGTGTTGGATACGGCACACAAAACTGTCCGCCAGGTTCATTTAGATATTAAACAAACCTCTCTGAGCATAACACTATTTGTTCTCACAGGATTAGTGATCGATTTTGAAATTAAATCCAAGTATTGTGTCACAATTTCATTTAAACTAAAGGTTTAGGTTAATGAAAAAGAATGGGTTAAAAACCACAAGGAATATCGTAAGTGTTAGACAAATTACACAGGGTCTTCTGTATTCATGGATACAGATGCTGCCAAGGAACTTTGACAGAGATTCGTTACTATAGCGACACTACTATAGTGCTGATGATCCAAAGATACACCTCAATCTTCAAACGTATCAGAATATGGTTCACATATTCAGAGTACTAAAGATATGTCTGAACACATTGCTAAGTTTGGGTACAGATCTTAGACATGCAGTGAAAGACTTAACATTGAAAGGTAAAGTTCTTGGTAGAAAGAGACCTGGTAGTTTGAAAGTCAAAAACATTGTAAAACTTCAGAATTATTATGGAAGTGACACCAGATGAAACCTGCAGTCTATCACTGTATGTCAACTGATGAAAAGTCACAGCACTTCAAAAGGTGAATTGTCAATCGAGCCTTTGCCAAAGATGAGAAACCCCCAAAAAATGAAGGGAACAGGAAAACGTTTCGTTTACCTAGTGTTGTGCATGCAGTAATGCCTAATTCCCAAAGATCAGCTAGTGATGATATACTAGAGAGGTGTTCTAAAGGAGTTTTTGTTTCAAGGTAAAAACTGCAAATTGCAGTGATTGTAGTTGTTAAGTTTGAATACTAAAATTAGAAATAGTGTAAAGAAAATTGCTAAATCTTTAATATGATTATTTTTTTTTTCCTCTTTGAAATTTACCCATGTCTTTGAATGTTCAAAATGATCCACGCAATGCACTTTTCATAGTTATTTATGTACCTACTGTATAATATTAGTAATTGTGACACTAGTGAACGTTTAGCGGGAGTGAATGCCCTAATTTTCACGAGTGTTCAGAATGAAAATTATACACGTATTGCTCACAACATTTTATGTAATTTTAGCATTAAAACATTTTTAAAAAATTGCAAAATGTGATGCCATGATGTAGATGTGACATATTATATTGCTTGGTTCTTAGTACGCGTTTCTATGAAATTGATATGTTGTTTTTCTTTTGAAGAATACAAGTGAAAATGAATGCTAATTCAACTCAAAAATCGAAAAGTGTATGTAAAAAGGAATAAGACAAGTTCCGTACGCGGAGAAAAAAGAAACACGATAGTTAAATTAATGGGAAAATCTTTTTGGCATATTTTTCATATAATATAACGTTTATGAACAGTAGGAAGGCGAAGCGTTAATGTAGTAGACATCAGTAGTGGCTCAGAAATAATATTTTCTTATGTAACTGATTGTACTCTTCATTTTTACCAAGCAAAGTAACTGTAAAATCAATATAATTGGGTTGACGAAGTTTTTTTGTTAATATAATATAGATTACTGGTTCAAGATTTCCTTTTGTAATGAAAGAAATTGTAATATGATTAATTAATTATATTTTCTACGTTTCTAACATAGTGACAGTTAATTTATCATAATTAATACTTACATTGTAGTTGCAGTTTCAAAAAAATTGTGTAATAAAATGATTCCTGTGTTTGAATGGTTAGTAGACGATTTCATTTGTTTCTTACAGGTACGTTGTTTGAATTTGTTTTTTTTTTATTATTTTATGATTGGTGTTTTACGTTCGTTTTTACTACTGAGGCACCACAGGCGGTGGACACTGATGATGCATGTTATGAAATGACAAATTGGGAAGGGATTAATTTTTTTTTTAAGGAAGGAAGGGTTCCAGGCCTAAGTTTAGGGTACCTCTGGAGCAGTAATTAAAGGGTGCTGCGGGGGCGTAGTGTAGTGTTGATGGTTGGGCTGATGGTGGTCTGGATGTTCGGCTCGGGCTGCTCACTGATAGACGTTTGCTCCAAATCAGTTGAATTTTTGATCTCAGGGTCCACTGGAGTGTTTCGCGGATCAGTACAGATCCACGGGAACGAGAAATGTGTTGCCCAAAAGATACACCAGGTTGACTTTGTTTAAAATACTTTATTCACATATAAAATATTGGGGCTACTTCCTGACTGTTCGCCGCTGACTTCGCTACTCACTTAGACGGGCTTTAGAAATGACTTGAACTGATTGTTTTCGTGTGACTTAGGCTGCCGGCTTCCGTATATCTCTGGAGTAAATCCTCTCGTATCTCGCCTGAATGAATGTCTGAATATCCCTCTGAATCTATGAGTAACTCTCTGACTTCTGTACTCCAGTTTTTCTACCACATCGCCACGCCTCTCGCTAAATTAAATTCCCTCGTATATTATCCTATTTCCGTGTTGTACGTCATCATTGGCTATCTTAAAAATATTTATTTGTAACTAAATTTTCCTTATTGGTTGACTTTTATTTGACGACCATTGGCTAGAATTATTCTTTCCCCCCTGATCTAATGTCTTCCCACGAACTTGAATTTTCCCAGAACAACCTGTCATAAATTTCGGCCCTTTGCTTACATTCTGATGTCTATTGATAATCTTTTGCCTTCCTTAGTTTGTAGATTTCCAAATGTTCTCGGAAATAACGCACGTGTTGATGGACTGTATTCATACCTTGTATACCCGGCTTGCCTATAATAAAACATTTTCGTCTCCGTTCTGACATTTTCATTTTCTCTTAAATTATTGCTACGTCTGACTTTGTTAAATACTGTCCCGTTAGGGTCACATGTTTCTCTTATTGTGAACTCCTAAGTATTTCCTGGGCAGAAGGTTCGTGACCTAACAAAAGATATACTTTACCTTTTCTTCAGCCTTGTCTAAGGAGCGATCAGTGGACGAGTCGTCAGGTATACATCTCTGTCTCTTTCTAACATCTTTACTACAAAATGCATACAAAACCCTTTTGTAAGTTACAAGTTACAAATTATTTCTATTTCTGTTATACCTATCTCTAAAATGTTTCTTATACCTATGCATAATAATTATCCTTATCAAATCTAATGCCTTTATACATATGACTCTGCAGCCTTTAGTTATTAAATTAATAGAGGCAGCCTTATTTCCGGCTTCACCTCCTCGACATTTGCCAGTTATAAGGACTGAGGAAAACCTGGAAAAACCTCAATCAGGGAGGACGGTTCTGGTGGAATTCGAACCGCAGACCTTCCGCTCACGAATCCGCGCCTTAACGACCTCGGTCACCCGTGGCGGTAAATTTGTGTTGTGAAGGCGGTGATGACTTCATGGAATACTAGCTGCTATGTAACCTTTTATGATACCGTTGATAGAGTTAGACTGATTGTGGACGATTTATATGGTCGGCGTGTTTTAATGTTAGGATTGCATCAAAATATTTATCTGAAACTTTTCACAGCTTCTGTGCTAATGAATCGATGCAGAAAATCGGTTGGAGTTCCTGTTTTAATTGATCCAGACACTCTTGGGAAGTTTGAGCTAAGTCTTTTTTCGATCAGCTGTGACTGTGAATTCATTCTAATCATTTAAAATATTTTGCACCGTTCTATTGTGGTGAGTAGCTATTTCGCTCAATAGTCTTCTGTCTACCAGCACTATACCATATACTTATTGTGTGCTCGTGCGGCCCGGGCATCCAATGCTTCGCAATTGCATATAAAAGAGCACCTTTCCCCCAATACAATTTTCATTTCTTTGAAATGTTGAGCCCTATAAATTAAAAAAAATCTCCCATGACTCAGATTAGAGGATTGGAAAGGAAATATAGCTTTCGGGGAAAGAATTTGCTCACTGTATGCAAAAAGGTATGCAGGAACACGTTCCATGGCCAGCGCTCGGTATTCTCTCTTTCCTTAGGAACCAGAAGTTGAGGGGTTATGACAGTCTACTTAACCGAATGGAGGTTTTTTTCCCACTTTGTTCGAAATTGGGATACTTCCTTGCTGTTTGTCAATGGAAAGTTGACTTTCACGGTGTTAATTGTTAAGTTACATGTGCTTTGTGGCAATGAATAAAGTGGATGTTTTATTGAAAACTCTCATTTTTGCAGTTACACTTCCATTTGTTTAACTCTTATATTGAAATTGAAACGATTTGGACCTCGTCAATCGAAAACTATAGGAGCTTACTTAGCAAGACGGCACAAAACTAAGATTTTTTTTTTAAAGATCTGAAAAAAAATCTTGAATGACAGCTTATGCAGTGAAAAACGTAACTTGTCTATAGGAATGAGATTAGAAAAGGGACCATCCCGTTATGCATTTCACAATTTGTTTTGTAGGCATACTTTTAATATCTGAATTGGTAAACTTCCATACAAACCAGAATTTTATTGCACAGACATACGATGGCGCAGCAGACCTTCCCCCCCACGCCATTTGGGTGCCATGTAATTACGCCCCTGGCCCATCTTTCTGTAAGGGTGACGAGCCGCCACTGATAACGTTTCTACTTTTTCGTTGTCTCCATTTTATAGAAACGTAGCTCTCTACTCGGGGTTAGATGCCTGTCAAGAAAGCACTCTGTGCCCATTCGATGAGTCGGTCCGGGTGGTGTAGTGGTAATCATACTTGCCTTCTAAACCCAAGATCGCGGGTTCAAAACCGGCCATAATCGATGGATTTTTTCAGGCGTAAAAATCCTAAGTATGGCTTCCTTCGGGAGGGAAGTAAAGCCGTGGGTCCCGTGTCGTACATTTACGGTAGGAAAAAGAACCTCAAGCCTGAAAGAGAGACCTCTGAGCAAAATTTGTCGGCCGTTTCACGCCCTGAGTTGAACGGGACGCTGATGACCTGAGATGTTGAAGAGCGTCCATAAATAAATCAATCAATCAATCAACTCACTCTGTGAAACCTTCTGATGGCAAACCAAGATCAATGATGATGATGATGATGATGATGATGATGATGATGATATGCTCAGATGACCTCGGAAGTGATGGATCTGGGAGTTGCTTTTTTGCAGGACATAAAAAAAAATACTCGAAAAAATACTCGGACAACTCGACCCCAACCGAGATTCGAGCACAGTATTGCAGGATTACAAAGCAGAACACATTACCCTAACACCCCTGCTATGACACACACACACACACATATATATATATATTATATGTTATAATACTATATATATATATATATATATAGCATTAATGATAACCGCTTATTACGCCCTTGGTGTTTTTCCTCATTTCTGCCGTCCGCGTCATAATAGTGGTGGCGAATCCATTCCTCGACATCAGCGCCATTCGTGACTAATGCTTTACAGTAAACAAGAGATATTTATAACATAAGAAGATCTGAACTATTTTTTAACGTTAAAAACAAATTTGCATTATTTCCATAAAATTTGTCAATATGTCACTTATGGGTACTTTGAATTACTTAGCTCGGGTTATTGTACATTTTTGAAAATACACAATACTTTGAGCACCCCGTTTGCATATTCTAAAACGTGTTAGTTTTCAAGATAAACCCATTACATAAGCAGAGTCCGGATGTTCAGGCATTTATTTTGATTAAAATAGGCAAATGAAAAGGCATTTAAATATTAATAATAAACAGTAATAGAATAAAAATTTATTACATAGAAGAACAGAGAATCTTAAATTCGTATTTAAGATACTTAATACTTTCTTTATCACACAATTAAAGTACTTAAGCTTACTTTTCTTGGTTACAAGCAACAAGAAGACATTTTTAAAGGTATCAAAGATACGCAGTGGTTTCTGATCGAGTTCATTTTCTGTTTATGCTTTTATAGGGGAATCAGGTTAGTATCTCTCATACAGTACTGAACACTGTAGGGATGGTTTATTGCACAGCTGTACCGCTCTCATCTTTCTCCCTTGCAATTTCTTATTACTTTTGTGCAGCTAAGAAGTTCCCCGTCACCACAAATTTCCCAGAATTGTCTTTAGTACACCGTTACAAAATCATTCGCCAGGATCATTCAAATGTACAGTACTTCCCTCATCTTCTATTTTCTGGTATTCGTATGCCCGAGGTAACCTTGCGTTTCTTTCAAATCTACAGTACTTCCCTCATCTTCTATTTCCTGGTATTCGTATGCCCGAGGTAACCTTGCGTTTCTTTCACTAATGAAGGTTCTGCTAAAGAGCTTAAGTGAAGAGGGGAAAGTTTTTGACTGCTTGAAAAGAAGTAAATATATAACAAGCAATTGATATTTTTGAGGGTGAACATGCCATTTAATTTTATAACTTCGATGTATGAAATTCTACATGTACTTTTTAACATACGTAAATAGTCCCAGAAATAACCACAAAGATCCAAAATATACAAAGAAAATAAAATAAAAGCAAAATAAATACTGGCCCTACCGACCCCAAATGTACGGAAACACGTTAACTTCTATACATCCATCCAGATAAAAAAGTCATTTTGCCTAACTTCCGGGCTCTGGTCATAAGGACATTGACGTTCAGTAATGTGCTGCGGGATAAACACTTTTCGCTTAATTAAAATGAAAACAAACTGAACAATGAGCTCTCATTAATGAAAGAGGGCTTAGTTCTTCTCAATAAGGTAGCATTGAGACTGCCGTTTCAAACTTTTACACCAGAATGGACAAACAATGATAGGTTTTCGGCACACATCTGCGCTAGGACTACACACGTAGTCCCGGGGGCATAGGCTCTACTTTCTGCAAACTTTCTGGCCAGCGCCTGGTTTTCTGTAAACACGGAGGTACGGTTTGAGTTTTAATTCCCGGGGAAAAAGAACCCCCTCCCGGGAGAGCAAATTGTAACAACTCTGCTACCAGCTCCCTACCTTATGGTAATACGAACCTGGTCATAGTGTAAATATTTGAGTAGCATTGCAAGTTTCCAACACTCCGCCAATCTAATTAACTTCAGCGGCCGCCCAACCACATCGATTGGTTTGAAATAACTCTGCTGAGTTGCCGTGTCTCTCAGCTGAGGCCGGCCAAAGTGTCTTAGTTCTCTTTAAGGCTTCAAATCTGACCAAATGCTTGAAGACAATAGGTCATTTTATCTAAGCACGATCTTTTATGTACCTACAAACACGGATGAATGCAGACATGAATTAGGGCTGTGGTAGTTTTTTTTTTTTTTATCTTTCCATAATAGTAAAAAAGCTTATTGCTTGGAAGATCCAAAAGTCAACGTGCGTTTACAGCACCTGTTACTGACATTCTATCTATAATGCCCTTCCAATAATTGCGGTGTTACATGTACCCATAATATACAGAGTAATGTATATAGAACTGACACCTTTCTTTCTTTATTTATTTAAAATTATGCTAGCCACAATTTATTATACCTCAAATATAGAGTATCTTTACGAGATTATTAAAATGTTGAAAATGTCCTTCCACCTGCATAAGTTATAACTCAACAGGGGTTCATTGTACAACATTCTGGCATATTGTCCATCAAATGGTTCACAGATGAAGCTGGGGCCCCCATGACGTGAACGGGGATAGATAATTTCAAAAGCCAGTTGCTAAATATTCTGACTTAATTCTACTTTGAATAAAACGTAGTTAACATGAAAATGGATGAAAATTTGCTCGCAACAATATGACTTCAAATTTTAAAATTTATCACAATACCGCAAATTATTTTTTTTTAAATATAATATAAATTATCTGCTAAGCTCTTTACAATTTACAGACTCTTCATTTAAAGAATTTCAAAGAGCTTTAACGTTAGCCTTCTTTAACAACAAATTGAAAAATATTGTAACAGGCAATTCCCTCTTACAATAAAACAACTGTGAACCTTACAATAGCATAAACAAAACGCTTACAAGCTTCCATAACAGAGAGCGCTGCGTGCGATCTTACCATTTTTAAATAATGACCAAAATGTTAGTTACCCAGTGGCGACTCGCACAAAGGGCACAAGTGCACGTGCCCTCCCTTTAATTTTGAACCATAAATAGCTTTAAATTATGTCTGCATAAATTATCAACTCAAAAAAAATTACAGAATTTCATAGACGAAAACCCTGAATGTTTCAGCACCTGCATTGTAGCATACAAGAGAGACGCGCGGTTTAAACGACTTCTGCGAATGAAGATAACTTGGTATGTGTATGAGTGAAGAGAACGGGCTATGACACCTTCTGCTTGTGCCCAGGTTTAGCAGAGCAGAATACTTTGGTTTAAATAGGCAAGGGGATGAGAGATAAGTTTCACAAAGACGCTGAATCTATGGACTTTCTACGCACATGCGCACTGAGTCTGTCCTCCCTATCGTAGCGCTTATATGGAGAGCTTCCCTGAGCGATTTGTCGTGAGGTTAACGCTATTACTTCCCATCAGCTGTTTGCTCTTTCGCCCCAATGGCTTAAGAGGAATCAAACTATAAAAAACTCTTCCACTATAAAGGGAACTCAACTAAGGTATCCTTAAATAACATTTCGTTTTAAAAAAACAGCATTGTCATAAATAATAGTAAACCTGAATGATTAGTGAGATGTAGCTTATGAAATTAAATGGACATTTTTGGCACTTTTGCCTCTCGCCGATTTATTGAACATCTTAATACACTCTCAAGGGGGGGAAGTGACATCACGGATAGTTATTTTCATTTACTGCTGCAACCTAGTTTTTATATTTATTGCTTACATTAATTCTTGTTTGTGAATAAGAGTACAAGGTGAATTATTTATTTGATTAATCGTGTAATGAATATTTTACATCTAATAAAAATTGAATACCGGTACATAAGATTACTTTAGAGTGTATTTTAGAGAAAAATGAAAGTGTTGTGGTTATTTTTTGTGCCTGGCAGTATATTTTTATAGATCAGTGCGACAAATTCCTGTTCGTGGATTCTATGCAATGCTATTTTTATAAGTTGTGTCCCATCAATTAAAGTATGCTCGAGCACACTGGTGTTACCCTGATTACTCCTGAACTCTCTCTGCTAGCAGCGAACAGGAGGATAATATTTATCGAAAAGTACCTTTCCTATCCTGACCAATAGGAACAAGAGACAAGTAACAAAGACTTCCATGTGGACATGGAGATCGGAAAAGGGTAAAAGGTAGACAGAAGTTCGTGCAATTTTAGCGCATTAAGTAAATGCGTTGTCATGTTATACCTTGCAGCTTTGTTGTAACTCAAAAATGTATCATTGGAAGCTTTGCTATGGTATTTTTAGCAATCATGTTAAAACTTTCCTTCGCAACAACTGAAATACCTTCCTATCCACAATCTCTGGGGCGTTCTCTCCCCTACATACTCCCTTCTGGGTATCAACCTACGCAGAACTAATTATTGTGAAAAGGCTGTGATGCAAGGTGTGATATTTTATAAGAAGTTAGTAAATGTCCACAATTGAAAATGCTGAGATTCCGGAACGGTTATTTTCGGACGATTTGGTAGTGGGGTCAATTACTAATATTGATCTAGCGAAATCAATTGGACGCTGTTGACGTGAGGTGTTAAAGAGCGTCCATAAATAAACCAAAATATATACGAAATCAATTGAAGTAATCGCTAAATTCTTCAAGAAGGGTGAGGGATTAAGAATAAATATTAGAAAATAAAAATTATATAATTTAAGAATGGAGACAAGTTACGCAAGAATTAGGCATTGTATTGGGAATGGGCAGATATTGAGGTGGTTAATAAATTTGACTAGTTGGGTATTAGGCTCAAAAAGTATGGAGGATGGAGGAAACAAAAGAGAAAGGTTCTAGCAAAAGGTAAACTAGTTTTGAAATCTATTGCTGCCTGTGGGATAAAGTACCAGAAGTGAATATCAAGTGGTTGGATAAATTTATATATGTTAATAGTAGAGGCTAAAATGACGTTTGGGGTAGGAATTTGAGTTAGTGATAATGTGGATTTGATTCACAGGAATTTCTGCAAACAAATTATGGGCCTACCAAAAAGTTCACCAAACGGGGTTGCACAAGCTGAAATAGGTAGAATAGAGAGTAAAGGAAAAATTATGACAAGATCTATGAAATGTTGGTTTAGGATTAAGAATTTAGAAGATAATTGTATTTTGAAACACTGTCTAGTGACGCAAGAGAAAGTGAGGGGAGGAAATACTTGGGTTAGTAGAATCAATGAGATTATGGAAAAAATTAGCTTGGGCATGGTGTGGCATGATAGAGAAAGTAAAAAAAGAGTTTTTTGGAGAGAAATTAAACAAAGAATTGATGATATGGAAAGACAGGAGTTTTAGTAGTAAAAAGTCATTGAGGGTTTATAGGAAACATGGAGTAGAAAGAATTATGTGGATGAAGATGACAAGTGGACGAGGGAGGGAATCGCATGGGTCCGGACAGGGGTAGTGAATCTGAAAGGAATAAGAGGAGGTTAACCTATAGAGAAATGTCCGATGTGTGGAATGCAAGACAGTTACTGGCATGCAATTGTGGAATGTACAGAAACTAAAGAAATGAGAGCAAAAGTTAGGATTGAGAAACGGGGTAACCAATAGAGACAAGGGGAAACAGGTTGATAAATATGAAAACAAGGCAGAAAATCTTGGAGTTTGGGAATTATATAGGGAAGGTTAAAAGAAAATGGTTGAAGAAAATAAGTAAAAAATGAGGAACCAAATCAGGCAGAAAATAATTTAACCTGGTTTTTGATTGAGTTTATTTTGTAGATGCAAGTTGCCTGATAGTTAAGTAACCGCAACTTGGTTACACAGCAACTCGGGAAGATTTACTATACTGATTATGGTTGTATTTTCTTGTGTGTCTGAGTGATTATAAAAGAGTACTGTGAAAGCTTGTTCTATTATTAAATGGAAATAAATTCAACTCAATTCAAAGTATGGTTTCCCTCGTAAAAGAAGTCAAGCCGTGGATCACGTGTCGTAGATTTACGGCACGTAAAAGAACCGCAAGCCTGAAAGAAGAGGCCAATGAGCAAAATTTATCGGCCGTTTCACGCCTTGAATTGAATGGGACGCTAATGATTTGAGATGTTACAGTTCGTAAATAAACCAAATCAACAAATCCACAACGACGATAACTTAAAGATTTGAAGTTAGAAGTCTTTTAAATGTGGCCTAAATTAATGGTACAACGTTATTTGGTAGCAATAAAGCAAGTGTTTGCATTTCCGGTTTTTCACTGAATGAACGCATTGCACCAAGTTCATTCATGTAAGATACATCGCTTCATATATTAATGGAAAACAAAATCCGAGCACAATGACATAAGAACAAAGCGCTTGCTCTAGATGAACATGGGTAACTACCTTTGCGTAGTTATGGCGTGACTCGCTATTGACGTTCTTCTAAGTTTACGTTGCCGGACAGAAACAGATATAGAAACAGATAGCGATGCTGAATCAATACACGAACCTCCAAGGTCTTAGTGTAAGGTACTCAAGTAAGAATGTCATGAGGTCAGAATAATTTGCCTCGTTTAAGTTACGAGATACCTACTAGGTTTATTGTCCAGACATTGCACTGTGGACTTTTTGCAAACATGAACAATTTTATACAGTGGCAGTTCTGAGCTCAGTCATCATATAGAGGAATGAAACATATGTGCTGCATAGCCAAGAGAGCGAAGTACGAGGTAGGTCCATAAGTTTCCGGCCTAACGATTTTCTAGCTATGATAAAGACTAAAACTATATTCCACTTTTCAACATAGTTACCCTTTATTGCAATGCACTTCTCATATCTTTAAATTAACATTTCAACCCCCTCCCTCCAAATAATACTCAGAAGTCCGGTCTACCAAGTGGGCATAAACAGCATCCATCATTTCTTCGTCACACTTAAATTTCCTTCCTCGAAGGCCCTTCTTGAGTTTGAGAAGAGGAAACAGTCACTGGGAGCTAAATCTGGCCTGAAGGGTGGATGGTCGATCTGCTTGAAGCCACATTTCTTCACCGATTCCTTTGCAACAAGAGCTGTGTGCACAGAAGCGTAGTCGTGAAGAAGGCGCACACCACCACTCAACTTTCCTCGACTTTTCTATTTGATGGAAGCATGTGTTCTGTGCTGTAGGCCAGCATAGTACTCCCCATTTTCTGTGGTGTTCCTCTCCTTTAAGTCAATGAAGAGTATTCCTTCACAGTCGCATAAGATTGTGGCCATGATCTTCTAGGTTAACTGAGTGACCTTGGCCTTTAGCGGCGGTGCTTCGCCATGTTTACGCCATTCCATTGTTTCCTTTTGGACAAGGAATCATAGTAGAGGACCATAGTTTCATCTTCTGTAACAATGATTTGCAGAACTTCTCTCTCGTTGCCACGGCAGAGCTCCAAAAATGCCTGACAACAGATGACACGTTGCTGCTTTTGAACTGGGGAAAGAATTCTAAGCAATAACCTTATTCATATTTAAATGTTTATGAATAATTCAAAGGAATTTTGTTTAAGATAGGCCCAACCTTGCTGCTATTTTTGTAACTTTGAGCCGCCGGTCATACATAATTTCTCCTTCCACAAGAGCGATGTTTTCAGAAGTGAGCATCTCCAAGGGCTGACCTGCACGCTCTTCGTCTTCAATGCTTTCTCAACCAATTCGAAAATTTTGGACCATTCTTTTACGGTAGAATATGAGACAACTATTGTCTAACACCAATCTCAGACCCGCCTAGAAATAAAATTTATATGTAATATACTCACCAAAAGGGTCATAGATACATGGTCTATACATGTTATTACAAGTATAAGAAAGAAGACAAAATGTCATTGAAAGGGAAGGTTTCCCCGAAAAGGCATGTATTGTAACCTTTTAGGTTGAGAGGGTCTCTTTGTAATGTTACTTCAGGTCAACTGGAACTTGGAAAACAACCGGATATTGAACAAAACGCGATCTCAGTAATTTGGAAAGGGGCGAATAATTCTTTTGTTAACAGTTTAAGGAAAACTCAAGCAATAAATATCCAGATGGAATCATAAAACCTCTGTTACGGCTCTCTTTATGTCAAGAGTCTAAGACTTAAAAGTTTGCTGTGGTTGTACTGCAATAAAATCTTAGAAGATAGTCTATGAGAATTAAAACGATAATAAATTAATATAATAGCCTACCATTAGTAAGATATGTGTAGAAAGAGCAAATCACCTGACATTTGGAAAATCATGCTGAATATATTTATAGCGCCTAGTCCGAAGAACAGGCGAATGAATAAAAGTATTTGCAATAGACTTGTTTGTCATTTGTCACTTGGTGCTGAAGTGAAAGGGAGAAGTGTTAGAAAAAAGCAAAAGTATTAATACATTGTGAAAACTGTAACTGCGTGTTATATTTTTGTTTGTTTATAATCCCCTGTCCCTATGATAGTGCATCACAAAAACGTTCAGCTAATAAATTGACTTTGCAGCCGAAGAAGGAACATTACTAGATTGCGGTGCTAAATGGAGGTTCGACCTATCACACCTGAGATACCAATCCATTTATAAAAATCGATCACTTCCTTATCCGAACTCAATCACAATCTAAAAATAATAAATAAAAATATAATAAATACCGCCGCAAATATGAAGGGGATTCTTCCCCATATACACCGTTCAATCGCTGTTTAATTTCATTTGGAATGTTTATCTTTTGTAAAGAACCTAATAACAGCTCGATATTCCATTTTGAACATGTCACAATCTTCTACACATAGCCTTCTTTATGCAACTCTATCTGAACAACTGAACACAGCGGAGCGGAATTTACATTTGCAAGTATTTACTTAACAAATGAGGTATGGCATCAGATAAGGGGTTGTGAAGACGATAGCCCTTATCGGCGAGACCGGAAACTTATGGATCTACCCTTGTAATTTATAAGTTAATTAAGTTTGTAAAGATGTGATCTCTTCGAAGCATGAAATAGAGCAGTCTACGGTTTACAATGAGAAATATGAAACATGAAGGTGATAACTAAACTCTCTTTTTAAACGGTGTAATCATTAAATGTTTTTCATTGGATGTCAATTTATGCTACTCTTTAAGAAAATTTCTAGTTTTCTGTCATTCTTTTCAATTTTATAGACTACATTATTTCAAAACGTTGGCGTGCTTTATTTATTTTATTGATATATTTTAATACTTTATAGACAAATCCCTTATCCCAAATTTAAAAATACTAAACGTATGTTTTCTTTAAATAAAAGAATCATGTTGCCTGTTTTCAATTATATAAATGTTCATTAAATGTGATTTTGTTTGACTGTCCTCTATGCAATCTTAGCATTAAGCCATTGGTACAGTATTTTAATGTCCTTATTACTATCTCAGAAATCTGATTTAAATCCCTAGCTGCACAAGTGTGTTTTAAAGTTTAAAATGCATCTAAAATGAACCAATATAATTTTTTCCTGAAATTTTGCATGCATGATAGAGACCCGACAATTTTGATGACCTAACATGGTTGTTGAGGTGTCAGATCTCAAAACGGTTCTCCAAATGAAGGGTAAGAAGATTTTGGTGTATTAATGGACACTAACATCTCAGGCCATCAGCGTCCCCATTTAATTCAGGCATTAACGGCCGATAAATTTTGCTCAGAGGCCCTTGCTTTAGGCTTGAGATTCTTTTACGTGAAGTAAATCTACGACACGGGACCCACGGCTTTACTTCCATCCCGAAGGAAACAACAAGATTTACGCCCGATAAAATAAATTGATGCTGGCCGAGATTGAACCCCCGATAGTGTAGCATGCAATCTTGCGTTCCCCCCCCCCCTTCTGTTGTTTTCTTGTCTGTGGGTTGAGTTTGCATCGGAAAGTGGGCCCATATTTTAACTTGCAGTCTCAATGAGTACTCTGGTAGTGTTACGCTTTGAGGCGGCTGATGAGAGATGTTGGTTGAAAAGTCCATGTAATTGGTCTTTCTTACAAGTCATCTTGTGAAACAAAACGAAACACTTGTATATGCACATTTCTACCAGAGAGAAAAACATTTTCTTGTAACTTTTAACAGCAAGCCACATTGTAGGAAACAAAGCTGTCACTTGACCTTGCAAATCCCCACCTCCCATTCCCTTCTGATACTCAAAGGACATACTTTTATTTCTTTACCACCTCCCTGGGTGTTTGGTCTCACTTTCTTCTCAGCTTGCCTATTGCTGTAATGTCAGTAGTTTCGTGTCTTGTCGATGGGAAATAATATCCTTGTTTTCCATCCACCTCACACACAGCACATTCTTTGCAGTCCATGATTCATAGTCGCCGCGTTTCAGTTTATTATGAGAGATATCAGGCATTTCCTCTCATTAGTTTCTGTATCCAGCAATCCTCTAAAGAGTTCTGGAGACGAATACCAGTTATCCAGATACAATGCTTGACTTCTGTCTAACAATGGGTCACACACGTGTAGTACTTTGTCGGTCCTGGTGGTGTAGTGGTTATTATACTTGCCTTCTACACCCAAGGTCGAGGGTTCAAACCCGGCCAGGATCGATGAATTTTTTCGGACGTAAAAATCCTAAGTATGGCTTCCTTCGGAAGGGAAGTAAAGCCATGGATCCCGTGTCGTACATTTACGGCACGAAAAAGAACCTCAAGCCTGAAAGAGAGGCCTCTGAGCAGAATTTGTCGGCCGTTTCACGCCCTGAGTTGAATGGGACGCTGATGACCTGAGATGTTCAAGAGCGTCAATAAATCAATCAAAAAAAAAAAAAAAACGTGTAGTACCACATACACTTGCTGGAAGACTAGAATCTGTCACGTCATCACCTATTAAATATTTAAGTACAAGCAATATCTAGAGTATTCTCAAATTTTGTAAAAAATTATTCCAAATATTGCACGCTGGATCTATTGCTTTGCACGTATGAGAGGCGATCTCTGAATTTCATTAGGCACACTTTTTCCTTGGTTTTGCTTATAATAAAAACGTAATTGTCAAGCAATAGAAACAAATAAACAAATATAAATGATCAAATTGACTAATAAAATAAATGACCGAGAGCAATTGGGAAGCCCGCTCGATTCTTCTGCCATCTCTCAAAGACTGAAACTGATGCTCTTAAATGTAGCCTTATGGGACCTTCATCTCAAAGTGGATTACTACATTTGAATATCGTAAAATACATAGTAAATTATCATTATATCTGAGAAAAATACAAGACCTATATAGCAGGTATAACAGTAGCCCGCACTGTACATTAAGGAGTGAACATAACCTAATCAAGTATGACGAAGTACAGCAAACAGCTGTTCCTCCCTCTTGCTCTTTGTTAAGTCACTTGTAACTTTTTACTAATACTTAACAAGTGTTGCACGTCTTTTGTGGAACAGAAAGTTACAAAACCATACTTTACAATAATACACTTGTTTTTATAACACCATCCTCTTGTGGAATAGGATCCTGGTCAAACTACCAATGCACGCGAGTCTCTTTGGAAAGAATTTCAAGAGTACTCATCCTAGCGTTTTTATATTTGTGGAAGTAATAAAACAAATTCAAATAGAAGTGTACGTCTCTATGGGACGCAGTGACACAGTCAAGAAGTTCAACAGTCGTTTCCTGTCTGCTCAAAAGTAATTTGAGAACGCTTTTTTAAAATACCGCAATTATGAAATCAGCAGGTTTCTCTATTTAAGGTGAGACCACAGACTCCATATAACTAATGCAAAGTTATTCATCTTTATGAACTTTGTTCTCAGAAAGTGTTACAGATATCCCGGTGAAACTTTTAGTCTTTATTTTCCATTATATTATAAGTTCTGAGCTGTAGTTCAGAGAATGTACTTTATAAAAATAATAGGTTTTTTTTTTCCTTTTTTATAAAAATAAAATTATATTAATATTCATGTACAAAAAGTTCTTATGCAAATTACCTGAAACTAGAGATCAGCAATGAATGTAATAATGCAGATTAGATGTAAAATCTCATGCTTCTATCTTCATTAGTTTATGAAGAAAAGGTACACATGTTGCGCATTTTTTACTTACGACTAAAATAACGTTAAAGTTTAATACAGCTAACTGTCAATTTGCATACTAATCCATTTCAGCATCTTCACACAGTAATATTAACACCACAGGAGATAGTTTCACTTAACATTGTAATTAAAATATTCATATCAATTACTATATTAATATTTACTCTGTTGTCTTCAGTATCTTCCAAATGAATACCAGATTTCTTTATCTTGAAAACACTAGGAGGATTGTAAATAATTGGTTTATCATTCACTGAATTATTCGGTTCAAAAATAGGCCTATTACAACTATTATGCTTTACTGGATAGGTTTTGTAATACCCATTTCTTTCGTTTTTACATATTTTATAAACCGTGATAGATCTAGACATGATATTAGACATATTTAGTAAAGGAAACTGGGATGTATAGCTTGTAAAACGGGAAATAAATACAGCAAAAGCAGTCACTAATGTTATTGACATTTGAAACATTTACCTACAAAATATCGCCGAGGTCGGTAAGGCGCGGACTTGTGAGCAGGAGGTCTGGGGTTCGAATCCCACCAGGACCGTCCTCCCTGACTGAGGTTTTTTCCAGGTTTTCCTCATAAATGACAAATGCCGGGGAGGTACCCTAAACTTGGGCCTGGATTGTTTCCTTCCTTTAAAAAATCCTTTCCCAATATATCATTTCATATACCATCAGTGTCCACCGCCTGTGGTGCCTCGGTAGTAAAAACGGGCGTTAAATACTGTTCCCCCCCCAAAAAAAAACCCTACAAAATACATCAAACCATAGTCTTCTATACAAATACTTTCAGATATGCTCATTTTCATGCATTAATGCGGAGTATTAAAAAAAAAAAGTAGTTTGACACACAAAATATATTACGTAATTAAAAGCACTTACAATGGAAATGTTCAATAGATTAATTACCATATTAAGTAGAAAAATCCAAACAATTAGTTGGAAAAAAAAAATGGATTTTTTCTTATATTTGTCCTCTGATCTTACCTTAAGGCGAATGTCATATCGCTTTAAAAAAATAAAGTATAATTTACAAAAATAACAAAAGAGACACAGAAAATGGTTTGCTATATAATATATTTTAAGTAAAACTAAAAAAAAAGAAAGAAGCATTTTTTAAACCGCCTATAGCCGCCAATACTAAGCCAGGTTAAGAGTTTGACGGAAAGTTTCATTTGCAGAAGGGAGGGAAAAGGGGGGGGGGTGACCGCTTTAGGGGTATGGATAGCTAACCTCGTGGTGTCCTGTGTATCTTCACTGCTCCGGCCCACGCGGGGGGTGCCCCTCGGCTACTACGCATGTCGCAGCCGACGGCGCCCATACTTCAACTCCGGTCCCTAAAACGTGTAGTATACAATCCAGTCTTAACAGTTCAAGCTGAAATTCCCTTCTCCCTCGGCTAAACAGACATTGTACCGCGGCCATTATAATATTTCTGATTTCATTACTAATTTTTTCGATTATATTGCTATATCCCCACCCTTATGCTAATTTTCCTTTGCATTTTTCGTTTTTTGCTGAATCAATATTTTAAAATTTGCAAATTGCTACTATGGAAAGGAGCAATTGATATGAAAAGTAAATAAATAAATAAATTCCGCAAACCCTAAGAGCTAATTTTCATTTAAAATACTGTTTATGTAAATGCGTTGCTTTAGAGTTAATTCTCCAACCTTCTTCGCCAATTAATACATACTGCTATAAGACCGAGGAAAGGGTTAAAAAGCTATGTCTATAATATGACAAAGGGGAAATAGGAGTACGGCCCCCGCCGCTGGCTATGGTATGCGTAGTAGCCAAGTTGCAAAACGGCACGGAGCCGACAAGATTTAAAACTAAATCCCTATATTAGTTTTCTAAACATTTGATCCCGGGAAATAACGCGTTACATATAGCCCAAAGAATTACAGCACTTATTTCATTCTGTTAAGATATTTAAAACTTCCTGGGGTAACTAGATAGGTGGTATAGGGTTAAAAGTTTTGATGTTAAGAGGAGAAGAATTTTTAGAAATTAGCAGGATATCTGAAGCTAACATTATAGTTAATAATTTAGAAATAAATGTATATATTTCATACCCATTACTACGGTTTGGTTTTAATTAAATTCCTTTTAACCATATATAAGAGAGACCGTGTTGATTAATAATAAAATGAAATATAATGAACGTATTCGGTTAAGTATGCTGATTAACTTATCAGCTTTGAAGGTGAAAAAAATTACTCACTTTGTAGCTGCCAAGGTTCTCCACCACGCAGGGGAGGGAGGCGTCTCGACCAAGCGCAACTGTGACATTAGGAATGGGCTCGATGAAGCGAGGGCCGTCCGTCAGGGCTGTAACATAAACAGCATATCATTTCTTAGCATTGGAAAAATTTTGCTTCATTTTGTTTCATTTAATGTGTTCATTACTAGGTATCAATACTAATTACCAGAGCCCGAAAGTTCAGGCATTTATTTTGTTTAAAATGGGTAAGTAGAAAGACACTTAAAATAATGAAAATAGACGGTAATATAATTAAAGTAACCATTTATTAAAAGTCAAAACAGAGAGCAACATCACTCATTAATTATGAAAATAAGTATTTAAGACTCTTAATCATTTATTTATCACATAATTTAAGTACTTAAGCTTACTTTTCTTGATTACAAGCAACAGTAAAAAGTTTTTCAAGGTATTAACTGTCATAGTCAGCCGCTTGTCAGAGAGAAGTTTTTTCATCATGGGAAAAAAAAAAAAAAAAAAAAAAAAAAAAAAAAAAAAAACTACTTCTACTGAAGTGATTGCAACATATTTAAAACAAGGTATTTCGGAAGGACTCATAACAGCAATAGTACATTCACATTTCAGGACACCGCCACGGGGGACCGATCGTTAAGGCGCGGACTCGTGAGCGGGAGGTCTGGGGTTCGAATCCCGCAAGGACCGTCCTCCCTGACTGTGGTTTTTTCCCAGGTTTTCCTTAGTCCTCATAAATGGCAAATGCCGGGGAAGTACCCTAAACTTAGGCCTGGAATGTTTCCTTCGTAAAATAAAAATATCCTTTCCCAATTTGTCATCACATCAATGTCCACCGCCTGTGCTGCCTCAGCAGTAAAACTGGAAAAGTAGAAAACCTTTCAGGACGTCATGGAAATGTTGATCAGGATACAGTTAATAGTTTGAATTGTCCTGGCGAATGAGCAAATGATGCTGCAAAAGTTTCTGATAGAGTTCATTTACTGTTTATGCGTTTATAGGGAAATCAGGTTAGTATTTCTCATACTTCCGTAATGAACACATTGATGGGACGGTTTGTGACACAGCTGTACCGATCTTATCTTTCTCGCTTGCAATTGTTTGTCTACATTTATGTAGCTGAGAAATTACCCCCAGACAAATTTCCTAGAATTGTCTCGCGCAGATCGATACAAGGTGATTCACCAGGACTATTCAAAACTACAGTCTTCCGTCATCCTTTCCATTTCCTGGCATTCTGATGCCCGAGGTAACCGTGCGTTTGTTTCATTAATGAAAGTTCTGCTATTTAAACGGTTTGAGAAGAAAGTTTTTGACTGCTTGAATAGAAATAAATGTATATCCAGATTCTCAATCGATATTTTTGTGAGGTGAACATGCCAGTTAATTTTTATAACTTTTTTTACATCGATATATTGAATTTCTTTATGTGCTTTTTAAAATGTGTAAATAATTGTAGAAGAAATCCAATGATTCAAAACAGACTAATTTAAAACTTAAAAAAGGCAACCGAAGAAAAAATAGGCAAAAAGGTAAAATAAAAACGGGCCCTACTGACATAAAATGTGCGGAAACGTGTTCATTTCTATCTGACTCTTAAATATATCCATCGAGATAGAACAGACTTGTTTAACTATGCTCCACTCACTAAAGTGGCAGTAGAACGTTCTTTTTGCACGATGAAAAATGTTCTCTCTGACAAGTGGCTGACTATGGCAGTTGATACCTTGAAAAAAAAATCTTGTTTTGCTTGTATTCAAGAAAAATAGGTTTATGTTCTTTAATCATGTGATAAAGAAATTATTAAGTATCTTAAATGCCCTTTTTATTAATAGTAAGAGCTGTTACTCTCTGTATTCACCTTTAATAAATGTCTATTTTAAATATTTTAAGTGCCTATATGCCTGGCTATTTTAACCAAAATAAATGCCTGAACTTCTGGGCTCTGTTTGTCCCATTGGTTTCCAAAGTTGCTGATGAATTTCTGCAGCAGAAATCGAACACCTCTATAGATTTTCCCTTTTGACCAATCTTGCACTGACAGTTGTCCTAAAATGTTTGTGCATGATGTTACCAACTGTCATTAAGCCAACTTAACCTAAAGAAATGTCCCATCACATTCTGTACATTCAGTCAGAAAGTTACTAACTTCTGTAGTACTACCGAAAAAATAAAAAATCTGCTAAAAACGGAAGCTTGTATCTTATTTATTCAGTACATGAGTTGCAATCTCACATTTAGTTAAACTGCTGTAATGTTGTAAGACACGAAAACAGTGGAGCGGATTGCAACAGCGCTACGTGTTGATTAACACTCAAGCGTGTACCCTGGATGCCATCTGCAAAGCCTCAGGGGCTCGACAACGCGGCTTACACGCTTAGAAAAACAAATGCAAAATGTAATGTGTATATATATATATATATATAGCTTTTTAATGCACTAGTCCATGCCCTGAAACAAAATGTAGACAGCGTAACAGTTTTCTGTAAATAGCAAATCGAGTCTGTTTTTGGCCTGTATCAGGAACAGTAACTGTGTAAAATGGAGGCTTACTGAACTTTCAGATCGTGAGAAATTGAGGACCTTACAAAGTAGAGAAGTCCAACAGTCCCAAATTTCCAAAACCCAGTGAATACAGAGTGACGATTCAAAATTATGTTGACATTTTCCTGATATCACCAATAAATGCATTTCTTTTATACGTAATTGGAAACCAAGCTAACCATACAAGAAAGAATAACGGTCGTGGGATGAACTGTGTACACGTTCAGCAAGATTTCAATAGGAAATTCATGAAATTAGATACTAGCAGACAAGCTTTCAGAGATCTGATGATCAAATTCAAAAGAAATGGCGCTGTTATAGTTGAGCAGTTTTCGGGAAGGCCGTCTATAACACTAGAAACAGTGGGAGCTATATGGGATGTCATCACAGGGAGTCCCAGTGCATTTACTAGGGTAGATCCATAAGTTTCCGACCTAACCATCTTCTAGGTATAATAAAGACAAAAATTTATTTAACTTTCAATATAATTAATCTTTATTGCAATACACTTCTCACATTTTGGAATTAACATTTCAACCCCCCCCCCTAAACAATCAGAAGTCTTGTCTGTAACATGGGCATAAACAGCATTCATCACTTCTTCGTCACACTTAAATTTCCTTCCTCGAGGTTCTTCTTGAGTTTTGGTAAGAGAAAATAATCACTGGGAGCTAGATCTGAGCTGTAGGGAGGATGGTCGATCTTCTTTAAGGCCCATTTCTTCCCAGCTTCCTTTGCAACAAGAGCTGTGTGCACAGGTGCGTTGTCGTGAAAAAGGCGCACACCCCCACTCAGTTTTCTTTGTCTTTTTTCTTTGATTGAAGCATGTGTTCTGTGCTGTAGGCCAACATAGTACTCCCCATTTACTGTGGCGTTCCTCCCCTTGAAGTCGATGAAGGATATTCCTTCACAGTGCCACAAGATTGTGGCCATGATCTTCTTGGTAGACTGAGTGACCTTGGCCTTTAGAGGCGGTGCTTTACCAGATTTACGCCACTCCATTAATTCTCTTTTGGATAGGGGACCATAGTTTCGTCTCCTGTAACAATAGTTTGCATAACTTCTCTCTCGTGGCCATGGCAGAGCTCCAAAAATGTCTGAAAACAGATGACTCGTCGCTGCTTTTGGTCTGAGGAAAGAATTCTAGACACCCATCTTGTACCAACCTCACGTTTAAATGCTCATGAATAATTCAAACGACTGTTGTTTTAGAAAGGTTCAACCTTGCTGCTATTTGTGTAACTTTGATCCGCCGGTGTTCCATAATTTCTCCTTCCACAAGAGCGATGTTTTCGGGAGTGAGCACCTGCAAAGGCCAACCTGCACAATTCGTCTTCAATGTTTTCTCGACCCATTCGAAAAGGTTTGACCCATACTTTTGCTGTAGAATAGGACGGGGGTGCTTCCCCATGTACACTTTTTATTCGCTGTTTAATTTCATTTGGAGTAGTTCATCTTTTTTGTGAGGAACTTAATAACAGTTCGATACTCCATTTTGAACATGTCACAATCTTCTACACATATCCTTCATACTGTAGCTATATCTGAACAACTGAACAGCGGAGCTGCAGTTATTTACTTAACAGATAAGATATGACTGCAGACAAGACTTTGTGAAGGCGGTAATCCTTTTCGGCGAGGCCGGAAACTTATGGATCTACCCTCGCAAAAACGACTGTAGGGCATATCTTACGCCGTATCCTTCAGAAACTTCCTTATCACATTCAGAGAATGCACAAGCTCGACAAGCTGTATATTTTGACTTGTTAGAAGTAGTTGAAAACGAAAACCTGACGGACAATGTGCTGTTCAATGCCGATGGTAAATGTCTGGATAGGGATTACGAAGGCATTACTTTTATGTGCCTTTTATGTTTGTAGAGCGAACAGTTTTACCTTGCTTTATAGCAAGAAGGTGTACCACCCCATTTGGCAGTTATTGTTGATCGGTGTCCTTTATCCCTTGGCACATATAGTTAGAATCAAGTACCTATGTAAATATTCTAAGCAGGTTGCATTCAAAATAAGTAAGTTAGCTTGTAAAGAGGTGATATCACAAGAATAGATAATTATTAATTAAGAGGAAGAAGTAAAAATATCAGAACGCATACGTATACAAAGACAATCCCAAAACGCAACTAACTTAACAAGAATAGACGATACACAGATAACTTTTATTAAATCAATAGGAAGAGAATGGTAGAGGAGAAGATGAAGGAAAGGAAGAAGGGAGTGAGAAAGGAGAAGAAGATAACTAAATTTATAATAGAGGGGAATAATTTTGAACTATATCCTAATGGAGAGGAAGGAGAATATTTTACCTATAAGAGGTGGAAATGAAAAATTATGCAAACTGCAAGAGAAACTTTGGACGAATATAGAAGAAGGAAAAGAGAAACAGAAGAGTCAAATTACAGGCAGGAGGTAGAAGAAAATAGAGAAGAAACAGCAATGATGAAGAAGAAGAGATAGGGTGATAGAAGTATGTAGAAGAGGGCGAGGAAGACGCTGGCTACAAGCATCTCAACCGTTCCGTTTCCGAACGAACATTTGGCTGCCAGCTGTTTGCTATGTTTATTGACTTCCAGTAGATTTGTAATTTTATTTAATCCAGTTTTTTTTCTACTAATGAAATGTTAAGCTTTTATTTAAGTTATATTTTTGTTTTGTTTACATAATTATAGATTGAATCTGTATCGTGAAAAAAAGAAAATTTAATAAATTATAAAATTTGGAAATGCATGTCCCAGTATAGATAATAAGGTGCCGGAACGGAGTATTGCAGATTTCATGTTATTGTATTATCTTTTACATCCTGGCCCAGTGACTCAAAGACATTTCTGCTGCTGGATTTCTGAGGCTTGCGAAATGGAAATGCCGAAGATTATGTTGAGAAATAAACGTTTTTTCAAGTAATTATTCTAATTTGTTTAAGTTCTATATGCATTTGTAAACCACTTAATGACTTACCCTCCTACGGGTACACCTATATATTATTTGAAAACTAATAAGGGACCCAAATAAAAGTAGAAAAAAAAAATGCATTTAACGAACCGCCTATCTTCTTAGGCACAAAACTCTTTACTTACTAAAAGTTCACGAAGAATTTTGTCGAAAATTGTTGATAAATACTGAATAAATACTGTATGTAATTCAATAATTAAAACCTCCCTAAAATGGTATGCGATTCAAAAGCAACATACATAGTCACCAGAAGGTCCTGAGTTCGAGGTTCATCCTTCGAAACCTAGGTGAGTAGTCCCTACTAAGTATGTCTGCACTGCCAAGCCCAGTCTCTTTGCAAGGTAATGAAGGAGGTAGTAGGCTTGTGCGTGCATCTCATGGGCGAACGAGTGTGACATGACGTAAGAATATCCGCCATATTCCTGTATTCATAAGTTTCTACACCATAGTTCTGTAAGTTGTCCAGCCTTTCAGGGCGTTTCTGTGGAGATAATGTGTAACAAGTGGACCCGAACAAAGGCAAAACGCCCATAAAGGCTGAACGTACACAAAACTGTGTGTTAATTTTTATTGAGGTCTCTATCAGGGAGAAGGGAAGTTAGTGAAGTTGCTCTTACTCTCAAGTGGTTATGGCAGCCTACTTCTGATATTTGGTAGAACCTGAAGCCAACAGAAAGAACATGATGCAGACGCTATCAAGTAAAATTGTAACATTCGCTGTTTTTTTTTTCATATACTCGTATTTGGTAATATGAGATGATGCCATCATTTTATTTTAACAGTAATTTATGCAATTAATACAAGTTACTGTCTTATTATTTTTAATAATATTTATTCACATGATACCGCGAACCGATTCATAGGTTAGTAAATTTTACTGAATTGTTTACCCGCTATTTCTAAGTGATTGTCACCTGCATCAGAACGGAAATTTCTTACTAAGAATGTGGTAAAAATTCAGTGTAGAATGTATTATATTAATGATTGATGTATTTCCAGTCATAAGTCATAATTTGTATATGAAAAATTTTTGGGTAAGACTACCGAGTTATTTTTGTGGTGTATTTAACATAAATTAGATTTTCCATTAATTTTAACATCCTATACCTCAGTCTACTCAAAATCCGTTTCAAATATATCATTTTTCTCATGTATTATCAGCGTGCACCGTCTGTGGCGCTTCAGTAGTAAAAATGGGCGTTAAAAAAAACATTCAGCGTACCCGTTGCCATTGGTTCTGCTGGACATTTTATTTTTGTTTTATTTTTAGTTTCAGCTATATTAGTATTACTATAGTTCTCTTGAAAAGCGCAGTAACTTCACTTAGCGGTGACCTGTCAATAAAGACGATGCACCCAGCACGCTCAAAGAGAATTTCATAGTTATTTACCATTTCCCTTCTGCTGTTAAACTTTGAAAAAAAAAAAAAAAAATGCATAATAACAGCGATGAATAACCCACTAGTTCCTAAATGTATCTTACACAATAGCGCATTTCCTCCCTGCTATAGTAGCGGTAGAATGCGAGAAGCACATAGGCAAGCGCGGAAAATTTTACGCTTTAAACTTATACTTTCATGGCTCAGCAAAATGTACAAGGACTTATGTACGTCTTCCTCCAAGATGAGTTAGCTTTTCTCCTGCTTATTTCTGCTTTCTCTTGGGCCAGCAAGAAGACGTCCCACGGTATTCTCTCTTTACTTGGGAACCAGATGTTGAGTGGTTACTGACAGCACGTATAACTGACTAGGGATTGTTTTCGCCTTTGTTCGAAATCGGGTGCATCTCTCACTGTTTGTCAGTGGAAAGTTCACTTTCACAGTGTAACAGGGTGGCAATGTATAAAGTGGATTTTTATTGGTCTTCATTTTTGCGTCTTAGTTTAGTTGTGTAGGAAGTGAAACGGTTTGAACCTCATCAGCAGAAAGTTTAAAAGATCTTAATCAACAAGATGGCACAAAATTAAGACTTTTTTCTGGTTAAAAAAAAAAAAACAACATGACTGAGAGCCTGTGGAGTGAGAAATGTATATTATCTTTAGAAATGAGATTAGAAAAGAAAATAATAGAAAGGGCAAATTTAGTTTCTGTACATTGCAACGAAACGAGATGTTTGTTTGGTGTGATGTTACATAACTCAGTGGAGATAAATCGGTTGAAAGATTTATAAAATTAATTGCTGTTTCTAAATTGACTGCAGAAGTCTTAAGCTGAATTAGAAGAGTTTTACGTAAACCAAACGTACAATGGCGCTACTGTTATGAGAGAATGTCGGGGAGGAATATAAGTATTGATAACACGGACCTTACCCCACGTCATTTTTGGTATGCCCCTAGCCCACCCATCTACAGGGGCCACGAGCCGCCACTGCACACATCTATCTTTACAAAAACGCTTAATTGTCGACATGCATCAGGGCAGTGAAAGAGCAGAATGGGAAGGAGTAATTCGTTATTGGAGTGTTTGGCCCTAATTAAATATACACTGTAGGTGGTAGCATTGTATAGGGATCAATGTGTAGTTTACCATTTCCGCTCATTAGAGGACACTATTGAAGCAACAATGTCATGGAGGGGACTTTACTAAGAGCATGCATAATATGAAATAGCCTGCCAATGTGGGACCTCCTACTTAACTTTGTCTAGTCAGAAAATCATTAAACGCCACTGCTCGAACCAGGTTCTTGAGGTTCTAAGTCTCTAAGTGGCAGGCAAAGGTTAATTAGAGTTTCAGCAGCATCAAAAAGCGCTGCTAGATGTCCCCAGAAGCGCCGCATGCTGCCATTTCTCCACCCAAACACTTAGCACCCCCTAGCCATAAATCAGAGCGAGGAGGTAATGTCACCGTTCTCTTTTTCCTCTTCTCTCTCTCTCTTGAACTGCTTCAAGGTGAAATTATCCTCATCTCTTTCTCACCTACACACCATTTCTTCTTTCCACCCTCTTCTCCCTCTCGTTGCAGTTTTACCTTGAGGGAACCCATTTTGTTTCGGGTAGAGTGGTCAATTATTTAGTGCTAGGACCGCCAGGAGCAGTGGTTGCCTTTGCCACAAATGTTGCACTCTTAAACTAACGTTATCAGGTACCATCTGAGCTAGATAAAAATGGGGGTTTGGTAGAAATAAAAGCATAGATCGCAATATTTTCCAGGAGATCGCAGAGACAAACTGCAATTAGTTTCCTATTCTTCTTAAGATAAGATATGACCTTCATCAAATTTAAAAGTGTGCATTATGACAAATAAAATACAAGAAAATATCTCTTACGTTGCAGGTTCTGCACACTAGAATCTTCTAAAACGAAGAAGGACAAGAAATGTCGATACAGGTAGGTGAAAGGTTTATAAAAATATTTAAACAGCACTTGTGGCCCACCCCCACCGAAATATAATATAATATGTATGTGCAAACCTAATCATAATCTTTTAGTAATGTAGGATTTATATATGATATAATTTTAATATGTGACTTGTATGCCCACAAGGGAGAAACTTCTTTCGTACTTTCTGTTTACATAGATTGGAAAGCCAAAGAAACCACAAAACTTTGTACTAAAGAACAAGAGTAAATCCAAGGATCGGGTGAGATGTCACTTTTAAAACAACTACCGTTGGAGGGTTAATAAACCAAAGGACTTTTAAATTCGTTATGACTTTGAAATCGCGCTTGCTTGGTTGAATCCGTTTGGCTTCAAGCAAATGATTACTACATTTAAATTTAGTGTATAATGAAGCGTTAACTCCGCGGGGGCATGAAATAATAAAGTTTTCTTCTTCATAAGCCTGCATGCATTTTAAGTTCTGCACGCCGCGACAACAGGGACAAGTTCATTCATTGTTAAAGTCTGCAAGCCGCGAGAAGCAGCTCGACGCATTTTTCAGCTCTACACGCGTCGGGATATATGCTGAGGCATTTGTAATAAATTCTATATAAGACGCGGTTATCAGATCCAGTTTATATTCGCGGAAGTCACGGCAGCTAAACTTATATTCCACGTAGTCAAATTCTGTCGTACACAAAACACCAGAGGACGGGAATGATCTTGAACATAATACATTACCATACATATTATGCCTCGTAGTGTATACTACTGGTCTCTCCCAGTTCTCTTGAATACGAATCTACAAAATAGCCGAACAATCCCCTGAGAAATTGTTAGCACCGAAGCGTGAACAACACCACATCAAAACCGCTTCATAATTTGACAACCAAAGTGAGACCCACAACAAACCGTTTCATAATTTGGCGCCCAGCGTGGGGCTACCCGACTTCGACAATAATCCGTCACAAACATAAAATTAACTGTTTGTGAATGCTAGTAGTATTAGCTGTTAAACGAAGTCCATAACGAAATAAGTTTGATGAACATTTGGAGGGAAAATTATGTATAACTGTATAATTTCCATCTTAACACACTTCAAGAACAATGTAGTAATTTTTATTTTGTCAGGTTGACAAGTATACAAATATAACAGTTGCATGATGAAGCATCTCCCGCCCCCTACCCCACAAGGAAACAAGTTTACGTATTGAATAAATTACAGCTAATTAATATTACCTAATGTCTATATTGTAAATAGTACGAAGCATACTCTATCTGCACATGGTGTATGAATTCGGAAGGGAGAGTGGATGATTAGACAATTGTATGATTATTTTCTGTAAGTTAAATCGTGATTATGTAAGAAAATTCCTTGTGTGCAGAACACTATGTAACTTGGTGCGGTTGCCTTTTGTGTCTGATGCGAGACAACACAATAGAATTGTGCATCTGGCAAGGACGGGCTATGACAGTAACCCTTTTGTATTTAGAGGAGCTACTAATCTGTTAGGGACAGTGAACATTCCTAAGGAGAGGGCAATGCAGATGCTGACGAGAACAGATGGCTTTCACTCTCACATCAGATGACCACGAATTCGCCAATCGGAGACCGAAGAATTGAAAAGTTTAAAGTGAGCGCGTGTGGTATGGCGCATGTGGCAGGTGAACTCCAATCAGCTTATGTGTGTTTGAACTTTTAAGATAGGCGCGAAACTTGCGCGTGCCCGTAGCCCGTGGCGTCTTTAAACCAACGATTACTTAATTTGAATTTAATATACAAGGAAGCGTTTGCTCGGCTGCGGCATGCATTTCAATTCAGTCCGACTCAGTTAAGCAGTGCGCATTGTAAGTTCGATGTTGCTGAGGCACGTAATTTACCCAGACTTAGATAATGCGCAACGAGGGGCATTTGTTCTGATTCCGACGTAGGCACTCAGTTGTAAGATATACACCACGACACTCGCAGTACACAGTTTCATTTCTAAACTCCACTCGCTAAGTGTGTATTCGATGTATATCGTACGCAAAACACCAGAGGACGCGACTTAATATATACATTGCCTGCTTATTCACACTGTTGAAATCCTCTCCCAGCCCTGTTGAGTACGAATCATAAAATAGCAGAATTCACCCTGAGAAATTATTGTCATTGAAGCGTAGGCAGGAACACTACCAAAGCGACCATTCATCAAAATTACCAAAAGCTTCAAAATTGGCACCATAACGTGAGACCATTCTACGTTGACAACTAATCGCTTCAAAATTAGTACCCAACCTGGGGCACCTAGCCGGAGCCTACTAAACCGTTTCAATAATTATAATATATGCCTAGTATTAAGAAAATCTAATAAAGGAATTCCATAAATTACCCATTTTGACAGAGTTCCATATCCAATCCAATATTGAACACAGAATGAGCAATGTATACGGTATTCCTTCCTTTAATGTGAAAAATGTTGTCAAAGTTGAAACTTTCTAAAAATATACGGCTATCTTTATTAAAGATAGCCGTATATTATCATTATTGTCATCATGGTGTTTGATACTGAGAAATGAATAAATAATAACAAATTTTAATTCTGTAAAGCTAGAGCTATGTTGACAATTGAAGAGAAAATCTCATGTAGTTTCTGGTTAGCTGAATCAAGGTGTCTGAAACATGTACAACGCCGATTTCTTAAAAACACAATCTTCAAAAATACATTACTAATCCTGCCTGGGACACAAAGTTCAAGCCAACAGAAAGATTGCTGCCGAATATAATTAGCGTTGTAAGAAAAACTTTTCTGAAAACAATGAACACATTAAAGCCTGCTTTACAAGAAGGCCAACCATATTAATACAGAAAGCTGGTTTACAACTTTCTTTCAGCATGCTTCATAATGTTAAGCACGAAATTAATCTCTGGTGCGGCTTAATAAAACATAATGTGATAGACCTCTTCATTTTTGCTGAAACACAGTGACTACCACAGCTTATCTAATCAGGCTCTGTGTTAAGCCACAGCTTTGTGCTGAAACCATTTATCAGCAAGCTGGTGTTCCTCCTCACTTCGAATGCCAGGTACGCAGTTTTCTTAATGATAGGATCTTAATCCACGACCATTTTGAGCATCTGTTGTAACTGTTAATGTCTAAGATGATTAGTGCTCATCATTTGCTGTATGTGTGAATTCAGTTTTGTTATGTTAACACAGTTTTTTTATTTGCTTGAAGTGTGAATACATTTTTGGCATCCTCTGTACTATATAGGGTATCACGTTACAACCGCAATGGTTTATATTCCTTAGGAATTAGCTAAAATGCAACAAAGGAATACAGTAAGGAAACGTTTTAATCTGAATTCTGTGTCTCTTTCATGTATATTTCAAAACTTTATGTTCGTTAAGATCACCAGTGGCAGGTTTCGATATGTGTGGGGTCAGTAATAAGAAAGCTTATTATACGCCATGCCAAACATTCCTTTTTCAATCCGCAGGACATCCTATAATTATTGTATCTTTATTGCAATTTCCATTTGTGTAACATTCTCGCGGATTTCCAGAACGGATGTTTGTGAATCGGTGCTGGGAGACGGTTTTCTGAACGTTCATTCGCTAACGTTACGTTATATGTCGGCAGGTTTTTTCCCAGAGCCACCACGTATTCTATTTCCTGAAACAACACACACGCTTGCTGGTTTCTTCACTTGATTGCAAATTTTATGATATCTCCGTTGGGGCGGACAAACACAACAGTCTCAAGTTTTAGTACCGAAACCCTCTATGCCCGCGTGTCCACTGGAAGCATGGCGTGACTCGCGAAATAGCTGAAGTACCCCTCGCAATGGAGGCTTTTATTTCAAATAAAACATCACCACTACATTAAAAATGAAGGTAGGATTTTAAGTCTCATTTCTACAGGCCTCCGTGTAGCGCTTTATGACTTAAATTTTATATTATGTTGCGCTCTGGTAGAAACTGCTCCAGAATATAAAATGATTACACGGTGAAGCAGAAACGCCGTCTTTTGTTTATTTCTCCTTCATCTTACACGTGAAGGACAGTTGGCAACATACCGACATTAAATAAGGGAGGTGCACGACGATAGTAAACATCAAGATGATATCTTATCTAAATAAGAACATGAACTCAAAACAAAGGGCACGTACACGCAAAAACCTAACTTTTAAACTGAAAAGGGAAGGGTGCTTTAAAAGTTTATTGTCTTTAGCAGAGGCAGCATGCAAGAAATAACCCGTGCCACAGTCACCATATGTGTATGTGTGTCTGTTAACGCTCTAGCGGAAGAAAATTTTGTTTTTTCTCAGCGAAACTCGGCATATAAACATTAATTAACAAAAGATTCATCCAGTTTGTTAACCAGCTAATTTGCACCATTGGAGGAAGGGGTTAACCTATAGCGAAAATTTAAAAATCGTCCTAGCGTCCGCAATTGTGATTTTTCCCCAACAAAACTCGGCATTTGCCATTGTAATAAAATATTAAAAATAATTTCCAAAAACAAGTGAAATTAGACTATTTGGTATGGGGGTTTACCTGAAACCCATAATTTAAAAATCGCTGTAGCGTTATCAATATTTGTTTTTTGTTTGCTTGTTTTTTTTTTTTTTTGGAATGAAACTAAGTAAATATAATTTAAATAAAACAAGAAAACAGCTTTTCAAAATTAGATAAATCGGACCATTAGGATTGAGGGTATACCTGATTACAGAAATTTAAAGAGTGGGGTTAAAGCGAAAATTTGAAAATAACTCCTAGCGACTGCAATTTTTTTTTTTAACGAAACTCGGCTAGGTCACTGAAATAAAACAAGAATAATAGTTTTTGAAAACCAGTAAAATCATATTATTCGGAGTGGGAGTTTATTTCAAACCCGAAATTTAAACCAACATCGCGGGTTCGAACCCGGCCAGGACCGATGGATTTTTTCGGGGCGTAAAAATCCTAAGTATGGCTTACTTCGGAAGGGAAGTAAAGCCGTGGGTCCCGTGTCGTCCATTTACGGCATGAAAAAGAACCTCAAGCGTAAAAGAGAGGCCTCTGAGCAAAATTTGTCGGCCGTTTCACGCCCCGAGTTGAATGGGACGCTGATGACCTGAGCTGTTAAAGAGCGTCCATAAATAAATCATTAAAAAAAAATTCGAAATTTAAAAATCACTCTAGCGGCATCAATATTTGTTTTTTAGCAACGAAAAAGCACTCTTACTTTTAATTTTCTCTATTTTTAAAATAAAAGCACAAATTAACTCATCATTTAAACTGTATTTATAACGAGGTATATGTTTCCTTGAGATAAACCAAAAATTGCGTCCTCTAGAGCGTTTTTTTTATTAATTTTTTAAATTTTCGCTTTAGGTTAATTACCACCCCGAGTGGTCTAATTTTGAAGGTTAACTAACTCGACGAATCGCTTATTAATGATGGCTATGTGCCGAGTTTCGTTGAGCAAAAACAAAAATTGCGATCGCTAGAGAGAGAACGGACACACACATACAAGCACGCATAGATATAAAAAATCTTCTCCTCTAGTACTAACATTTATTTTACAAACATAAGTTTCACAGTCTTCTGATTATAACATCTGCAAGATCTGATATTTTTTTTTCCTTAAATGCAGCATTATATCGTAACAATACTGCAGAGCCAAGAATAAAATACACAATATTCTTTTTCAATAGCGATCTTCAACTGTTACGCTGCGTTTAGAGTAATAACTAACTTCAACTGTTTGAATGTGAAACAAACGACGCCAGTTTGTAAGACGATACATTTTACCTATGTATGCAGAGTGTTAACGTTCAGTTTTCATATATGTTTATTAATATTTATGTTTTGGAAAATAATTGCGAATAACTTCATTAAATAATTTGTTCCCAACTCCTATATTTTCATTATGTTATGTTTAATTTTCATGTGAATAACTTCATCATAGTTCATTGACATGTGAATTTACTTTATAAGAAAAATGCTAAGATCTTTTCTGCACATTAAAATTTATTTTACGGTCATAAGTTTCACCGACTACTAATTATAACATTTGCAAGGTTTATTGTTTATTTTTGTCCCCTTAATTGTAGCATTACAACGTAACATACTATAGAGACTACCTCCATAATCTAATGCTAGCCTTCTGGAGATACTGAGTTCGAATCCCGGCCAGGTCAAGCAATCTGGGTGAGTGGTTTTTTTTTCTTCTTTTTTTTTTTTTTTCCTTCCCCTGAGAAGGGGAATGCCAGATAGCTTTAAGGCGCCAATAGACTCAGAGTTCATTTGTGCCATCATTAATTCATTTCCTAAGTTCACAACCTACAGACGACGCAAGAAGTCCAAAACGACAATAAATAAAACACACACACACACACAAAATAATACTGTAGGACCAAGCTTTAAGGTAACCTGGATGTGTAAATCTAGCATATAATGCAGCAATATACATTTTACACTGTATCTCAGAAATTTTGAAAACTATCAATATGAACTTTTTGTGAGATATTAAAAAAACATAACCAAAGATGTTCTGTAAATTTTAATTCTCTAATGCGTATAAAAAGATTTTTGAAACTTTTTAAACAAAAATAAAATCTTATCAAAAATTGAAAACACTGTGACATAATCATGCAATTTTCTTATAAACTATTGGTGGAATTGGAATTATTCTTTTACGTAAACTGCTGACAACATGCTGGGAACTAGAATATTATATCTATGCCAGTTGCTTGAAAGGAAATTAATTTTAAAAATTTGAAAAAAAAAAAAAAAAATACAAAGTTTTTTTCACTTGTTATTGATATGATTTTTTATCAACTAAAAGTGATATATTTCTAGCTGCTACATTTGATTTTTGCACACAATTATGTGTACAAATTTTCATTCAAATTGGTCCAGCCAATCCGGAGAAAAATGCTCATTAATGTCAAAGTTATCGAAATTTATGCTATCGGAAACAAGGTTTATTTTTGTTTAAACATGTTTAAAAATGTTTTATATGCGTTATATCATTGAAATTTACAGAACACCTTTGGTTAAGTTTTATTAATATCTCACAAACCTTCATATTGATAGAACTTTCTTAGATACAGAGCGAAATGTATACTTCTGCATTATTTGTTAGATTTACACTTCCTAGTTACCTTACTTAAATGCGCTGTGTTATTTTTCAGTAGCGATCTTCAGCTGTTAGGCCGCGTGTATGTTAATAGCTAACTTCAACTGTTTGTTTGAACGTGAAACAAAAGACTTCAGTTTGTAAGATGACACAGTTAAGTATGCAGAGTATATTGAAATGCCACTCATTTATGGTTAAATGGGATATAACGGACCTGCTAATTTTCAGTTATTCATTTATACTTATGGTTAGGTAAGTAACTATGAATAAAGTCATTAAATAATTTGATCAATTGTTATATTTATATTATGTAATTGTTAATGATCTTTTGTTTCGGAAACTAAGGGATTAACAAGAAATTGTTGATTTTCCATTTGTACAAACTGTGTCCAATGTTATTTTCCTTTAAGGTTGCAAATAAGTTAACATTTTTTCTACGTAAGAGTTTTTGTGTTACTAAAAACGCCACCTGAACAACATGATCATTTATCATTTAGTGATTTCATTCTTCATACAAAGCTGCTTGGTTTGGATTGGTCATAACATGTACAATATTGCAGTATAGATGTCGAGGAGATATATAACTCCATTTATTGTTATTTTAAATTGAGATATTTTATTATTTATCTTCTAATAGTGCGTTTGAAGACGCATCTTGTAAAATGCATAATGTGTGAAGGTCAATGGAAGTCAAGCTTGTTAGCGTCACATAGGTCCAGTGGAGCGTGTTCTGCTAATCGTGAATGTATGTAGCTATTTAACGTCCCATCAATAAACTAGGAACCCATTATTTATAAATTATTTTACAGACTATGGCATTTATTTATTCTCTTCTCTGGGCGGGTTCAATCCCGGCCAGGGTCGATGGATTTTATCGGCCGTAAAAATTCTAGGTATGGCTTCCTATCTTGTAGATTTACGGCACGTAAAGTAACCTCAAGCCTGAAAGAAGAGCCCTCTGAGTAAAATTTAACGCCGTTTCACGCCCTGAATTGAATGAGACGCCGATTATCTGAGATGTTAAAGAGTGTCCGTAAATAAAACAAGACAATTCTCTCAGTCACCGTGGTTTTTCAGTTGACCAGTAGTACAAGTTGCGAAGATTAGTTTGTCCACATAACTTCAACCGTACACAAAACTTTAGTCCTCAATTGAATTATTGAACATTCAATAATTGTAAACTACATTGGTCATAGCCATGTAGTTACTGATGAAATGATATAGGTAAAGGGTGGAATTTGTGGGAATTATTTGCAGGACCTTTCGTTAACTGATACAATTCTCATGTTCAGTCTGTCTCATGCTAAAATTTGGCTTGTGTGTCATATTTGCTAAAATATTAATTGTATTTCCGTCATCCGACAGCAGAGACAAATAGGAAAGATGTGGCACGATATTTTTCAGAATACAGCCGCTGTAGCCTGGCGACATTCCCCATAACTTTCTGGACTTTCGTATATAACTTTAGGAAGACTTTCTGATCACCACTAGAGCATCAAAGAGAAAAGGCAAGCAATAGTGAATGGTAGTGTGTGCCTTCTTCACGGCAACGCGCCTGTGCAACAGCTCTTGTTGCAAAGGAAGCTGTGAAGAAACGTGGCTTGAAGGATATCGATCATCCGCCCTACAGTCCAGATATAGCTCTCAACGACTATTTTCTCTTCTCATAATTCAAGAAGGACCTTCGAGGAAGTAAATTTAAATGTGACGAAGAAGTGATGGATGCTGTTTATGCCTATTTTGCAGACAAGACTTCTGACTATTTTGAGGGGGGAGGGTTGAAATATTAATTCAAAGATGTGAGAAGTGTACTGTAATAAAGGGTAACTGTATTGAAAAGTGAAATATAGTTTTTGTCTTTATCATAGCTAAAAATGGTTAGGTCGGGAACTTATGGACCTACCCTCGTAATACAGATGCCCAAAAGCAAGCATAACAACGAAATGCATATTTGTTTACATCCGATTTGAAGTGTTGTGTTGGGTAGAGACTTGTAGTACAATAGGGCAACCAAATAACCGGTTTTCTTCCTACCAGTATGGCGATGTCATTAAGACATTGATTCCGGGTTCAATTCTCATCAGGACCATCCTCCACGACCGGGGTTTTCTTCAGGTTTTCCTCAGTTATAATAAATAGCAAATGCTGTAGAGGTACCCTACACTTAGGCCTGAACATTTGGTCCCTTAAAATTTTCCTTATTTTCCAAATTTATCCTTTCATTTGAGTATCATTAGCGTCCACCGCCTGTGATGTTTCAACAGTAAAAACAGTCGTTAAACTTTATTAAAGAAACAAGACACACAAAGCAGGTGATCAGAAATTTCCAATCCCCCCCCCCCCCACATGGGTGAAGAGGAACGCCGTCATTCAAATGATTGTTGTTTAGTCTCCGGTGTGAAATGGAAAGCCCAGGTTTTCATCACCTGTGACAATTGAATCCAAAAGGTTGTCCTTTGCGCCAACTTCGTACCTGGCGTTAACGGTAAACGGAAGCTTCATTACAACTGACTGTCAAGTCAAGACTGAGCACCCCAGTGGCTGTGTGATGTATTCTGTAGCGAGTTGGGGAAACAACAAGCATAACAGAGTGGCCAACATTCCCTCAGACCCAGCGCTTTGAATTGATTGATTTATTTATGGACGCTCTTCAACATCTCAGGTCATCAGCGTCCCATTCAACTCATGGCGTGAAACGGCCGACAAATTTTGCTCAGAGGCCTCTCTTTCAGGCTTGAGGTTCTTTTTCGTGCTGTAAATGCACGACACGGGACCCACGGCTTTACTTCCCTTCCGAAGGAAGCGATACTTACGATTTTTACGCCCGAAAAAATCCATCGGTCCTGGCAGGGTTCGAACCCGCGATCTTGGGGTATAGGAGGCAAGTATGGTTACCACTACACCACCAGGACCGACGTAGCGCTTTGGAGACCTTACTTTAGGGATTACCTTCATATCATTTCATGATATGACGCTCTGCAGCATTTGCAACTCAGTTCTGCCTGAATCTTCTCTGCATAGCAACTGGGAACGTTACTTCCTGTAACCTATAACGACATTTCACTTTTTGCTGAACTGTGAATTTCGCTATTTTAACTCTATGTATTGTCATACCACGCGCACCAGCATCATAATTTTTCATTGTTACAAACTTTGAGGGTTTCTATTCAAAATAAGGAGCAAATCATATTTCTAACTTAACTGAGTGAGGGGATATTGACATTTCTTTTTGGCAAGGCTTTTACGAACACACTATATATAAGTACGACTCATAATTGCATGACGTAATGAAAATAGTAGCACCAACTTTATAAATATAAATAAAGATATATTTAATATTTCAAAATAAACGAAACATTTTCATTGTCTATATACTTTTTGAACGTGATTAATACAACCGACTTGCCCAACTGAAGTAAAAATTTAAACCTTGAAGTCTTTACTTGATGTTATGTCAAAGTTCCCTGTTCAGAGTTTAATCATAAATGTGATTCGCTGCAAGTTCTGTTTTATGCCCTACTTTTTCTTCTTAGTTAATTTCCATCCGGTGCGGGAAATATTCCGAATTGTTGTTCATTTCTGAACTGATCTCTAAGTTGGGAGACCTCGCTCTATTGTTCCGAAACAGAAGCTTAATGCAAAACAGATTCCTGCAAATGAGTTAACTTTCAGATGGCGTTTTCAGCTCTCGGCGTGTTTTAAGTGCGCCAAACTTTGCGTCGCTGAAAGCTTTCTGCTGCAGTTGGGGCACAGCACTTTTGTTGTTCAACGGTGGCAGTCTTTGCCGTACATCATTGTTTACTAGTGTGCGCTCCGGAAGTAGTCCAACTCCATTATCGCCACCTCCCATCCTCTAATGGAAGAAAGTCTCTTTGGAGCCTTTACCTCCGCAATCTACGCCTCCAAATGCCCTTCTTTTCATATCATATACAATTTTTTTACGCCCCCACCTCGACCTGCAAAGTTCAACTATGCGATAACATTCCTGCCAAAGATTCAGTCATCTTTTCTTCTGCTTCGCTTTCGCCCACTTTGCCGGTTTCAAAAGAGCACATCGTCTATATATCGATTACTGTGTACCTGTCGCAGAAATAGCCTTCACCCTCCTCCTCTACTCTCCTCACCTCCCTCTCCTTATTTTATCTTCAACACTTCCTACAGCTCATTCCTCTTGAGCAGAGGTTCGTGGTTTTTTACCCTAACCATAAAGCGGAAGGAGGGTGAAATGGAGAAACAAAGATGGTGCAAGGGAAAGAATCAACCCCCGCCGTTGCTCGCACATAAAATGCAGGGTGGGGGAGGCACTTTGTCCCCTCAACCCAGACCCGTGTTCGTCAACTCAGCCAGGCAGAAAGCGATATGAAGGAAGACAGGCAGCGACATTGATTTCTTTGTTTCACTCGCTTGATAAACTTAGAAAATCGGCAGGTTTAGTTGGAAAAAAAAGCGGGGTCTACCAGTTGAATGCAGTAAAAGGATATTAGGTGCACAAAATGGGGTTTTCTTTTGTTTTCTCTTTGTGTTTCTCTGCTGCTTCACTTTCAATATCGGCTTTCTTTCTCTTTTCAGTGTATCTTCTTAACTGCCTTACTTTCGTTTTGGTTAGCTACTTTTTGTTTTCTTTGTTTACGTATACCTTTCTTTTTCCATGAATAATTTTTTTCTTTTTGTTTATTTCCCATTTTATTTTGCTTCCTTTTTGTGACTAAGTACTCTTTCTTTGAAATTAATTTTTTTCACAAAAATGAAACTAAAGATAGGGGATATTCGAGGTCAGAAAGTCGAAGATTCATGGGTTCAAATCCTTGCTGTAACGTAAAATTCTTTCTCTTTGTGTATTATTCCACACTCTTCCTTTGTTTTACTTCGTTTCTTCTCTTTTCTTTCAATATGTATAATTTTTTTTAAATTTACACTTTACTTAATTTGTCTACTCCATTCCTCTTTTAACACTCTTTTATTTCAAAACCTTATTTAAGAACACTTGGTAAAAACAAGTAATTTTCATACTGAACGTCAGTAGAACAAACTGCGTTATTCTAACTAATAAAAATATTGCCACTTATTAAGTTATTGAGTAATTTTTTCTGAATTTAAAATATCGCCACAGGTGGCCGAGGTCGTTAAGGCGGACTCTTGAGCGGGAGGTCTGAGGTTCGATTTCCACCAGAACCAACCTCCCTGACTCAGATTTTTTCAAGGTTTTCCTCAGTCCTCATAAATGGAAAATGCCGGGGAGGTTTCATAAACTTAGGCCTAAAATGCTTCCTTCCAAAAAAAATTCTTTCCCAGTTTACCATTTCATCTCAAGTAGAAAAGGTCACAGGTCAGCTTGAGCGAGGATTCATCGACATTTTCATGCTGCGATCGAATCAATACAATACACTTCCAACATTTCTCTGTGAATTTAACTCGGGGATTTTCCGTTGGCCTACAAAAAACACATATGAACGATGATAGCACACGCGGCATATTTGCTAACTAGTACCGCTTGCTCCGCCAGGTAAGCACCTGTTTGAATCATTTCTCTGTATCGCAAGACCCAAACTTACTATCTGCCAGCTTTGAACATCCAGATCTAAATAATATTTTGTAAAAGAAATAGCGATTTCCACACAATATAGTTGAACCATATAGGAAGAAATTTGCTAGAGCTCAGTCCAAGGATATTCGGGTTATCTTTCGATTGAACAAATATATCCTATTTGGCAAACAAGCATCAACTCCTGATATCTGAGTTTGTTGATCGGAATGTGATTTTAATTGTAGACTTTAAGAATATCGCCGTTAGAAATGCCCCTAAAAGAAGGCGAGACTGTACGACGGATGACTCCAAGATGGAGAGTCAGATTTTGATGGAGTTTAGTAGGCTCCGGCGATGTGTTGTCGGCATTGGGTGACCTCACATTGTGATGCCCGTTTTGAAGGGGTTTGGTAAGTTAGTTAATGATAGCATCGGTGTTGTGGCCCAAGCTTCAACAATTTCTCAGTGTGAATTCTGCAATTTTGTTGATTCGTACTCAACACGACTGGGAGAGGAGTGTAATATTGTAAATAAACACGCGATGCTACATAATTTATATATTGGTACTTTATTATGATCAAAATATTTCGTGTCCTGTGGTGTTTTGCGTACAGTAAACTTAGCTATACTAACTTTATATATTAAATTCAAATCAAGGAATTGTTCGCTTAACAAAGGCAGGCGCAAGTGTCTTGCCTAACTTTTAAAAGTTCAAACATACATTTTTCATTGGCTGTTAGCTATTTTTTGAAAGTTTAAAACATTTAGTAGACGTTGGTTAGTTTAAAGGCTAGCAATGCAATTACTTCGGGTTCACAGCCCTAACAGATTTAAAAGTTCTTGAGTTTATTAACCTTACAACGGCAGTGCTTTTAACGTAGCACAACACACGATCTTGGATTTGTTCTCTATTTTAATAGAGTTTTATGGCCCTTTTGACTTTTCAGGCTACTGTTAACAGAAAACACTAGAGCCTTTCCTTTGTCGACGTACAATTCACATATCAACTTTATGCATTATTATTAATATATTATATCTATATTGCTAATTGCAAAACATGAAATATTATGAAAAGTTGAATGTTATATTTAATTTATATTTCGGTGGGGTGTGCTAATAACTGTGTCAAAGGTAACAAAGAACAACAGATCAAGAAGTAATAAATGGATATCCAAAAAATAAAAGATCCTACATTCAGAAGTGCCATAAAGAATAATCCATTTACTATGATTCTTGAGTGGCCAGCATGTCAGACATATTTCTAGCAAACTTCGACAGTAATATGCGAAAGAGTTAAGCTGATTATTGAACAACTTTCCATCTTTCGACGGGCACTCAAAGCAATTCGTTTTAAAATTGTGTTACCGTTTCTAGCAACCTGGACTGAAGTAGGAAGAGACCGCAATAACTCATATTGGGTGCGTGTAGAGTCAGCATTAGTTAATTAATTAATATTGGAAAGAACGGGATAGGTCACGTCATCCAAAGAGAGTGCGTTTTATATGCTGTTAAACAAAAAGGCGTCTCACACCCACACCTTTTCGTATAATCGACCTCTAATCCTCGACCGCCACATGCAGGCACTCTCGCGAAATGATCGGATGCTGAGCGATCCTTGAAGGCCTACTTTTGGATAGGAGCAGGATGTTTATACACTCAATAGGTGTAGAATAAAATTACAACAGCTCAGAAAACGAATTATTTGTTTTCAACACGTCAACTATACATCCCTATCACTTGACGTAATAAAACGTATATATATATATATATATATACATATATACACATATATACGTTGACTCTAGACCAACACAATCTCCAAATCAATGCTGTCATTCCAGCTTTGAAGCATTATCTAATGTTTCTGTCACTCTCGTGCCATAATTTTCTCTCATTACTTGAAAATTAATATTTGCAATTAAATGAAAGTTAACATGGACACATTTCGGTACATAAGAAGCAAGGTCAAGAGTGGTGGCATGCCCGCATTCGTTATAATTAGTAAGGACATAAAATAAGCTGCTGGGAGGAATTATACACACATAACTTGAATTTTAAGGACTGATTAGGTATAGCTTGGTTTAGCCTGGGGGCTTGGAAAACACAAAATTTTGCCAATCAAACAGGGGATAGAGTATGCATGCCCTCTTTGTAGAAATCTGGAAGATTGACAACATATAATCACACATTTTGATGTTCAGAAATATGAAAGACAGAAAGTGTGGGTGTGTTTTTATGTAATATAATTATCTACGAGTTAATAATTGTATATACATTTTTTCATGTAACATAATTATTTTTATATTAATAGTTGTATATAATTAATATTGATATATAGTTCACAGGTGTTAAATAGCATTATGGTCTCTGGATCCATGCGATTGATATAATGTGAAAGTGAATGTACTTATATTGTTTCTAAAATAAACATCGTTATGTAATCCAATGTGATAAGACGCCTTTCAACATACACTTGTTACAGGATCAACAGGTTAGTGTTACGAGAAATACAGTACGTGCAATATGAACCAGTTCACTTTATTGGTTCCATCTTTTACAGCAGTGAACATCGCAGTCAACAAGGATTCTTCCATATGTCTGTTAATAAGTTAGACGACGAAATGCTTAATGCCTGCTCATCTGCCTACCTCCAGTGTCAGCATAACTGTTAAGTGCTTTCTTGTTTGAAAGTAGTGTAATTGTTAAAGAACCTGAAATGACAAGGACTCTCGTCGCACTATAAGAAAACATTCAGCGGAACATTTGGACTGTGACTTCCTGTGTGTTAGTAAATAAATCCTTTCTGTAGCATGGAGAAAAGTGCAAGCCGAATCATGTGAAGTAGCGAATTTCACCTAATTTTTTTTTATTACTTTAGTTGCTTAATAATAATTATTTACTCTCGCGTTCTGTCCACACAGATCTCAATCGTTGGGATCAGCATGTCGGAAGCGAAAGTAGCAACTGGTCGTGACAGTGATGCTCTAATTTTCACTCTCAAAAGTGGCATCTAAAAAAAATCCCTTGTAATATATTTTTCATTCCTCGCTTCAATCTGTGAAATAATTTTGAGCGGAGCGGTTGTAGCATTAGATTTCGCTTTGCTGTTGTAGATTACATACGTGGATAAACATAATTGTATGACATTTTTGTTGTTTTTAATTAAATTTTATAGCGATAGCTTTTATACTAGTTTAATAAGGAGGTAATAAGTTAAAAATTATGTATTTATACTTATTCTCAGTAAAAACTATTCACTAATAATTCAGATTACAAGCCGCCACTGGTGCAGGCATGCGTTGATGCTACTGGCAGCCACTTTAGCACTTGCTATGAATCACGGTGTTACTGAAACACCCAGGTACGTTTGTGTAAAAGATGACTGATTATATTCATCAGTTTGTAAGTTGTAAATGAAAATAATGGGCAGAGAACAAGTGGAATATTCCGTAATAATCTGTAACAGCAAATGTTGCTATGTAGTTGTCATAAATAAATTAATATTATGTTTTTTAAATGTTCGAGATATTAATAGGTTTACATACTGAACAAATAAATAAAAGAGAGTAAATCTGCAATTATAAGTTTGCTTACAGTTTTAAAATTGTTTTTAAATTGCAACCTCAGTTGAAACAACAAAGAGCGTAGATAATATTCCTCAATGTAGAAGTATTTATTCACCTAAATATTTTTAATCTTTGGATTCATTATATATAATATAAATGAAAAATAAAAATAAAGTAACACTATTAATAATGTAACAAATTAACATTAATAATAAAAGTAAATAAGGAAAAAACACTGAGAAAAAGTCACACTTGAAATTGCTATATTTCGAACTACTGCGAGTTCTTCAATGACAAGAAGCTAGACAAGGTCCTTCTCTCTCTCTCTCTCTCTTTCTCTCTCTCTCTCTCTCTCTCTCTCTCTCTATATATATATATATATATAGAGGAATTAACTTTTTTCAATAAAGTAACTCATTTTTTTAAACTGTGCAGTAGTTACAGGTGACTTAAATGCTGAAGATCAGGATATTTGCACCAATATCTGTTTATCTATCTGTTGTTTTCGAATCGTTAAAGTTAAAGCAGAATAATTTTCATTTCTTCATGGAACATTAATGCCCTTGAATATAAAAACGCACAGAAAAGAATAGTGGAAGGCAGCTGTGGTGTTTGTATGGCACATATAATCAAGAGGAAAGTAGGCCTCACGGTATGTCCAGAGATTGTTTGTCTCATCTGGGAATGAACCTTCATGTCAGAGTTCATTTGCAGTGAAACATTAGCAAATAAAAAAGGAAGAAAACTAAAAAGTCTGGATAGAAATAAAGGTAATGGAGCACTCAGTTTTCATAAGGCAAATTGAAAGCAGGAGTTTACAGTTCATATCATCACAGTTGCCAAAAAATGAATGGAAAAGACTTTTGATATAAATGCTGAGAAAATGTAGAATACCTATTGACACGTTATGTAGGTCATAGCACTGCCAAAAAAAAAAAAAAAAAAAAAAAATCAAAGAACTGAATGATGTAACAGAATGATTTGTTCTGAGAAATTTTCCGTGTAAACTATTTAAACAGCAAGCTTATGAACAGTAACGATAAAAACACCGGACCCTAGAGGCTACCTCTGATGCACTTTTACTCCTCTTGAGAACTGACTTACAAACGAAGAAACCTAACAATAGCAATGGGATAATCGAATGAAATATGGATTATTCAATTGTTTTGTTTCATTAGATTGCTCGATTATTTGGAAACAACTCCATTATATTAATTTTCTTTCGAATGAAGTCAAACGACTAATTTTGATGAAAGCAACAAACATTCTTTCGAATTAAAATGTGCATGATGGTAATAAGACCCACTATATTTACCAGAACCCCACAGTAGTTGTTGATAATAGACAAAATGATGGAAAATGTGGTTCATACTTTTAATACATGGCTTTGTTAATTTGGTTCTTTGCAATTACGTGGTATATTTCAGTGGTTTATAGTTGGGAAGTAAATCAACTGTGATGTGTTACTCTTTTGTTTTGTTATTAAATTAATATTGATTTAGTGAAATCACCCCAGGTTCTTGTGTAATAGAACGTGTTTAGTACCACGTGGGTTGCTCTTGTATGTCTTAATTATGGTAGTGCACCGCATAATACTATATTTACATTTGCTAAATGTATACATAATGCAAATTTTGAAACTATAGTGAACTAACATTTCGTACCAAAATTTTCTATTAGATTGGATATTTTATCGGTGCAAATTTCTGTAATCTACCATTATATGTGATAGTGACGATTAGCAATTTGAATGGTGTTTAACGCCTGTTTTTATTGCTAAGGCATCACGGACGGTGGATATTGATGAAATGAAAAATTTAGAAAGTATTTTTATTTAAGGAAGAAAGCGTTCCAGGCCTAAGTTTAGGGTACCTCCCCGGCATTTGCCATTTACGAGGACTGAGGAAAACCTGCAAAAAATCTTAGTCGCGGAGGGCGGTCCTGGCGGTCCAGACTTCCCGCTCACAAGTTCACGCCTTAACGACCTCGACCACCCTTGGCGGTAGGATTATCAGTGAAAGGGATGACTCGAAATTATGTATGGAGTGGATTTATTTCGAAATAAAGAGAGTTTTAATTAATGGCGTGAGCAGGATGATAAAAAAGGTTTCGACTCGTTTGTAAATTAGATTATGCAAATATAGCACCCGTAGCGGAATGGGTCATGTTGCTGTTAATAATCCAAGGCTTTGTTTGTTCGATTAGTTGCAGTTACAGTTATTTGGTTTATTACAGAAGTTTATATTTGGAAGTAAATAAAGAGTAACGTGTTAGTTCTTTAGTTTCTTTATTTCTTTAATATTCATTTGGTGAAATAATATCAGGAACTTATATAATAGAAAGTGTTTAGTACAACCTGGGTTGCTCTTGTATGCTTTTATTATGGCAGTTCACCGCATAATACATATTTACATTTCCTAAATAGCAGCAGTAGCAGAGCAGTGGACACTTTATTCTGCGTTTTAGGATACACTCAAATAAATACAATGTCGCATTAGCCTTACGGCCGTACATGCTAATGTCGTCCTTATAAATAGCAGTAATTAAACCAGGAGTGGATAAACATTATATAGATTGACGGTCCGCTCTTGACACGGATATACCTAGATATATGAAAAACACGATAATAACACAGTGTATTGTTACCATTAGTGTCAAGTCCTGGCCGCAAAAGCCTCGCCTGTCTAAAGTTCATGTCGAATATTTTCTTTCAGTTCCACTGTGATGCACTATATTTTTTTGTATGCCCCAATAGAAGAAATCTTGTGGGATGCGAGCCTAGTGGCCCAAGTGCTTTATAACGCATCAATCCTCAGGAACGCATCAATCCTCAGGGAAAGAAACAATCAGCCTGCCGATTTTGAACGGGTGATAGTTGCACAGTGATGCAGGAAAGTTTATGAAATATTACAAACAGCGAATAGCGGTCCTGTACTAATAAAAAATTCAGGATAATTGGATCTCTTAGCAGCAGTACAGTCAGATGCATCACCCTACAGAGAATTAGGGCTAGAGTAGAGTAGTGCTGCCTGCATTCGTATTCTTCCGTAATTATGTTTCACATGCACCAAGGCATGTCCCTGTCAAAGTTCACTATTAACGTCTGTTAGTTTGAAATATACAGAGCCTTCCTTATATTGCCGAACAGCGGATCGCGCGCTCCGTACACTGTCTGTTACATTCGGGGGTTTCCGTTCTAAAACTTCCGCGTTATTTACTCATGAGTGATAGTAATAAGTTCTACAATGACTACTAGTATTGTTATAGGTGGTGCCCATCTGCATTCAGACATTTCAGGCATTTGTCGCACGCACAAATTATTCTTGCATAATATTCATAATTTCTGTTCTTATATTGTCCTTAAGTTCATCTATGGTGTGGGGATTGTTCCTATTTAAACGAAACCTGCCTCATCTGAGAAAATTATTAAATGTGAGTCTACAGTACCGTCAACCATGTTTGGTAAAATCCAGTTACAGAAATTAACTCGTTTTTCGTCGTCACGTGGTTGTAAATGAACTATAGTCACTCTGTAGGATGTAAGTTTTAAACGTTTAGCAACTCTATGAACGCAGGTTTTTGAAACACCCACTTGCTGTGCAACAGTCTTAGAGATTTCTTTGGAGAGCATTCGAATGATGCACAAATTTCATCAATTTTTTTCCTGCGTTAGAATTTTTTTTTTTTTTTTTTTCGCATCTTAGGTTTAGCGATCCCATTATCCCAAACTTATTAATCAGATCTCTAACGGTTTCTCTATCTGGGACTAGGATACAAAGAAATTTCTCCTGAATTTGTCTACACACCTGTTTACATGATTCAGTTTTTACGTATGTGTCGTAGATAAAAGGTCTTATTGAAGCTCGAATTTTTCGATAGGCGTTTCAGTGGACTAATAAAATAATCTAATGTATCTCATACGCAACACAAATGTCTTTTCACTTTTGAGATGAATATACTCTAGTCTTTACAGCTCGAACAGAAGGCAGCAACTGACACAGTATAACACAGCTGATAAGCGTAGCCTTGAGCGAGTCATTCACCGCTAGTGCGCTACTGGAATAACAACGAGGTCACTGTAGTGCAAGCGAACTACACATATACGAAAACTATGGCCCTGCTATAAATGAAACACATGCTATAAGAAAATTAGCGGCGGAAACACTAAATATTATCATTCCGTTTTAAGGGATAGAGGAATAACAGGGAGCTAAAAATACGGAGTAAGGTACAGGTGGTGGAAAACTCAAAAAATTCCGTAGCAGTAAGGAAAAACAAATTGAGAAAGAAATCTAACGAAAAAAGCATTCTAAACAAATAACAATTGCAGAAAAGTGAAAGAATAGAAATTGACGACGACGACGAAGAAGAAGAAGAAGAAGAAGAAGAAGAAGAAGAAGAAGAAGAAGAAGAAGAAATACTTTGAAAATGAAATGAAATAAAGAAAATGGAATAAAAAACAAGTGAAAAGAAACAAAACAAAATTGTAGGAACTATGATGAAGCAATAAAGAAGAAAGTTCAAGAATGACAGCGGGAGTGAAATACATTTATGTAGGGGGAATGTATAATGTAAAAGTTATTAAGGGATAAAAGTAAAGAACACACTAAACTACTCAGGAACACGCATTGTTTACGTAAATGATAGAGAGAAAAGAAAAATGACACAACAAAGTGAGACTAACAAGAATGAGAATAAGAAACAAGAAAATAACCCCTTTGTTTCATTATGTTTCTGAGTTGGCTCTTTCTAGAGCATAATAAAATGTAATAAACATTTGTGTGGTGTATGCGCTTCTTGATAGCGGTTGGCTCCCCGCTACACCTGCCTGCTGGACCACAGTGACCCAGCTCTTTGACGTCACATCCCCCCAATTTAAAGTTACGGCACTGCGGCACTTTCATATTGAAACACAGGCTGGACGCATTGCGAGACAAAACTGCCGCGCTACCTGGCAATGTATTTACGCCAAAAGCAAGATATGGGATATGACAAACCCTTAACAAGAAGCGTCGTTCTGCTAGGCGGGGAAATAGACCACCGAGCTACATGAATGCAGGCATTAGAATATAAGGTTAACCACAATGTGCACACAAGGTAGCACGTTTCAGACCATTTCCATTTTCCCGTCCTTTAGATATAGGCGTAGGCCACAGAAAAGGCTGTAACTGGTTAAGTCATTAAATAACAGGACTTTGCTTATAAAATTCATGGAGATTAATGTAAAACATAAACTCTTATTTCAGGATACATAATGGCTCCTTAGTAATATGTTATTACGTCATTCATTCCTTTACGCAATCGAAAATTTATTTTACCGAGGGAAATCATGTGGCGCAATCGCAACTCATAGCTAACTTCTTTTTTTTTTTTGCTATTTATTGGTAATAAAAAGTAATTGAAACTATACTCATCATTGTAATAGATACAAGTACCTGCCCCTGCTTTCCGCTTTGAGACATGCCTGAATCCTTTCGAAAAAAAAAATTGAGACGCTCACTGTAAATAATTCTGCTGAATATGTAAACCGCCTCCTGGATATTTTATTTCAACATCTAAACTGGGCCTATTTCAGGCACAGTAGTAATTTTATATGGAGGAAGATGCAGTAGCTGAGCGGCTTTATACGCACTGCCGACAGATACACCAACTTGCTGTGCTAATCGTGTTAAAGACTTTCGAGGAAAAGATTTTAACCGATAGCCTATTTCATCAAGCTTCTCTTTTAAAACGCGGATTTTGGTCTTATTGTTGGCTTGTCATTATAAACGCCTTGGGTTTCAACTTTGTTCCTCAATCTGAAAAAAATGCACTTTCCGTTGGAAATCAGCACGAAATTCTCTCTACATTTTGCAGATTACAATCATAAGTATATTTGCTTTGTTCTAATAGCGTGTTTCTCACCCTGGGCATATTCCATATAAACAGTAGAAAGTCTAACAAACGCTATCTATAGAAATGCAACCGAAACACTGATCTCAATTGCATATGTATGCGGCATTTTAATTGCATTCTTACGGGAATCGCGCGACCGATCGTTTGTCACTGGTGTGTACAAACTCCGAGTATGCAGTGATATGGGTGCTCTATGTACTCTCGAATCCTGGAAGAGCAACTAAGTGTTAATCTTTTATTGTGATCAGAAAGGGGGTGGATCTTCTGTAATCTAGAGCAGAAAGAAAATTCATTATGAGATACTTTATACTTGGCCTTTCTTCAGAAGTAAATTGTTAAAAGTATTTTCAAGAACCTTTTATAACAGAAACTACTCAAGTTCTAACAGCAGGTGAGGTACTTATTGCAGCCGAAAGGAAGTTTCGTGTTGACTTGTTGGCAAACCTCAAAAGCAAGCGATCTTTGAGAACGTTTTCTCTCAAGGTAGTGGTGAAACAGATATTGGATGTAGAAGCAGCGAGCAAAAGAAAGCCCCCCCAAGGCTGCCGTTATGACTGGTCCAGTAAACACAGAGCCAGGCCGCTGTTCATCTGCTATTGGGTGCCCTCCAGCCGTTTAGATTAATAATTTGTCTCATTCCACTTGGGTCAGCCCTCTGCAACTCGAGATAGTATCTTTTGCGTTGTGGCCAATCTCTTCAGGGTCTTCTTATAGGCAGGTTCATTTTGCGATGGCGTACCTTTATCGCTTGTGCATTTTCACTTTAAGGAAATACTTGCCATGATCTTTCCAACTTGCACTTGAGTCTAGTAGACCTTATTACTGAGGCGAGGAGGGCAGGCGGTAGTCCCGGGATCATTTCCCTTTATGCTAGCCATCCGTTTTTCCTGGTCTCTATATGAATTCTTGAGTAATTTTCCGCTTTACTTTTTCATACCGTTGTTTTTGTTACATGATCACCTCCCTGGTCTAGTGGTTAGAGTTGCTGAATTCTGACCGGGAGGCCCGGGTTCGATTCCTGGTTCTTGATTAGGAATTTTTCTAAATTAGGGAAAGATGGAACGGGATTCACACTCTCATGAGGACAACTGGGAAACTGCCTGATGGAGAGATGGCGTTCTTCAATCAGGAAAGCCATGTGATAGACGACCAACGGAGTGCCTGCTTGCTGAGATCATAGGCCCTTTTACAATGCTGCCTTCTATCCATGAATTCTTACGGAGGAGGTGTAAAATAAAGTTAAATGTGCAACACTACATCGCGCCACCTTGTTACCTATACCGCCCGGGACGTGCACGTTCAAATTTTATCAGTTATTAAATTTCTTTTTCCCACAAATTAGCCTCCTGGTATTCTGTCTGGAAGCATGTTAGAGGCCCCATCTGCGTCCGCGCAATCAACACCCGTATTTTCTGGCCGCGCGCTATGTACTTCAATCATCCCGCTCTCCCGGAAGTCGATCCTGGTGATCCAGTACTTCGCGCATTATATTCCGGTCAGGGTCGATGGATTTTTTCAGGCATAAAAATCCTAAGTATGGCTTCCTTTGGAAGAGAAGCAAAGCCGAGGGTCCCGTGTCGTACATTTACGGCACATGAAATTACCTCAAGAGTGAAAGAAGAGGCCTCGAAGCAAAATTTATCGGCCGTTTCACGTCCTGAATAGAGTGGGGCATTGATGACCTGAGATGTTAAAGAACCCCCATTCTCATTCTCCCCAGATGATCCATATTTAAGGCACGAGAGATGAATTCTGTATTCATTTAATCTGCCATATGAAATTATACGCACGGATACAGCAGTTTACTTGACTTTCCGTTTCCAAAACCTTTCCAGACACAAAAATTCAGGTACTGCCACCGGTGCCGAGGTTGTTAAGGGATGGACTCGTGAGGTCTGGGGTCCTATCCCTCCCTCCCCCTCCTTCCCTCCTTCCATCCACATCTTAAGGAATTTTTGTGACGACGTGACGTGAAAGTGTAGATATGTAGTCAATTCATGCAGTAATAGGGCGCATATTTTTGAGAATAACATGAATACAGTAAGATACAGGTGCACTCGCGCATTTTTTTTAACAACTGACTGCTGTTCAATGCCGTTCTGTGTATTTTCAGCAAGAACTAATACATGTAAGTGACACTTTTCCAAAAATATGCCAGAAACAGATGAATGTAGCAGTGAATGTTTTCATTGTAATTATAGTTCTGCTTGCGAGAATTTGAATTATTTGCACAGCCGCTTTGCTGGGAGTTACCACTCTTCTGACCACCAACTGCCGTGAATCGGGTGATAAAACCGTGAAAACTCATTAGTATATATTAACGGAAAAAAAAAAAAAACCACTAACAATAAGGGAAAATATTTAGCCGCCGAAATTTGTATAGAATATATAAGCAATTTAAAATCAAACACACCCAATTCCATCTTCACATTAACGGAATTTAAAACGAAGCAATCATTTAGAGCAAGCTACACGAGTATTTCGCTGTAAGGTTGTGTGTGCTATGCAGTAATTTCGTAAAGCTCGAGGCTGCTATAACTGAAGCTACGATGTCATAGGGTGGTTTTGAAGCATCGTGCTTCAAATCTCCTGGGGTGAGGGGTGCCTCTGGTCTCTCTACCACTCCGCTCCACTGCCAGCACTCCCCGGAGTTTTCGCTTCCATTAGTTAATATTAAAGTCGCGCAAATGTGACCACCACAAATCAGATTTGCAGTTAATATGTATGGCAAGTTCAGGAGGATTCATTCAAGCACCGTCCATTAAAAAAAAAAAAAAAAAAAAAAAAAATTGAATGCATTTCCCCCTGCCTGCAGTATGATGGTGGCGAGGGAAGGGGGTTGAATTCTAGCTATACTATCAAATGTTATGGGTGTCTCCCAGCAGGCTTTCATTAATTAATAAGTTCTGGCTGTAAATGAAAACATACATCCACCATGCAGAGCTATCATTTTTCATTTATTTTTCTTTTTCGTAGAAATAAATGAATTTGTATCCTATTTCATTAAGCGTACTCTGATCAAATGGCACTTAGACTACGGGCGCACACAAATTTCCACTGGTTGCGTCGATTAACTGGATAATTTTGAATACTGCTAGCAGGACCTAAAATTGAAACGCTCAAATGATTTTCACTCTATGTTAGTGTTTCTACACTTACAAAATTCGTATCTTGGGAAGGTTCGCAGGCCCACTGGAGCTACTATTTCAACTAATTTGCTTCAGAAACAGGTAAGATGGTTCATTTGGATTCTTTGACTTTACCCCTGTCGCTGCCCCATAGAGAGAGTTTTACGACCCGTTCAGAAACTGCGGCGTGTGCAGTGTGCACCGTGGACCTAGATAACCTGTGATACTTCAAATGTTGTTGGAAGTAAACGCAAAGATCTTCCTATTGGGGAGTCGTCCAACTGATTGGACTCAGTGGGGCAGCGTGCTCATGCCAATCACCTTCAACTGAGTACGCTGCAGCGGCGTGGTGAGAGACTGATGCTAGATTAGGCCACTCAACCAGTGGTACTGGAAGTCTAGTTGGGTGGCTTTGGCGTGTGTGGGTAGTTAAAGGAATAGCTAAGCGTAACCTGATAAGGGATGTTTAGATTTATTCTAATGCACGGTCTCAGCACCTTGGAGTAAAAACGGGCGTTATATACTATTTAGAGCACTAAGTTACTATCACTACGGACTCGGGTTCGATTCTCATGGCAAGTGCGATTACATTTATAGTGGAATATGTAGGGAGTTCTTACCAGTCGCAGGTTTCATTTCAGAAACACTCTTCCCTTGCTTTTCTCTTTCTCCTTTATCTTATGTATTTCTACCCTGGGAGGGCTACATGCGAATCTTCTATCTTCTTTAGGGTCTTGAGTCATTAGTGAGGATTTGCCCTCACTAATGATCTGATTCGGAACCTCGGGGCTGGAGAAAATGGGTCAGTTTTCCTGAGATATTCAGTGACAGGATTCCTCCTTCTTGATCGAGAAGACACAATAAAGTCCAAAAGGTCGCAATACTTAGGGGCCTTTGGCTCACTCCTCCTCCCATAGACTTATCAATCATTCCAATAATAGTAGAAGGTAATAGTTGCATCAACAGTTGTTTGGGAGCAGAATCATCAAGGATGTGATTCTTTCGCTATTTGCCAGTCAAATATGGCCGATAAAATGTCTACCGTATTTTTGTTCATTTCACATAAACACATGGTCAATTGCGTTTAGCTTTTTTTTTATTATTTTTTTTTTATTAATAATGAAAGTGCTCAAAGAACTGTAATACAGACTTTCAAGTACCGCGGTGTCTTATATATTTGCTGATTTACTTTTTTAGTTCTGTAGCGAAGAATTTCCACATTGTCAATATGAAAGGACCCCATATATAATAATCGAACGGGCTGAGGTCAGGGGAACGAGAAGACCAGAATGTCTGTCCTCCACAACCTATCCATTTGTTTGGAATAGCTGACCTAGAAGCTCAAGAAAATATAAACTGCGTATGGAACATTAAGTTTGGTAACACACGTTTCAATAAAATATTTAAATGATCAGTTAAAATTCTGTTGTTTCTGGCTCAGATAAAATAAAAAGCCCCGATTAATGTGTAGCCAATGTATGGGGATTTTCCGCACTCTATATTATGACGACTGTGGTAGATAACAAAAGGTAAGACAACACCAATATGAAAAAGGATAAATATTTTCTGTAATTAAAAAAGTTAAACTTTGATAGAAATATGGTCGTTTTGAAGTTTTTATCCACACATGTGTAACCAATAAGCAACTGTAATGGATCATTTTAAAGCAGAATGCCGTAATGCTGCAGAATATTCTATTCTTTCATGTAACATACATTAAAAAATGTAAGAAAATTAATTGTATAAATGACAATGTGAATGTACCATTTCCATAGATAGTCGGTTCCATAAGCAATGTCGGTTTTTAAGCAAAACGCGTTCTGACATTGAAATTAAGCTAATATTCAAAGTAAAGACCATTAGAATCTATAGTCTTCATTTGTTTTTCAGCTAGGCTTGTTATCCTACAACGGTACCAGTTTGTGGCTTTGGGACGAAGAATTTGATATCCCTTCCACGGCTTCAAAGTTTTTGAAATTTCTTCCACGCAGGAAATGGCCATGGATAGAAACAGTTGGCTAAAAGCTCCAGATCTGGGCTATATGCTGGATGTGGGAGTATTATTGTTATTATTATTATTATTATTATTATTATTATTATTATTTAATCATTTTTTGTTTATTTTTCGATAAATCTGGACAGTAATAATGTAGTAAATGTTAACATGTATTTAGAAACATACGTTCCGATCTATGGAACAAGGTAGCGGGATGTAGTATTCCAGATTTTTTTAACTATTTTATTTTTTGTATACTTTTTATTTAATTTTATTTTTTATTTTATTTATATATGTGTTAGCAGTTAGAACCGTTTCATTTTTTGTCCCATAGTTTTTCCAGCTGTATGGACTCTCACAAATCCTGTTACAAGGGCACTCTTATTTCGATTAACTAATGCTAGTGTACCTCTGTCCCAAAATCTCATGATGTCGTTCCAATTGTTGAGAATGAAGGTTCGTATCTACTGCACACCCATTTGAAACAAACTTACAGTGAATTACATCTTCAAATTTCACCACACATATAACATTACTTTGGGGCCGGACGATTTTGTTTAGCGATGACTTTGGCGGCTGGCGGATATCGAGTTACTGTTCCAAGGTGTCAGGGTTGCGATAATATATAGGTAGATTTTTCATCTCACGTGACAATTCTCCAGATAAATCTATCATCCATGAAATTTGCGACACGCTACGTTGGGCCTGTTCAAGTATCAATTCATGAAAAACAGGTACCGCGAGGATGGCCCATGTAGTTAAGGCGCGGACTTGTGAGCGGGATTTCTGGGGTTCTATTCCCACCAGAACCATCCTCCCTAATTGAGGTTTTTTCCCCCAGGTTTTACTCAGTTATCATAAATTGCAAATGCCGGGAATTCATCTCGTGTATAATCAATGTCCACCACCTGTGATACCTCAGTAGTTAAAATGGCGTTAAACACGATTAAAAAAAAAAAACTAGATACACGCTTAATGTAGCGGTGTATGGTATCTTTTGATGCATCAAGCTCTTCTGTCAGCCTGCGAGTACTTTTTATTATATCTTCTTCCCCCACTTCACAGTTTATAATCTTGTTTCCAACAGTACCTTTGAAAGACTCTAATCTCAAACTTTTGTTGTTTCCTTATTATGATTGTATGTTAACAACTGTCGGGATGGATTTTTTATTGGAAGGGAAGTAAAGTCCTGGGTCCTGTGTCGTAGATTTACGGCACGTAAAAGAACCTCAAGCCTGAAAGAAGAGGTGTCTGAGCAAAGTTATCGGCCGTTTCACGTTCTGAATTGAATGGGACGCTGATGACCTGAGATTAAAAAGCGTCCGTAATAAGATACATTAAATCAACATGCTCACAATATAAACAATAATAACTATGACGTCCTGTAAATAATATCACCAAACGAAAGTGCACTATTAAGGTATTATAAAACACCAAACTTAAATACCCAAACTGGATAATCTAATAATGTTCTGAAATTATATTACTTAAGATTGGAAACATAAATATAATAGGAATATACCTCATTGTTTTAGTATCTATAACTTACTGCAAAACTAAAGAATGCAGCTCTTGATGCGGTTTTTAATAGGTGATGTGTTGATTGTTGTAGTTGTAGTTCTTGTTGGGTATTTACCCGGGAGTCCCGTTTCGTACCCGGGACCTTCAGGGGTCCAAAGTCGCCATTGTGCCCTCGTAGTCACGGGAGAAAGGAAACGAACAGGAAAGGTTCAAATCACACGATAGTTTGTTTCATTAAACGCTTAGAATAAACGATAATTGTTGTCGGCCACCTAGTTCGCTACCCCATTAACATTAACGCCACGAGCTACATATGCTGCTTGAAATTGCATCTACCGCCCTAACACTACATTGTGTGCCTTTTGTTTTTCACTTTCTTACTGTCCCTCGGACTGCGTTCTGAGAATTACTCTATTGGCCTTCCATTGTTCTTGGGACTTCCTCGTCTTCCACTTTTATGCTAATCTTAAAGTGTCCCCACGTGGTCTTGAGAGCTCACGGGATCCACAGATTAGCGCCCACGAAGTCTGAGCCTTCAAAATATTAAAACATTATTGGTGAATTCTTGTGCTTCCAAACACTCTCACTTTAAATTCAACTTTTTGACTCATCATTTGGGAGTTCATGATCATGATCATTGGGTATAATGACATCATTGCCAATTGTTCTTTGCTATCTCTAACGAATTTCCGAACATCTGCAGCAACTAAGGATACAAAAGACTATTGTTCGGCTCAAACCGGATACTTGTATGCAATTATTCTTGTCACAATGGAAAGACTTATTGTCAGTACGTGAGAAAACAAAAGATTACAATAGGCAGCCTTTCCCTCGTGTCAAAAAGGTATGCGTCCAGGTAGCCTAAATACATTTTTGTGTTACATGAAATGTTCTTGCTTGTTACTACAGGCTATATAATATTTAATAATTACTTTTTAAATTATATGAATACATTCACTCTCGGGTATGCGTCTGGGTTTAAGGGTCTGTCACATTCTCAAATGCCTTTTTATTTGTGATCGCAATATTTAGCAGTTTTTAAAAACTAAGATATATTTGAAAATGAATTCTGAGACATATGCACATGTATTATTAATTCTCCGCTCTAAATGCAACACAAACTTTATATAAAGCAAATCAAAACAAATTATCTTAAAAAAGCTTACAGTATGAAAACTCTCGTGATTATAACGATAATTTCATACACAACTACAACATTTATCTTCAAAAGAAGAAGGGGAAATAATCTCTAACTGGCATTTCGGTTGTATTCTAAAATCAATATTTTTTTTTTAAAATAAAAATTTAAATAAAATATACAACATTCTGAAATGCAATTAAAAGCATTTTGAAGAATGCTGGAGGTGAAATGCTTTGAACGCAGGCTTCAGAATGGCTATCTGCAAAGGGCGGGGGGGGGGGGGGAAATCAATCGTAAATATAGGACACGTCCATCTTCAACAAGTGCTGCACACTTGAGTTGTCTTCAATTTGAAGGCTTCTTCGCTGAAGCATTCGATATTTAACGATCTGCTGGAAGAACTTCCAGTCACTGAACCGAAGTTAAATTTCCTCAAGATATCCATCAATTCCACAGTTTTTGTGCCTTATCAGATCCTTAGATTCACTCCCGTCTTCGCATTGGTTTAACTCCGTGTCCGAACTGCATCTGAACTCTCGCTTAAAAATAGAACGAGAAACAAAACGGTTTTCAGCAGAATGGTGTCGGAGTATAAGAAGCGACTTTAAAAAAACAAGCTCTGAAGAGAATTTTTTGTCTCTCTGTTCTTCAGCTTCCTTCCGGTTGCATGTTTTCCCGTTATTTACTCTTTGTAGTATGGAGAAATTCATACGAACTACTTTCTGGCTACCAACACTTAAATATAGAACAATATCATTATTTAACATTTTAAGAACATTCCACCACACAGGCCCTTGCTTTAGTAATTATATTTTTCCTCTATCACAACCACCATAAAATAAATTTTGTAAATTCTGTTGCTTGATTTAAGTTCTAGATACTCTTCTATAAGAATTTCTTAGTGGTGATTATGATTTGTCTTTGTGTATAATGAAAAATTAGAATTTTCATTTCTGCAATTTTTACTATATTAAATTTGTGCTCAATTTACTGAATCTTTCAGCCTTCATTGTTTACAGAAGTTAACTCTTCTGTGCTTCCCAATTACCACGGAGGTTTTCATTATTTAACCGATGTTTTGTTCCGCTTTACTGTCGGGAATAGTGTTATGTTCAATATGACTCGACATATTGCACTTGCTACAGTATGTAAATCATATTCCAAAATATTTAAATGAGCGGAAAATGACGCAGTTTGTTTATTCATATTCAAATGTTTTATTTTTAATTATATTCTTATTTTATTGTGGATATTGCTACATTTTCTGTAAAGAATTATTTAATTAGTTCATATGTTTACAATATTGCTACCTCAGGGTGACTGTGTAGCAAGTTAAAAATCAATGATTTTCCAATATGTGGAAAAAAAAAAAAATATCTCATTTTTTCTTTAGACTGAATTATACAAAATGAATAATATGTTTTCCGAATTCACTCACAGTATTTATTGAACTATTACTAAAACGATTTTTCTTTAGTAATTAGAAATCAATATTTATATCCGGCCATCTAGATGTAAATAAATATAAACGATAGACTATATCAAGAAACACATATACAAAAATACAAAAGTGAAAGGAAATTTAGTAACATTTTTAAATAAATTGTTTGGTGTAAATGTACATTGTTAAGCTTTCATCATAATTTCAGAGATTTCTAAAATTTGGGCTTTAAATTTAAGTACTTTGTTGATGGAATTAATTATCTATACTAATGTCCTTATCTGTCTTATCAGTACAAAATTTGCACTACACTTGTGCGGGATCCTTTTTATTTAATAATAATAATAATAATAATAATAATAATAATAATAATAATAATAATAATATGTTTATGCGAATCTGAATATCGAAATAGAGAAATTGCTTACAAATTATGGATAATAATTCATTTGTTATTGCACACTTTAGAACAATTACATGGTAACAGCATCTTTACAATAAATAACGCTTTAAAACAGTCAGTATTATTAAATTTGTAAACATGACTAAAACAAGCTTTACAATCTGTAGCATGAATCGGAGACGGCGAAAGGAAAAATTACATCACAAGAGCTTGTAAGAGAAATACATAGATGATATTTTGTACAAGAACTCAGAACATAAGGGAGGCGAAATATGATAATACAATAATTTTCTCCCATATTTGCAATTAACACCTTCTTCCACAAAAACAAATAGAATAAAACACAATTTAAGTGCATATTCACAAGCTGAATAAATTTAGATACTAAAAGTTAAACGGCGAAAGTTGCCAATTAATTTTTAAAACCAAAATATGGCCGATGGAAGGGGAAAAAAGAGGAGGAAATCCTGTGCCGAAGAAAAGAAACCCCAGGCGATACCACTGCCGCGCTCTGCGTGTACTGTCTTTCTTAATGCTGACCTCTTCTGTCTGTGTCGGTCCTGGTGGTTTAGTGGTAACCATACTTGCCTCGTAGACCCAAGGTCGCGGGTTCAATCCTAGCTAGGGTCGATGGATATTTCCGGGCGTTAAAATTCTAAGTATGGCTTCCTCCGGAAGGGAAGTAAAGCCGTAAAATAACCTTAAACTTGATAGAAGAGGCCTCTGCGCAAAAATTATCGGCCGTTTCATGCCCTGAATTGAATGGGACGTTAATGACCTAAGATGTTAAAGGACGTCCGTAAATAAACCAAGTCAGCAATTGTATGATGATTCTAGTGTTTAACGCCCGTTTTTACTACTGAAGCACCGCAGGTGGTGACACTGATGATACGTGAAAAACTGTTAGTGAAGATGGACCAGAGCTTTGCTGTTTGCTTTCAGGATATAAAAGATGTAGACAAATTTCATCAGTAGTGATTATATTTAAAAGAAACTGTTAATCTTTCTTTATCATCATCTTCAATAGCATGCAAACCTACACTAGAACATGCTTTTGTTCGGAAATCAGTAATCTTAGAACCCACCGTGCACAAACACGTCTCATGTGCAACTTTTTAGCTATCAACGTACGAATGGCACCCAGTAAAAGTTTCAGAATTTCTGAAAGTATTCTTAATGTTATTCAATTATCTTCATACTGTACTAATAGGTCTCCATTAGCATTGCCTAAGCCTCGGCTGAAGCTTTTCTGAAACGAAAATGGATTTCAGAGCAGTATATTGTGCATTGCTTATAACTTCCATTTGCTGTAAGCGGAACTGAACAAGTCTCAACCTGCACACTTCTTACAGACGGGAACCGGAAGTGACTACAATGGAACTAGTATCCCATTATGCATTAAGCTAACAAAATTATCATATACTTAAATTTTAGCTTGAGAAATGATGCTGATCAATAAGAAATGACAAGTCTTATATGATAAGCCCTCAAAAGTGGTTGTAAATGTTAGCCCCAATAATACTCAAATTTATAAAGCATGAAATCGCTAAGAACTGCACAGATGTACTGCTCTCTGATGTTCGAGAATGTCTACATGTAACATATTTGTCTCTTTATATAATTTTTCTGTCTTAATTTTCATTTTAAGCAGCTTGAAGCCAGCACGTAAAATATGAACGAGAGGGAAAAGAAAGGAGAGGCCGTAATTAAATCGGCCCCTAAAGTGCAATAAGTTGAGTAGATAATTTCATGACCATTTGCAAGACCAGAGAAGGGCCAATTCGTTTGAGCTCATAACCGTGACGGCCTCTGAATTAATAGGTGGTCCCAAAATTTCTTTTCTTTACGCAGTCAGCTGTTTCCCTTTTAGTTCTTTTTCTTCCAGTCCTCTTTCATAATATTGAATGTTGATTTTATTTCGTAGTGCATAAAATATATTAATGACTACAGCATAATATTTTATTACATATAACCAAGTCATGTTCACTTTTCAAGCTTCAGCATCACATGAAATGGGTTAGTGGTTTATGTTTTGCGCATTTTAATTTTACCATATCTTTTGAACTGACATGTATTTCAATGACCAAAAATACTATAAAATACATAAAATGAAATAAAATTACTCATAAATTTTATAAAGCAATAATGTGCATGCAAAAGATGACCTCATGCATTGGAAATTTCTTTATTTCTCAAAGTTTGCAAATTAGAAGGCGCAATCCATAAATTTGCGGATTTACGAAGGTAAGTAAACACATTAATGGTATGATAAAGTAAAAAACTATATTTCACTTTTCAATATAGTTACCCTTTATTGCAATACACTTCTCGCATCTTTGAATTAACATTTCAATCCCTACCCCCAACATAGAAATTTTTATGCAAAATGGGCATAAACAGCATCCATCAGTTCTTCGTCACACTTAAATTTCCTTCCTTAAAGGCCCTTCTACAGTTTTGAGAAGAGGAAACAGTCACTAGGAGCTAGATCTCGGCTATAGGGTGGATGGTCGATCTCCTTGAAGCCACATTTCTTCACAGCTTCCTTTGCAACAAAAACTTTGTGTACAGGCGCGTTGTCGTCAAGAAGTCGCACAACACCACTCAGCTCTCCTCGCACGCAGTCTGTGCAGAATGTCAACATAGTATTCCCCATTTACTGTGGTGTTCCTCTCCTTGAAGTCAATGAAGAGTAATCCTTCACAGTCCCAAAAGATTGTGACCATGATCTTCTTGGTTGACTGAGTGACCTTGGCCTTTAGAGGCGGTCCTTCGCCAGGTTTTTGCCAGTCCATTGATTCTCTTCTGGATAAGGGATCCTAATAGAGGATCATAGTTTCATCTCCTGTAACAATGGTTTGCGGAACTTCTCTTTCGTTGTTACGGCAGAACTACAAAAATATCTGACAACAGATGACTCGTTGCTGCTTTTGAACTGAGGAAAGAAATGTAGACACCCATCTTGCACTAAACTTATTCATGTTTAAATATTCATGAATAATTCGAAGGACTGTTGTTTTCGACAGGGCCAATCTTGCTGCTATTTCTTTATTTTGAGCCGCCGGTCTTCCATAATTTCTCCTGCCACAAGAGCGAAGTTAGCCTGTCTCCGTTGTCGCTCGGGACTGCAGCTCTAGCCGCTCCAGAATTTCGCTGCGGGTAAGAGTAAACAAAGGACCAAGCTAGTTTTGGGAAGACCATCTTGTTGCTGTGATATCCCTACATAGGGTTGTGTGGGTTCTGAGTGTCTTCAGAAGCTGAAAATCAGCAGTACATTTGTGTACGACATCACAGAGTGCTTAAATAAAACTGTTACAACTACTGACCGATCAAGATCGAGGCATCCGCGCTCTGTGAGGATCAGGAAAGTACTAAAAGCAGTGGCGGATTCTATTAGGACAAATCCAGTGTGGAAACAAACAGTGATGATGAACATTTCCAGAAGATAAATGTCCAGATTGCCCAGAAAAGTACTAGGACTGAAGGCTTATCGCTGGGGTACAGCACATATCTTAACTCAAACTCTTAACAGCAGATAGAGCTGAAATACAAACCCTACTTCAGCGTTTGGCTTACATCCGGCACAAAAAATCCTTTTTACACATGAAAAAATGTTCTCAATTGAAGAGCGCTACAACCGCCAGGACTTCTGAAGAACCTCATGAGAGAGTCCCAAAGATCCAGAGGGGCCACCACCCCGCCTTAGTGATGGTTTGGTGGGAGAGAGCTACGATGATGTCATAAAGTTACATTTCAGCCAAAAGGGGTTAAACACAAGGGTCAGAATATATGAAACAACCCTCTTTGAGCCTGTGGTGAAAGACTTGAACATTTCTGTTCAAGAATGGGTACTGGATCTTCCAGAAAGATTGTGCCCCAACACATAAGGCAAGATACAATCTTGCTTAAGAAAAATGTTAACATTTTTATTGTTACCTAAGACATGCCCTCTAGCAGCTCTGACCTCAATCCCTTGGATTACAAACTGTGATCAATGTTTGAAGACATTGCTAGTAAGAAAGGCACCCCAATATTGAGCCTGGAGACAGTGCGTGCTGCTGGTGATTGGCCCGATAGACTGAGGTACTGTATCAGGGCAAAAGGGGACCAATTTGAAAAATATGTGCATTTAGCAAAGAATAAATGTAGTTACAAAAAAGTAAACTACATTGATGTTATTATAAAAACTTTGTAATAAAACTTACGGCCAGACTAGGCATTTACTCATCTCACTCTGGCATCATTAAAATGCCAAAATTATTTTTCTATGAAATGAATTCTACACTTAGTTCTCACTCGAGAGATTATAAGCTGGGTTAAGTGTGAGCTACGACTCTAAATACGGCAGAAGGCTTTGATGTGATGCCTCTTCAAGTTCGACTGACTACATCACGCTAACTGCTTTAATGCGACAACGAAGCAGTTGTTGGAATGAATGGAAGGGGAAATCGGGAGTTAGCAGATGCTGCTTTGTCTGCCATAAATTCCAATTACAACCACGAGAATCGAACCTCTGTCACCTCAGTGGAAAGCAAGCGATCTAATCATTCAGTCACGACGCCGCCAAGTACTACCAATTAACAATGGCAGAAGCAGGCGTTCCTCTCTGCCATATATCTTTTTAATGGAAAGCAGAAGAAAACTATTGAATTCTGATTGACAGTGTTGTGCACATTTATTTTGTGCTGTACGTATAATTCATATTATAATAAATAAAATATATTCACATGTGCATTAGCATAGTAGAAAAATCAATTGACATATACAAGGAATTCTTTTCCGAGGTTAACCCAATAAGTTATTTGCCATCGTCAGGTCTAATTATAGTACGAATTCATTGACCAATAGAGCCAAAAATTTATATGTGGAAATTTTTATTATTAGATTAACTAAAGTTTATCACGCAGACTAAAATTGATCACATACATTTTGGTTAATACTGAATATCGCTTGATGAGATTATATATATATATATATATATATATATATATATATATATATATATATTCTTAACGTGAATTTTCTGTAAACTCTGGGACAGAGTAGTTACAAATAATAATAGTAAATTATTGTATCGTCGAACTATTGAGTGTTCAGCTGTAAGTTATATCGCGATAGCTTGCATAAAAAAAAAAAAAAACCACCCATATATTGTTACGTCTCTGCCAAATTCACAAAAATGGATTTCATATTTCACTTACACATCTCCCAAGTTAAGGGTAGGTAGGGGTGAGACCGCACACCAGACTCCAATTTTCAGATCGTGCATAGGAATTTCAAAAACAAATTTGGGATTCACATTAATATAAGTATTACAATACCCAGAAAGGCTAAACAAAACTTTGACGCTAAAAATTGACAGTTGTGGATCATAAATCTCACCATGGTCCAATTACAAAGCTCTATCCTGTTTTCATAATCCAATAATTTAATCTGTTGCAACACTCTAACTTTATAGCAATAGTGTTGCTGTACTAATTGTCTCCAAAGTTTTTCTGAGCAGAATTTTCTGTAGCAGCCCACGTCAACTTAACTTCTCGATGTCAAAACGTATTTCAGTCTTCTAGGCTTTTTTAAAAATAAAAATACACTTACTTAACCCTTTTTTCATCAAATTGAGAATTGACACTTTAATGGCATTTTTAATCTGCAGTATTTACAGAGAAACTTCTTCCTGTAATGTTTATAAGATTTTTTTCAACATAGCGTTCATAATTATTGAGGACTTTCTATCCTCAATTGTGTCTCATATTTACCATATGATAACATACCGCGTTATAGTCAGAGAGCAGTGCTTTTGGAAGAAATGTGAAAAACTCCCGTGGAGACCAAACCACTCTTTCTTTAAACCCAATTATCACCAAGTTAACTAACAGACTGCTTGATCATGGTTATCTTCTATCTACGGCACTTCTAAAGTTCTGTCTTCACACCAAAGCCTTCAAACAGATAGACAGGAATTAATCGAATTTTACAGTTACTTATTTTACCGGTTTAGAACGTCTTAAGCCAATTTAAAAAGATTGTTTTAACATATTAAGCTAAAATTCTACAACTTCTACATTGTTCCATAAACCGCTATGTCTATGTTTCAGGTCTTCACAAAATTTAAAAAGCATCTTCCACAAAACACTTAATCCCACACAGATTCCTCTGCCTACACCGGGTTATTATCCCTGCAATCGGATTAAATGTAAAACTTGTGCCTTAATAACGCCAACTACATCTATCTTTAGTCCGACAGTTAAATTATACTGTAAAATATGTACATTCCCAATTATGCCTATTGGAACGTTGTCCACATAGTCAAGTGTAAATTTTGTTATGATTTTTATATTGGATTGCTCTTTACTGCAGTATCCCTTAGAATGAATAACCATAGCCGTTCAGTTAAAACCGGCTCTCCTCTAGCTGTAGCTCAAGATGCCATCCTTCACCATTTTGATTTTGATACATATTTGTCCTTTGTCTTAATAGATGCCGTACCTCTATCTTCCCCCACTAGTACACTCAGAGATAGAGAATTGGCGGTTATAGTTCTACATAAGGCTCGCACCCTTTCCCTCACTAAAACAGTTGTTTTAGCTACGCCCATGTTAGATGCCCTGCGTGCCCTCTGAGTAACCTTCACGGTAAACTAGTTGCAGAAGTGTAACACTTACCGTAGTCTTCATAGTCTCGCGTTGCGAACAAGAGTCAATGCAGCGGCGTGGAATGTTGTGTTTTTAGTAGTATTTTACAGTGTTTTAGTGCTAATCACATTTTCAACCGTGTCACTCTCTAGTAAATAACCTTTGTAATATAAACATGCATTTATATAGGACAGGACAGGAGCTGGGAGGTGGGAATGATGTTGACTCAGCAAATATTCTAGAATAATGATTTTCTCGCTCAGTTGCAACGGCGAGAGAGGGTTAACTCACAAAATAATTCCCAGATGCCCATGATACCCTACGCTTCGCAAAGTTATATTTCCCCATATACATGTGTGCAAAAAAGTTGATTCCGTTCTTCGTAGAACATGCCTGTGATAGATGTTTTACTTGTCGGTGTTTGTAAGCGCTGCATATTTATACTCAGAATTAGATGCACAAGCGCTAAGTTTGCCACAGTTCAATAGGCCGTCAAGGTAAGGGTGACACTAACGATGGGTATACAGGTACTGTGAGGTTTAATTATAAACCTTATCCGCTCAGGCGATATTTTAAATCTCGGCTACTAAGCGTACAGCAGCCTACGGCACCCATATTTCATATTCGCTTCTTAAAATACGTGCGCATAGAACACTATCTTGTTTGCATAGCTTCGAATATTGAATGATTTACAATGTTGTGTTTTGTGTTCTAAGAAGAATTATTCTAAGGATGTTGTAAGGGAATAGAAAATCGTTTTGGTTAAAGTGGTTAATCGTGCACTATACCTTTAATTCATATTATTTCCAAGCACTTAGCAGTGGGTTCTGTTGTGTATAAGGAATAGGAAATATTATAAACATTTGAGTAATTCTCAGCGAATCATATTTATGATTTTCCATCCAAATTCGGGTGTGGGTACGAAGCACTAGGAACGTTTGTGAGGGTAAATTGAAAAGAACATTTTTCATTTTAAAATAACCACCTATTCAAAATCAATATTGAGAACATTTTTAAAGTTTCCTGTCCTGACTCCCAGCTACTTTAAAATCCTTAACATTTTAACTGGGATAAAACTGTTATCATATCTTTTGTTTTCTATCGTTGCCTGGCAACCTGGCTTTTCATTGTAGTTTAAAATTGAACACAATAAAAAGCAAGCCAGGTAGTTGTAGAATAAAAGGAATTTATTTTAGATAATATTACAATTATTAATATTACGTAACTTGTTTCAGAATTGCTAATTAATCCGCTTACATTGTTATTTTTAGTACGTACTTGTCGGTCAATAAATAAATATGAATGTAGATGATCTCAACTCTAGGAATCACAGCAGTTATTCTCTCGCTTCTTCTTCTTTTTCCTCCCTTTCCATTCCTCCTCCCTTATACTCGAGAAAAATTGTTGAAGAACAAGCGAAATTCTAACATGAACTTGATACATGTTATAACTCTATTAAAATATGTAATATTTACTACAGTATATATCTTTAATTTGACTTTTTTCTGTATATTATATAGCTATGTATATTTTTCTGGCTTTTTCGCCTGGTAGGGTGGAAGAGAATACCCCATGGCCTTAACTCTTACCAGAGAAACAAAATATACGTTGTATTCTCTTTAAATTTTGATTATAGACAGGTGTTGCAATTGAAATTTCAAATTAGGAGTGGCCAGAGTTGAGGTGAAACCACCATTGAAATCATTGGTTTAATCTTTTCTCCTAATATCTAAATTGGCATCGTGTTTGTTTAAATTAATATAATTATTAATAAGGTAGATAGATATTCACGGTAGAAAGTTTTTAAGTGAAAGTGTATATAGTATTAAAGTGTGTTGGAAAATGTGTGTTGATATTTATGATGTAAAAATAACTGGAAGATCTGCTAAAGCTGAAATTATTGTGTTGGAACCTCTAAATCTCTATAAAATTAAGATAAAAACTGTCTTCTTTAAGAGCGAAAGCCTCCTAACAAGTAGGGAAAGTTCGCTTTTTCCTAACGTGGTGAGCTGTTCCACTCTAGTTGTTCGTATGCTGTTTAAGACACTCTGACTGATTTGTTCTTTGGCTACGTTATTTCTCACTTCACAAGTTGCTTCTCGAGAGATTTCCATTTTTCTCTTCCTCTTGCTACTCTTGATCGATCTGGACCTGCATGTTCCTTGAAGAGGTCTGTTCATATTCTTCTGAGTCTGCCTTGTGTCTTTTTCCTATCCGGGGGTCCCACATGGAGATCTTGTAGGTCTACCAATTGTTCTGCATTCTTGCGACGTGACTGCCCCATTGCCATTTTCTTCTGGTAGCTATTTGTGCAATGTCTGTTGTCTGAGATAACTGGATTTATTATTACTATAGGTATTTTGTCCTTCAAAGTTATTCCTAGGATTTTGTGTTGCAGTTTTCTTTGGCATATTTGAATTTCCTTCATGTGTTTTTCTGTTAGTGACCATATCTGACACCCTTATAATAATACAGGATATACACGGGTTTCGAGCGTTTGGAATCTGATTTTCTTAATTAGTGTTCGTTCCAAAATGCTCTCCAGGTTAATGAGATCCTTCTTTGTACTTCTTTTTCCATTTTATCACGGAAGGAAATCTGTTGTCGTAGGTATGTATATTTGCTCACATATGTGAGGACTGTTCCATTTATTTTTATAGAACATTTGAACTTCTCAAATGGATACTAGGCAAAAATTTATATCATAGCACTATGCTTTTTTTACCTTGGAAAGTCGGTCCTGGTGGTGTAGTGGTAACCATACTTGCCTTCTAAATCCAAGGTCGCGGGTTCAAACCCGGCCAGGATCAATGTATTTTTCGGGAATAAAAATCCTAAGTATGGCTTCCTTCGGAAGGGAAGTAAAGCCATGGGTCCCGTGTCGTACATTTACGGCACGAAAAAGAACCTCAAGCCTGAAAGAAGAGGCCTCTGAGCAAAATTTGTCGATCGTTTCACGCCCGGAATTGAATGGGACGCTGATGACCTGAGATGTTAAAGAGCGTCCTAAAAAAAAAAAAAAAAAAAAAGGGGGGGGGGGGAAGAAAAAAAATGGAAATACGAAATGAGATATTCATTTGACCCTAATGGATGAAGATGCAAAATGCAACGGGGAAGATGAGAAAGACGACGAATCGGGTTGCTAAAAGATCAGACGTTATCGATGTGGCACACATGACTATTTATTGCATGTAATTGATATACCGGGCGGAAGGGGTATAGATGCCATCTTTTGAACCAGAAGATGTTGAAGAGGACAACGAAAAAGATTATGAACACTTTTCTTCAATTTTTCATAGATTTATAGAACAACTGTTGAAGAAAAGATATGTTTGGCAACCGCGCCTTCTTCTTGTACTTATGCAATGACGTTACTTTGCAGGTAAGTGTTAAGGATAGGAGGTTGTCAAATGGCAGGGACACGTGACCACTTCCTGTTGATCCACGAAGTCGGAGAGCGGCCATAATTCTGTTGCACTAATTGCATTATGGGAATTGTAATGATTGATACTTTTCCATAGAGCTCTTTGTATATTTGCAGCGAAAGTTTCAACGTTTAATGAAATTATCTAAAAAGAACACATATTTATTTGAGTTTTGAGCTAAAGAATGACGTTTTACACGTAAATATTTAAGGCGGACTTTTAATAAACCTATCAGTAGAAGAAAATAATCATTAATATTTTAGATAAACGAAATTAAATCAAAAATATTTTATTTAATACTTTATATAAATAAAATAAAATAACTGTATTTGTCTAAGCATTCAGTGAAGGTTGCCATGATTTATGCGTCGGTATAAAGGTTCAAGTTTCAACTGAACGATCAATCACTGAATGTCGAACTCAAATTTAAAAAATGCAAGTGCCCAGTCTCCGCAGGGCACACACCTCCTTATACCAATAACCAGGCAAACGTCAAACTACGGTTAAAATTACAAATTATAAATAATGATGATAATGAATTGTGGCGAAACGAAGCGCTTAAGGAATAAAGTGACGAGAACAAAATATGCTGACCAGCTGTGGATGATAATGTTTTTCATTTATTTGAATGATAACGCCATGGAAACTTTTGTTTTGTCGAAATTCGTTTTTTAAAGATCTAAAATGTGCAATAATTTTTATCTGAGTCCTAGAACAGCCGTATATATTTTTTTTTTCAAAATAGGCAACTCAAAATACGCCCTAATGGTTGGGTAAACACAACAGCTGATTGAACAGCCGCCAATACCTGACTATGAAAACCTACCATAGAACTTCACACGTATGTTTTCTTTGAAAATTGTTCCCTTCGTTTCACCTTTACCACATAAACACTTTACTCGCGTGAACTGACATTAAATTCAGCAGTTTACAAATCTAACTTTGAATAATCATTTTGTACTTTATTTGGTAATGGGAATATTAGAAGGAATTAAGGGAAAGAAACATACATAGCGAGAATTATTGTTCATCCTTAAATTCCCTGCAAGATAAAACTAATATGATATAAAAGATGTTCTAAAAATTCTCCAACCTGACTCAGATGTTGCGAACATGGCCAAATTACTGAGATTGTTGTTAAGTATAATCTGCAAAGTTAGTTTCAGACGCAAAAGTGCAGTCACTGGTTTGATGACCAGGTAAACAAACTAGTGTTAACAATTTTAACAATTTCATAGATACAACTGAAATACGAGCTGGATAAAGTAGATTTAACCTCAACAGAGAAACAAAAGAAGTTATTTTCGACATTAAAGGATTCTCCCCTTCATTTTCGACTGTTAAAAGGTAAGATGCTGAATTTATGCATGGGTCCATTAATTATGATGAGCGCTCAGGGTGTTCACTACATTTTACACTGGGTATGAGGAACTTTCCGATCTATGGGTGTCGCGCTTGTTAACAATGGATCAAAAACACATTTGAATGAACATTTCGCCACAGTGTTTAGAGTTGTTTAAACGCAATTTCCGTGAGTTTCACCAATGCTTCGTAACAGTAGATGAAACACGAATTCATCATTAAGCACCAGAGACGAAGAAGGAGTCCAAACTGTAGTGGCAACAGGTGAAAGTGCACCAAAGAAAGCAAAAACGGTTCCATCTACAGGAATGGTCATGTGTACGGATTTCTGAGATTCTCACGGTGTGGTGCTCGTAGACTACCTCAAAAGGGGCAAAACCATCACTGGGGAGTATTACGCTTCACTACTGGACCAACTGAAGGGTGATATTCAGGATAAACGTTCACATCTAGCAAAAAAAGAAAAGTGTATTTTCTTTCTGGGATTGTTACTGCAAAACTGCATGGCTTTCGCTTCCAAGTGCTGCCTCATCCTCCATATCGCCTGATTTGCCTGCCAGTGATTACTTTTTGTAGCCAGATCTGAAGAAATGGCGGGTGAGCGAAGATTCACATCAAATAATGAGGTTGAAACTGAAACAAGCGCTTATTTTTCACAATTGGGCAAAACTTTTATTGAGGTTATTAAAAGTGGGAAAATTGTAGGATTGATTGACCATGTGACTATGTTGAAAAAAATCCCTAAAATCTTGTGATTTCTTGATCAAGCTGAGACATTTTAGAATGCCCCGGAAAGTACACGGGGATTTGATAACTTGAAAGAATGTAGGTCGATTTAGGGGTATTCATCTCCTTAGCTATAGGGTCCTATATTCCTTTCGCCCATAAAAGAATTATTGGGAGTCAGAAAGGAAATGCAAACTTTACAGCATATCTGTAATTAGATTTCATTATCTATACCTTTTTGCTTTAAGGTTAGATTTAAAAGATATTTCCAAGACTTTCTATATCGTTAAAATAACATTAAAACACGCTGGAAGCAATGCATCATATCAACTATCTAATAGTTCTGATCAAGTAGATGGGCTGCTAAAATGTTATCTTGAAGAAAAGATAAAAGAAAAATATTTTTCTTCCTTTCTTCATCGTCCATAACACCCCTGTCACCATTCTGTCGCCCCAGACATCATTAGAGAGCCTCTCCTCTGTGAAATATCTTGGGTACATTCACGTGCACGGCATATGATAACGCTACCCCTCTTCCAGAAATTCATCTCCTTGCAGCAAACTTCCCCCCCCCCCCGACATATCTTGGGTTATTCCTTGCACGCAGGAAATACCTACTGGTTGTGCAGCCCTCTACTGTAAAAGTATAGGAAATAGAGAACGCCCCATCCTATTTTGACCCAAGACACGATAAAATGAATGGGTGCTTTTACGGAATGTAGCTATCTTTCTAGCATACTTTCTAGCATAAAAAACTTGAAACGAGATGTTTTTACTCTTCATTCGTTTTTCGCGATGAAATGTACTCGACGTCAGTGATTCTGAAGAAAGCATGGTCCCCTAAGAGCTACAAGAACACGTGCAACTAGGCGATGCTATAGGAAACCGAATTATTTCTTCCTTAAGGAAGAAAATCGTCCTCTAGTGCACGGCTCAAAGTTCAGCTTCCGTCATTAAATTCCCGAACTGTTTGCACAAAATTGTTTTATTGAAGGTGGTTTCAGAGCAACGCCAAACATGCTATACCCCAGCTTCTTTAACGTGTACAGTTCAATGTCATTTCATGCAGATGTAGTAGAAATTTTTAATTTCTTTTCACTGGTATACTGTTTCCCATTTCCATAAACTCAATTACATACATAAGATTCCCGAAATTGCGGTCCCCAACCTGTGCCAGGTTCTCCCAAGGATTCTACAAGCTTTAGGTGATATCAAAGGATGCTTTAAAGAACATATCAATTTTAAATTGCTTACAATTAAAACGGTAGACGCTATTTACAAATTATTCTTGAACGCATAGCTACAAATATGAAGGTGTGATTTTCTCGGACCACCAAAGCAGGCCATGAAAGTATTGGTGGCTTTCATAACAACTTAAATTGTGTAAATCATTATTTTTTACACCATTTATCTTTTAAAAAGTGTATAGAAAACGTTTCCAAAACATGGATCAAAACTACAAACGAAAAAGTTCTCCCATTATGTGTTATATATCACAGTTTCGTAGGCATAACGCAAGAGTGCATAACTTTGCTGCTGCTATGAATCACAAGTTTCTATAATATTAATAACTAAAATTAACATTCATACAATCCTACACGGGCTGTAAAATTATATGTGCAAATATCTGGAATAATACGCAGGGTGTTCTAAAAATTCTCGGTCTGACTAAAAGATGGCCAAATTATTATGATAGTGTTAAGTATCATCCTTTAAATGCTGCGCTGTAGAGTTTCAGACTCGTAAGTGTAGTCGCTTATTTGTGACGATCATATAAACAGTTAGTGTTAGTATTTTCTACAAAATTCATAAAATTTAAACACGAACTGTTTTGGAGGGTTTAACTCTTAACAGAAATACAAAAAGAATTAGATCCAACATTAGAAGATTCTTCCCCTTTGTTTTCGCTGATTTAAGAGTGGTCGTTCCATTCAAGATGACTCAGGGCATCCCAAAACTGTTACAAGATTGTGACAAAAATTCATCCTGTATTCAATGGTCGCCGATTGAAGGTACACGAGTTGGCTGACATTACAAAGACCGGCATAGGCCGTGTCCACTACATTTTACAGGAAGTTTTGGGTACGCGAAAGCCGTCCGCTTGATGAATGCTACGTTTGCTAACATGGACCAAAAAATGCATCAAATTAACATTTCCCAAGAGTGTTTAGACTCATTTAAACGCAATTCCAGTGTGTTTCTCCGATGTTTCATAACAGTAAATGTAACAAGGATTCATCACTACACATCTGAAACAAAGGAGCGTGATAAATGGATGGCAACAGGTGAAAGTGCACCAATGAAAGCAAAAATGGTTACATCTGCAGGAAAAGTCATGGCTACAGTTTTCTGGGATTTTAAATGGTTTTGTAAGGCTTGAAGCTTTCTTTTTAAAATTTTTATTTTACAATCCTCAATTAATTCCCCAAAATTTGCGAAAACCTAAACAGTGCAACAACTTTCAGTTTTCACTCATACATTTTATACTTTATTTCACTCTTTGCTCTGTTTCTCCTTTCAAGTTTTTAATTGCTGATACTTTTCGGAAGCAGAGGAATGAATTTCATTATTTTTTAAATGTCATGTATAGAGTCAAAACACGTGGAAATGCTTTTGGAGTTAGATTATTCTGAAGCGTTATCCTGCATTATTTGAAAAATGATCATAAAATGTGCATGTCATTTTTAAAATCGTGCGAAAAATTTACTTTCTAGGAACACATTTTAACAAATAAAATCACAGATATTTGATAGGAATATCATACACCAATCACAAATAATCCCACAATAATGCTGTAATGCATTCCGATAATTATTAAATTATGAACACTTATACAGTAAGATGTTCACTTTGCATCCTGTTTCCAGCGTGACTTTGATGAATATGGTTGGGCTTCTTCAAAATGCTTAAAAGAAAGTCTAATTGATTGGTACATAAGTTCCAAGCACTCTACAACCGTTGTGCTATATTCATGATCTGAGTAAATTTATTTATTAATTGGTGTTCATGTAAAAACCATTCTAATGGAATATATATGCATATTTGTCCATTTCTTAAAAGTGTTCTTGATAATGCCCAAATAAAAAAAAATTAAAAGAACATGCATTTTATACAATAATACAAATTGTACCAATTAAAGTTTTGGAGAATTGTACAAATTATGCCGATACCTGGATCTTCTCTCAATAGTCTATAAAAGAATTAGAGCGACTCTTGATTTTCCTCAATTGAGCCCCGCAGACTTGATTCTATTATCGTTCATGTGACTGTTCTTTAAAATCATATCTGTTTGTTCACGATATGAGTATCCTGCCATGGTTAGCCGCTCAAATGCAGCACAAATCAAACATAAGAAAACACAAAGTTCAAAAATAATAAATGTAAACAAGTCGCCATTTGGATAAGTAGTGATTTAGTTGTGTCATGACATCACTCGATTGTATGAAAAATCTAATTATTATTTAACAAATTTATGTTATTGATTCATACCTCGAAACACGTTGAATGTTACGTTTTCAATAAAACGAGGGCTATTCAATAAAGATCGACCATACCTTTTATTTTCCACAACATATCTTCACTTATTTTCATTTATTTTTTTTAATAGTGGTTAACTGTGTTTAACTACTAAGGCATCACAGGGGATGGACATTGATGATATATTCCGGGTCTAGGTTTAGGGTACCTCCTCGGCATTTGTCATTTATGAGTACTGAAGAAAACCTGAAAAAAAAAAATTCAGGGGGGACAGTACTGGTGGGAATCGAACCCCATACCTCCCGTTCATGATTCTGCACCTTAACGATTTCGACTAGCCGTGGCGGTTTAATCATTCGACGATCTTTCTCAAATCAGTACCCGTTGAATGGAACGCACCTGACCCAGCGTTTCTGCCAGGCTTCAAAGACATTTGGAAACCATTTTTTTGACAGGTTCTTCAAAATTGCCTTCGCAGCCTTCACCACTGCTTCTCTACCACAAAAGCATTCCTTCAACTTGAGGGAAAGTAAAAAGTCACACGGGGTTAATTCTGAACTAGAAGCAGGGTGACAGCAGGGTCATTGATTTTTGTGAGATCCAGCTTCCTGCATGGAAATGTGGCCTTTTGCATGTGGTACGACCTTGCAGAGTCCTTTACTTGAATATCGAAAAATGACATGATACTAACTTTCCCAATATAAGCAACGCCTTTTGTTGATGATGTTGGTTATTTCCACACAGAGTTTTGTTGTATGCTCTCAGGGTCGAAATAATGTAATCGAGTTTCATCAGCAGCGATTATCTTTGAAAGAAACTCCGCAACTTTTTGTAACATCATCTTTAACTGCATGCCAAACTGCACGGAACCCACCGTTCACAAACACGTCTCATGTGCTTTCAGTTACCAACTTGTTGGTGACATCTAGTGACATTTTTACAAATGCTTTATTACGTTAGAACACTGGGTTCAGCTTCATTTGCAATTGATTGCCTCCTCTCTTTAAATGTTTTAAAAAGTTTCGATGTGTACTTTAGTGAAGCACAAACTCTCCATAGATCTGCTGTAATATTTCATTGACCTCAGCTGAAGATTTGTTGATACGAAGCCGGAATTTCAGAGCAGCCTATTGTTCGTCGCGTGTCACCTTATTTTGCTGTAGGCCGAACTGAACATGTCTCATCTTGCATATCTGAAAGATGCGGTCCAGAGCTGATAACAATGACACTACATAGTATCACGTGTACATTACGCATTAAGATAACAAAATATAGAAATGTTTAATTTTAGTGCATGTAAAACGTATAAACAATCTTTATTGAACAACCCTCGAAACTCCAAACCAAGCATTTTTGGACATATGACATATGGTTTTTATATTTTTTTGGTGTGAGGAATTAACCTCTACAGTTTGTCCCAATATTTTTGTTACACTCTCTTTATTAAATCTGAAGGGGTTAGTCGGTGGTCAGGTTGGTTTGCCAATTTTGAAGCGGTTTATTGTTGACGTCACGTTGGTACCAATCATGAAAAGATTCGCTTTTGTGATGCCATATTTTGTAACGGTGTATCGTTGATTGACTAATAATCGCTCCAATGTTTCTGTTCACGCTTCATGACAATATCTCAGGGTTTTGTTCCACTATTCCACTATTTTGTTGTGTATTATTCAACAGGACTAGGAGAAGATTTCGACTGTGTTAATAATTGCATGATGAGTAGATCTGAATATGTATGGTAATTTATTATTCGCAAGATCTTTCGCGTCCTCTGGTGTTCTGCGTACGGTAGAACTTGACTACATGGAGTATAAATTTAGCTGCTGGGACACCCAAGCAGACGAACTGCATTTGAGAACTCTATCCGAAGTAGGACTTGTTGTCTGAGTATCTGAATATGACTGTCTCCGCAGAATGTAAAACGTTAAATGCGAGCCCGTGTCCCAAGTAGAACTTAGTATGAGTATCTGGTGCCCCATCAAAGCATAGAGCTGCGATTGCCCTCGCAGAACGTAGCACTACAAGCAGTGTCTCAGCGAGCAAATACCTCCTTCAAATAAACTAAATGTTGACTTGACTAAGTCAAAGGGGCTCATGTAAGCAATTCAAAATATACATCCAATATTTGCTGGTTTAAATTTCTCTGCCAACGCATATCACCCGCTACTATTTGAAACATATTTTTACATTGGTTATTTTAAAGTTAACTGTATAAACGGCTAACAAGTTCATTGTCCTAACGTATTCGAAAGCTGGGCTTTGTTAACGGTAACTATTTCTAGAAATGGCATATCACTTGTCCCTTTACTCATCCGTTGTATAATGATCTATTGTCTCCTTCGCGCTCCCCTTTCTAGCTGGCCATCTGTAAACGGTTACACCAGAGAACGTTCTCTTTTGATAACATATAATTCAAATACTGAGGTAATACTTTGTAATATCTACATTACGAAGTACAATGCACAAAATATAATTGGGTTTACAACATAATATTATATCATATTTACATTATAGTGGGGGTGCACCGCAAGACTGCTTCAAATCTTAATCTTAATATAGCTCTGAATACTTTAGTATCTTTTTTTCTTTAAAAAAAAAATTCACGTATTTCACAGTGATATGGGTTTCGTATTTCATCACACTTTTTCATATTTTTGCATTTCTTTTTTGTACAATCGAAACTCACTTCAGAGGTTAGAGCAGGCTTTCAGATTTTTGGAGATTTTAATTGATTGTTTAAAGTGTGAATGGACCGGGAATCCCTTCTTACTAGTTTTCATAGTGCCCGTGAACTAGAACAACATGACCCAGACGGTTAGTAGCATTAAACCCTATCTGAAAGTCAAATTCTATTCTGAGTTGAAACGCTGATTGCCCGAAGAGCCAAAGCACCACATTAATAATTGATTTTCAGCACAGAGCAAACATATGTTGTAGTGGACTGATATATACTCAACTAACTCAAGGGATTTCATCTTAAACTCTAGTTACCAACTTTCTCAGATCAGAGTTAGATCAAGCACGCTCGAAATTGGACAAAATTGACCAACTGGCACATAACACACTTCCAAATCTGATGTACTGCATTTACCTGCTTTAGTAACAAGAGACAGTCAGTCCTGTTGGTGTAGTGGTAACCATACTTGCCTTCTAAATCCAAGGTCGCGGGTTCGAACCCGGCCAGGACCGATGGATTTTTCCGGGCGTAAAAATCCTAAGTATAGCTTCCTTCGGAAGGGAAGTAAAGCCGTGGGTACCGTGTCGTACATTTACGACAAGACAACCTCAAGCCTGAAAGAAGAGGCCTCTGAGCAAAATTTGTCGGCCGTTTCACACCCTGAATTGAATGGGACGCTGATGACCTGAGATGTTAAAACAAAACCAAAATAGTCACAAGAGTGTACATAAAAGTTAGTGACAGACTTTTCGCAAGCACTGCTGATAACGTTAAGACACTTTAAAAACCGCAACGACTCTGAGATAACTCCCGAAACAGTTTCAAGAAGTATATGACATGCCTGTGAGAGAGTAGGAAATTATACAACTGTCTTACTCAACAGAAAATTATATAAAGCCTTATCCCACTAAGGCAGCTAACTTGGAGGCCTTTAGGAGACAGCTGTGCATCATCTGTGCGTACCAGAAAAGGGTCGGATATTGGCCTTTCTGATTTATATGTTATATGTATTGTAATATATGGCAAACCCTTTCAGCTGTAGGAGCTACTGTTAAATATTCTATCGTGACTCCGCAGTTACTCCTATATTATTTCTTACTATTGTTTAGTGGGCAGTAACAATGGGTAATAGTTACTTCATATACTTCTATAATATACAGAGTGAATCCGAACTCCACCGACACACTTACACATATTGTTCAGGGATCCTTTCTGAGTGTATTGATAAAAGGAACCCATGGTCTCCGGTGGCTCATTAATTTCATTGCTTTCGTTTTGTTTAACTGAACTACCTTTGTATCTGTTTACTTGGAATATGATTGTTTCCGAACAAAACCCAACTTTTCACTGCTATAGTAGAGCGTAATAGTGCGCATTTTCAGTTCGGTCCGCCACCAGACTTGTACTCCTACTCAAGTCAACATGCTGGGGCGCCAGCACATATTGCAGTGAATATTAGGGAATATCTTGATCAACAGTTCGGGCACAGATGGATTGGTCATGGTGGTTCTGTTCCATAGCCACCTCTTTCACCAGATCTGACACCCATGAACTTTTTTTTCTGAGGTCACGTAAACAGCCTAGTGTACATGATTCCCGTCGAAACTAATATGGACCTGGTTGCTAGGATTGTAGCAGCAGCTGACGATGTGCACCAATCTCCTGGGATGTTAGAGTGTGTGCGACAATCAATGAGGCGTTGCATTGTCGTGATCATTTACTTTAAAAAGTGCAACAGTGTTAGGTTTCTTCATATTATTTTTGTAATGTTTGCTCACGTTCTTTAAAAATAAACAGGAACAACTGTCAGGATGTGGAGTAGTTGATTAACTGGTGGTGGACAGAAATGTAAACATGCTCTACAGCAGTGAAAGGTTGTGTTTTGTTTGGAAACAATATTATTGCAAGTAAGCAGATACAAAAGTAGTTGGAGTTATTACAAACCAAAACAATGAAATTACACATAGTTTTTTTTTGAGTAGGTTTATCTACGGACGCTCTTTAACATCTCAGGTCATCAGCGTCCCATTCAATTCAGGGCGTGAAACGGCCGACAAATTTTGCTCAGAGGCCTCTTCTTTCAGGCTTGAGGTTCTTTATCGTGCCGTAAATGTACGACACGGGACCCACGGCTTTACTTCCCTTCCGAAGGAAGCCACACTTAGGATTTTTACGCCCGGAAAAATCCATCGGTCCTGGCCGGGTTCGAATCCGCGATCTTGGGTTTAGGAGGCAAGTATGGTAACCACTACACCACCAGGATCGACCCATAGACTCTGATGATACATGAGGTGAAATTATATTTTGGGAAAGGATTTATTTTTAAGGAAGGAAACGTTCCAGGGTTTAGGGTACCTCCCCGGCATTTGCCATTTATGAGGACCGAGAAAAGCCTGGAAAAACCTCAGTCGGGGAGGACGATCCTGGCGGAATTCGAATCCCAGACCTCCCGCTTACGAGTCTGCGCCTTTGGCGGTAGGAGCCGAAAGGGAATAAAAACTCGATATGCAGTAGTACGTTCTACAGTTACTTATGGGGTCAAACTTTGACTTTGGGAACAAACAGAGTTGGATCAGGCGAGGACCGGTATTGTAAAAGTGGGGAGGGGTACAGCAAATTGCGGAATCCATTGGTGCCAATAGCGAGAGTATAGAATGCAGGTTTCGAGCAGTGAAGTTATGAATTGTTTGCAGATAGACACTAATTAGAGCGGTCTGCTACAGGGAGCAGCTGAGAATGGGAAGAAATAAGACCTGGATTTCAAAATTAAAAGCGATTTGGAAATATAGGAACATTTGGATCATAGAAGGGGAAACAGGAGGAGGTTTTAGAGAAAAATTAAGAAACGGTTGAGAGAAATTAATAGGCAGCTGACTCTTTCGGAGTGCGCAGAAAATGTTTCGCTAGAGATACAATCGGAGCTGAAAACTGAATGGGGGATAGAGCGTTACATCCTAACAGGGGCTAATCTCAGCATTCAGAGGCTTGCTTGGTTTAGGTTAGGCGCGCGGCGGATGACTAAAGTAATAGACAGAGAGGGTACGAGAAAAGCTTATATTTGCGGAGAGCATATTATGACATACTGCAAGGGGATAGAAGAATATATGAAGAGATATCTGCTGGCCTGCTCTGTTAACGAGGTGAGAGGGCAGTGGCCGTGCTGGACTTTGCTGGCAGATAGGAAGGAGGAGCAGGGAATAGGTAAATTTTTAAATAAAATGAGAGATCGAAAAGACAGACAACCGGAAAGGGGCTAGGGAACACGAGTTAAATTTTTGTACATATATGTGAAGGAGTGTAAGTTATTGACTTTTGTACTGTTTTCTTTTCTGTTTTTTTTTTATTTAGGTATTTAATTTTTTCTGTTATGTGTTTTCTCTTTTTCCATTTATTTAATTATATATTGCTTGTCTCTTAAGACTTCTGAAATACTATACATCTATAGGTACTACGTGAATTTTCAAGAACAGAAATGTACGAAATACTAAAAAATAACAAAACAATGAAAAAATAGAGGAGGGAGCAAGAAAAGAAAAAAGAAAGAGAACAGAGTGAACAGGAAATGAAAGAAAATGATCAAACCATATAGAGCTCGCATGTAAGGCATGCAGTAGGCTAAAAAGAACCAGCAGTGACGTAAGCTAAACAAAGTGCCCTTCCTATCAGCATGATGAACCTTCAACTCCTGGCGAGAGCCCCATATCTTCTCTCTCTGCAGCAGATGCTCGCACGCAGCAAATTGAAAACACGGTCCCATTACTTAGGCTCACCGAAGTTGATAACCTTTTTCATAAACAAGTATACCAGCGTTCACGTGCATACATGGAGCGGGAAAAGTGAAACGGTCGGGCAAACTGTTTCAAAACAAAACCTTCAGCTAATAATTGAAGAGCAAATTTAGTGGCGTTGTAATTTTTCCCTTTCGTTGTAGAGCACTTAATTTAATGCTGCTTTATATTCGCTTTAAGCCTGTAATACTTAAGAGTGCAGCGAGTATTTGTGATGAAGTGGGGTAAATTTATATTAGACGAATAGTTATACTAAGCACTACGTTGAAGCGCCAATTTGCGCCAATATTGTGGTTGGTGAATTTATTTTGATTATATTATGTAATGAAATGGTTATAAGGAACTGAATATGTTTGATCAGATATGAATAAGTAATAGAAAAAAATTAATCAGTTACATCAAGAGCGAATGAGTTGATGTAATATAGATTTTGGATATGTGTTGACTGAACGGGCCGATTTCAGATGGGCCAGCCCTTTGTCTGTCTCCGGCTGTTTCTGATTATTTCCTCCTGATGAATTTTGAGTTCCCGTAGATGCCACGGCTATGTTGATGTCCTGAACCGCTATCAAAGTAGTGTTCCTCTCAAGGATTCTGCTAATTGTATGCAGCTTTTCTGGAGTTGATCACAGGGGAGAAAATGACACTGGAAGGATGTTGTCAAATTATAAGAGTTGTTGCACAGTTCACAGCGTTAACTTTAACAATCACTTAAACTTCCGGTCACTTCCGGACACTTGCAAGCTTCCGTGACACTTTCTGTATTCATTCTACGTCCTAATTTCTAACTAGGTAGCTTTCATTCTGATGTAAGTTACACTTACTTATTCTTATATTTGAAATTCATCGAGACCTCACACTGCCTAATGTTCACTGCTACCAGCAAACTGTTCCTATTAAAATGTTTCTAACAATTGTCTCATCCCGATTGCAATTACCAACTGAATTGATCGATTGCATCTACCAAACTGTCCCTACCAACTGCTTCGACAAAACTGTCTTAAGCACTTATGATTTCTTTTCGCGTCACTATACGAGAACTCAAATTTTAGAATATTCTAGACGCATCCTAAATCCTATTCAGTGATTGGCATGGTATTTGATAGTTAAGAGGATTCTCACAGCGAGAATAGAAAACTATGTATCTTATGCCCCTTTAATTATCCCTTTTTTCTCTGCGTTTCTGATACGTTATACTGTGAGATTTCTCCTTTTAAGGGTCGCTTTCTCAAGGGCGAAAAGCGAGCTATATGGTTTGCTTCCAGGAGTTTTTAACAGAGGCTACAATAGAAAGGGTTCTGTACTATATAAAAGTTGACCTTGCGAATGGCTCCAGACAGCCACAACAAAGATGCATACATACTTCGTCTTTAATGCACATATCATATCTTTGCCTTATGTACATTACAAGACACATTAATAAACTATTAAATCGCAATACCTTATAATTACAGTTTACTATTTATACAGGAGTCGAAACTGAACCTCCTGCCACAAGAGTTATATAATAGCATCTATTTTGTACATACCTGTACAAATGTAAAAATGCAACAGGAATTACTATCAAAAACTGCGCACATTTACTTATTTTGTGAAGTAATTTACGAATAAAAAGGTGATATTATTGAACTGAAAATTTTGTTTCAAAATGCATGAAGTTTTCTAAGACAAACTACCACGAGAGTTCTCGTATGCATACGCAGCTGTGCGCAGCGCTGGACACCGGTAGCTAAACCGTTTTTGTTGGTGTCTGGGAAGGAGCGCCCTCTGCAACACTGTGGTGTAACTTGTTCCGATTTTACTGCTGTTAGCTCCCTAGCAGCTTCGAAGACAGAAGACCTACAGATGGTGCATCTTCCACACTATCACATGCTTGTCGAAAGGTTGACAGCAAACAGGCCACTGTTCAATGTGCCATAGGCTTCTCGGAATAAACGCATAATATTCCTTCGCTTTCTGACATATGCCAAATCAATATTAATGCATACACGCCGCTCAATTTTAGAAAATATTACTTGAGAGCTTCCAAATTTACACCTTTGCTGACAACTTCGCATTTGTCCGTTTACACAGTGCCTTAGGACACTAAGTGTGTTGAACAGCAATTAATAACATGGTGACAGTGTTTTCAGCACTTTTTTTATCGTTTCCTTTGTGTTGTTATAACTCAATTTGCGGTTAAGATACTGAAGTCTGTGTTAATACGCTACCTGGTATTAACGTGATCTGGAATTTGATGACCTAAAATGTTTATTTATAAAATGACCTTATAGGTTTACCACTCTGTAAAGAATATTGGTCTGCGCATGCGCGGCCAAAAGGAGGCAGAGCGCTTCTTCCTTCCATATGAGAATATGTTGATCTGTTTATTCCTTCTTTGCCTGAGAAGGTCGAGGCTCATAAACACTTTGGGTTTTCAGTTGTTTTGTTTTTCATTCATTTTTTGTAGTGCTTTTGTTTTCATCGTAGTCACTAACATTATCTCTAATGAACAGGCTTGGGGATTTATTACATTAGTGAAACTTATTTTGTGTGTAGGCGATGAAACCTTTCTACTTTGTCAAAATCTTCAAGTATGTCGGGAAGGTTTCCTAGAAGTAAAGCGCGGGAAATAGTATAACACTTTAAAAGTATAATTCAGTTATTGCTGTTCTTTTGTTTTAAAATATTCACATAATATGATGACATTGAAATGGACAGGATTATTATCAAAGTAAAGCGACAGGCGATGTTAGCACCTTTGGTGGTGATGACGATAGCAGTTTTTTGATGGGGAGGGGGAGGGAGGGGAAGAAACTGAGACCGTAGAGGGGAAAGCGGCCTTGCAGCGAACTACGGCGAGTCTTACCTCGAACCTGTAACAGTAAAAACTCTTTAAAAAGATACCAAAACTTTAAAACATTATGCATATCTCAGAACGGAAATTGGAATAATTATGGAAGCAAAAGTGCTGCAAGTAAATGTAAATTTCATTAAATGATGTCAGTAATGTATGACTGGCGACAAACACAACTGCAAACTACTTCTCTGATGCAAGTTAGTAATTATTATTAAATAAAACTAATAATGCGAATTATTTAATTGATCAAAGTTGTGCGAGTAGAAACGAAAAGGAAGGTTTGCCATCGAATGGAGCGGTGACCGGTGCAAGCTTTGCTCCGCAAGTATTGCGTTCAGCTACGGACGCAAATCAAAGATAACTCTATACAATATAAAAATACATTTTTAAAAATTTAAATTTATTATAATTAATGTGGGTATTTTAAGAATTAAATTTACAACTGCGTGCTTTAAATTAATAATTAAATATTTAGCACCGTAATTGTTCAAAAGAAAGGGAACAACCACTTTTAAGACTTTCATGCACAATTCAACAAAACGACATTAACTCATAAATAAAACACAAAAACCCGGAATGACGAAGCGGGTTTATTCTTTCTGAACTACCAGTACTGCCAAGTAACCATTTCCTCAGACTGAAAGTGCCGAGGCAGGAATAAGAAAGATGGCTCTGGAAAGAAATGGGTGCAATTCTTTCATCCTCTCCCTACTAAAGCAGCCATGGGGTGAGATCGAAGGGAGAGAAATATTTGGTCTTTTATCAGTGGAGTAGTACTTGTAGTGCTAAGGGTGGTTGGGGTGAAATGGCAGGCGAGATAGAGACACAAGTATGAGGTTTTCGTAACTCGCTTGTTTTTTAAACTCCTTTGCTAAAGGGCACTCTGTGTATTGCAAAAATCCTTTGCATGCTAGCGGTAGGTACATTTTCGCAGCTTTACACGCTTGATAACGGCATTTGATAGTCACGAAACCAAAGTAAACTTAACATTTTCTTATATTTTAAACCACTTTACCAGCATTTTAATAGAATATATCGCATCTTCAAAAGTAGGAACCGTCGTATTAAATTAATGTTTTATCACGTATAGTTGATTCAAAACATATATCGTGGTAGTAAAAATGGGGGGATGACATTTTGAAAATTTCCGTAGGTTTTACGCACTTTTTCTCTAGGTTTGAATCTTCAATTATGGAATAAATACGTTCTCCAAAGTTGTCATATTCGATTCAATTTCCTTTTGACTATCCCTAATTAATTAGAACATTTTTAATTTAATAATTTCATTCATTTATTACCTTTCTTTATGTATTTGGATTACTTTTGGTAAGTATACAGTTAAAAAAGGCATCGGATTTCAAGAATTCAGTGAACCTGCAATACTAACCTCGGCATTTTATTTTAATTTCAATTTTTTTTAGTACCTATAACCGCAGAAACGTCAAATGGATAAACCATTCCTTATCGTTGTATCATCTTTAATTTTAATTATTTTTAACAGAGCTACGTTAAAACTTGTATATAAGGCGTGCGATTATCGAGTCATGGCGAGTAAAGCGTTGCTGCGCTTTGAGATAAGCAGCTTGTAGTTAGAAGGTAACCAAATGGTTGGTCGTCCATGTATTACTCGGTGCTATTCATTGTATGCTAAATGTTCTTCGTTGGTTAGGCTATTATATAAATAGTCTTGAACGGATTTTATATAAAAATGGATTCTTACAAAGTGGCAAGAAGATTCGCAAGAAATAAATATATACAGTCCTGTTCTATGCACGAAATTATTCGCCAACTTGTTAACGCTACTAGAGACACAATCTCTCAAGAACAGGCATTTTCTTACAATATAAATGAAAAGCAGGAATTTCTCATATAGATTCCGGTAACGTATTACCGCTGAGGGGCATCCTTTTCATCACAGATTAGTTTTTATTAATATCATTTTTAAATTCATTAGCAGGTAGAGAAGAGTTTGCTTGGGCTAGAACTGGAGTTATGAACTTAAAAGGATTAGGATATGATAAAGCAATAGGAAATTGTTTAATGTGTGGAGAAAACAATAGAGATTTTCATTGTTTGTCACATAGTAACCAAATAAAGTTATGGAGAGAAATGATTTTAACTGTAAAAGGAGAGAAAGATATAAAAATGATAGTGCACTATTTAGGTAAAGTTAGAGAGAAATTAATAAGAATGACGTATGGAGGGAAACGTAGAAATAAGTATAACCTTAGAAGTATAATAATTGAAGGACATTGCTGAGTATGACGGTCACCCATGCACAAATAACCTGGAGTTGTGTGCAGTGCAACCAGAATGTTAACAAGCAACTTAGCAAAATTAATAATTCTATTGGATTATTGTAAAAAATGGAAATATGTAATTTTTATTGTAATGTTGTTGTGTTTGTTGGAAAAAATTCAAATTCAAATAGAGTATCATTTTTATGTTATAATCCAAAATATAAATACTAAAATAAAAATAATCATTTTACGCTTAACGACCCACTCTTTTATCCGATTGCGACTGCTACACTTCCCCCATAGGCAACTGTGTTCAGGCGGCCCGTTATTCAAATAACCTCACTGTATATATGAAGGATTATATTAATCAGAAATCACTAAGATCTTAAGTCCCCCGTTTTTCCACAAAATGGATATATTTGTTGTATAACATATACTGCAAAATTTAGTAATATACAGTGGACGAAATTTCTTACTGTCTCCTTACGGCCACGGGTGGCCGAGGTCTTTAAGACACGGATTCGATAGAGGGAGGTCTCGGATTCGATTTCCACCAGGACAGTCCTCCCTAGCAGGTTTGTTCCAGGTTTTCCTTAGTCCTCATAAATGGTAAATGCCGGGGAGGTATCCTAAAAATTAGGCCTGGATCACTTCCTTTTAAAAATACTTCTTTCCCAATTTATCATTTCATCTCACATATCATCTGTGTCTACCGCCTCAGTAGTAAAAACCAGCGTTAAGTATTCTGTTGCCCTCAATTTCTCTTATGCTGTCCTCTCTTTTTTCTTGCTTCGGATTATAAATATTTTTCTTTTCTACTTTATATATATATATATATATATATATATATATATATATATATCCTTGTAGGGATATATTATAACATTATGTTAAATATGAACTTCTTCACTAACTCTCAACCCCAGATTTTATCTTTAACTCTCAAACTAGCGGACTTAATTCAGTGATTTTTGATGCGGATATACCATAATATATAAGAAACATGACAACATAATACAAATGGTTGGGATTAACGTTAAGGAATACCTGCGCATGTCTCTCCATGTTACGGAAGGTATAAGACAACATCTGGAGCTATAATTTCAAATGTCCCTCGAAGATTTTTCTTTTAGTTTTACAAGAGTTCATGTTTTGTTGTGATACATATTCTGTTTCAACATGCCCCATAGGAAGAAATTTGAAAGAAAGTATTAAATTTCAACCATCTTTCATTTGAGGTCCTGCTGAAAGTAACCTTAATCTAATTCACAAACTCATGGAAGATTGCCATGTAGACTGCACATCCCAGTTGTGTATGAACTGGAGTCAAGGAGTGTATCGGTTCATACTGTAATATACGTACTGTAGGTATTGAGCAATTATTGTAAACGATCCCTTATCAACAGCAAAAAGATGCGTTGCGTTACGGTCGGGAACAGCAAAACGAATACTTTCGTCACTTTCACTTTGAGGTTCAAATGACACCCCTACTTTATTATATTACCTTTTAAAAGGGATTCAATTGTTATCACCTCTGTTTTCTGTCGATACCTGGCAAATTGTACACTTGTTATTGCTCTTTTAAATTTTAACAGAATAAAACTATAATTGTTAGGAATTTAACTTAACGTGCATATTTTGGTGACTATTTCACTTATGTGACGTCATCATAAATTCGACTACTGAAACAAAACACATTTTGAATTTTGACCAATCACAGCCCGATATCACAGTGAAACTATCGAAAAGTTTTATCAAATCCGTTTTATCACGCGACGTGTATTTGTCTTGTGGTCAGTGTAGCCAACTCTGTACCTCCACTATATAATTCCTGAGCATGCATAACTGATCACTTCTCTGTGTTTTCAGTAATTGTAAATTTAACTAACTTTATGTGTATTCACTCAAACAATTGTTTTTGCGTATTCAGTCAAACAGTCTGACATATTTTCTAAATTATATATCAATATCTGCCTAAGCAACCATAAATCTAATAAACACTTTGAACAGAATGGTAAAATATTTTCTCTGTTTTGTTTTTCTCAGTTGGTTTTAGTAAATCGAACGGAGGGACTTTTTATATATTTCAGTCTCACGGTTTCCGAATAGGTGTTCATAAGTATAACATTTTATATAGTTGTTAATAATCTATGTTTCAAATACATAATTTCAAATATATATATATATATATATATATATATATATATATATATATATATTACTTTTATTCTTATTCTATTCACGAAATAGTTCCAAATCCCGTATTTGGATCTTCTCTATTGGCATTACTGACAATCGACATTCGTCTGTTGCAAGATGGGTTGAGAAGGTTAAGTATTCGTGATACAAATATACAATTATTACAATTTTGTAAGCTGAATTTATGGGAATTGTTTTTAAATTTTTATTTTAGTTCGTGAAATAGTCCTAATGAAAATATCACTCGACGGTCTGAGCTTTCCAGATTCTTACTAACTCGCTACATGCGTAAATTTATGGGCAATATCTGACCCTGTTGTGATATTACTTATGGTAAATTGTTTCAAAATGGTGTATACCCCACAAGAAGAAACAAACAAACAAACAAAAAAAAAAAACAGAATGGAACCAAATTAATAAGTAGTTTCAAAATTGACTATATTACTTAATTTTAGACAAAATAAATGTGTTTTCATTCTGAAACTGCTTGATTTATTTAAATATTATAAGACAGGGGTGCTGTTTAAATTTCTACGTTGGGTGGAAGAGGTTGAAACCTAAATTGTTGATATTGGCTTTAATATATCCTGCAATATATAAATTAATGTGTTTTTGTTTAAATTAAATGGCTGGTTATTAAGAATAGCAAGTTTTGAATTGCGTGATTAAAATTATAAATTAACATTATAAAAATGATAAACTGTATGAAATTGAAGAACTTTTTCTTATGAGAATAAAGGCACACACAATTTTTTACTTATACAAAGCGCTAGCAAGAAGCACACACAAGCCACTTTAACAATGAATCAAACTGGAAGATTTTGTGATTGGTAAAGAATAACGTTTATTTCTTAAACGAGAATTTACAAATAAGCGGAGGGGATCTAAGCTGATCTGTGCCTTTGTGAGCTTAGTTGTTTACTCTTCCTCTTTGACCTCCTTCCCCAAAAATATTTATTAAATAAATTCAAAATGTGTGCTTGAAAACTTCCATTTTTGCATGAGAGAATGGAAAATATTCGTATTGAACTAACAGCTATACATAGGGTATTTTGGAAGGCGAGAAATATGGTAACCATTTGGGGGCTTTAGCTTGGAACAGGTGGATAACGCTAATCCCTCTTGCTGGTGCTACCACTGTTATTGGTGGGAACGTAAATCATTAAGGGAACATGCCAGTTAAATATGTTTTAATTTTTTGTTTTACAAATGATTATAATTAGAACGACGTCCAAAATATTACGAAAAACAGTTTCTAATATTTAAGCTTTTTTGTAATGTTAAATGCTTTTATCAAGGTAATGAGGTTCTTTTAGCCTTTATTTAATTTTTTTCGGTATCCACTTAGACAACTTCAAAATATGCACAACATACATGTAAAAGCAGTGTCTCTAGCATTATGTGGAACTCACTTTTTAAATCTATTCACTTTACTGTGTGTTGGTCGTTTGATCCTATATATTTGTAATATATATTTTTTGATTTGGTTAATTTATGGACGCTCTTTAACATCTCAGGTCATCAGCGTCCTATTCAAATCAGAAAGTAAAACAAATTTTGCTCAGAGGCCTCTTTTTTCAGGCTTAGGGTTCTTTTTCGTGCCGTAAATGTACGACACGGGACCCACGGCTTTACTTCCCTTCCGAAGGAAGCCATACTTAGAATTTTTACTCCTGAAAAAATTCATCAGTCCTGGCCGGTATTTATAATGCAAATCACATGTTTGTATTCCTGTGAAAAATAATACTATTATTACTAGTGATTATACTTATTTACTTTTATTATTCCACAAGGATTTGTAATGTTTCTGAACTTAGTAAGAACACTAAATTTTTGTAAAGTACATCAAGTAACTGCTTTAAAATACAATTTTAAAGGTAAAAATTAGTAATTGTATCATAAAGTAAAGATATGAATGAAAGCAAACAACAACAAAAAAGTTGATCCCCAATTTGGTTAATTAATGTAAAGTCGAACCGAGAAAAAAAAAAAATTAATATATTTTATAATTATGCATTATATATGTCGTATATGCAAAATATGACATTCTTAGTATAATTTTTTTCATTCATCATAGCTAGCGTATTTTATTTCAATTTTACAATTTTTATAGCTTTCAAAACATCTTAAAATAGAAATTTCAACATTTGTTAATTTTAAAGCTCATATCTTGCAAAAGGAGTTTTTTTAAAACATTCATTAATTTACAAGATTAAATTAAAATCTGTTTTATGCATATTTGAACGATTTCCCCTCAAAACTAAGAAATAAATTACTGCAAATTTCCAAGTTATTAACAAAAATATAATTTTCAGTTTTGAGCTTTAAGGTAAGCAGGTAGAAGTAGAGTATATCTGTCTTACAGGCTGAATTATCACAAGCCTTTACAAAGCTAACTTGTCACTCGGTCCTTATGACCACATGTACACGCAACTAGCAAGACCAGTGAGTAACAGGGCGCTTTTTTTAACTAGAGGTCCCATTCTATGATCTATAAAAAGTTATGTTATTTATATAAACGCTTACAAATTCATGTACATATACTTTTATCTTGTAATATAACGTAGAGGCTATTTGTAGAGAAATTTTCTGTTGTTCCGGTGCTATATAGATATAGTGCAAGAAACTTGTTCTTAGTTTTTGGGAAAGAAGATTGCAAAATTGTATTATTCCTAACCGATAGTGACATCATATTTACATGTTACCACTTTGGTGTTTGATGGAATGTCACTAGGTAAAAACTGTCAATACTAGAGCAAATTTGTTTAGAATGCATAGTGTATATAACGCAAAGGTTAAAGACAAACAGAAAAACAAACAAAACAAAAAATCAAAAAAACGATGCATTGGAAACTGCTTAAGCATTTAAAGATTGTAACAGTTGTATAATCTTGTACTTCCTGAGTATTTTCTTTCTTTCCTATAGTTTCAGAATTAGCTGCTCTGCTGATGTAACCGAGCGTGTGTTATCTAACTAAAGCAGTATTTTGTCGTGCTCTCACTGTCTCTCTTCGCAAGGATCAAGTTAACCGCATTCGTAACATCTCTCGCAGAGATTAAAGGAGTTTATGCTCGGTTACTACATTCTCAAAGTTCAAATCGCGTAAAAGAAACCAAATTGAAACTGTTTAAGTTCAAACTTTGAAGTATTCAGGATATTCCACGCATTGAAATCTTTGGCGTTGGGGAAACACAGGAATACCATTTTTTATGACCGATCACAAACATTTTTCAGCCTGATGGCAAATGTTGATCGTCAATTGCAACGGCTGTTTGTGACAGCACACAAAGCCGGGATGCACACATTTACTACTGCTACTGCAAATTTAGATTGCTGAACTTCTAGCATAATTTAGAAATCTACACTGGAATAACAACCTCTCACAACTGAAATGAAAAGGAAGCAACTATGAAATTGATTGCAAAACAGAAATATATTAAATACAGTCAAAACTATTTTGTTGTTCTGCGAAAAATGAAGATTAAATGACGGCAATATTATAGTTCCTTGCAAAGTTTTTAATAGTTTTCCCAGTGGTTGGCAACAATGATTATTGATTTTTAGATCCCGCTCTAAGCATTTTTTCACTGTTATGCATTGTTAATTAATCTGAGTGACTATTACTTTAGCATAAAAATGTACTTATTTTTGTGTGTGCCACTTTTGAGGAATTTTGAGGTTTCCTTGTGCGATTAGTAATATCTATGGATATGACTCCCAGCAAGAATAGTGCTATTTTAGCATTATATCAAAATAATTCCATGACACAAAAATAGTTAGTTACTAATTTGATGTCGATGTAGGCACTCTTAAATAGAATAAATTCAGCAGACTTGCCCAATTTCGTCAAAGAAAAGGGAAACTGTGGCAGGAATAAGTAAACGATACCAACTGATGAACGTTTTTTCCTCAGAAAATGAAATAAAAACCCCAAACTCAGTGCTGTGGACTTGGTTCTCGAATTGGGGGAAAGAGGAATGAATATGCACGTTTGTGGTAGACTTCGTTGGAAGGAAAGTCGAAACACCTAACAGGAGAAATGTACAGAAACGTCTCTTGTGGGCTCGTGGTTATCAGGATTGGACAATGACACACTGGAAGGAAGTTCTTTTCTCTGATGAGAGTCGCTTTGAAGTGCAGGGAGAGAGGGTTCGACATGTGCGCCAAGCGAATAATGAGAAATCGACTTCGGCACATTTGCAACATACTGTAAAACACCGTGAAGAAGTTTTGGGGGCGCTTCACGTATGAAGGACCGAAACCCTTAGCACCAGTCGAAGAGATGATGAAATCTGAGCGAGCTGCAGAAGAGGTTTCCAGATGGGACGGACTTTTCCAGCAAGATTTGGCTCCTTGTCTTATCTCAAAGAACGTGAAGAAATTCTTCAGTTAGAACAATATCCGTGTGTTAGAGGACCAGGGAACTCCCCCGGCATACTGCAATAGAAAGTTTATGGGTAATTTACAAAAGGAGACGCATAAAACCTGGCTGTTCCCCAAAATACGCACCGCCTCGGTGGCCGAGGTCGTTAAGGCGCGGACTCGTGAGCGGGATGACTAGAGTTCGAATTCCACCAGAATCTTCTTCCCTGACTGAGGTTTTTTTCAGGTTTTCCTCAGTCCTCATAAAAGTGGCAAATGCCTGGAAGGTACCCTAAACTTAGGCCTGAAACGTTTCCTTCCTTAAAAAATCCTTTCCCAACATAACTTTTCATCTCATGTATCATCAGTGACCACCGCCTATGATGCCTCAGTAGTAAAACGGGCGTTAAACACAATTAAAAATTACGCATGTTAGAGTCTCTAGTTGAAGTGTGGTTTCATATGTTGAACTTAAAAATAAATGCGTAAAGCTTGTGAAATTTATGCCAAATCCTGTAAAGGAACTTATAAAACAAAAAGGATAACATATTGGTTATTAACAAAGATTAAACGTATGTATTAGGTGACTTACCGTATAAAATGAATTAATTAATTGTGTATATTATTGTCGTGTTCCATTAATATGCACAGAACAGTATGTCAAAAAAATAGAGCGATGCAGTGGATATATAAAATTAAAATATTAATTTGTGGGAAACGGGTGGCTGATGAAAATTTTACGGAAAGTATAAAAGGGAAAAGAGGGGGGGGGGCAAAATCATGTATTTTTTTTGTACCATTTTAATATCTGGAATTTTCTGTTAATTTTAATATAATTTCATTAACGTTTTTTGGTAATAAATATTTTTCATAAATTTTTAGTTATGTCAGTGCAGAATATTTTTTTTTTATTTCGCGAGCGCTTGTCCAGTTAAAAGTCTATATCTCAGGAACTAATTACTGTAGAAGGCTGTGGTTTGTTTTGAATGATAGAAAATTTGAATTTCATAAATTGGCAACGTTCGTTTCCATGACACCATCATTTTGTTGTTTTACACTGCTGGAGGGTTTAAGCTGGTGCTTCCTCGAAAAGTAAATTATTTAGTAAAACTTATTTTGGCTACAATTATTGAAAAACTACATTTTTTGCAAATTTGTCTCATTTTTTAATGGTCTGTATAAGCTATCAATTTGAAACTTTTACCACTTATTTATGATATTATTGTGATCATGTGGATCTATTTAGGCTAAGCTAGCACAAAATGTAAAAACGTAAGAAAATAAAATGTTGGGGAAAAAATGGAAAAAAATAAACAATTGAAAATAATTTATAATTTGCTTCAGAGTGATGATATAGTAGTGAAAATAGAGCATAAAATGTCAATCGTGTGCATATGTATGTTGTAAAAGTTTCATTTCATTAACTTTAATAGTTCTTGAGAAAAGGGGAACTGAATTGTAAATTTCACATTACAAGGATAGGCCTTTTACATTTCCCGTAAGTTCTTTATCTGATATCAGCACACATAAATCTGTAAAAAGCAAGTATTAGTCTGCAAACAACTTTTCCATCACAGGCCTGCGTAATTGAAGATAAATTCCACAAACCTTTGTATAGCTGCTAATTTTTCCAATTTTCTCTCAAAAACTTTTAGAAGCTTGAAGAAAAGGAAACGTTTGTTTGTATTTTCTTGATACTGAAATATCATTCAAGAACAACAGGGCTAATGTGTTCACATCTTTGTGCGTGACGTAAAGCACGAAAACGCTGACAATGCTTTCAAACGGACTATCTTACTATGAAATTTCCGCGGAAAGCAGACAGTACCTTTGTAATTTGTTGAAGAAATAAAAGAGAAGTACTAATGTTCGCGCTCTAGGTTTAATCCGCCAAATGACGGTAATCTCAGAGGAGCGTGGCTATACACGCGGGTATTAACACTAATGATGCCGTATGTGCAACAACATAGACAGTGGGAAATGTGCTTTGGTATATCAGTATAGGAAACAAACGCTGCGCGTCCCTCTGAAGATTATAATAGGTTTTTTGAGGGGCCTACGTCATCAAAAAGGTTTTATTTTTATTCAAATGTAGCTATTTCATTTGTAATGAAACATTTCCTGAGGAAAAACTCATGTAGCAGGAAGTCCATCAGCAAGGAGCTGCGTAAGCTAAGCGAATTCCTCACCTAGTAGAGTAACTTGAAAAAAGAATAAATTATGGCCTTATTATTAATGAAATGAAGTAAGTTATGGCATTATTGTTAGGATGTTATTTGACTGATTTGTGCATTAAAATGTGCGTATATAATTATAACTTGTTTCTGAAATAAACGGTTCAATTCTGGTCGCTTGAGCATCCGGAACGCAGGTCATCAACTACGAACCGCCGGCCATTTTTATCTCTCATAGCACCGAGTACCGTTAAAACAACAATTTCCATAAGTTCTTTGATTATCTCATGTGTAAATTATTTATAAATTTTCACTCAACATTAAATGACTTCATTCTATGGCACATCTACGATGACTGGTGGTTTCGACTATAAACCACAAGAGAGCAGAAATTAGTGATAATCAAAATATATATCTGGAATATCAGTGCAACGCGTCAACGAAAATACAAACAAATCGAAAGCCATCAAAGCACCAGTGAGCAAAACGATAGACTATGACAAAATGAGCCGTTTTCATTGATTTGTTCACTGAGATATAATTGATACTTGTTGCATTTCATTTAATAGTGAACAACATTAAGTGCATGTCTTTCTTGTACTTTGAGATCAGTGATGCTTTTGTGATGTGTTTACAACGCACATAATGTGTTTATGTACAATTCATATATCTTAACTCGGTGATGAAAATTTTGAACATAGAGCTGCTTTGTTATACATGTGAATATCATACTCCCCCCTCCCCTTTTCATAGAATTAACCAACAGGGAACGTGTTCAACAGGACTCTGCCAATGGTTACACTGCGAATTCCATGAGAGCAATTCACAATATGTTTCCACAAGACAAGGTTATTATACCCGCATACCACACAAGAAATGCGTCAGGAAATTCTCCGAATTTCTAAAAAACGAACTATAGCTAGTGAGGAATATTCCTAAAGAGATGCCAAAAATGTGCGGTGAATGAAGGCGGGCAGTTTCAACCCCTCATTTGATAATTTGGTAAGTGATGAGACTCCTGAATTGGTTTGTATTGTTGCATGATTGATTTGTTGTATTGTTTTATCCTCCCGCTAATCACCGAGACCGGCTACCTTGCGGCGCGCTCGCCCATAGGCAAAACACTCCCGGGAAAACAAAGCTGGTCGCATGGTATAACAAGCGTGTTGCCTATAGCTGATCATTGTTTCATGTCAGCCTTTGATTATGCCATTGTCTTGTAAAAAAGAATTTCTGTTAAGTATGGTGGCAAATTCTTCAGTTAACTAACCTATAACTTATTCTTTGTATATTCACAAAATAATATAAAACATTTCAGGGCTGATATCTACTAACGGGAAACATACTTAACTTAAAAACAGAGGAGTAATTATCTTTAATATGCGTCTTCACCACATTCCAAATTTCCGGAATAATGTATAATTTGTGCGAAGAGAAGAGCATTGGATCTTTCGTTGAGGAAAACGTGCAGAGTTTGCAAGAAAAAGTTCCTGGGTTAAATCTGTCTCGAGAAGTCTCATCAGGTAATCATACGCGCTACGTGCTAGGGATGCTGGCAAGATGAAGATGTGGACCATGCGAATGAGCTAGTAAGTTGGAGCCCCTCCCCTGGGGAAAGGGAAAATGTCTTCCGTCTCAAAGTTCAAGTAGATGTTGAATCTTTGTAATTCTGCAAAGTCTTTCCCAGCAGGCTTCTAACTTTAGTAACGTAGAAACAAAAAGGATTTGGAAATGCTAGCGTCAGAGAGAAGGCTATTTTCCCTTTAGTCTAAGTGTTTCTGGTCTCTGAAGAGCTTATGAAATTGTAGGCTCTGTTAATTTGATTTACTCAAGAAAACTGCCGTCAGGAAATCATAGTTCATAGTCGGAGGAACTGATCCTCTGGTGACAATGAGACCACTAGCAAAGCATTTGGATCCGGGGAGGGGGGGGGGGTTTGTAGCATATGCACATCGTGTATGAGAATGTGTGAGCACGGAAAGAATCGACTCTACAAATTGGAAAACTATTTGAACAAATATTCTCAATATAAAAGGTTCTGAAAAAAAAATCGGTGCGTCCATATTAACACATTAAATGCACATAAACAAACAAAAAGAAAATTGAGAACAAGTAATCTTCTGATACGTTTTCCTTGCCGACAAGCAGTGACGTCATCAGAACCGCAGAGTTGAGTCAAAACCAGCTACATTTACCCGACACCAAAACAGAAAAAAATGGCGGCCGAAGTCGCTCTACTATCGCCCATGTATACGAAACTTTTATGCAGTATTAAGTTTACTGGAATTATTTACAAACAAAAATGTTTCATATGTAAACGAAATATATATATAAAAAAAATAGAATTATAAACTTCTCCACTAGTAGACACAAAGTTTTACAAAATATACTACCTTCCAAATTTGTGGACACCTATGGAACAGCGTGATATTTATCGTCGTTTATTTTATTGAAAAGGATATTATTTTTTTGATAATAGCTATAAACGGGTTTACCTGTCTTAGCTTCACTGCAAAGGAGTCAAAACATAATATCCTGCTCACACCATTCATTAAAATTCTCTTCATCTTACTCCAAAACCCACTCATATGTTCTTCAGGATCTTCCCTTCCCTTGCTAACCTTCACTGTCACATATGATGGTAGATTACGAAACATTACCCAAAAATGTCCTCCCTAACCAAAAATTGTGGTAAGAAATATTTAATACACACTATATACTACACTTTCATCATTAACTTCAAAATTTGCATGGTTTATATTTTTATCCTTTCTTCTTTTAATTACTACTATTCAGTAAATATAAATTGTATTATGCAGTACACTGCCATAATTAAGATATACAAGAGCAAACCATGTTGTACTAAATACTTTCTATTAAACAAGTTCCCGGTGTAATTTCACTAAATCGACATTAACTTACTGAAAAACAAAAGAAGTAAAACGCTACTGTCTATTTATTTTCAATAGGTGGATGCTGGCATGTTGGGATTTGATTGTAAATAGACAAAAATAAATATGAGAAATTTTATCCCGGCATCTTCTGTCTGTGTATACTTAGCCGAAATGTGCACTCCGTCTTCTGGTTCTAAGCATAATGGGAGTGGTTGTTAGTTTGGGGCCGTGGGTTGTCCTGAACAGCATCCCTGCCTACACGAAACACTTTCACCCTTCTCGCCACTGTACCATAAGGCAACGCTGCATCACCATATGCTTCTCGTAGTCTCTGAAAACAATTTTGAGCACCATGACCTCGTGCAACCTCATTTTTGATCCACGAATGTTGTTATATCGAAAACATGTCGTTAGAGCTCTTGCACTATCACCTTTACTTCAAGCACCACAGTTCGTCATTAAATTGCTGAACAATGTCACCACTCGCTGCTGATGGCCATCGGACATTCCAGTATCGGATCCACACAACCCTATGACTAATAAACACGCGACCTCTGCTTGCTGCCAGGGTTTGCACTATTTTTTATCTAGCTTAGTATGGAAAACCTATAACTTCAGTGAAACTTAAAGTTAGAGCTGTATTCTTACAGGTATAAACAGAACCTTGTGAAAAGACATTAACTAACATACATATCTCATTAAATTATTAATAGAAATTCTTCTCTACGATTTTGTATCTGTCGTTGGATCATTTCTGTGATAATAATAAATAAAGCCTTAGCCGCCGAGTTCACAAAACGCCACTGCTGAACAACGCATCACTACGTATTAAATATCACTTCCAAAAGATTGTTTGCCTCGCTATGCAAGGTACACCAACAGACCAATAAAAAACCGATTTTTTTTGGAACTATAGAGTTATTATTAATAACCCTGTATATTCAGACCAGATTAATACTGACGAATTTGTATGTAAATACTAAAATAATTATTAGTTTAGGTCTTAAAATGTTAGATGGAATTTTAACACATCAAGGTGTTCGACAAGGGTGTAATGTATCATTCACTTTGTTTTTTATATACCGAGGGTGCCAAAAATGTATATCCACTTTCAAAGTAGATATTTATATAATATATTTTAAAGTTGGACCGATAAACAACAGTAATGTGTAGTATGATGTTCTGTAAAGAGATGCCTTTTTTTTAATAATGTTTAACTCCCGTTTTTACTGCTGAGGCACCACAGGCGGTAAACAGATGTGACTCCCATTACGTTATGCTAGCGTTACTGCAACAAAATGGATCCAAGATTATCGTTTTAACAGCGGAAAGCAATTTTAAAGTGGTGTTGGAAAACCGAGGATGTTGTTGAAGTTGAAAGGCAATGGAGGCGTGTGTGCAGAACAGAACCGTCAACGTGAGCAACAATTGCAGCATTCGAGACAAATTTGAGACTCAAGGTACCGTATGCGATGTTCACAAGGGCAGATCTGAGAGACCTCGCACAGCAACAAGCCCCGCGTCCTCGGCTATGGTTTTGGAACGTTTTGAGTACTCGCCGCAGAAATCTGCAAAGGAATATGCTCGTGAAACTGGGAATAGCGCAACTGACATACGTCGTATTATTAAAGCAACGTTGAAATTTTTCGTCCCAAGACTTTTGCTAGAGGATGAGGTCATCGCTTTTGCAGGTCATGAATATGAACCTGATCGGAGAATGCAGTACTGTGAGTGGTTTCGGAAATGGTGCAAGAGGATGAGGCCTTCGTAGGGAAAGTTGTTTGGTCCGATGAGACACAGTTTAAGTTGAGCGGAACTGTTAACCGGCATAACTGTCTACTCGTGTGTACACAATCTACATGCTATTTTGGAAAAGGCTGTTAATTTGCCTGGAATTAATGTTTGGTATGGGTTGTCATCTAGGGATCTAATTGGGCCATTCTTTTTTGAAGGAACAGTAACTGGCTCAGCGTACCTGAACATGATAAGCACATCCGTCTTACCCTCCATTCTTACACTCTATGGAAATGAGGAATTTTACTTACAAAATGATTGTGTACCACCACATTACCACCGAGATATACGTGCGTATCTGATGACAAACATCCAAAGCACTGGATAGGACGAAGAGGTCCGATTGAATTTCCACCACATTCTCCGAATATAAAACCGTTCGACTTTTACCTATGGGGAGCTCTTAAGGATGCTGTATACCGTAGAAAACCAGCTACACTGGCAGCACTTCGGGAAGAAATTGAAACGGCATGTGCTGCAATCGCTGAGGACACTCTCGCAAACGTTGCTCAATCAGTAGTTCAACGTACTCAGAAGTGTATCGACGCCGATGGTGGGCATTTTGAATAACTGTTGTAACTGTAAAAGTCTAAGATGATTAGTGCTCATCATTTTCTGTTTGTGTGATTTCAGTTTTGTTATGTTAACACAATTTTTTCTTTGCTTGAAGTGTGTATACATTTTTGGCACCCTCTGTATATTGATAAATCTAGCTATGAAGTGGAAAGTTGAAATGTAATCCGGGATTAAAATGAAATCAAAGCTTTTGCTATGTGCTGATGTGGAAATAGTTATCCTAGAAACAGAAGGTAATCTACAAGGAGTAGTTTATGTATTAAGCTAAAATGCCATGTGTTTCTGTTTAAGTATATCTACAAACAAAACAAAGATACCTACTAGTTTTTAAAGGGAAGAATCCTGTTACGCGAAGATACTAATAAATTAAAAAATATTAGAACAGGTATTCCAGTAAATTATTTATGATGTGATATTAGTTTTAAATTTGATAAAATCATTGAGTTGGAAGTTAACAAATTTCAAACCATTTGTGGAACAATTAGAAGAACTTTAAGAAGAAAAACTAGAAGAGAGACACACATGAAGTTTTATAATGTTACTACTTCGCCTATTCTTATTTATGTTTCCGAATCGTGAACAGTGACACAAAGGGAGAGATCACGTATACAGTCTGCGGAAATGAAATGCACGAGGTATGTGAAAGGAGGAATTAGAATTGATAAAATAAGGAATGAAATAATGTCACAATAGAAAAATTTTAAATTAATGACAATAGATTAAAATAAAATTAAATTAAATGGAAAAATCATATTGATAACATGGACAGAGAATAGATTGCCACAGAAGATAATGAAATATAAGCCAATTGGAAGGAGAGATTTGGGTAGATCCCGTAAAAGATGGTTTGATGATAGAAACCGGAAGAGTTAAAATGACATATTCCTTGAAACGAGAAAAACAAGAAGAAATAAATGAATGAGAACTGTTTAACGCCCGTTTTTACTACTGAGGTACCACAGGTAAATGATCCATGAAATGAAAATGATGTATTAGGAAAGGATCATTTTAAGGAAGGAAACGTTCCAGGCCTAAGTTTAAGGTACCTCCTCGGCATTTGCTAGTTATGAGGACTGAGGAAAACCTGATAAAAACCTGTCAGGGTGGACGGTCCTGGCGGGATTCGAACCCCAGACTTCCCGCTCACGAGTGCGCGCCTTAGCACCGCGGTCACTCGTGGCGGTATGACCGAAAGAAGAAAAAAGTAATTGAACATACACACTAAAATAAACAAGTGCTTAGATATGGGCCAGCCTGAATGTTATTAAAGAAAGTGCTTTATGAGGCATACATTAATTGCCACATATTCTTAAAAGCATCGCGCACTCTTGTGAGCACAATTAGAATATTTGTATATCATTTATCAATGCTGAATACATCAAGGCGTTTAACTTCTCCCGCAGCCAAAAATAGGAGATTCAGGTCAGGGGGTCGAGCAGGCCAAGCTATTGAATTTCCCCATTCAGTTCTCTACCTATTAAAGAGTTGGGTCAGGTACTATCGCGCGAAGGTATTTATCTTGTATGTTCCCCTTGATAGAGGAGCACTTTCTCTAATATGGCAGGTAATTCGTTTGATAAACAGGATCTATCAATTCGTTCACTAGAATCCAAAGTTCTAGTACTTTCTGTCCCCACATTATAAGAAAATCGATGATAGTGCTTAGATTCTAACGTGAATTTACATTTGCACAACGTTTTTAGTATTTTAGGGCAATCAGTATAAACAAGCATTGTTTCGGAATCTACGTTCACTTAACAACCTCTTGTTTTGTTCTTCTGGTAATTACCAACTGCTGCAAAACATCAGTATGCACTCTTTAAAGCACCTTAGGGTTTTAAATTCTTCGAGGTCTTTACAACAAGTTTGTAATGCATAAAAATATTTTCAAAAGTAAATCGTTTTAAGGACAGGGTCGAACTATGACAGAACTGTAAGTAGTATTCTGATATGCAGATGTAATACATTTTGAAACGTGTTCAATACAATATGTTATCAATGTTTTGTAACTTATGATAATTAGCATAAAATACATGTATGATAAATTTCAGTGTACTTTAGATGATCCATGTAGACGCGTAGCCATTTCATTAATCTGTTCTAGTGGTCTAATTATAGTCATACTTGCCGTACAGATCCAAAATAAATTAAAAAATTTCACCTCTAAAATACTAAATATATGACAATTTGGAGTGTTACCTGCCGGTAACAGAGTCGGCGTATTAGCGGCAAAACTTGAACCACGTTGTTTTTTACCTAAAATGTTCACAAACACCTAGTTTTTCCTAATTTGCAAAGAAACTGAAAAAGATATATAGGTTTCAGTTAAAATTAGATGATCAATTTATAATTCCACCAAAAAAAGACTAATTTATTGTCCAGCACTCGGGTTGTTACGTGCGATATATTAAACGGCATACTATCAGAAAAATTATGAAAAATATGACTAAAGTATTAGTATTATCACCTTGCACAGAAACTGCTCAATGATGCTACTTCCAGGCAAAAATTAAATATTACATTTATAGTTCCACCGCAAAGAAGCTAATTTATGATGAGCTTTTGAGCTCATACCTGCCGGCTAGTAAAAGAGCGTATTGTCGGTAAAATTACATTAAATTATATAAATGCCATCTGCGTATAAACTGAATCAATAACGCCTATATCGTGAAAAAACGGGTAATACAGTTAAACTTTTCATTGGCAAAATACTAAAAATATAACTGGAATCGGAATCTTACCTGCGGCCAACAGAATCGCTATATTATTGGTAAAAACTTGACCCCCTTTTTAAGTAAAGTATTCAGAAAATATAAGTTTTTTCATATGTGCAAAGGAACTGAAAAAGTAAAGCCTATGTCGTTAAAATGGGATGATCCCCACTGTCGCTTACCAACTGAAATTCCGGGTGTGCTGAGACAAGCAGCTCTGCTCACATACATCACATGGTGACTTGATTCGCATACACTTTCAATTGTATATCTTATATTTTTTCGTGTTGTCTCTCGTTGTCTCGTGTTATCTCTTGAAAATTAAAATAGTTGCCATGACATATGACTTTTACCTTGCATTTGCATCTGGATGCTCTAAATGGAAGCGAGTAAGCTCTTGGGTTTTGAAAAAATATTCCCAGTTTCCATATCTTAAACCCAGCCGCAGAGTCTGTGAAATACAAAAGGAACAAACACCCAATGGTTAGACGAGACCTATGCTCTGTTCTACTTCCATACGGACATCGTCAGGAATACACTGTTATATTATTTGTTGTGATGTGGCACATTTTGGTTTACATCTGCCGTCATGGCCATTCACAAATGTACACGATACATCACGTTGTATCATGATATTCACTTATTATTCTTAAACATGGTATACAAGTTGTGTTAGTGTGTAAACTTGCATAGATTATATCGGCGGAACTCTTTGCACTGTGGCGCTAACAATTTGTCTTATTAGGCCATATGCCGGCCTCGGTTTCTGACACTTTTACTCTTCCCCTGTGAGTACTTTGCCAAGGTTATAGCGGGCATAGTCAGAGACTTTCATCTGTAACTCTCCTCAGAGAAAGTGCTGCTGATATTCAGATATTAAAAAGACACGGAGTGTGAAAATTGGAAAAGCCGGTAGAATGCAGGAATTGAACAGCAATTTTTATTCTTATCGGAGAAAGTTTAACAGCAGATAAAATTGCTGTATGTGAAATATGTCACTGTTGGTGATAGTACAAAGGAAGAAAATATTCACATTTGAATAATTTAGTTTCAGCTAACGCTGTACCTGATATAAATATTTAGAATTGCAATATAACAACAGCGTTTATTTATTGTTCTGTATAACAGGGCAAATCTCTAACTTTATATACACAGCAACATGTCTTTTATTATTTAAAACTGTGAAACAGTTATTGCTACATTTTAAACATTAATAGATAAAATATGCTTAAAGGAGATCCCTCATAAAAAGAAATATAGTTTTTTTATAGGTTGACTTAAAAATTTAATCCAAATATTTTCCCTGTAATCTGCTTTATAATACCGAATATATTTCTACGTGTTTCTTCTGTGTACTCTTATTGTTTATGCTGTGATTACATTGGGAAGTGGGTTAATGTTCACATTTACCAGCAATTGTTCACAATAGTCTGTTTGCTGTTCTGACCCTAATAACATACCTTTCCGGTTCCCCTTCCTCTTTTGAGGTGGAAATCTTAAGGGAAAATTCTTCCCTCCCGAGGACTCATTCGCATTTTCAAACCGATAAAAAGTTTTGATGGAGCGCAACAGATTGTCTACTAACTGTTGTTCTGCACGGTATTGTGTAGTTTATAGAAACTGTGCTTTGTCGCCGGATTTAAGTCTTTCCCTAATGGAATACAAATAAAAAGATTAAAAAAAACGCTTGAAAATTTAAAAAGAATATTATCTTCTTTTAAATAAAAACAACAAGTCGTTTAAATAGTGTTCACAAATGAAGAAAAATAACTTGGCAAGGGAAAAACCAGCAGTCCAGATATGTAACGAATAACAACTAAGTTTATTGGGAAAACGAATAAGATTTTAACAGGAGGAGAGTTCAAAATAATTTCCAAAAAAATGTTACTAATACAGTTGGCAACAATGACCTTAAGATTTCAATATATGTATAAATGCAATTTTAAACTTGCATATTCATTGTCGTATAGTCTGTTGAGTTCAGTTCTGTGTCAATAGCTTGTGAAAATCATGAATATTTCTAAAGAAAACTTTACATTCTACATTTTCACACGCGATAAGCTGGGTGAAAGAGCGAAAAAAATCCACGAGGATTTGAAAGCTGTTCATGGTGATAGTGTTTTCATTTGATACATTGCAAGATGAATTGATTCATTTGAAGAAAGACGAGAAACAACCCTCGCTCTATCCGACCTCGCGAGAATGAGTAAAATGAAAGCAAGGAAGTGAAAGTCAGTGTTGGCAGCATTGACGGTATACTCCATGAACATTTAAAACTGCGAAAAATCCGTGCAAAATGGGCTCCAAGCTCCCTAAACCAAAGAAGAAGAGGAGAAAGGAGTGTGCAAGGAAACTGCTGAACATGTTTTTATGTTTGGTTTTAAAACTATACCACCCCAAATACAGCTCAGAAATGCGTGTGGATAAATGAGAAGAACACAAGACCAGTTGTTCGTTCTCGGAAGGGAATGTTCGCTGTTTTCTTTAACCATGAAAGGCTTTTAGTGATTGCTTGTATGCCAGAAGATTTAGCAAAGAATGGAGAATACAATAGCACTTTTATTTTGTATCCTTGATATGAAGAACTGAGGCGACGTCCAAAGACAAGAACTTCAAGGCTGTTGCTTTTTCACGAAAATGCGTCTCCTCACAGAACAGCTGCAAATTTGAGGAAACTGAAAGTAGCCAAAGTCCAGTTGAATGATCATAACACTCTACAGTCCTGACTTTGGACCATGCGAACTCAGGATGTTTCCTCGAGTGAAATCTTGCATTGCTGGAAAACCTTTTAAACGAGTGCATGTCGTTGTTCAAGCTATAAAGTCACCTCTATGGTTAATATCTCAGTCCCAGTACCGTAGTGCTTTTGACAAATGGTTGCACCGTCTACTTGTTTGTTGGTTTGGTTTATTTATGGACGCTCTTTAACATCTCAGCGTCCCATTCTATTCAGGGCGTGAAACGGCCGACAAATTTTGCTCATAGGTCCCTTTTTCCAGGTTGGGTTTCTTTATCGTGCCGTAAATGTACGACACGGGACCCATGGCTTCTTGCCTTCCGAAGGAAGCCATACTTAGGATGTTTACTCCCGAAAAAATCCATCGGTCCTGGCCGAGATCGAACCCGCGATATTGTGTTTAGGAGGCAAGTATGGTTATCACTAGTCCGACGTACCGTCTACAACTGTGTGTGGAGAGAAATGGAAAGTACTTTGAAGTATTGAGAGAATAAGTTTCACAATTCAGCTCTAATCTTTGATTCTAAGATGACAATTGCAAACTTTTTGAATACCCTTCCTACAAGTGCTTTATAAACCATACTAATGTTGTTCTTCTAAAATGAGTAAATAATTTGAATTATTGCTGCAGTCTTCTGCTTTCTTAGCTATTAGAGATGCTTGAAATGGCTACCTTTTCTCTTCTTCCCTCTTGCCTCTCTCTTACACACATAATGTCATGGATTTTTTGGTCATCATCTGCAACCAGCTAGCAAAATATTGCAATGTCCATAATAAGTGAATAGGCATAGAAAGACGCACTGCAAGATCGTTTCTACCACAGTCGGTACACACATAGCGTAGACACATACAAACTTTTCTTCGAACAGTTTTCAGCAATGAGCACCCCAAGGGCGTTCCCCACACCCGTCGTCTTCAATGCTTTCTCGACCCATTCGAAAAAGTTTGGTCCATTCTTTTACGGTGGAATATGAGGGGGATGCTTCCCCATACACACCGTCCAATTGCTGTTTAATTTCTTCTTTTGTGAAGAACTTAATAACAGCTCGATACTCAAATTTGAACATCTCATAATCTTCTACACATAACTTTCTTTATGCAACTATATCTGAACAACTGAAGTTACAGCTACAATTATTTACTTAACAGATAAGATATGACACAGATAAGAGTTTTGTGAGGGCGATAATCCTTATCGGCGAGGACAGAAACATATGAACCTACCCTCGTATGTGCATTAACAACCTTTTCTGCTATATTGACTTAAGAGAACATAATATCGAATTTTTCCAACAGAATTTTGGGACGGCACGTACGGCCAATGTTTGTAGATAACTGTCGAAGTGTTCGACGATACATGTCTAAGAGCACGAAGAAATTGCATCCTTCAAGATAAAAAAACAATTTCATAAACAGATGTCAGAATTGTGTGGAAAACAATTGTGTATTTGTTTGCATGACAAGGGTGAATAGATACACAGATATCGGGAATGTGGAGTTTGAATAACCTGCCTATAAGGTTTATTGTGCTACCCCATGGGGAAATACACCTTCATTGTTTTCCAAAATCTGTTCCTTGAACAAGTTGCAGCATTTTGGTTCCAATTTCCCAGAGCTTCTCTGGTTATGGAGAGAACAAATAAATTCTTTTCAGTATTGGATCACAAACAGGATATGCGAGGCGGATTCTCTATCCTGTTTACACATTCTGCATGTGGATTCATCTTTATAGAGTCCCACTTTTCGTAGATGTTTCCTGCAGTGACCATGTTCAGTAATTAACGGAATTACTTTCCTTATTCCTGTACTGTCCAGTTTGAGAAGAGATATGGAAAGAGTATTGCTAGGTCCTTGGACCAATTTCCTAGCTTGCTTTGTTCAGGACAGATTTGCCACCTTAGTAGATGTTTATACCCAACCCTTGTTTTAACCGCGTGGTCTTAGCAGTAACGTGAACAGAGTCCAAATGCGGGCACAGGGGTGAATACCTTTACAAGTACTTATTACACAGTCCCGCGAACTTTTGTCGCCGGATGCTGGGAGTATACGCCCCCCTGCCCATGAACTCCCCGCCCACTCACATTCATAGATAACTCGTCCTACAACAACACGTGATGGAACATTGCGAGTTCCTTTCCTGGATTACTCCGGAAGAAGAAAATCTTCTAAGGTAACATAAAGCAAACCTTTTTGATTAACTCTTATTACTTAGTCCTGCCATTATAACATTTACCGAACAGAATTTTTTACAATATGAAACAAAGACAAAGTAGAAGGTAAAGAAGTGCTAAAGTTCCATTGATGTAAACCTTAATACTGTGCATCTTATTTGAAATGTTATAACGAGAAAAGCGAGTATCGGAAAATTCCTTGGAGCACATCATAAAAAATGTCTGAGAACTTAATATTCCAAAACATGCCCCGCCGTCTTTAAATACGAGAGATTGCCTTATAGGAAACACTGAGATGCACATTTCGCTGAGGAAGAAAAGCCAAGCTGGATATAAGTTTTCAATTTCGCGATTCCTGTTTGTGCAACTCCCTTCACTTCCCCCACTTCCCTCTCTTGTTGACATTTCGTAGCTCATTTATGTGACGTTTATACGACAAGTCTTTGCGTTTGAAACCTCCATCTCATCTGACGACAAAACCTATGTACACATGGAACTTTTCAACAAGATTCAAGAGTTAAAAAAATGCCTATGGATTACTATTCAGTTCTCAAAATGACTAAAGTAGTGTTGAAAATGCACAAAAAAAAAAAACCTCATAAAAATGCAAACAATTCCACTGCAAGCTCATTAAAATTCATGTTGGATATATCGCACTCCTCTGGTTTCGTTTTTTCAGCCCAATATTACTTGTAGTATAATTGAAGATATAGTTGTCTTTACAGTGTATATCTTTGTATCCCTATAAACACATACTGTAATACGCCCCGGGAGCGGTCGTTAAAATCGGTGTAAAAATCGTATGAATGGAGGACGGTAGCGCATGCGTGATAAGACATGACAGGTTTGTTTTGCAAGATTAAGCTCACACCCATCTTCTACTTCGAGACGTGGAGATGAACAGTCTCGTGTCCCAGTACTAAGGGCATCTACCAGCGGCAGTCAACGTTTTAATTATATCCTCAAAAAAATCAAGCTGCAACTACGAAACTAGGTGATGGTGTTAGTCCTGTACATATTCTTCCTTTAATGCGACACATTTTTCTCAACGATGGATTACTTGACATAGACTTTGGTTTAGAAGTCTGCATTTTGGCTGTTCAGAAAACGTTCCACCTCGAAAATCACCTCGTCGTCATTCGGGAAATGCCTGCAACGCAGTGGTTTCTTCACTGGGTGTAATGACAGAATAATGCGGGAATGGGGCAAATTTTGATAGCCCAAAGCAGCAGCATGTGTAACTGTGTCCTGTGCAGAATGAGCTGGGGCGTTGTCGTGGAGCAAAGAAACTGATTTGGACAGCTTCGTGCGACGCTTCGTCTTGACAGTCTCCCGTATTCTTGTCAGGAGATTTCGGTAGTTTGCCCCTTGCGAGCAGAATAATCCCAAAAAGCACTCAGCATCACCTTGCCCGACGATGGTTGGGGCTTCGTCTTTATCGACGGCGGTGAATCCACACGTTTCCACTACTTGCTTAACTCCTTTGTCTCGGGGTCACCAGCACTAGTTCATGGTGTTGAGACGGTAAAGAAGTCATCTGGATTGGCCTGACACAGCTGCTGCCTCGGTTCGGGGTGTGAGCAGTCGCGGAACCCAGCGGGCGGCGTCGTGCAAGATGTTGAAATCTGATCCATGACTGATTTTCACTTTTTCACTATCGCCTCCATTGTGATACACCCCTCTTCGAGTACCACGACCTCTACTTCACATGCAATTCCCGGTTTTTCACAGAGAGATGGTCTTCGTCATTCAGACTTGTTTGCCCATACTGAAAGCGTCTGCGCCACCTAACCACTATGTCATATGATTGCTCATTGGTGTCTTCCACTCCCACCAACTCAGCATGGGCCCCTTCAAATGCAGAAAACAAATTACAGCACGATGTTCCACTATATCAATGGGCTGCGTCATTTTGTTTTAGCTCCTCTAGCGGCGTGCTACGGTACGGTGGCGAGAGGGTTTCAATGTACCACACTATAGACATGTACATACAATCAAACAAAAACATAAATACTTAATGTTTTTTTCGATGTGAAAATTAAAACTTTATAACTACCCCTAGGATGCCGATTATTAGTTCAGATATGTAAATCAGGAATTAAATAAACTAATGGTATCATAATATTAGTTATATTATTTGCTTATAGTTAACTTTAATTATTTTATTTTGCGATTAAGATCTGATGATATCTTCCCAATATCGCATTATTAAAGCAATTGACTTTAGGAAGTGAGCGAGTGCTCTTTAAATTTAAATTAATTAAAGAAATATTTTAATTTTCTGGACGATTATTTAATAACGCGACAATAAACATTTTTGAATGTACGAGGGCTAGTCAAAAAAAGAATGAGAGTTATTTATTTTTTTTATCGCGCACAGCAAAAAAACGTTGAAACAATGTTGCATGACGAACACGAATCAGCCCTGATTGGTAGACGAAAACAGAAGCTCGCTCGCGCATGCGCCTGTACGATGGGGACGAGCTAATAGCTAGTCGCCTACACACAAAATGGAGCTGATTCGTGAAGAGCTATATGCTACATTGAAGTTTTGTTTTCGTTTGCAGAAATCCTGTATGTAAGCTTACAGATTGTTGAAGCAGGCATGTGGTGATAATGTTCTGCCACAATGCACAGCATTTCTATGGTTCAAGGAATTTAAGGAGAGCCGTGTTTCAACAACAAAGCAAAGCGGTCCAGGGGCTCCAGCAACACCAGTAAACGAAACTAAGATTAACACAGCTGGAGTCATTGCTCGTAAAGACCAATTGAAATACTTGCAGACATGTTACACATTTCCCATGACAGTACATTTTCAATTCTTCATGACCACTTGAACGTGATATGCCATTGTGCGAGGGCCCCAAGATTACTGACTGCTGAATGCGAGTAGAAGTGTGTAGGGAACTTCAAATGTGTCCCCCCCATCATCCATACTCCCCAGACATTTTGATACTTTCAAGGCCGTCATGAATAAGGCCGAAGCGGTTTTGAAGAAGATGTCAAAAGATGGCTTCCTGCACTTGTTCAAGGAGTGGCAGACGCGTTGGGCAAATGGTATTTGGAAATTACTTTGAAAAAGACCACACCAATCTGGGCAGAGCCCAGTGTATTCCATGCGTTAAAAAACATTCTCAATCTGTTTTGACTTGACCTCTTACATCCGCACTACGTTAAATTAGGTTCAACCAAATCAATCCGGCATTAATATTTTGTGCTTAACTAATCATGGCTGTCTATTCTGACCATTTTATACTTCAAAGTATCTTAGAAGATAAAGAATAATATCTAACCTGTGAACCAGAGTGGTGTATTAATAGGGCCACTTTTTTGCGTGAAAACTGTATTACTAATGTTTTTTTATGAAAAAGACTCATGGCTATCAAAGGACATGTATTTTCTGCACACTGCAATACTGTAACACATCCGGATGTGCTGTTGTTACGGGATCATAAACAGTCATCGATGACTTTGTGATACAAAGAGTATAACACATTCAGCACAGTATGAACCAACTGAGCTAACGCAAGATATCTCTCACTCAACGTATGTCGTACAGTCGGAGGTGGCTTCCCTACAACCTGCTCAATAAGTTATTTGAAGTATAAATTGCTTGAGCATGCACCGTACTCTCCAGATTTGGCTCCCTATGATTTTTAAATGTTCTCAAAACTCAAACTGTTTTCTTAAGCATTTTATAATTAAAGTAAGAGGGGATTATAGCTGTAGATGACCTATCAGAGCCGTGATAATGGCATTAGAATAAATATGACCACTTTAAGGGAGACTATGTTTGCAAAATAAAGTTAAAAACTCGTACCTTCATTGGTAACTTCCAAATTTTACCCGTACGTTTTGAAGGTCATCGATCGTAGGGTTTTTTTAGCAGGTTTGAGTTGTTACTCATTAACCGGATTAGACTGTAGCTATTTGCTATTCAACACTAATACAGCAACGTCATGATGCAAAAATTATGCACACGTAATAAAATTTAAGGAAGAGGGAGCTTTCTTTGAGCCGCAAAAGCCCCCTAGAACCTGAGTGAAAACAATTTTGTTTCAAAGCGCAAAGGTACGGATGGAAAGTGGTTGGTGAATAAGTGAGTAAAGCTTTTTGGGAAAGGAACCGCCGAAGGAAAATACAGGAATAAAAACGGAAGGAAGGGGGTGAATAAGAAGTAGAAGAAAATGGTTATAAGGAGCTCGGCAACTATAAAAACTAAGAAAAATGTAAGGATGAGTGAGAGAGAGGGTAGGGGGGTGGGAAGGTCCTGAATGTTATTTATTGTTCTTCTTTTCGAAGGGAAGCATGCTTCCCTTTATAGAAGCAATTTTCGTTGCTTGAAAGATACTTTACAGTTCGCTTTGTACTCTGAGAAAGGGCACGCAACTTGAAAACACCTAATAACTCAGCTCAACGCAATGATCATTTCATTTCGTGCAAACCTTTTCAGAAATTGTTAACAGTTCTTGTTTACTCCAGGAACGGGCATTGAACTTTCGTTTGAAACAAATATTTAATTACTCGTTTTGCATTTCATGATAATATCTCGTGCTATGTCAACACCTCTAGAGTGTGCTAAAGCGTTTATAATACAAATTTGCTTGAATTAATTGTGCACTTTATTTTACACTTTTCAGAAATCAGCATTAAGATATCGTTCTGAAAATGCTCCTACTTTTAGTTTGTGTATTTTCAATACAAATGCTAAGTTGTTTACATTTTTAATGTGAGGTTAGGCTACCTTTACTTTACACAGTTTGTATTTATTTTTCACTCAGCAACTTTACAATGCCCGTCAATTGACTGATTTGGAATTAGTGGAATGGAGAATTTTGCATCAAAAAGCGATTTACGACAGGCGTAGATGATAAGATAATCTTGTATCTTGAAGAATGCGATATTAGTGCTGATAATTTGATATCCAATAGTGACAGGGGTAATTTCAGTTCTGTGTGTTTAACGTTTTTGTTTTTATTATTATCAGTATCAGGAATAGTATTAGTGCTAGTATAAAACGTTAATGCGCACAATTTTAATTAAATCCAAGTGTTTTCGGACCTTATTCAGTGTAAAATATAATTTTTCGTCTGAGGATTTCTTCCGTTAATTTTTTAAAATGTATAGTCGCTACAGGTCAATTAGCATAACTGTTTTATGCCATTTTATTCATAAATGAACACCCTATCTTATGAACATTTAAGCTACTGTAAATTTCAATCTTAAAGTTGATAACTAAGCCCAAAACATGAAAAACATATTTTTATTTTGAAAATATTTATTATCGGTTGACAATGAAGATATTTTGAAGTTATTATACATTAGTGTTGCTATTAATCAGTTCTGTACAATATTTACTCTTTCGTAAAGTTTTATGACGCTCTTTGTTATTCTTGAAATTATGGCAGCAAATTTTCATAGTGGTGCATTTTCCTTAAAAAAGACGCGGCATTTTACGACTGTACAAGTGTGGCAGGTCTCTGGCCGCTTTCAGCTGATTGAGAAGGCCGATCAGAATTGATACGCGGTAGCAAAAGCGTTAAACAATAATATTTTTATTCTAAAGTTAATGGAGATGTAAACACACCTAAAAATCTATTTTGGGACAAAAAAGACTCCTTAGCAAAATGCAACAGGCGATGGAGCAATATACACTTGGGCAGTAGTTTTTTTTTTTTTTTATTTTGTTTATTAATGAACGCTGTTTAACATCTCTGGTCATCAGGATCCCATTCAATTCACAGCGTGAAACGGACGACAAATTTTGCTCAGAGGCATCAGCATCATCTTTCAGGCTTGAGGTTCTTTATCCATGCCATAAACGTACGACACGGGACCCATGGCTTTACTTACCTTACGAGGGAAGCCATACTTGGGATTTTTACGCCCGAAAAAATCCATCGATCCTGTCCTGTCCGGGATAGAACCCGCGACCTTGGGTTTAGAAGGCAAGTATAGTTACCACTACACCGACATGACGCGCAGTAACTCTAAAACATGGTCTTCTTATGTCGAATTGCAACGCACATAAGCAACGAGATGAAAACTGCTTTTTTTCTTTTCTCGCCTTCTAATCAAGGCATGGGTACTTATTTCTCTATTCCAAAACTGCAAATGCCCACACTAAATAGAATTCTTTCTGGAGCTCATCCGCAAACTTTTTAACTGTTTGACCAAGAGTTTGGGCAAACTGGGTTACTATGCCAAATATGTCATGAACACTTTTTGTAGGTACTCTTATAAAACGTTTATTTTAACATTTCATTTATTTAATGACTTTCTTTTGTATTTATGCAAAATAGTTACTTTACTTAACCGTTAAGCGGGTGCAATACTCTACTGGGTATTGCGACGAGTACGCTGGGCATTTCCGGAAGTTCTCCCTAACGAATGTGTGTATGTATGGTGATTGTTTTCAAGAGTCGCTCGCTACTGTAATTAACATGTGAAGTGAACACTGCATTCTTGCGGCACTATGTACCGCACGCGCCCTGATATGTAACTATTTTTAATGTTTAATGTTCAGTTTATGTACTAGTATATATACATATATATCTTTTTATAGAGTATTTAGTACTTAATATACTTAGATGGAAGTAATATTATTCATGCTTCAGAGAGATAGAAGCAGATATCATCGAGGTACTGAAGGAGGAGGAAGAATTAGCTGATTTCTCAGGCGGATGTGATAGAAAAGATGAAGTGCTTCATCAAGACGACGATGATAGTGAAAAAGAACTATCCAGAAAATGTGATTTTGAAAAATTCGAGTAATAAAATGTAGGTTATCACTTTTTCGTAGGCAAGAATAATGAAACTATTTGCATTAGTGCTCGGAGGGGAACTGACTAGGTCTAAAAATATAATAAAAACCTTCCAAGGGCCTAAAAGGATTGCCAGAAATATCATTACTCACTTAGAAGCATTCTTAAGATTCGTAACTCTTGATATGATAAATAAAACTGCACAATATGCTAATTTGTATGTTATAAAAATAAGAGCAAATATCAACTTCCAAATAGAAATAGACTGTAAAGCTACAAATCCTGCAGAACTTATGACTCTTGTACTTTTCCTCAAAAAAGGCAATCATGTACAAGGGTAAGTCTATAAGAGGGGCGTAAACATATTGAAGCACTGCCTCTAAAGGCCAAGATCACTGAGTAAACCAAGAAGATCATGGCCACAATCATTTGGGACTGTGAAGGAATATTCTTCACTGACTTCAAGGAGAGGAACGCCACAGTAAATGAGGAGTACTATGCTGGCCTACTGCTCAGACTACGTGCTTCCATCAAAGAGAAAAAGCGAGGAAAGCTGAGTGGTGGTGTGCGCCTTCTTCACGACAATGACAGCTGTTGTTGCAAAGGAAGCTGTGAAGAAATGTGACTTCAAGGGGATCGAACATCCACCCTACAACCCAGTTCTAGCTCCTAGTGCTATTTCCTCTTCTCGAGAAGCACCTTCGAGGAAGGAAATTTAAGTGTGACGACAAGACTTCTAGGTCGGGATTTGAAATTTTAATTCAAAGATGTGAGAAGTGTATTGCAATAATGGTAACTGTATTGAAAAGTGAAATAGAACTTTTGTCTTTGTCATACCTGGAAAATGGTTAGGCCGGAAACTTAGGCATATACCCTCGTACATATTTTGGAATATGGAACACAGATGCCACTGTCTATCTACAAAAGATTTCTATTTTCACTGCGGTGTATCAGATTTGATGTTGTCAAAAACTGATAACGAAGAAGCAATCAGGGAATTTCACACAAGCTTTGTTGAGAATTGTAAGTATAATGATAGCCTGGGAGAGTTTGCGGCTATAGATGAAATGCTGCACTCCTTTTGAGGTCAGTGTCATGTAATTCATTTTATGCCGAAAACCTAAAATTGTACGCAATGTATGACAGCCACAACTTATATACCTACAAATTTGAACTCTTCTGTGGCAAGCAAAGAGAAGGCCCTTACTTTATATAGAATAAACCTTTAAAGACTAACAGAAAACATCAAACATTAACACAGAGTCTTAATACAGATAACACATAAATATTGCACAAACAATTACATGTTGTAACACCATACAGAGGGTGCCAAAAAGTATGTACATTGTAAGCAAATAAAAAACTGTGTTAACATAACAAAACTGAATTCACACAAACAGAAAATGATGAGGACTAATCATCTTACACTTTTAAGTTACAACAGCTGTTCAAAATACCCACCATCGACGTCGATACACTTCTGAGTACGTTGAACTACTGATTGAGCAACGTTTGCGAAAGTGTCCTCAGCGATTGCAGCACATGCCGTTTCAATTTCTTCTCGAAGTGCTACCAGTATAGCTGGTTTTCTACAATATGCAACATCCTTTAGGGCTCCCCATAGGTAGAAGTTTCAAAATAGCTGTACTGTGACGTATGCTGGTTCTGCTAATTCCAGTCTCAGGTGCACATTGTTTTGTAGATTTCTGCGGTAAGTGCTCAAAACATTCCAAATCATAGCCAAAGATGCGGGGCTTGTTGCTGTGCGAGGTCTCCCAGATCTGCCCTTGTAAACATCGCATAGGTACCATGAGTCTGAAATTAGTCTGGAATGCGTGCAATTGTTACTCGCGTTGGCGGTTTGTTCTGTACACACGTCTCCATTGCCTTTGAACTATAAAAAAGCTCTGGGTTTTCCAATACCACTTCAAAATTGATAAGCTTGGCTCCATTTTGTTGTAGCTACACTAGCATAACGTAATGTGAGTCACATCTGTTTACAAATCATCATGCGATAATCTTGGCTTCATTTGTTCATTGTTGATTTACCTGTCACGTAGCAACGCTATCATAATGTATGTAAGTCACACCTGTTTACAGAACATCATACTACACACTACTGTTGTTTTTCGGTTCAAATTTGAAATATATTATATAGATATCTACTGTGAAAGTGTGCATACATTTTGGCACCCTCTGTATATTTGTTCCTATTCATTTTTCTTTTTAACATGATTCATTAACAAGTAAATACATACAGTATATTTGTACTGTTCTTTTAATTAGTAAATATTTGAAAAAATGCACAATATAACAATTACAGTATTTATTTTCTTTATGTTTTAATCCCATCTATTTTTAATACTTTACACGTCCAAAAAAGCAAGAAATAAACACGGAGTTCATAATGCCGCACTCGGAAAAAGAATAAACGCGCCCGCTTAAAGGTTAATAGTGTTTTAGCAACGTGGATGTTATTAACTGGATGTGAAATGATGAATCGACCTGCGAACTCGCCTAAACATGTTCGCGGTACATCTCTCTGATAACATAAAACTAATCAGAAAAATTGGTGTGCCACGTTCCTTTACTAAGGCTTTTATATCAACAATGCTAGGACCATAAATTTCCCATCAAGTTGTAGGAGCTCTCTCACGAAAGCTGGTAAAACTTATAAAGCAATGCTCCTACAACACCTACACCCCACACCCGATGCCATTTTGTCTTGGTAGTGACGAACGAGACATCAGCAGTCAAAATAATGACCTCACTCTCTCAATTGATGATGCGTATCTTCACCCTGGAGTACAGCATCAGTAGCACAATAAAACCCCTCTTGTCTACGATAATTGTTTTCCGCCACTCTATTTAATTCGGTTTTCTACCCGTTACACAAGTTTACAGTAATTTTGCTGTTTTAGATTTTGAAATTTTTTCTAAACTAATTTGCATGTGCTGATTCCAAAAATGAAGTTCTTTTAACTGTATTACATACAATTTCTTTATGTTCTATATTTGTAATTATGAGAATGTCCTATAAATGGGTATGAACCATTTTTGCTTAGACCAATGCCATTTAGCGGAATAAATGCACTTAAAAGAAAGAGCTTGCTGTCTTGAGACAATTGAAATTGGAAATTGGACTATTAGGCGTAGCGTTATACTTGAAAACGGAAATTTAAAAGCAGCTCTTGGGTTTAATTTTCTCTCTATTATTTTAAAACAAAAGGAAAAATTAATTCAGCATACAAGCTGTATTTATAATGAATCATATGTTTTATATTTATAACAAAAGTAACGTCTTGATGGTAGAAACTGTGAAATATAAATATAATATGTGTGTGAGAACTATATTTGATATAAGAGCTCTCTGTTTAAATTAAATTTCAAAGCCAATGAAAATCGATGAAACTTCCGATTTTTTTTATTTTTCTGTACATTATTTCTGAAAAGTAACATGTGTTTGTTTTATTGAAACACATGAACATCTTCTTAAATATACAACGTAACTCGAAACTTTCAGTTATTTCTCGCTATTTTAGTGAATGTAAAGATGATATCAAGGGTTCAGTTCATAAACATGGTTACATATAAAAAATACCAACACAGTACAACTTTGTCTATCAGTGATCATATATTTCATTTAATTAATTGCATACCATTAATTATTGTGGTTTAATCTCAATAATAATTCTAAAAATGTAGTTTCTCTTTTGTAATACTTATAGATTGCAAGAATTTTAATTTTAAACCCCTAATATCATATAATATTGCCACAATTTATTTCATTTCATTAATTTATAAGGCATAATTTGAATTTATATTCATTTTTATTAAACATAATTCAAATAGGTGAAGAATTCTCTTACTTCACCTCACAAATACAAACAGTGTTAAAGTTCTTTTTGCATTGCCATCAGCTGGGATCCTTAATCTCGTTCTCTTGCCGAAACTAGCTCCTTTCAAAAGTGAAAGCTCAGAAATCACCGGAGTCTTGGGTTCTAAACTTCTTTGACTGGCTTATAAATGAATCGTAAGATCATCAAAATGGATCCATGGATTCATTTTAATACATTCTCTTAAAATGCGACATTTATTCCGATTGTTTCGAATCTGTCTTTGCCTATATAATAATTTACTTTGAGTCCTCGGTTGTCATTACCTAGGTATAAGCTCAATTTTTTTGATTTTTTAAACTCGTCTTTCGCATCAGAAAATATGTAAATGTATAAAACAGTAAATTGGAGCAAGTAATACAATATGACAGAATAAATGCTAAAATCTGATGTCTTACTCGCTCTCGGCCCCTGATTTCTCCTCATAACTTTCAAATTAATGCACGGTATTCAACTGAAAAGTGTCACGGATTCTTACAAAGGAACTATTCTCAATAATGTACCTCGTACAGTATAACAGAATGATGAAACAGTTAATAGTAACAGATATAAAGATAGATTTAAAGAGAAGCGGTTTAGGCGTTTTGAACCCGTATTAAAGAGATCTCGAGTTCAAATCCTTTGGGGCCAGACATTCTGACTTTGAGCTTTTTCATGTTTCCCTCGCTTGGGCGAATGTTGTGACGAATATTTACTTTTCTAGAATATTCCGTTCTACCATTTTATATTATTTCATTTCGTTAATTCTGTGCCTGGGCGACTAGGGTTGGTGCGGTGTACAGTGCCTTGCGCTTTGGAGAGGTTTCTTCTCCTAGTTTGGTATACGAGATGCTCCAACCTCTTGAAGGAGGGGAGGGGCTTTGTAAGTGTGGGGCGTTCTATCTGAATATAGTGTTAGGGACCGCGAATACGTACACGCCTCACTTAGATATAGATCTTGGTCGTCCGGTATCTCCCTCATCTCTCTTCGTGCTCCCACTGGGGGCTTAGACACAAACGGCCAGCCGTTGAGCAAGGGCTCCTCCGTTCGTAACAGTTTAACCCAATCTAAGTACTTTGGCCAGTTATTGCTGGAAATCCCAAAGGAAAATATGGCCCTAAAAACAAAACACATGCATCCTTTCATGTAAGCCAGTTATCATTTAGCTACATTATTGCATCATCCACAAAATATTTATGTTTTTTCCTTTATACTCATCTAGAAATTTTACTACACTTGTCTTTCTAGGTTTAAACGGAATGTTTTTGAGCTATCGAGGGTGTTATATGATCGAACAAAAGCACATCGCAGATGTAACGTATGCACATATTATGAGCATGCTGTAGTTTTTGCGTTAGGTTAGAGTTTAAGTCTGTGAGCAGAAAATCGCAGTAGTCGAAGAGAGGAATGCACCAAGATGTTTTTGAAGGTTCTAGGTAGGGACATGTTTAGTCTTTTAAAATATGGACTAGAGAACTTACCTTCCTGCATATTTCAGCAACATGGTTACTGAAATTACTGTCTATAATAACTCCAAGGTTTTTCGCGGAATCAGTGAAGGGAATTGCTGTTTGATTGATATTAATGTGAGGAATATTGTTATGGATGGCTTCAACAAGGCCTTTCTTATTTTTTCTTGCCAATTATCTTCTATAAGTTCTCAATGATGTTGAGATCTGGACTGTTCCCTGGCTGTGTGAGGTGGAAATCCCTTGTTCTTCAAGAAAAATGTTAGCCTATAGCGTAAAATTGTAACTTTTATGTGGATGTAACATAAATTTGGTAACTTGTAGTTTAGTTTGGTAAAATTAGTGGTGTTTAAGCAAGGTACTCGTTTTTCTTGCCCTATGACCTTGTGTGGAGCACTTTTCTGGTGATACAAAGCCATTGACATTGTACTTTCTCTCATTACGTATGCATCTGCATTTACTGTTCCCTCAACAAATGCAATGCATGCCCTCCTTTCCTGGAAACACAACCCCCCAGACCAACAAACTTTCTGGGAACCTGGAACTTCAAACATTCTGGCACAAATTCTTCACCGCTACGACAACGGACTAATGAGTTTCCATTCAACAATCCTATGATATCACTAAAAATAAAAATAATATTAGGAATATCTTTTCTATTCCTTAATCATCCTATTGCCATAGGATTAACGTCGGTCCTGGTGGTGTAGTGGTAACCATACTTGCCTTCTAAACCCAATATCGTGGGTTCAATACCGGACAGGACAGATGGATTTTTGTGGCGCTAACATCCTAAGTATGGCTTCCTTCAGAAGGGAAGTAAAGCCGTGGGTCCCGTGTCGTACATTTACGGCACGAAAAAGAACTTCAAGCCTGAAAAAAGAAGCCTCTGAGCAAAATTTGTCGGCCGTTTCACACCCTGAGTTGAATGGGACGCTGATGACCTGAGCTGTTAAAGAGCGTCCATAAATAAATCAATAAAAAAAAAAATCTTCAGTGTCCACCGCCTGAGGTGCCTCAGTAGTAAAACCGGGCGTTAAACACTATTAAAAAAATAAAGACAATAGTATCATAACAATGGACAATGCTTAGAGGTTCTATTGAATACAACAATCACTTATAGATAAAAAAAACCTGAAATCGTGATTATTGTTGATATTAAGTAAGGTAAGTGTAAAACATAAAAAGTTTTACATTTTTCCAGTAGTGTATACTGTAAGTACTAATTTTATACGCTTGAAATGTGCGTCACAGAATATCGGAAAGCATATTCGTATTGAGCAGGAGAAATAATTTAAACACAGCTTAGTTTACTGTGTTTCTTTAGATTGATGTATCCAATAATAGCGGTAGTTTTTTCCTCTACCGTCGGCTGCCGCAGTAAACAACGGAAGAGCTGTTTCATCTATTGAGAACCACGTTATTCATATGTTTCAGTTGGCAACGGCGAGGTACGTGCGCGGGCGTCCATATGGAACAAGAGGTGTGCGCACAAGTAGGCAAAGCATTATCCCAGTAAGCTATTTGTCATCCTCCGAGGGTTTTAAATCTTAAAACGGAGTTAATAATAATTTGTGACGCCGCATGCATGAGAATCCGCTGATAAACTACTCGTAAATTTCCCGTTTAAATTTACGAGCTAAGATAAAGCACACCCGATACCACGAGACAACGCTCTTTTCTAACATCCGTTTCCTTTCTGCGTGTGTGTCGTCTTTAGTCTCTAAAGCCTCGTTTCAGTCACAACACTTTCTGTGCTTATCGTCGTGGTGAGCAATAAAAGAATATGAAGTCAGTTGATACAATCAGATGCTGTCTTGAATGGGCTTTCTGTAAGTCGATATACGAATACACAGTTAGTCCGTTTAGAACTGGTTGTATAAAAGTTGCCAACTGGAGAATACTTTTAACTATAATTTAAAAAACAACTTGATGTTTGTCATCACTTCTGTATTGCATAAAAATAACCTCAAGTTTGCAATAACCTGCTAACCTTGCGAAATAATAGGAAATTTCTTGTTTAAAAGAGAGCTGATGTTCATCTGTTCAACCTAAGAAAAGCAATAATTATTCAGTTTTCCCAACTTGTAGACACTTGTTCCCCCTTAGTGTCTTCAAACATGCATAAAGAAATGTCGAAGCAAATTCAAGCGGCTAATTTTAGGAAATGTAGAAGGATGTTATTATTGATCCCGTACTAAAATATCTGTAAACAATTAAAAAAAAATAGATTGATTTCAAATGAGGATAAAAAACGTACATGGGGGGGATTACCTATAATAATTCTATTCTGAAGGCCTCTACATTATAACCCCCAGACTATATAACTAGTATCTGTGTTCAGTCTATAATGCCTAAAATTGCAGGAAAGTTGCTAATGTTATAGAAGCCTTGCATCAATTTTTTTTTTTTACATTCCCTCTTCGGTTGGCATTCCTCAGAGCTGCTATTGCTCTAGTACCTTTATGGACGGTTCTTTCTCCATCTTGAATACACCTCAAATAACTATATGGAAGCTCCCTGTCGCATATAACCTGAAAGTCAGTAGTACCATGAACTTCGAATTAAAAGTATGGTTTCGCTTAGTTTGTGATTGTAATTGGTGACGTAACATCTGTTCCGTTTCAAGCGAAATCGCACTTTGAATTATTTATCATTTAGCTTAAGGAACCGTGAAATTCATCTTTGGATGAGATGTTGGAAATCAGAAATCTGTGCAATATATCGCTTGTAAGGTTAAGCGAACAAACCTACAATTGAACATAACTCTGTTGTTATTACGCTGAAATGAACATGACACATTGAAGAAACTTTATCTACATGAAATGAAAATAAATTTAACTATTTTATTTATAAATGAGGTTGTTATGCATCTATACTCTAAGAAATGTTTTATTTAACAATCACTAAACTCTAGTTAGTGCTATAACTTTGAAATTACGCGAGTTAGATTTAATTTGAGGTTAAGATGAAATAATCTAGATCAGTGTTTATACAACCAAAATTTCCAAGTTAAGAATTACTGATGGTTAATTTTATGCCCTAAACTCAAGTTAACTCTTTATAAAACTGCTCCTTAAAGAGTTAATACTTTTTATCCCTTGGCACTTGAATCGTATGCATAAACTTCACGCAACCACTGATTAGAGTATTTTGAACACGTAATAAACAAATACATTTGTAGCAGATTTCTGCAGCGTAATTAAAGGCTTTGAGTATAGAAACATGACATTAAAATTAAACAGAGCACAGAGTGAAAATATCGTAATTATTTTAACAGTGGTTAAATACACCATATTTAACTCTTTTTAGCTGCCGTAATCTCGAACATGTACAAAATCTACACGCACGGTCATTGTAATTAACGTGACGGACTAGGGTGGCCTAGTTGATGTGCACAAATGATACTCATTGAGTTAATCAGAAAATAAACGGATTAGTAACCCTTCCATTGCTGACACTCTCATAAAGATTGTGCTCTGTCGTTCTTCTTCAATCCTAGTTCATAATGCATACATGTTAAAATATGTCAACAGTATGCAATGTAATACGTTTTTGAACACCCATTAATTGTCAACCTTCGGCCCCGCATTTCCCTTTACAACTTCCAAATGATTATAATAATATAATAATTCACTGAATTTTATATAGACATTCCTTGATATGGGAACCATGGTAACGAAAGAACAATTGTGGCGATAGTACGTGTCACGTGTTCGCTGTTGTTGCTATGAGATGGTAAAAAATGTTCATGTCTTTAGGTTAACAAGCAGTACAATAGTAAAATTTGAATATAATTTAACTTATACTCTAATGACTTTACAACCTTCGCATGGGTCTACCATCATAATACATAAAAAGTACATTACTAAATAATTAAGTTCATAAGTGATGTCTCCATTGCCTAACGCAGTTAAAATAATAATAATGATGATGATGATGATGATGATGATGATGATGATAATAATAATAATAATAATAATAATAATAATAATAATAATAATAATAATAATAATAATAATAGCTTCAGATACACACACAGAATATGGAATCCCTTCCCCCTTGTCAGTGGAATAAGTAAACACAATATCATTTATACATAAACTTTTTAAATCCAGTTTTTAATTCAGTTTAGTTCACCCCGACCCTCCCGCGGTTTTCAGACGGACATGAATTTGCCTACCTGCTCCTCATCCTTGCCTGCCAGCAGAGTCCAGCATGCCCCTTGCCCTCTGTTAAAGGAGCGGCAAGTACTTTCTTCTCCACACCTCAGTGCTGCTACAGCCTGCTAGGCTGTGCTCTTTCTCTCGACGTAAACGGCAAATTCTCGGTGCATTTTCACCTGAGATTCTGATCTGTCTCATGCTCCAAGCCTGAACCACGAGAGTCTCTGCTTAATGAGTCTGTTCCCTGCTTTGATGTACTGCTCTATCCCCCACCCAGATTTTGACCCCGTTTGCACTTCTAACGAGGTCTTCTCCCCAAATTGCACCGTTGTATGTTGCCTGTCTATATCCTTCAGGCGGTTCCTGACCTTCCTCCATACAGTTCTCCTGTTATCCAACGCGATGGTTTCTAGCCCCTTTCTCACTTTGAAGGCCCATGTCTTATCTAAGCTGCTACTTGAAACAAGATTGCTCTAATTAAAGACTGATCTCCAGAATAATTTTAGCTATTATTTCACCGCTCTAATTTCACATTCTATTAGTCATATGACTGGTTTTGCCTCCGTTTTCCCTGGTACTATCTTTCAACTTCATGTATTTTGGTACAGAAGCAAGAAAATGCTGATCGTACAGCATCATTCTTAACTCTTTATATTTTTATTATAATCTTTGAATTTTTTATTAATTGTTTAATTTCCTCCAAATTCTTCCCTATATGTTTTCAGACATTATTTTTATGCACCTTGTTATTAAAAACTGAAAATAAATAATTGCAGAAGGAAGTAATATTAGATTATGAACAAATTTGCTTATTTATTATTTTTAAACATCCAATATACTACGGTTTAAACATGGAAACATGGCATATTAGTAAATATAAATTACAAACCTTGGAAAATCCAGCTGTCTAATCGAATGCACTGTTTTCATCAGTACTTACGGTTAACCACGTGTTTTAATCACTGCCTGGCATCATTTGGTCACTGAGAAAATCAAATTGTTAATGTATTCCTGAGTTAGCTCATAAAATTACAAGTGTACAACTCTTCCTGCAATTCTTTTTAATTGCTTGGGGTTACTTCTTGCCCACAGAACTTCCAGCAGTTCTCGATCGGAATCAGGTCCAGGCTGTTTCCCGGCCCTGTTTTACAAAAGTATGGTCTATTACATACAGGTGTATTAGTGCAGGTTCTTGTAAAGTGTGGTCTTGTAACTCAGGAATTTTAGTTAGATTTTATTACTATACAAATAAATTGGTGAAAAAAGTCTTATTTTTTAAAATTATTTACTTTTAGAAAAAGTTCGGTGAAATATTTTTTAAAGCGCGTGGTTAAGGATCAAGTATCCACTGAACTTTAAGAAATTTTCACTTAATATTATAATGTAGCATTTACCATAATAATAAAATATAAACAAAAGGAATAAAACATTGAATTGATGTTTAAATCAGTAAACATATGAATCAAAAATATTAATGCAATTTCAAATTGACTAAAGGAACTGAGAAAGTGTTTAACTTGAACAAGTACGTAAATCTGTCAATAAAGATGATCAAATATGCAATTTAATGAAACATGAACTTGGAAATCATAGGATCTTTGGTGTTTTAAAACAAAAATGCAGAAGCACAGTGCGGTCCATTTTAAACCTACTGGCGTTTTAGCGAGCCGTACGCGCGCATTTTACTGAGCAGATGCGAGCGCACGATACGAAAACCCATGTGTGGTGAATGGCGGAGATTAGGCATAAGTCCCAAACAAATAATCTTAATGCAGGTGTTTTTTTAGAACTGTATTCTTGTGATATTCGGCGTGAAGGTTTCCTAGGAGTCCTCTGCATTATTGCATGAACATCTGCAAGTTTCTCCTACATCAAAACGGTTTTTCTTTTCGTCTTTAACGAACCCCGTTTCGCGCCACTTTCTAAACATCTTTGTACGGTCTTGAAGGGACAGTAGGTTCAGGAAAACGACGTCGAATTTACGCGCAAATCTGTAGTAAGATAGTCTCTTTAAAATATAAGTTTTAGCAATAAATATTCGTTGCTCGACGCTATACCACACTATTGTATAAACAAGTGTTTTATTGTAACTCGCGTGTTTTTAATAAGACATTAGAATGACTCTAAGCGGCTGGTGCGCCGTGATGATTGATTTTTCTTATCGCGAGAGAGCGGTCGGTTTCCCCTATTAAACGTGCGCCTTATGACCCGCTGAACGCCGGTAGGTTTGAAATGGACCATATGGTAGCTTAGAGTCAAGAAAAGTCATAGTTATTGTTAGAACAATATTGCTGGACGACTAGCATATGTCATTTTGATGCATCTATGAAACAACACAACGAAAAACCATTGTACACTTGTAAAGTAACAGTGTAGCAGAAATATTTATTGAGCATAATTCTAATAATAACTGCAAGTTCACTGTACTATGTTAGACCGTACTTTTGTGAAACAGAACCCCAAAACACGCAACTTACACCTGTTAAAATAAAAGACATCTGTTAAAAATGGCATAAGACACACAGAAAGAGATCCCTCTTTACTTGAAACGGTTGATTGGAACCCTTCCTTCCCAAGCATGTGTTCCATTGTTCGTTGGCAAGCCTTATTCTTTCTGAGGCACTAACGCCCACATATCTTCCATCATTTCGTACAGCCTCCGGGCTCATACCCCTATCTCCTGCAAACCTTTCAGTTGCAAGTAGCCAAGCGGATTTAACACTGGAAAATTTGCTGGCCATTCTTAATGGTATTCTTTCTCTCGCTATTGTCTCTAAGTAAATGTAACAGTTCGTCAGAATACAGACTGCAGACCAGTAACAGATTCAGCAAAACCACAATTACTATAAAAGTATCTAGCAATGTGTTACAACACATTCACACGTGAAACAAGCTAACCGTTTTATTTACAGAATCGCATTTTAATCAGGATTGGAAGATATGCTTCACCTCTGATCCTTTTTCAATCATCAGTTATCCTACATACGAGGGTCGATAAGTTTCCGGCCTCGCCGATAAGGATAATCGCCTTCGCAAATTCTTTATATACTGTAATACTTTATCTGTTAAGGAAATAATTGCAGCTCCGCTGTGTTCAGTTGTTTCAGTTATAGCTGCATAAAGAAGGCTATATGTAGAAGATAATGACACGTTCAAAAAGGAGTTTCGGGCTGTTAGTAAGTTTCACAAAAGACGAACTTACTCCAAATGAAATTAAACAGCGATTGGACGCTATATATGGGGAAGCACTCCCCTCATATTCTACCGCAAAAAAATGGGCCAAACTTTTTCGAATGGGTCGAAAAAGCATTGAAGACGAAGAGCGTGCAGGTCGGACCTTGCAGGTGCTCACTCTTGAAAACATCGCTCTTGTGGAAGGAGAAATTATGGAAGACCGACGGCTCAAAGTTACAGAAATAGCAGCAAGGTTGGGCCTTTTTAAAACAACAGCCTTTCAAATTATTCATGAACATTTAAACATGACTAAGGTTAGTGCAAGTTGGGTGCCTAGTCTTCTTTCCTCAGTCCAAAAGCAGCAAAGAGTCATATGTTGTAAACCATTTTAGGAGCTCTGGCGTGGTAATGGGAGAAGTTCTGCAAACCATTGTTACAGGAGATGAAACTTTGATCCTCTACTATTATCTCTTGTCCAAATAGAGAATCAATGGAATGGCGTAAACATGGCGAAGCACCGCCTTTAAAGACCAAGGTTACTCAGTCAACCAAGAAAATCATGACCTTAATCTTTTGGGACTGTGAAGGAATACTCTTCATTGCCTTCAAGCAGAGGAACACCACATTAAATGGGGAGTACTATGCTGGCCTACTGCACAGACTACATGCTTCCATCAAAGAGCAAAGGTGAGGAAAACTGAGTGGTAGTGTGCGCCTTCTTCACGACAACGCGCCTGTGCACACAACTCTTGTTGCAAAGGAAGCTGTGAAGAAATGTGGCTTGAAAGAAATTGACCGTTCACTCTATAGACGAGATCTAGCTTCCAGTCACTAATTCCTCTTCTCAAAACTCAAGAAAGACCTTCGAGGAAGGAAATTAAAGTGTGACGAAGAAGTGATGAATGCTGTATATGCCCATTTTGCAGTAACGATTTCTGATTATTTTTGGATGTGGTAGATTGAAATGTTAATTCATAGATATGAGATCTGTATTGCAATAAAGGGTAAGTGTATTCAAAAGTGAAATATAGTTTTGTCTTTATCATGCCTAGAAAATGGTTAGGCCGGAAACTTATGGACCTACACTCGTATATTAAGTATTGCTCCAATTACTTCAAAATATTCCAAAATCCATATTTTCAATTATTATTATGTTCTCATATTTTAAGTACTGCAAAAGTTTCACTATCCCAATTTTCATGAATATTTGAAATACTATGCGCAGTTCACGCACATACAATATTGCGCAAACTACAAGTTACATACACAAAATAGTAAGTTTGTTCATAAATAATTAAAGAAATTAAACACGATTAAATTTATCTTTGATAACAATAACAATAGACAAAGAACAAAATAATTCCCATCAATTAAATGGTGCCATAAGAATAGGGCTACCATAAATGAGTCATTCGTTTTCAAAACGCTATATTTTCCAAATCTACTTTTCCTTACCGCTAGGAAATTCTCGGAGCTGCTAGAGCTTCAATCCCAAGTCTCTCCCGAGCGATAGCGGAGAAAGCCGAAGGCAGTGCTAACTTTCACAGAGAGATGATAAGGCTCTTGAGCACCACGGCGTGATGGCTCAGGCGGTTAGAGTATCATCCTGTAATTATGAAGGTAATCCTCACAAACTGATGCTTTTTTTCACCCGGAGTTAAAGGAGATTTTCCACTTACAATGATTTACTCCCTAACATAACGATTTGCAAAAAGCCTCTAACCATCATCCACGTCATAAGAGGTGCATGATTAACACTTTATTAGAACGTGCACAACGGATTTGTGAACCGGCCTTTCTAGAACAAGAAATACAACACTTACATGCAACATTACAGGCAAATGGATATGACCACAAAGAAATAAACCGGGCAAGACATCCAAAAAAGAGTAGGGAAATGTATGGAGAAGTTTAGACCAGTCAGCACGCCTTACCTCCCATTTATTAACAAAGTCACAGATAGGATTGGCAAACTCCTGCGGAAAGCCAATATAAAAACTATTTTTAAGCCATCATTTCCCATCAGTTATGGACAGACAAGACCCTCTGTTTTCCAAAGGGGTCTATCGTATTCCATGTAGTTGCGGCAAGGTATACATTGGGACAACTAAACGATGCACACGCACACGCATTAAAGAACATACAAGAAATTGCTGACTGGGGCAAATTGAAAAGTCAGCTGTGGCCGAGCATGCCATGCTTACAGGACATGACATCAAGTTCGACGAGACTGAAGTGTTGGACAACACAGCCCACTACCATTCTAGATTGTATCGTGAGGCCATCGAAATTTACAAACACAAAAATAATTTCAACAGAAAAGAAGAGGCAGCCCGTGTACATAAGGCATGGATGTCGGTTTTGGATGACACAAAAATCAAGCCTTATAACCAACAGCATCTATTACTTCATAAGGACCGGTGCCCAATTACGATTGGGGGAATAGCAGCCAAAGATAGGGAAGGGGGCGGTGCTCCGTACCTAGATATACTAGACGGGGCTGCCACAAGCGTCACTTGAGCTACAACAACGAGAAGTGATAGTCATTCCTCTGAAGATGCCCGACGGAGTCACGGGCGAAAGGTCAGTGTGTTTACAGCCTTTGTACCACGGCCAACTAGCCCGGAAACATTCTTTTATTGGATTAACACCGGCCGTTAAAGCCTAAATAATTATAAAACATTCAGATCCACCATTACTTAAGGCTGTTTACAATGTACTTCCAACATTTGAAATTGAAGGTTCTGTTTTGATGTACCCGATAGTGGGGGACCTAGGATAACACAGACTGAGGAAAATGAACTCAATGTCTGTCTGGCTGTCTCAACTAGTTCAAGGAAATCACAAGACGATTAGCGGTAGAATTTCCAGCAATGTCACGTCGGTCAATACAAAGGATGTTGCATCGGCAGAAGTTCAAAGTGTACATTTCACGTCTGACACGTGGTGTGTTGGAAGATGATCCATACAGGCGGCTATAGTTATGTGAAATTATGCTCGATCAGTAACGAAATGACCCCAATTTCTTTCAAAACAACGTGTGATCGGATTAGGCCACCTTTAAATTATCGGGATATGTAAAGCGACATAGCTGTACTTATTGATACACTTCCTTTGGGGTTTGGTTAAAGACAAAGTGTATAGAACGAAACCATACTGTGGAAGAGCCTGGGCAACATTCAACTGTGTTGCGTGTATGTCAGAGTGTTTCAGGTGGACTCCAACGATGCATTAATGCAGAAGGGAATCAGTTTGAATATAAAAAAGTACTGAAATCTTTTGCTAACTGAATTTTAGAGTTTTTTTCACCCTGCCGTCTTTAGGTGGAATTTGCCGATGCATCTAGCATTAAAGTAACAGCAAATTTTATCACAAAAATAATTATTATAAAACCAATTTTCCTAATTTAACAGAAATACCTTTACTCATTTGATCTATTGGCATTACAGCTTTACTCTTACTGTTATCTTTCCCTCTTTACATGTCGGTCCTGGTGGTGTAGTGGTTACCATACCTGACTCCTACACCCAAGATCGCGGGTTCGAACCCGGCCAGGACCGATGGATTTTTTTCGGGCGTAAAAATTCTAAGTATGGCTTCTTTCGGAAGGGAAGTAAAGCCGTGGGTCCCGTGTCGTACATTTGCGGCACGAAAAAGAACCTCAAGCCTGAAAGAGAGGCCTCTGAGCAAAATTTGTCGGCCGTTTCACGCCCTGAGTTGAATGGGACGTTGATGACCTGAGCTGTTAAAGAGCGTCCATAAATAAGTCAATCAAAAAAAAATCGTCTTTACGCATACAATTCAATGTTAAGAGGTTCTTTATTTTAGGTGTTGTTTTTTTTTTAAAGTGGGCAACATGCAATATTCAGATAAATGCAAAAGAAGAGAAAGATTTCCGAAAGAACAACATTTATACAAACGAACGAATGATTAAACAAACTACCTCATCAACTGTACAAAGTAAACAGAGAAAGATAACTCCCAAGTCAGTCGTGAGAGCGGAACAAGAACCCCGAGTAGTGTAATCGTCCGCAGAAACACCCTGTCATTGCAATAAGAATGTATTGGAAGAAAGAGGCAAAGCTTACAAGCCATTTCACATAAAAATGTGAAGAAAACCATTCCGAGATGTTTAAAGTAATCCAGAGAAGGATGGAGAGCTTCATAAAGTGGATCTGGAAGATTTCCAAGCGCAGCCGAAGACATCGTGCCAAGTGCCCTGTCTACATGTAGTACTCTCACTGCTGCGCGATATTTCTTAATGTTAACACGGACCTCCCGTGCCAGCAACGCACCCTTGCTTTAATAACAAACGGCCGCGTTTCTTAAGCATGTCTTTTTCGTGTTTAACGTGTTTTGGTACGCAAATTTGAGAACTGTGCATTGTTACAGTTTTATTGTTAACATTATTTAGCAGGCACATATGTGTCCATGACTAGAGAATTATTTAATTTGCGTTTATAGTTACAAGAAATACACAAACGTAATCTTAAGTTCAATTATGGTAGTTAAAAGCTTCATTAACAATGCCACGTCCCCGGATTGGAGGGGATATAATTCAGGTGGTAGAAATTAGTTTGAACTCTGAATATTTTACTATAAAAAGGTTTGGCCATAGTTGCTAGCTTTAGGCCTGAGAAACAATGAAATACAAATGTTCAGTCATCTTAACGTCGGAGATTTGTGACACAGGCGTAACTTGGTATTCTTGATGTCCTGAGATCGGGACCCCTGGGTGTCATATGTTGTTGATTTGTTTTATTTACGGACGCTCTTTGTATCTCATGTCATAAGCGTTCCATTCAGTTCAGAGCGTGAAACGACCGATAAATTTTGCTCACAGGCCTCTTCTTTCAGGCTTGAGGTTCTTTTACGTGCCGTAAATCTACGACACGGGACCCACGGCTTTATTTTCCTTCCGAAAGAAGCCATACTTAGGGTTTTTACGCCTGAAACAATCCATCGACCTGACCGGAATTGAAGCCACGATCTTGGGTTTAGGAGGCAAGTACGAGATTATTCGGGACTGGTGCTGCCATCTGGTCAAAAACTTACTTTGAATAATGACCGCCGTCACCCTCGAAGTAGTTCCCTTCCACAAGTATACACCGGTCCCGGAAATTCTGCCATTTTCCAAGTGCACCTTGGAAGTAATGTTCTTTGAGGGGGATTAGCACAGACAGCGTTTCTTCTTGAATCCTCTCAATTGTGTCATACTGATGTACTTTCAACTTAACTTTGAATTTTGGGAATAGAGTGAAGACGCAGGGTGCCAAATCAGGCGAGTACGGTGGGTGTTTTTTTTTTTTCGTCAAAAAGCTCCTGGTGAACAAGGAATTGTGACAGGACGCATCATCGTGATGCAACAACCAGTTCCCTTGTCACCAAAGTTCGGGCCGTCGTCTCCGCACATTTTCGAGCCGTCGCAAAACGTCACAGTAGTACGTGGAATTCACTGTTTGATTGGGTAGGACGAATTCTTTGTGCACAAAACGAGGAGGTGCTCATGACTTTGCTCTTCACTTGTCTCACTCCTTCCTTTTTTTTTTTTTTGAGTTCGGGCTCTTCCACTGTGAGGATTGTTGTTTTGTCTCAGGGTCATACGCTTACATCCATCTCTCGTCGCCGGTGATGACCCTGGACAAGTAGGTTGGGTCATCGGATACGGCCTGACGAAGCTCCGTGCAAACTTCAACGCGCTGCGCCTTCTGATCAGCAGTCAGGATCCTTGGCACAAATTTTTCGGCGACACGATGCATTTCCAATCCATCAGTTGAAATTCGTTGGCATGTCCCATAACCAATTCCCACTTCATGAGCAAGGTCTTCAATGGTTCGACGTCGATCCTCACGAACGAGGTGTTGAACTTTGGCAACAATGTCAGGCGTTGTGCAGCTGACGGGCCTATCGGTGTGAGCATCGTCTTCAATAGCTGTACGGCTGGCCCTGAATCGAACATTCCATACAAACACGTGTACGTCTCATGCTTTGTCCCCCAAATACTTGTTAAATCATTGCGAGGGTCTCCGTAGCATTTTCCCCGAGATCTGCACAGAATTTGATGTACACTCTCTGTTCTAATCTTGGATCCGTTGTAAAATCGCCACACACTGCACACAGAGTATCATGAAAAGTACTATAGAATCTCAACACATCTACCCAGCTGCATGAAAACTTTCAACACTCACCCATGCCCCCTAGCGTTACAAAACTCTATTGCTACTACTGTCGAGATGGCAGCACCATTCCCGAATATTGTGGATACCACATCGTATGGTTACCATTACACCACCAGGACTAAAGGAGCAGAGAGACGGCCCGGACGCTACGTTTTTGTCTTTGTATATCGCATTTTCCTTTCGAAATTCTGGCAGAATCTTGATTACGATTGGTACTAACTGTTATCGAGGTTGGTCTTGCACGAAGGCGTGTTGAATACGTGACTGCTTTTCCCCAAAGTATGAGAGCTGTAGTAACATAATTTCATGCGCCGTTCCTTGCTGATGCTTTGTATATTTGTGTTATATAATTCTACTTATGTCGACCAATTGATTTTTGTCTCCTCTGCCTTTGTTATGAAATATTACTCCTTTTCACCAAGCTAATAATGTGACATTATCAAGAACATATCTTTTGGGCTATTCCGTCTCAAAATGTATTTTATTTCCTCCCTCAGCTTAATAATCTTGCTGCAAATATTCTTACAAACTTTTGAACGGAACCGTACCAGGCAGTTTTGACAACCAGATAACATTTTTACTTGTCACTATCACCCTCATTGATGAGATGAAATGCAGCAGATTGATTCATTACTTGAGATGGATAGATTATGCAAATATTGGTGCTGTAAGAGGTCTTTATGGGTTCTTAAATCACAAAAAAGAGATTTTCCATATCATTAAAAAGCCAGAAACCAATAGGGTTTTGTGCATCACATCATCTTAACACTTTATTGAAATTTATTATTATAGTTGATAACAACTTAAGATCTGGATGCCTGCGCTCTGTGGAGGACCGCAACTGTAGCTAAAACAATGGCAGCCAGTTTGCAATGGCCCTCCAAGATTTTCTTTTGAATAGTGTTTAAGGCTTAAGTTTTGACTACTGAGGCATCACAGGCGGTGGACACTGATGATACATGAGATAAAATGATAAACTGTGTAAGGATATATCTTCTTTTAAAGGAAGGCAACGTTGCAGACCTAAGTTTAAGGTACCTCTCTGCCATTTGCCATTTATCAGGACGCAGGAAAATCTGCAAAAACCTCAGTCTGGGAGGACGGTCCTGGCGGAAATCGAACCTCAGACCTCTGCTCTCCAAGATGAACCTATAGTGGTGTATGAAAGGCTTAATTATTAAATATTGTTGACAATACAGAGGTTGACAATAAAATGTAAATGGACATATTGTTGGGCATAAAGACCGGGTGGTGGGTTCGTTGTTTCATAGGACAGTTGCATGTTTGAACTTGGGGAAAGGCTAGCTCTGCGCATGCGCAGAAGGCTTCAACGGTTTTTCGTGGAGTTGAGTGTAAATCTTTCAAGGTGAAGTACGTACGCCATACACTCCGAAGAGGCTTCTTCGCACATAAGTTGATGTAACAATAATTGATTTACAATTTACTTAATGATCTAAAGTGAATTATTATTGTAGTTTGTGACACACTGGCTCTCGGTGTTTCTAATATTTAAATGAAGATGTTTATAATATACACAGATACAAGAAGGTGAGCTCGTCAAGATCTTGAAGTGAGGTCTTTTCATCGCAGCATTGGAAATGTTTAAACTGCATTTAAACTGCAGAACTGAAGCGGTAGATTGTATTGAGATGCAAACAACTGCTTCAATGTTAGGTTGGCTACTGGAAAACTCTTTAAACTGTCGATAAAGCGCTTAATATTAGAGAAAGTTGCAGAGTATATGCCGCAATTTCACCAGAAGCTTGTGAGAGGGTTCCGAAGGTGCACAGAAGCACCCTCCTGCCTCAGCAATAGTTTGGTGGGCAGTAAGCTATGATACTATCACTAAACTCACTACTTTCTGTCAAAAGGTGTAGAAAGTGTCAGCATGCACTGTGTGGTGAAGAATCTGAACATAATTTTGTTAGAAAAATTGGAGCTTCCAGCAAGATTCAGCTCCAGCTCATAAGGCAAAGTTTACCCAGACTTGGCTTGAGAGATATGTTCAAATTTTTATAAGTTGCCAAATTTCGCCTTCTAGCAGTCCCATCTAATAAGGCGCGGACGCGTGAGCGGGAGGCCTGGGGTTCCGAGGTACACTAGACTTAGGCCTGGAACGCTTTCTTGCTTTAAAAAAAGTTCTTTACATATTTACCATTTCATCTCATGTATCATCAGTGTCCTCCGCCTGTGATACCTCAGTAGTAAAAACGTGCGTTAAACAATAATCAGAGAGCGAGAGAGGGGGGAGAGAGAGAGAGTCCCACTTAAACCTCCAGGACTACAAGCTGTGGTCAATATTTTGGGGTATAGACATGAGAGTTTCAAGCAGTCCCAGGCGTTAGCAGTGACATATTTCCTAATGAGATAGTGCTTGCTACTATTTAGGAACGGCCAGGGAGACTTTGGTCCACCTGAGGGCGAATGGGAGAACTGATTGGTGCTGAATATATAGAATACACGAGAACACTATTAGTCTGCATCAAAAGCAGATTCAACAATTTACAGTACGTTGTAGTCAATGAAAATTGTGACAACACTAGGTAGATTGAGATGCCCTGACGCAATGCTTTAGAAACTATACTAGCATCTAAAATCATCCTTAAAACCTCCAAAAAATCACAGGAAGTATGAGCTGTGGCAGAATCTTTTTTGAACATATGCAGTAGTTTCTTTTATCAGATAAAAATTTGCTCTATGGAGTGAGCTCTTATGTTTCTTCAGTGTAATGTGTAACTTTTTTGGTGGAACACGTCGTTTTCGGTTAGGAATTCTGTCGTTTATTGCTCCTGTTTCCCTAATTGCATGTACACTATAAATTCTGTTTTCCGTGTCTAAGTGAATATTTTCTGTTCTAGGGTGAACTGTGGATGGTATTTCATTGCATTAAACTTAATTCACACTGAATAATAAAGACAGCTACATATTAAAAACATTTGTTAAAGCAGTTAACACAAAATAACTTGTGTTATGTACGTATAACACAGCACACTGTAGCACACAGAAGTAATGAACTGAGATAAAATACAAAATGCACAATGACGGAACTCTGCCAGACGATTCCTCATGTATTGCTCTCCAGTTACCATTCATTTCAGACTCGTGTTTCCTCTTGTTTTGCAGGAATTTATCTTTCCCCCGCTCTTCCGGTAAGACTGGTGAGACCAGTGTGTCCAACATCCCATTCTCACTTGCCCTTACACGCTGGACGGAAATCACTTGTGCAATTCTTGTTGCAGTCCCGACCGAAAGATAAGAGAACAGTGGAGATGCACATTTTACAGTTATGTAACATTTGTGTTACATTATATAATGTAATTGCAGTTATGTAACATTGAGTGCAATAGTGACCATTGATTAATTAATTCATTAAAATGTCAGAATTATTCAAGTTTTAGCAAATATAAGTATATATAACTGAGGGGGGTTCATATTGTAACTTAAAATCTGGGAGAAAGGAGATTTTTTATTAACTGCCAAACAAAATACATTATATGCGTAGCTAATATGATTTTACTGAAAAGAACGCAATTAAATTTGAACTATGTACTATATGTATTATTTTATAAGTAAATAATAATTTTTTATAAAACTCAAAACCTACATTTGGTAATAAAGTTCAAAATGTTCTTATCTAGATTTTGAGTTGTGCCAGGCCCCTTCGCAGCTAAACATAGTAGAGCAATACATGAAAAATGGCTATCAGCACAAATATTAACTATAGAACTTGACTATGTTAAGGGGACCTGAGAAATTTTCCGGCACCGGTATTATTAAAAAGTTGCTGTCGAAATTCGGTTTTCTAGTAGTATTTTATTTCTCGGTTTCTAACTTGCAATGCTTTGTAATATGTTATTTGGCAATTGAGGGTGAATACGCTGTTTTTAAAATGTACTACATTTGGTAATAATCGGTGCATCATCAAAACAGTTCATATGCCTGGACTGTAGGGACTTTGAGTACAATAAACATATAGGAAAGCATGTACCTATAGCCCCGAAAACTTATGCGCCTCTTGTAAAAGACAGCAATCGTACACCCATCGCTGTGAAGTGAAAACGATTATGCAAGTGCGTGGGGAAAATAAGTTCGGCTCTCTCCGCTGTCGTTCGGGACTGCAGCAAGAATTGCGCGAGTTGCACTAGTGATTTCCGTCCAGCGTGTAAGGGCAAGCATCCCTCTCTTTTTCGATGTAACAAATGATGGTCGTACATACTTCCATCTGCATTCTTCTGCTCTACAACTAGCCAGGATATATGTCCATGTCTCCTACTCAAATATGGGCTGCTTGATCTCCGACAAGCACCCAGTTTGAGCCTTTGTTCGAATGTACTACCGCAATTTCCGGGAGATTTTAGTTTCGATTATACCTCTAATGAAATCTTTTCGGTACACTACGCTAGCGTCTCGTTGTGGGCCACATCTCTCATGCGGTTCTTAATTATACTTCTTTTCTAACCCTGTACGACTTTAGACCATTCCCATCATTGCCGACTGTTTCCTCGAACAAATCCAGTCAGTAATTCACCGCTCTAACTTTACATTCTGACCACCTCCCTGGTTTAGCGTGCTGGCTGCGGTTTGAAAGGAGCCCCGAGTTCGATACCCGATATCACGCAGAAAATTTCGCAATTTGGAATGGCTGTAGTCCACTTAGACTCGTGATGACAATTGGGGAGCTGCCTGAAGGAAAAATATGAACAATAAAATGATAAACGTGACCATTAAAACACACACACATGCCCCAAATACTAGATGGCTAGTTGTTTTTATTTTAAAATTGTAAATGTTTCAAATATGCCTTTAAGGTATCATTTATGAACATTTAGTATTTGAAATGCCTGTCTAAAAATAAATTTATTGAAAAATTAGATTTGTATTCAAACAGAACTGCTATCGCGGCGAGAAAATTGAAAAATGAATTAAATTGCTGAGTAATTGTAAGTACTATTCAAAATGAGTATTGTTTCAGTAAACAAGTTCATAACCGGTATTGGTCTAGTTTATTCACTGACTTTTGAAACATTTAGCAACCTGTCACTGACTGAAAAGTTCACTTAGGCATATTAAATGAGAAACACGGCACAAAGAATGCTTTTGTTGATTTGGTTTATTTACGGACTCTCTTTAACATCTCAGGTCATCAGCGCCTCATTCAATTCAGGGCGTGAAACACCCGATAAATTTTGCTCAGAGGCCTCTTCTGTCAGGCTTGAGGTTCTTTTACGTCTTTTAAATCTACGACGTCGGTCCTGGTGGTGTAGTGGTTACCATACTTGCCTCCTATACCCAAAACGCGGGTTCGAGCCCGGGCAGGACCGATGGATTTTTTCGGGCGTAAAAATCCTAAGTATGGCTTCCTTCGGAAGGGAAGTACAGCCGTGGGTCCCATGTCGTACATTTGCGGCACGAAAAAGAACCTCAAGCCTGAAAGAGAGGCCTCTGAGCAAAATTTGTCGGCCGTTTCACGCCCAATTTGAATGGGACGCTCATGACCTGAGATGTTAAAGAGCGTCCATAAATACACCAAAAGAAGAAGAAAAAAAAAACTTTATAGTCCTCTCTGACTTCGTTTTCTACTGTACGGTCAATAATGTTTTCCTCCACAGAGCCAAACAATACTTTCTACCGGTAACGTTATAGAGAAGAGTACATCGGTTATTCACCAAAAAACAAGTGTTTTTATGGATATTCTGAAAAAATTGATGCCAAACTTAAGAAATGTTTATATTTTTTTCATAACAGTTAAAAATGCTTAATATGTTATTACACTGAGATTTTGTTATAAAATATGCATTAAACGGCTAAATGTATATAACCGATAAATGTTTATTACAATACTTTGACCGTATGTACCCTAAGAACATAGAGAAATGCTGTTTCCAGAGAATTTTTTATGGCAATTAGAGATTAATTGGCATGCTGGTACCTATTTGCAAACCGCAAACCACACTGACTGGCTGAATATGGACATTTTCCTAGCCAAAGTGCGCGAAGCTATACTAGGAGAAAAATTACTTGTGATTGACGTTTCTATTATCAATTGACCGCATCAATACACTGTTGTCAAATTCCGTACTCGCTTTCTGTCTTCAGTGGCTGCACTCCAAGATCACCATCAACTTCTTTCTGCTCATTTTAATACATATTTTACACTCCACATTTGTCCTTGGTATAGTACATAATTTTATATGTAAGAAAAAACTCAATTGCTCTTTTATAATTAAACATATTATCTTAAACATTTTCCACGGTTAGGGTTTCAAAATTATTGTAATGGTAGTAAACTTTATTTAACTGCAGCAGAACCTACGTAGTGTCATCTAGCGGCAGAAATCATTAGCTGGACTTGGATGCTTTGGCCCGAAGGGGTGGCGCGTATGAAAACAATGGGTACGCTTAAAAAATGTGCGCTTATGATCAGAAAAATCCTACAGAATTGCTTTTGATTGATGAACGATACTGTTAATAAAATACTTGCATACCAAAAATTAGGTCAGTGCACACACTGGAAAACGCGTTGTTACTGGGTAATTTTAAACCTTCTAGTTCTGTTAACTTTTGGAACTGTTGATTGTGTTTTTGTTACCTGATTGGACGAGCCCCTCGCCAGCTGAGTCGCCGGCATAAACACGGCCCAAGTGTCGATCAGAAATTAATTTTCCCCCTACTATGGAATCAATTTATTTTCTAGTTAAAACGCAATATAATTGTAAATTGTTTGCAATGTGTTACCATTTATATATCTGCAAATACAATTCTTCCCATTTTAAATTAAATTAAATTAATTAATTAATTTATTTATTATAAATTGATATTGCTTTGTTTTTCTTATTATTTGTTCTTCTTTCTAATCATGTATCATACTTAAGTATGTACGGTTTAGTACAAATGGATAAAATATATTTGTAATGAGTATATAGAATTTTACAAAAATAAAAATACACTTACTATTACTATTACAATACTTTGAAATATATTAAAGTTTAGTTAAAATGTAATGGGAAGAAAAAAAGATAAAACAAACAGAAATGCACCCCTTATGTATCACTATAAGACATAATTTCTTTATAAATTCATTACTTGGCGTGACCCTTGCGCATCTTTAATTTAACAATGTCAGTCACAATGGAGCTTCAGGATTTAATGCGGAGCAGATTCGATTTCTGTTTGGGTTGTTGCAGGGTAGGATTTTCTTGGCTGTATACTTTAAGCACCAACAGTTGTCATAACTTCGAAGAGTTCAGTAGTTAGCATGAGATATAACGTCATAAAAAAAATGTTGATGTTTTTGAAATACTGGCTGTCAGTTTAAAGCAGCAGTGTGCATTTCAAACCCTAATATCACTTTGTAATTATCAAAATCACTTTCCATATAGCAAATGTCAACATTGCTTGGCAGTTAATGTTACACACCGGAATCTTCATTCTTTCAACCCTTCATTGTGCATCAACTAGTGTGACAGATGAAAAAACAATATTACTTAAGGGATAGCGTAATAAATTTCAGTGAATGACGGCACGATAGCCACGTAATAATTTAGTGCCTTAACCAAAATATCACATTCTGAAAAGTGGGGAGTGATTTAGATGTACTGTCAAACCCATCATAATTAATCACTGTGATTGGAAACATTTTGTCACGAGTTCATGAGAATAGTCGTTGAGTTGTATTTTACAATAGCTTCATTTAAATCGTTACGGATCGCTAGTTTGGTTCTTTTTCACTCCACCCCCCCCCCTCTGTCCTGGGTGTGAGGTCGACGGAATTGTATTTTTATATTGACGTGGACTTCGCATTAACAAACCATCACACGTTTGCTTTGAATCGAGTGCCAAAGTTTGTACGCCTTTTTTTTTTTTTTTTCCCCAATCCGTCCATGTGTCTGTCTGTTTGTGACCGCCGCATGTGTGTACGTGACATCACTTTAAAGCGTCACCCTGTCATTTCAAACTCATCCCTCCGTCTCCTTCTACTCGCTTATGATTGTGCGCGCTACACCTAACCAAATCGCCCCCCCCCCCCCCCACATTGCATCGCGCGCTTGCTGAAGCCTGAAAGATGATGGTTTTGAACACCCTTCACAGAAACACAAGATCACCTCCACAACTACACTGTAGCACTAGGTCAAATATCATTCCCTTTGTTTCCACTGGCAATATGATAGGAGACCTCTCGTCCATTATAGCGCGAAGTCAGATCATTAATGTAAAACACCTTGCTGTTTTAATATTCACACATTTCTGTAATAAGTTAGTAAATGAAACTTATGTACAGTTTTTAACAATGTCGTGTACAATAAATATTTATCAAAACTTTTAATGCACTACATGTAGTTTTCTTAGAACAAAGAAATGTGAGCTAATTCTATTTCGTTGAAACGACAGAGAAGTAGGCACTTTTGCGCTTTTCCACCAGAATTTTACAATAGATATATTGAGTATTAATATAAAAGTTATTTGCAAGACTGGTTACTCACTCCATTTCAAACCTAACTCTGCTGTCTGTTTTCATACTTGGGAACGATTCTCGATTAATGTTAGATGGGCGAAACTTAAAGGGAATATAAAAGCCGCAGAAACTCTCCGTATACGAAGCAGGGAGGGCAGTTAGAGACAGTACATGGGGCAGTGGTACGATCTACAATGACTTATGGTGCTGAAATAACAGCTGGTTTTCAAAAATAATAAGCCTAGAAATACAGAGCGAGGAAACAGGGGGGGGGGGTTGGAGCAAAATTAAGAAACGCTTGGAGGTCATTAATAGGCAGTTGACTTTTTGAAGTGTGCAGAAAAATCGGAGCTGAAAATGGATGGAGTATAGAGCGTTACATCGAAACAGAAGCCAAACACTGCTATCAGGGACTCGCTTGGTTTAGGTTAGAGAGGATACAAAATATTGCCCTATATGTGCAGAGAAAGAATATTGGGAACATTTTCTGGCGTACTGTAAGGGGACAGAAGCATGGAGAAAGAGATATCTACCGGCTCCGTTTATTATCGAGGACAGAGGCCAGTGGCTGTGCTGGATTTTGTTGGCAGATTGGAAGGAGGAGGAGGGAATAAGCACTTTTTTAAACAAAGTTAGGCAGCTCAGATTGGAAGAGTTTGGCAACCATAAAGGGAGGGGGTAGGGGAAAATGAGTCAAAATATTTTTATACATACATATGGGGGATACTGAATTATATATCTAACTAGAACATTTTTCATTAATTATTATTCGGAAGGATAGAGAAATATTATAAATATAATTAACTAATGGTTATAATGATGCCAACGCAGCCTCGTATATTGGAATTATATGAATAAATATACAAAAAATAAAAATAATATTTATTAAATGGGCACCATAGCGATGACTAGAGAGCAATGTGTCCTTATTCACTTCATGGAGACGACTGCATAGTGAGAGAAAAGAAACTTTTCTCAAATTGCTTACTGCGCACGCGCAGAGCCTGCTACCCTTTCGTTCTCATCCTCGCGAAACATTTACAGAACACATTCGTAATTGTTGTATACTTAACTTATGACCGTTACAATTATGATGAATCTCATATAATTCCCAACTAATTATCAAACCCCATTATTAAATATAAAAACCCCCTCTCTTATGCCACAATACACATAATATTATATTAACTGAAATAGAATATCCAAGCAAACATAATTTTGTAACCAGCCCCATTATAAAAATGCATTTTTAGTAACACCCACCCGTTGATATTTGCAAGCATCGATTTGTGGAAAGTTCTGTAACGATAACCGCTAGAGGTAATTCTGGAGAAGTTCCTCAATAGTGGCAGAAAAAGGACAACTTAACAAAAAATAAAAATACTATGTAAGCATACTTCTTTAACACATAGATCGTTAACATAATTCGCACACAATTCTTTTAGAATTGCCAAAAAGTTATGACAATCAAGTACAAACGATAATTTTATTCTTAATATGACACGAGTCAAAAGGGCAGCAGCATATATGATTAATACTTTGAAAAGTTTGAATCCAAGACCTTCACAACAATATCATAAATTAAAAGTGAAAAACTAGTGCAAATGTGCAATTTTATTGCCGAGACAAATGCACTTTAAATAAACCACGTGCTCTTAAAACCACCTGACAAATCAATCAAAATATTACATAAAAGAGAAAACATTTGCATTAAGAAATACTCTAAAATTAAAATAAACGCATTATAAAACACGACCCTTTAATATATCTTAATACCTGGGTCACTGGGATACAAAGCGAAGAGGCTTCATAGAGTTTTCTAAATGCAAATGTTCCGAGCGTCTTAACTGCGTCTGCTGAGAAACAAAGTGTTCTGAGGGGAAGCCAGGAAGAGTGTCCTTGTATCTTCCACTCGACGCACAGCAAGATTAGCTACTTTTCACGTTCGTTAACAGAAGAGGTGTGTCAGCCAATAGACGAACACTTCCAACATAAGACCCTTTTTATGTCATAACTAAGGAAAGTAAAAATAGAGATAAGAGTTAACAAAGAAGAAAGTGAAATATCTATCTGGGTTAACGGATGAGCTCAAACCCAGTACAACCTCAAGGTGGCAAATGTACAATTTTTAAAACAGCTCTAAAAATCTGACCCAGTGCTCGTTAATGCTTCTATGGTTGCATATTTCATTCTCTCGGTAGAATCTAGAAATTTATGTATTTAAATTTATGTTTCGATTTAGTAAAATAACGAACAAAAATAAACCGCAAATCTCAAGGAAAAGATATTATGAAATCAGCGTAAGGTATTTTTATTATGAATGGGGTTTGAGTCATTTAACATATACATTTAAAAACAGGAACGATAAAGTGGAATTTTTTCTGTACAATTAAGGAGTATCCCCCCCCCCCCCCGTTTTTCAAAATAGTAAAACGTGGCTAATTTAATATATGAAACATGCACATCCCTTTCGAAAACATACCATTTCTGCAAAATATTTATGAAATATCAATTTCAAGAGAAGAAAAAACTGCCTCAAAAGGGAGCAATGTACCTGTTACATCAACCTGTGTTTCGAATTCATAGGGTGTCTGAGCATACTCACTAAATTGTCCTTGGCCACAGTAGTTGGAGCAAAGGACGGGGCTCGCGTTCTCGGCTGATCCCGTTTTATGCCACTTTTTCCACCAATTGTTGTATATTGCTCTTTGCAGGAATACCAACACCAGGAAAAATAACTGTAAACTTCTTTCGCGTTTGCTGGTACGCACGTATGCCCCCACTATTGAAATTGTTTATTGAAGAGTTACATCTCGCACAGCACAGCACAAACCTCTTCACGTCACAAATCGCTTCCTTGCATACAAACGTTGAAACATATACCATTATGGTTTGTGATAATACAAGGCCCTTGTTTTTCCTTTCCCCTTTCCTTCAGTATTCCTTCATTATCTGACGCGCCATGGCGTAGACTATTTTCACTCTCGAGTCTGGCTCGTCGTGATGATGCCTGTGCTACATGGGGCCACCCCCGGAGTGTGTTGCACTGGACTACCTGGGTGTATTCGATTTCCTTGAACCACCTTCATGACTCATTTGCTCAGATATTATCAGAAGTGAAGCCAAATTATATTTCTTAGTTATGCATATAATGGGAAATTATATAAAAATTTAGATTGCTGGGATCTCTAAAAAGTCAAGTTCGTGCTTTTAACATGAAGTGAAATCATTTTCTAGAACTGGTTCGGCAACCTGTTGGAGCGTTCTGGAGTATTCACTTCCAGTTTATCACCAACTTGAGTAGAGCTAAGTTCATATACTTATTCCGCTGGAATTTACTACGATTTCAAAAGATCAGACAATCTTAACTTTTAAGATAGCTAGACGACACTGTGACTTCAATTTTAATTGACGATGAACAAGCCCTGCATACCAAATTTGGTTAATAAGCACATGGCTAGAACAAATCACTACACCCGGTCACCTTATAATGTATCACATAACAAAATAAATTTCAATACGGTGTTATCAGATTAAACGGGCTCGCTGTGGTGCTGCGCAGTTTAACGATCACAAACAGTACGCACGCCTGCTAATGGGTAATGACGAGCACAAGGTAGCGGAGAAGCGTCTGCGGTTCTGTTCATTGAGTCGAGGTACCCTTTACTATGGAACAAAGAATTTTCATCTGCTTCTTTATGAAGCATGAATATCTGCTCTGTGCCTTAGAGCTTTTCGGGAACATTTTAATGAAATTGACCCACCTAACAGACATACAGTTTATGAAATAGTCAGCAAATTCAAAACCTCACGGTAGATATTGAAGCGGAAAAAATTAGAAGACGTCGTTAAGATGCTGCAACGTCTTTCTCCCAGTACAAAGAAAATATTTTCAACATCTTTGAAAATATAAGTAATGTAAAGAACATGCACAGGTTTAGATAGCAGATTAATGTTTCTTGGATAATCATGTCCGTTCAGTGATTTAACTTGTGCATAAGAATGCGTGCGGTCACTCTTCAAGGCCACTTTGTCGTTTAGAGCAAGGCCATTTAACCGAATGCTTCTGCAGAATAAACGAATAAATTTTGGACATGCTCCCCCTAAACACCTCCTGACCTCCACAGCAGATATGCGTTCTAGTAGGTTTGACGATATGAATTTACAAACACACTAAAAGCAGAGAGTAAAGGAAACGTTGCTACGATTGTGTTGCTTTGGGGGGGGGTTGTTATTTTATAAATTATATGTTAATTAATCTATTCGTTGGTGAACCTTAGAAATGAGAGAATAATGCTGTCATTAGGCTCCGAATGTTACAGAATGAGCGAATTCGGTCTGGAAAGTTTCACGCCCGTCAATGCAATTTGCACGTGAGTCCCTTTGTGTAGCTAAATGTATTTTTGCATCTAGCGCATGCGTGAGGCAGGCCACACTTGTTATCTGGAGTGTGTAACTCCGAGACCAGCCGGCGATGCGTCAGCGCGAAACTACCCCCAACCCCGCCAAAAATGTTCGTTCAGCCCTCAGCTGAGAATTTCCGTACATCGCTTACGTCATCAATGTGCTCTGCTTGCATTCGGTCGAGGTCGATCAACACATTCATTCTCGGTGAATGAGATCCTTTGTGGGGAAATGAAACTCATAAAACGACTAGCACATCAAGAGGATGGGAATGGTAGCGAAAAGCTGTAACATTTTGTCTGTTGTCTCCTACAAATTATCCAGGTATCCTTATTTCCTATTCTTTATTGTCACTTCAGTCCTGGTGGTGTAGTGGTTACCATACTTGCCTTCTAAACCCAAGATCGCGGGTTCAGTCCCGGCCAAGATCGCTGGATTTTTTCGGGCGTAAAAATCTAAAGTATGGCTTCCTTCGGAAGGGAAGTAAAGCCGTGGGTCCCGTGTCATACATTTGCGGCACGAAAAAGAACCTCAAGGCTAAAAAAAGAGGCCTCTGAGCAAAATTTGTCGGCCGTTTAACGCCCTGAATTGAATGGGACGCTGATGACCTGAGATGTTAAAGAGCGTCCATAAATAAATAAATAAAATTTTATTGTCATCTATATCATAATGCAAGTACGTTCTATACATAATAACTGCAACACGTTTTATTTCTTGTTAACGGTTGTTTCCTTTGTTATTGAATTCTTTGGCTATACAGTGCCATTCCGCAAAATGCATAAAATTTAGTATTGTGAGTTTTTTGTAAAAGATAGATCAACAATTTATATACGGTTTATAAACTCTTATAGCTACTCTTGTCCTTTTTTAATAATGAAAAGGAGTTGCAGATTTTACACTAGGCCTTGAAGGACATCTAAAAGTACGATAACAGAAGCGTAACATTCATTGAGCAAATACATCATAAGGTATTGCTGACAGACGAAATAAAATGCTTGGAAAAACGGAGCCTATAGGGGTTAGCGTTGCTGACTTGCCCGGGAGGCTACGGGTTCGATCCCCGTTACCTTCGTAGGAATCTTCTAAGTTAGAAAGATGTAGGTTCTCATGAGGAAAATTGGGGAGCTGTGTGATAGAAAGGTGGTGTCCTTGAATCTCTTTCTCTTTTTAATAATGTTTAACGTTAGTCTTAATTATTAAGGCATCACAGCCTGTGAACATTGATGATACACGAGACGAAATGATAAACTAGAACTGATTGTTATTAAATGAAGGTAACTCCTAAGTTTAGGTACCTCCCCAGCATTTGCCATTGATCAGGACTGAGAAAAATCTGGAAAAAACCTTAGACAAGTAGTGGGAATCTAACCGCAGATGATCTCAGCAACCCATGGCGGTCCTTAAGTCTCGAAAGCCATGTGATAGACGATGACGATCACATGCCCGTCATGCAATACTGCCCTCTATCAATAATATCGCAAGACGAAGATAGAGGACGCAGCTGTCGTGCTGAAGGCTGACTGAAGTTGGACTGTCGCGCCATAGAGAAGAATAGGCATTTTAAAGTATTTCTAGGTTGATATTGCTGCATGTACTTATGAGGTGTTGCAAATTAACATTTTTGAAGCTAAATTTGTTTGGCTTTATATTTCGTATCTTTCCTTAACGTGGTAGGGAATTTCAGTGTAGCGGTCAGTCACTTCAGAGGCTGCTTACACTGTGTTTTATAGTGACATTAACCTCTGCCTGGTAACAGCAAAACATGCTGAACTTGAATCTGTCACGCAGTATTGGAAAGGGCCAAACACATACACAGTACTTTCTCATTGGTTAATATAATTTAAATCTAAGGGGATGGCACACCGTATTTGTTGTAGTTTATGTCACAAAGTAGAGACCCCCCCCCCCCTAGGCAATCGTAAAATAAGGGGAAACAGAGTGGCTGCTCGGGGTCTTTGGCTCTAGTTGGTCTTTTGCCTTTGGTCTTCGTCATCTTATTCGTTATCTGTTACAATAAAATAACGTCAGAATATTTTAATAAATATCTATTGAAATTAATAAACTTCTAACAGATTTTTGAACTACTTCAATCAGACGTTTACAATAATAAGGAGTAATCGGACCGTTTCTCACAAATGAAATGTTTTGATATTCTGAACATTTTCTATGACATTTCTAAAGGTACTGTGCATCACTGGGAGTGTGTATATGCGCTACTGCACTAAGTATTGGCTTTACTTTATACAATGTAATAAAATTGAACGAAATACCTCAGCAAGATAGCGAAGACCATAAAAGAATGAAATCAGAGAAGAGACGAGGTGAGAAAAGAGGGCACAGGAAAGCCTAACACGCATGCGCTCGCCCTCTCGTTTCTTTTTCCAGCCAACAAATTGTGAATTATTGCCCCAGCTTACAAAGATATTGCTTCAACACAAATACAGTGGAGGGAGTGTTTTCGCCCGTTATGGAAGATTATATGCAGCCTCCAGGCACGCCTCCATTGAGCTGGGTATAGCCGGCAGCAGAGTCGCGATAAGCCAAGGCACCGTGTATACTGATTCACTTTAGAGATTTCTGCTGTGAGCAAAAGAAACGCAACTTGGAACATACAGCTGGTGTCTGTATTGGACCTGTTTCTATTTAAGATGTTAGCCGCGCTGCATTCAAATGCTTATAGCCAGTGAGTTATATATTATCACCAGAGTCTGAAAATTAGGCAAAATGCCTTTTTATCTGGGTAGATATATAAGATATATGAGTCAGATATAAATGGACATGTTTCTATACATTTGGGGTCTATAAGATCAGGTTTTATTTTACCTTTTATGTCTATTTTCGGTTCTGTTCTGTTGCATATTTTGAGGTTTGCAAGCCCCCCCCCCTTTTTTGCCTCTGTTGGATCTTGTATTTTTTTCCCAATTATTTACGCATTTTAAAAAGCACAACTAATTTAAATATATCGAAGTAAAAATAGTTATAAAAATTAAATGCCATGCTCATTTCACAAAAATATCTATTGAGAATTTTGTTATACCTTATTTCTTTTCAAGCAGTCAAAAACTTTCTCTTCAACGTATCACTTAAGCTCTTTAAATACCAGTATCTTCATTCGTGAAAGGAACGCACGTTTACCTCGGGCATACGAATACCAGGAAATAGAGAGGATGAGGGAAGTACTGTGGTTTGAATAGTCCTGATGAATGACCTGTATCGATCTGCGTGAAACAATTCTAGGAAATTTGTGGTGGGGGTAACTGCATAAATGTAACCCACAATTACAAGCGAGAAAGATGAGAGCGGTACAGCTGTGCAATAAACTGTCCCTACAATGTGTTTAGTAAGGAAGTAAGAGAGATACTAACCTGATTCCCTATAAACTAATAACAGAAATTGAACTGGACCAGAAACCATTGCGCATCTTTTGCTCATTCGTCAGGACCATTCAAAACTATTTTACTCTGTCTTGATCAAAATTTCCTTGATGCCCTGAAAGGTTAATGTTCTGTTGTAACTGGCATGAGTTCTTCCGAAATCGTTTGTTTTAAATATGCTCCAATCACTTCAGTGGAGGTAGAACGTCCTTTTCCCATGATGAAAAATGTTCTCTTTAAATATCGGCTGACTTTCACAGTTGATAAGTTGAAAAAAAAATCTTATTGTTGCTTGTAACCCAGAAAAGTAAGATTAATTACTTTAATTGGGTAATTAATAAATTATTATGTGTCTTAAATAACTACTTTCATTAATAGTGAGTGATATTACTCTCTGTTTTCACTTATAATAAATGTCATTTTAATTGTATTACTGCCTATTTTCAACATTTTAAGTTCCTGTCTATTATAACCAAAATAAATGCCTGAACTTCAGGCTCTGATTGTCATAATTGTGCGTTCGTTTTACTGCATCATTGACTCGCTTTAACTTTAGGTGTCTCCAATTCCTTAGTCTTTCAACGTTTTTTCAGTGAAATGGAAAAGCTGAAGTTGTTAATGGTAGTAAAGTTACTAAGAGATAACTATGTGACACTATCGGTGAGTTGTTTGAGTGTGAAGATGGGAAATAAACAAGAACTAATCACTATATGGATGAACGAGGATCGAATGTCTCAGAGTGACAACACAGCTACCAGACCATTTCTGGTCACAACGAAAGCAAATGCCACACAGATAAACAACAACCACTTTGCAGTTAGCTTCTGTTTTTGTCTTAGTACACAGTCGATGGAATTGTTTACGTCGGGATTGTGAAGTACGCTATCCCTTTCTCTGTAGATGAGATGCCTCTTCAAGTCTGAAGGCAGTTGATATCGTGCAAAGTGTACTGCGACGTTTTACCCCTCCTACGTGTTTTTAAAGAGGAAGGATCGGAAAACGTTGCGCTAGATGTCATTTCCTTTCGTTGCAGTGGCTTTTGCACAATATATAGCTGAAAACCGAAGATGTGTTGATTTGTTGATGATGAAGCTTACCAGGGCTCGCGTGAGCTCAGTGTTACGAGGGGCATTGAAAAAGTTATGCAACTCTCATCTTGAAGTCTAGTCTAAGAACTGTCTATCCTCACAATCGTTCAAAGTACTCGCCATCCATCTCCACACACACAGTTGTAGACGGTGCCACCACTTCTCAAAGGCACTACGGTACTCGGACTGAGATATGGTCAACAGAGCTGAATTTATAGCTTGAGCAAGGTCCTGTACTCGTTTAAAAGGTTTTCCTGCAATGCAAGATTTCACTCGAGGAAACAACCACAAGTCGCAGGTGCACGGTTAAGGCTGTAGGGTGGGTGGTGAAGCAACTGAACCTTGGACACTTCCAGTTTCTTCAAATTTGCACTGTTCAAATTAGCAAAATTAACAGCCTTGAAGTTCCTGTCTTTGGTCAGTTCTTTAAATAAAGGATCCAAAATATAAGTACCACTCAGGCATGCAGTCACCACTAATGCTCTTTCATAGTTGAAGAAAACAGTGAACATTCGCTTCCGAGAACGAAGATCTTGTCGAAGAACTGCTGGTCTTGGGTTATTCTCATTTACCCACACGCAGTTCTAAGCTTTATTTGGGGTGGTGTGATAATAAAACCAACTTTGATAACCAGTATATGTATCTGTCATACGTTTAGGACCATTTGGTTCAAATATACTCAGCAGTTTTCTTGCACATTTCTTTCTCCTCTTCTGTTCATTGGTTAGGGAGCTTGGAGTCCACTTTGCACAGATTTTTCGCTTTAAATGTTTATGGAGCATACTGTCAATGCTGCCAACAATGATACCCACGTCCATACTTAGCATTTCAACAGTAATATGTCCATTTTCTTGAACCAGTTCCTCGCTCTTTGAATTGCTCTCTCGTTCACAGCTTCCCGAAGCCGGCCAGAGCGAGGGTTGTGTTTTAAAGTAACTCGCCCTTCTTCAAATGATCGAATCCACCTTGGAATGGTATCCCATGAACATACTTGATCATCATGAACAGCTACTCGTGGATTTTTAGCTCCATATAGTTCAGTGTTAACCTGAGGGTCATAAGAGTTGCGCATGCTAAACAATTAAACACTTTCAGCAATATTGAACGTTTTATGCAACAGACGAGGACGATGGACCATACTCACAAGGGTCGAAATATCCAGAAGAGAACAATCTGTGAGGCACCTTCTGTGCCAATTTTTAACGAACTTCATGGTGCAGAATGTATGAGTACTTTAACATAAGTGCTTCCAGACACTGATGCAAAGTCGCACATAGTACGAAAACTTCTTGGAAACAAGTCTGAAGATTTCTAACCCTTTTCTCTCCCCCTTTAGGAAAGAATCACCACGTCTTTTGTGGTTAATTCTAATGAGAACTGCCACATTAATATGAATCTTATTAACAGTTATTTGTCTGATTGCTGCACGTGTTATACTGTAGTATAGCAAAACGCAGAATACACTTGTACTGCAGAAACTGTTATGCAGTATCGCTAGGTAGAAGTGAACTACAGAAATGTTTATTAAATAATTAACAGTTATTGTAATTTTAGAAGGTACAGCATTTTTTATTATTCTATTATTCATTGGATGAGACAGTTGCTTATGGGATGAGGGCCATCTTTAGGACAGCCTAGATCTAGCTTATAGCGTGTGAAAATGTAGAATCTAAAGTTTTCTTGAGATATATTCAAAAATTTTCTCTAGATATTGACACGGGACTGAAATCAGGTGACTATGCAAGTTTAAACTTGCACTTATGCATATTTTGAGAACTTGTTGCTGTCAGCTGCGTTGGTTACATTTTTGTAGGCATTCTTTTGAATGCTCCTCGTATATATCAGAGGCTTATGAGCTAAGCTTTTAAAATATATTTAAAATGGGAAGAGGACGCAGCGGAGTTATTGAGTTAGTTATATGAGGAAAGGAGGCAAGGTACTTTTGTAATATAAATCATATTGCCTCGTTTTGGTCTGTGCGAGATAGCTGTAGGAGCATATGTGTGTTATTACAAATGTTTATTCATTTAATTAACACGCATTCTTGCTGCTGACGTCGCTTCTATTTTCTTGTTCAATTTTGACTGTATCTATATCTTGTGGTCAGTTTCATAAACCTTGTCACTCTAAAGTTCATTCTTAAATTCAGGTATTTTTACCATTTTTTGTCGTTTTTCATCTCTTTTCGTTAGCATTTATATTCTTGTGCCCTCTTTCGTTGCTTTCTATAAGTTCTTTTCTTATTATTTGACCGTTTATCGCCCTCCGTTATTACAAACCATGCCCAGGTCAGTCGCCTATCCGGGTGCTGTTTATGAAGGGTGTAAGGTATCTACCTGAAGGCTATAAAAAAATAAAATAAAAAAATCTGACAGTCAAGCTCACTTCATTATTTCTCAATGTGGTCCCATTGGACTTTCAAGCCCGTCGTGTACTTCGCCTTCAGGGATTTAATACCTTCGAATTTGAGAATATTTATTTATTCTGACAGAACTAAGATCACTCAGTCTCCTCTCTATTCTTTCGATTTAATAATAATTACATCACTACATTTAAGTGACTGTATTACAATAAAACATAAACAGTAACAAGAAATACGTACATATATAAACGTATGTAAAACTTGAAAGAGATAGATAAATGTCTGCTAATATCTAAACACGAATAATGAAAAATATTAACATAATAAGAAGAATGAAATAACAATTGGACAAGCAGTAAAGATGGCAATTCATAAATCTATATAAATCATGAAAGTGGAAATTAATATACCAATAAAACATACAAATTGAAAAAAAAGCACTAAATATACAATGAAATAGAAAAATGTATGATAATAATAAAAATAAATGAACAAACAAAAGAAATAAATAAATAAAGCAAATAAATAAATAAATATCTACATTGTAATATAAGGAATTTAACGCTAGGTTAATCGGATAACAAAAAATTCTTGAATGTATTAATGAATGAGTGTATTAATTCAAGTTAGCGTATATTACATTATCTTTAAAGCCTTCGCTTGAGTCGATTCGAATGTACCGTTTCACAGCCTTTTTGATGGGGTATAGCATTGAAAGAGAACATCTCATGGCAGATATTGTAACAGAAGACGAGGCCTGAGCGTATCGGTAAGAGGTAGTCTAAAGAATAACGCCATACTTTTTCTTAAGCCTAGAAGTTCAAGTGTTTTTCGGAAAGATCCTGTTGGCTCTCTTCTGAAATACGAACATTTTTGAAACGTGTTAGCGAAAGAAATAACAGCGAATATTGCCCCATATAGCGCAACATTGGCAGAGAAGCTGACGTCAGCAATATGGAACTTTTATTTAAAGGCTGTCTTCTCCTTTCTTGCTCTCATATGGCGCTGTAACGCTTGACACTATTCGCAGATAGAGGTTTTAGATATTACAGCATCTCCCATACAGCCCAACCTTGCTCCCTCAGAATATCACGCGACCGCCACGGGTGGCCGAGGTCGTTAAGGCACGGACTCGTGAGCGGTAGGTCTGCGGTTCGAATCCCGCCAGGACCGTCCTCCCTGACTGGGGTTTTTTCCAGGTTTTCCTCAGTCTTCATAACTGGCAAATGCCGGGGAGGTACCTAAACTTAGGCCTGGAACGCTTCCTTCCTTAAAAAAAATATCCTTTCCCAATTTATCATTTCATCTCATGTATCATCAATGTCCACCGCCTGTGGTGCCTCAGTAGTAAAAACGGGCGTTAAACACTACTCAAAAAAAAAAAAAAAAAAGAATATCACGCGTAAAATGTACCTATGGAATAGTTAGCCGGTTCAACGGTGTGAGATGTGTTTTGAAAATGAGGGTAACTGTGTAGAAAAAGAATATAAATGTAAATCTCAAATATTTCATTTGATGCTGCTTTTTGAAACACCTTCATATATTATAGAGCTCGCCATCTTTAGTGCCTGGACTGGATACGAATTGAAATAAAGACTAAACACATTTTCATAATTTCTGTATATGTGTGAACTTATCTAATCTTTTTACATAGAACTTCTTTTATAAATATTATAAAAATTATTTCGTCATTCAGAAATTTTTGTATATCTTTGATTTCTGTTTTCCTAATCTTTAATAATAATAATAATAATAATAATAATAATAATAATAATAATAAAACAACAATAGAGCTAATCCGCTGCAGTTCTTCCTTAGATCCTTTCTTGTACGCTATTTAGGATGTTCTCATTCTTTTGATAACTTTTCTATTTATGCACCTTTCATATACTCTTCTAAAGACCTTTGGTAGGCCGACTTTAATCATCTCACAGTATATTGATTTCTGCCTCACTGGTATCCTCTGTGTCACTTTCTCTGCTTCTCATGGCTAGTTGAGTTCTCCTCTGTTTTGTTGGATATTTATCTTGGCCACAGTTCTGTTGTACTTTTCTCCTTTAGAGTATATTGAGAAATCAATATATTTTTTACGTTTTATAATCTACTTCCTATCATTGCATTAAGTTTTCTCTCGGTGACATGGTCTTCTGCATTTCTTAATGTTCCGGTCATATCAATACACGCACGCACGCACGCACGCACACACACACACACCTCACAGTCTACTTTTGAGCACTTTCTTACCTCTCTTTACTACAGCTAACAAAAATCTACATCATCCTAGAATGAAAATCACAGGGGGAGCTTAGTGAATAAAAATGATATAATGGACTGAGAAGTAAATTGTGTTAATGCCTTCTTAATGCTGTAATCACATTTTAGTGCATTTGTAAAATTATTACTTTCCATAAGCATCCTTTTCCTTGCTTCCAACATACAGAGATTCGTTTCTGCGCATGCGCATATCTAGTTTTCCCTCAAATACAAACACATAACAATGTGTGGAACCAATCATTACTTACTTCATATAGTGACTTTGACACTATTTTTACCGCACCATATTATTACTGTATTATTGATACATTATAGGTATTGTTAATCCCCCACAATAAGTGCCGTTTATTTTATTACTTATTTTTATATTTACTCTCAAATTTACAATTGTGTATTAAACCTTAATATAATAGTACTTATTTTGGATGTTTTGTATAAGATTCCTTTTATATACTACTGAGTGAGCGATGCTTGACGCAACCGTGGGACCGGCCGGCAGCGCTATGTCGCTATGTCTGCGGAGGCGTGGATTATATTTCTCCTCTGCTGCGCGAGGCTTCATGTAAGTTGAAATTTTGCGCATGTACCACGTGTTTGTTAGGCTACACATTACAGTGTATTCAGTGGAAGTGTATGAAGTGAGATGGGACAATACAAGTATTCTATTCCCCAAAGAATATGTATGTATGATTCATACGCGCGTACATAATCAGCGCGTGCTGTATTGAGATTATTTCAAGAGAAATTTCCTGATTCCTCCGATTTAACCCCCTGCGATTTTTATCTCTGAGGGCTTTAAAATTGAAAGTGTACAAAACAAATCCACACACTTTAGATGAACTTAAAACTAACATTTGTCAAGAAATAGCTGTCACTTCACTGAGGGAACTGTAGAGTTTAAGAGCAATTTCCTAAGCAGATGTCAGAAATGCTTGAAAACGAAGGGGGGGGGGGGCAGTTCCAGCATCTCCTTGCTTAATATACACGAGTAATTTACTTTTCTTATGCTATGCATGCTAGAAATAGCTTACGTTACAAACCGAACTGCCATTTACTGCGGACTTCCTGTCACATGCACTTGCGACAACGTTGCATGAAGGATCGTTTACCCCGTATTTTGCAACCACCGTTCAGTATATATGTTGCTGCATTTTTTGGGGGGGGGCATCTGTGTAATGCCTTTACTATGGATGTACTTCTCATCTAAGTGGCAGAGTGAACCGTCATAATTTTATATTGTATGGAAGTGATAATCCACATTTATGAGCGTAACATTTACGAGATTGTCCCAGAACGAATGGTTTTTATGCCATTTCGTGTAATCTGCTTAATGGATAATTCTTTTACATTATTGTAGGTCTTGTGGCTTAAAGGAATATGACGGTTTTCAGAACCTTCTTGTGTGCCACTCGTATAGAATTATATATTTTTTAAATTATAAATATAAATTTTAAGGAACAGGTACCACAGTGCAATTTATTAATGCAAACTGCTTCTGAAAAATCACATTTTTAAGAGGGCTGCATCACAATGAACACGTTCCTGTAATCGATTCTGGAAGTTCATCATAGCTCTCTACAGTAAAAGATAATCAATGTTCCTAACTAGATATATTTTCTTTTAACTTCATGGTGGTCCGTAACCGCCACGGGTGGCCGAGGTCATTAAGGAGTGGACTCTTGAGCGAGAGGTTTGGGGTTCGAATCCCGCCAGGACCGCCCTCCCTAACTCAGGTTTTTTCCAGGTTTTCCTCAGTCCTCATAAATCACAATGCCGGGAAGGTGCCCTAAACTTAGGCCTGGAACGTTTCCTTCCTTAAAAAAAATCATTTCCCAATATATCATTTCATTTTATATATCACCAGTGTTCACCGCCTGTGGTGCTTCAGTAGTACGGACGTTAAACACCATTAGATAATGGTGGTCCGTGGTCTGTCACAGTACACTTTACTCTTCAATATCCCCATAAAAATAGCGTGCTGTGTCAAATGAGAAATTATGCATGCGGTGTGAGCTGTGGCGCAATCCTGCTGGAACCAAAACTGAGCATCATTATCTGAAATTCCAGTGTTGACAGAATTTCTGTATTTCGCTGTACATTAATGGCGACAGTACGGTTTCCTTCTTCAAAATGAATGGACTGATGATTCCAAAAGCAGAAACGCCACACCACTCTTACTTTCTGTGAATGCAATGCTTGTTTTATACACTTCCGTGGATTGTTTGTCACTCCAATAACGAAATTTTTGTTTATTAAGAACCCAAACTGATGAAAATGAGCCTTATGTGATATAATCAGGTTGTTCAGAAAATTTGGATCACCATGTAACATTGGAAGGAACTGCCTACAGCAGGTTTACCAGTGTGTTACAAGTCGATACACAATTTGATTTTGTATGGATGGAATTTTAGGTCTCACTGAGTGATAACAGTGAACGCTTGTTTGCGGCAGATTCAAAACAATAGAATGACGTCTAGCAGAGCGGGTTGAGCTTCTAACTCCCGCTTCTCTTACTGTTGCAACATTTTCAGGTGTATGTACTCTGCGCGCACTGCCCATGGCTGGAATTTACTCACCCATTGCAGTAAGGTGTTACAGGGTGGAAATCTTTCATGAAATGGCTCATAAATTCTACCCTAAATATTCTGTGAACGTAGGAGATTGACTTAGATGTAATAAATCTTGTAACAGCGAATACACGTTTTTTAACCCCCCAATTATCCAAAATATTTTTTTAATAAATGAACAGAATAAATTGCATGTTTGAAAGGTTACCCAGCAACGAATGCCATAACTGTAACGCAAAGTCGCTAAAATCGGCAGCGTTCTAAATCCACCATAATCCTTTTGGCCACTGCGATTTAACAAATTAAGTTCCTATTAATAAATTGCCTTGTGCTACTTGTTCCTTGAAAAAATATTTTTATATAATTCTATACAAGCGTTCCTCATGAAAGTTCTGAAAACCGCCATATTCTTTTGAGTCCCTCTGGGCTTTGTTTAACGATTTTTATGCTTTTCGATACTTACATTTATTCTAAAATTGTAAAATAATTACATTTACAATAAAAAAAAAAAACTGGAAGGAACATGTAGAAACATCAAAAGCTTAGTCTATCGATTTCCTGATGTTCACGGAGACATGCCATAAATAGTTGACCTGGTGCTCTTTAATTCAGTAATGGAGCAAACTTCAAGTTAGTTGTTGAAGTGTTTGGGGAACAAGAGAATGAAGGAGAAAAGGAGGGACGGAGTGTTAGAGGGGTTAAAGGCATCGCGATAATACCCTTTCTTAACGACCTCTCCTTGCGCAGGTCTGTTTTGTTTTTTAGGGCCAACGAAACAAACAAAGACGCAATTTACACTTGGTAACTTTGCCGACGGCGTGGAAGTAGGAAAAGAAAAGAAGGGGGAAAAAATACTCGTGTGAAAGGGAAAAGAAGATAGCAGTAATAAAAAGACGAATGCTTAAATAAGGCAAGCGGAGATTATTGGTTTAGCATTGGATTTCCATTAAAGGAAATGCTTCTAAGTTTTCCCAGTATCTCACAACGTTTCTTTTTTCCCTCCGTTGGCTTCTTTATGAAGATATCTACATTTGGGAAGTTTTCTAGCCCGGTAAGACTTGTACTCCTTTTCAAGCACACAGAGTTTACAAAAGTGTCTAAGTACCTTTGCTCACGAAAGGAACAAAAGTTTGCGGTCTAAAATTAGTCCTCTAATGTGTGGAAGAAAAGAATTTTTACTATTTTGGCTTGAAAGCAAAACATTTCATTGCATGGAAAGCTTTCGAACTAGCGAATTGCTTTGTGAACGCCTCTCGTGTTTAGTTTTGCAAATCTTTACAAAATTCTGTATCTACTCGAAAGTTTAATGTATAAAATTAAATGTGGATAATTCTCTTCTTCTTATTCTCCTTTCAAGTATTACGTGATTTCACCTCTTGCGGTCTCTATCGTCAAGTCAGCTTATACAATGTGTACCCACATTTCTCATCCCAATTGATTGATGATTATCTTCTTTGGCATTCTATTCTCTGTCATCTTATCAATATGCTTTTTCCATTTCATTTTATTCTCATCTATCCACTAGTCAGTCATGGCGTAGGAGTAACCATACTTGCCTTCTAAACCCAAAATCGCGGCCAGGATCGATGGATTTTTCGAGTGTAAAAATCATAAGTATGGCTTCCTTCGGAAGGGAAGTAAAGCCGTGGGTGGCGTGTCGTACATTTACGGCGCGATAAAGGACCTCAAGCCTGAAAGAGAGGCCTCTGAGCAAAATTTGTCGGCCGTTTCACGCCCTGAATTGAATGGAACGCTGATGACCTGAGGTATTCCGTAAATAAAACGAATCAAAGCATCTCTCTTATGGTTAATTGAAAAAAATATTCAAATTTGCTCTTTTTATTTCTTTCTTATTTCATAAACATTCATTCACATATCTCATAAATTTCATTTCCGAGGCTGTATAGATGTTCTCTCTCTTTTCATTACCCACGATTCAGAACTACATATAAAAGAGCAGGCATAGACATAAACTTATAAACTTTCATTTGTGTCTTTCTGCTAGTTTTACTTCATAAAGTTCCAAATGGCTTGAAATTGACTAACTTTCATCTCAGTGTCTTTGCCCAACTTTAAAAAATAATATCATATCCTATCTTACCCTTCTCTTTAAAAGTCACTAACCTTGTTTTGTTTGCAGACATAAAATTATGTTAAATTGTAATACACTGCATTTTGACTTAATATATATAGTATACACTGTCTCTTTGTAAATTATCGTCTGTTTCTTGGACAAGTATTTGATCATCAGCATATAGCAAAGTCTTTAAAGATGTGTCTGGGTTTATTTCATCTTTCCATCTCATAATTAGTTCATCTATGTAAAGTGGTGATAAACTATAACCTTGTCAGACACCTTGATTTGTTAAGATTTCGTTTTACATTTTAAGACATAAACTAATAATTATTTTAGTATTTACATACAAGCACTTAATGGCACTAATAAGGTGTTTAGGAAAACTTCTTGTTTCTAATATTTCCCATATAAGCAGCATTTTTACTTCATCAAAGGCTTTCTCACAATTAATAATCGCTATATGAGTTTCTAGGTTAAAGTCACTGTGTTTTTCAATAATTTGTCTAATTACAAATATATTATCGCTACATGAACGTCCTTTTCCAAATCTTGATTATTGTTTTAATATTATTAAGTTAGTAATAACTTTTAATATTTTAATAAGAATTTTTCCATAAATTTTATAACCTGCATTTATTCCTATGTAATTTTCTGTTCCATTTATATTACTTTTTAAATATATAAATAACTTCTTCTGTATCCCATTCCATAGGTACTAAAATTTCTTCCAACACATATTTAAAAATGAAGATATTTAATTAATTCTCCGCGTACATAATAACTATGTGAGTGTCGGAACTTAACGAGGTATGATATATATATATATATATATATATATATATATATATATATATATGTTAAAAATAATAGAGTAAGTATTAAGGAATTTACAAATGGATATCGAACTTAATTGAGTAAGAGATGTGAAAAAACTTCTTTTATTGCTCAGCATAATCTCCCTGGACATTGAGACATTTGTCCTATCGTTTCACAAGCCCCTGAAATCCAGCAGCTCTCCAGCCTCAAAGTAAAGCCGGCGTGCTGATATTGCATGACAAAGCCAATCTTGCTCCAAGCGATGCGACTTTCATTCACTTTACCTTTATAAAACGTACATATAATTGCTATCCGCTAACTGTTTGGGATTCCTTTGCTATTTTACCTACTTTTATTTATTTATTTATTTACCCTGGCAAGAGATAAAGTCATGGGGCCTTCTCTTCCACTCTACCAGGTGATAAAACAGCAAAAATACAGAGTATAATATATGTAGTTATATAAATACAGGAGAAAAATCCAAATAAGAGATAAACACTGAATGTAAACATCACATATTTTAATATAGTTACAAAGTTAATAAAGATAGTGTTAGAATTCCACTTGTTTTTCAATAATAAACTAGTTAAACATTTCAGCCTCTTAAAGTCAATGCCCCAATAATAATAATAATAATAATAATAATAATATTAATAATAATAATAATAATAAAATAATAATAATAATAATAATAATAATAATAATAATAATACCAAATGTTCTTACTTAAAAGTTTAAACATAGACAGAATTCCAGTTTATAATAGAGCTACAACTCTACTAACAGGTTTGCCCACTACTGGAATAAAATACGTTTAGCTACAGCATGACTATTAAAATAACTTAAAAGTAGCAATGTGAATTTGACTGAGATTGATTTAATGGTTCAACTCTGACCGTATATGAAATGTTGTAATAAATAATTCGGCCAACTGTGTAAATTATGAAAATATTCTTTTAAATATATGAAGGTGAACTTTTTTGTAAAAAAAAATCACGAAGTGCGTTTTTGCTTTCTCATTGATTATATACATAGGATTTTTAGGAACTAAAATTTGCAATTTTAGGTGCCTAAAATAAAATTTAATAAATTAAGCTCTATTTCAGTAAAACTAGGCAATTTAGGCACATGTGACTAAGGCTTCAAACCTAATTATTTCACTGGGAATTAATAATTATACCCACTAAAATATACAAAACATGGGCTAGACAGTATATTTAACAAATGGGGGCTGCACAAATGGAATATAATTAAAAATTATACTTTTTAAGTTTTTGAAATTCAGTTCCATGCTCATTCTTTTTCATAATTATCTGCACGGTACATCGCCAGACTTTTTTTTTTTTAAATTTTCCACAGTTAATCTTTGCCTTTTGTCACTGAGAATAATTTTGAGAGCAGAAAAACCTTTTTCTATTGCGACAGATGTCAAAGGAGTAAATTCTATATCAGCTTAATAGAAACATCAATACCTACTGGAGCATTAATTTTTCCCTCAGTACCACTGTTGAAACTTTTACCACCAATGAAAATACTACATTATTATTTAGTCATTTGTCCCAGTTACTTTTAAATTTTTTCCCGTTTCACACAAAGCACATTTTATTTTCTCTTTGGCATCATTCACTGTAGCTATTTAACTACAAAGAAATTGATTTTTACGTTCTAAGTGTTCAACGTTTGCAAGCATGAATGAAAAAATTAATGTTGTGTAGGCAATATCTTTCTTCAATGACGGGTCACTCTTTCCCTGCATTTACACACCCTGAAGCATGGGATTAAAGTAATTGTCCAATAATTGTGACCCACATATAAGAATCTTCTATGTCCCGCCCCTTGCACATCGTTACAGGTGGCACTTTTTTCGCGAAATTTGTAGATTTTTAACTGTATTAAAGTCCTAAATGTTTCATTGCCGAATTTCTATCACAAATTGTGATTACTTGAATCGAACAACCAAACCCTCAATCATACGGAAATACTTTAACTATCGACATTTAAAAGATAACAATATTGTTGCCTTTAAAAGAATTTGAACTCAGTCAAATGTGCAAATATTATGTAAGCATGCTCATTAAAATATATTACAGCTATTGCTGCAAGTCACGCGGGGTTATTTTTCCATCGTAAGTGAAGTGTGGAAATTCTGTTAGCCATTGCCGGATCAGCATGTCATCAACACATTTATCTTTTGGTATATTAAACTGCACAGGATAATGTCCTATCACTTCTAACTTCTCAATACAAATAGGAGAGGGAAAGAGGCTAATAGACATTCAAAGTAACCGTTTAGCATTTTTGTTGAAATTCTATTTGAATAAGTTTCACCCATTTACATTTCTTGCTAATATTAACTAAAAACTGACATTTAATATTTCTTACTTGTATGAATATAAAGAAGCTTAACATTTATTAGATATTTTAAGCCGAATATTAACAAGTTATGGTCTAACAACCATTTATTTCACTGGTCTACACACGCGCGCGCGCACGCACACAAAAATTCTTCCTGTTTTATTTTTCCACCTGGATATATGAAATGAATGTCCTCAATTTAAATACGTTTCCTGTTTTACTCCATTAAGCTAAGTTTTTAAACAAAATCACATCAACTATAATAATATACTTCGTGTTTGATTAAATATTATTAAGAATTAAGATATAGCATTTTTCTAGGTTTGCTTTTAACTTAAATATAAATGAATATATTGAAAAAATAGAATTACGTGTCAATAAATACGAATTTCCAAACTTTTTTCACTATTGGGAGAAGAAAATTATTTTTTCGAAGCTCTGATACATCCTTCACTAGTGTCTCTTTTCAAACACCAACAGTAGCCAGTCATTGTTTACATGTCATGACTGGCTACATCATAGTGGTTTTCTTGTTGTAATGTCTTCATGAAACCGGTCACCTTGTTCTTCACTCATTGCACCAATATTCGCAGGGAAGTAATCAATATGACTGTTGAGAAAATGCACTTTAACACTCATTCTACACCCTAAATGTCTAAAATGTTGTAACATTTCCTCCACAATTTCTTATAGTTCTCAGATTTCTTCTTGCTAAGAAAGTTTTCTGTCACTTTTTTGTATGCCAATCGTGCTGACTTCTCTAACTCGGACATCGACTCATCCTACGTAAACTCAAGAATCTGGGGACATCGAAAATACCTGCTGCTATCTTAGCTTCAGTTTTCTGAGGGAAATGTGTAACAAGAAAGTTGAAACAATCACTATCCTTAATCAGAGAAATAACAAATTGCTTCTTCAGGTATAATTTAATATGGAGGGGTGGAAGAACGGCATTAGAAGGAGAAACCTATGGTTCATACTTCACTTTTTTTCTCTCCAGGAACTAAATAGCTCCTTTGTGGTCAATTTTTTCTAATACAATGCCCTACTGGTTCATTTACAATGTGAACACTTTATTAGCTTGTATAAATCTATCAAAATAGTCATTTTATGTATCTGCTCAATAAACAAATAATAAAAACTGATATTTTCTATAATAAGATTTCTGAAAAAATGCAGCCTGGTGAAACAAAACTAAGGGCTGGTTTGAGAGGTTCCGTATGGTAAGGAATCGGAAAATATGAACAGTTTTCATTCATCAAAATTTGTGCGGACGAGTGTTAGGGCATGAATTCATGAAAGGTAAATATTAATAATTATTTTCTCCTGTCTTCTAAAGGAACAAAACAGGCATTTGCCATAAATGCGATATTTGTTTATTACCACCCCTTCAACTCTCGCACGTCACAATAATCGATAAGTTCTTAGACTTTTTTCATTAGGAGCCTTGCTATTTTAAATTACTGGTTTACTCGCCTCCCCCCCCCCGACAAAACACTTATCAGTATATCTGAATCTTTGGGTCCTTCGAGGCTTAATTACGCATAGCTTGGCTCCCACCTACAAGCTGAAGAAGCGGTCGACAATAATTCTAATAGGCTTAATGAGAGGGTGCCATTAGTGCAGAAAGTGGACCAGGTATCGACCCTTGGCCAGCAGGTGGCCCTTACGGTTTGTGAGCTGCTAATGTGTGCAAGAGCGAAATTTATGTATCAGATAACAATTCTACGACTGCGGACCACCTCAATCCAGGGATTGGGTGGAAGATTATATGCGATTTGTACTTATCGATTATCAGCAAGTTTAAGACAATCTATTTACTGCCATCTTTGAATTATTCAGCGAACTTCAATGAAGGGAAATTTAGAAAACACTTGAATTGTAGAATTTGAAAATAGTAGCTAGGTAGTGGAATATTTTTACAATGCTTTTAATACTTCTGTAATGACTGAGTAAAATTGATTGATGTAGTATGCATGTGTTAAGCATTCTTATTCAATTAATTTTATTTGTTTATTTAAGTACATACATAAACAATAAGTGAAATAACTCCAGAAGCTTTCGAGTAGCTGACAGTTGCCTATTCAGGGAGACTGAAAGACTCGTCTTTGCCAACCTTAAAAGTTAGAATATCTTTCGTTAGAATATCCCATCGGAATCCAGTCGCTCCTGGTGGTGTAGTGGTTACCATACTTGCCTCCTAAACCCAAGATCGCGGGTTCGAACCCGGCCAGGACCGATGGATTTTTTCGGGGCGTAAAAATCCTAAGTATGGCTTCCTTCGGAAGGGAAGTAAAGCCGTGGGTCCCGTGGCGTACATTTGCGGCACGAAGAAGAACCTCAAGCCTGAAAGAGAGGCATCTGAGCAAAATTTGTCGGCCGTTTCACGCTCTGAGTTGAATGGGACGCTGATGACCTGAGCTGTTAAAGAGCGTCCATAAGTAAATCATTTAAAAAAAAAAAAATCGGAATCCAAATAGGGGAGTGATATTTACTCGTGCTTATGCAATATCAGTAGCCGTTTCAGTGTTCACACGTATAGAAAGTACGTGCATTTGTACCTCTCTGATAAGGCATTTGCCACTTCTTACACGTGCAAACGGTAGTCTGAATTTTATTTTGTGCAATTGACTGTAACTTTGCTAGACGGTTAGGTGGATCTCAAAAGTCTTTATAGCACGTGGATGTGCAATGAGAAACTACAGCCAGGTTGAGAAACGAAGTCCTGGCGTCAATTGAAATCCAGTTCCGATAAAAAGTGTGTATCGACTTTCCACTGTTAAATTTACGACCTCCCCTGACTACATTACACAGACAAGAATCCATTTAACTCCTTCCGGGAGACAAGGCGACAGTCCAATCCTCTCCTCGAGGTACAGGGTGCTTACAGATCCAGTCTATGATACCCAGGAAACATTTGGCTGTGTAAAATCAGACAATTCCAGTATCTAAATCATCGGCCTCGAATTTCCTTAACAACTGACTAAGATTTAACTCATTGTTTAAAATCTTAAATTTACATCTTACATGCTTTTTTAAAATTTTTCCAACATTGGTTAACATCATTTAAAGATATTGATAAACAAATAAGGGGACATTTTGTAACATTTGCCTGTTGATTTTGTCTATTTGGTTTATTTACGGATATCTTTAACAACTCAGGGCATCGATGTACCATTCAATTCAGTAGTGAAACGGCCAGTAAATTTTGCGAGAAGCCTCTTCTTTCAGACTTAAAATTCTTTACGACATGGGACCCACGACTTTACTTCGCCCGAAGGAAGCGAAAATCCATCTATCCTCTCGGATTGAACCCTCGAACTGTTTCTATATAAGTATATTTTTTAGTTAAACGAGTGCATAAAATTATTTTTTTTACCGAAAAAAGTTTTCTGCCGAAAGATTTGTGCTGTTTCTATGTTTATTAAATATTATTTAACACCCGTTTTTACTACTGAGGCACCACAGGCGGCGGTGGACACTGATGATACATGAAATGAAATGATAAATTGGGAAAGGATTTTTTTAAAGGAAGGAAACGTTCCAGGCCTAGGTTTAGGGTACCTCCCCAGCATTTTCCATTTATGAAGACAAAAGAAAACCTGGAAAAAATTTAAGTCAGGGAGGACGGTCCTGGCGGAATTCGAACCCCAGACCTCCTGCTCACGAGTTCGAGCCTTAACGACCTCGACCATCCATGGCGGTCCTGTGATGTTGCTATGGAAACTATGACGCTATATGAGTATTTTGCGTGACCCAGTTTTCTGCTTACCTTTTGAAAGCTTCCTCCGGGAAAAAAAAAAAAAAATGATCCCCTTCTTTTTCATTCTAATTTACTTTACCTCCATAAATATATATAGTAAAATTGTATCACCGTTCGTTTTCTCTCATTGTTTGTATTTATACATTCAAGAATAAATGCTGTAAACAGTGCTGTTTGGATTTCTGGGAAAGTAGTGGTTTCCAGAGAGCCACTAATTCATATCTTCCTGTTCTTTATAATAATGAATTAATGCTTAACCGCCTTCTTGAAAACTGTACAAATAAAATAATAATTTCAAAGTTTTTTTTTTGGGGGGGGGCATCTCAACCGGCTACTTTTCTACCAACGAAGTATTTCGCTACTGGCGACGTTACACTGTCAACCGGAAATATGGAAACAATGCCTTCAAGTTACTGTTATTCAATACATGAACGTTAATTGTCATATTGTTGCATTTAAAACTTGTTCCCCCACTTTGGACTACCTCGCATATGTTAAACGTATTACGGAATCATGTCCGAATTTGAATCGACAGAATTGGAAACCAAGTAATCATTATCTACGCTTCCAAATTTGGATGATTGTAACCTATCCAGCAATCTGTATTTTTAAAAATAAACAGGAGCCTATGTTTACTCAATCATATCAAAGTCGCATTCATGTTTCCTCCCTTACGATAGCATCGCCAACTTACCAAACAAAAATAGAGAATCGTGTCCTTTGATAATTCAAGTACAAGACACTACATTTGCAAAAGTTTGGCGCTTTATTCCTCTGAACTAAGAAGACACCAAGTTCCACTAAGTAAAATATTGGGTCATCCAATTATCTGATGACCGGCTCGGTGACAGACTGCTCGGCTATCGCTCATGACACTAAAGTCAGAATGGGTGGGCGGGTTAAAATCTATACTTTCCTTAAAAGAAGATTATAATATTGTACTTATTATAGTGGCAGTGGAACAAATTATTTAATAAATGGTGCGTTCATTTGTCATGCAACTTAACATAACAAACATCTTACATCCTTTCTACTATCCAAAGATTAAGTCAAAGAAGATAAGACGTCATTGCTAATTTGGATTCACACCTCACCACTGTCTACTTTATAGAGCGAGAAAAACCAGAGAAGAAATGTTACAACAATAATTTTCAACTATTAATCGTATTTCATTTAATTTAATATTAATTTAATTCAACCTGAGAACACTGCACATCCACAGCACAGCAACGTTAGAAAAGTTGCCTAACAATCAGGAGTACGACTTGTGTCGATATGTTGCACATCGATACCTTGTAATTTTCTTCCCTAAGTACGTTCTCTATCCATTATGTTTTGTATACTTATTCATATTTGTATTAATTGCTAAGGGGTAGACACCGGCAGGTTAGCAGTGAGAGGCCGGGGAACTAAACTAACTTATAAAAAATGTATGTGTAGTTATGGTTTTGTATTAAGTTATTATATTGACATGGGAGAGGGATTCTATGTTTTGGATGTTTACATGAAGATATTATTATTATTATTATCATAATTATTATTGTTATTATTACCTTAACTGCATTAAGCAATGTAGATATAACTTATTTGCTAATTTATTTAGAAATGTGCTTTTTGTATATTATGAAATGGCGCACTGTCCGGTGAACCCGTGTAGCCATATTAGTTAATTTGAATAAATACACACATTAATTAATTCATTCATTCATTTCATGCTTCTTGGAACCTTTGGGTATCAACAAGTGGTAAACTTTCTATGTGAACGATGTCTCCTTGCCGGAGTTACCTTCTGAATTTTTTTGAACTTTCCATTAATCGATCCAGTTACCTAGGTATCAGGTATATGGATGTAATGTTTCCTTATTGTGAATTTGTAATTAAATTATTGGTTTTTTCAAGGAACTTGTGATCTTTTAATGTATTGCTTATGTTCAGTGAGCGAAACATTTTATTTATTGGAACAGCATTATATTTCAGTTTAATGAATGTTTCTTTGGTTAATTGTTAGGTATTTATTTGCTAATATGGTTGAATTAATATAATACATTCATAGAATGTGGATGTAAATTGCTTTTCTGTTGTATCAAGCATACTGAATTTTCCTCGGTCCTATCCAGGGGTAGTTATATGCAGCACTGCTTCAAATTTAGCATTTTACGACCAGTACTCTGTTAAATATAACAGTAAAGAAAATGTGTCACAGATTTAGACACACAATCATTCAATGATAGCATAATATTGATAAGTGCAATCAATTGCATCCAAAATCAATACCTATACAACAGCAGTTGTGATAGTTGAAGGGTGTAGCAGGGGTCAATAGGCAACCAGAATAACTTCGCTATACGAGGGTGTATTGTCCTCAGGGGTAAATGCAGTTCATGTCGATGGTAAGGATAACAACGAACTTATGTAACAAAGCACTTCTGTTATAGGAAACCTAATATATTATGCCGATCTCCAAAACCTTTTAATTTTCCCCAAAAATAAGCTTCAGTCTAATGTTTCTATACAGTAAGTTGGAGTAACACAGACTAATGTTTATATTCATGAAGACAACGAAAGACCTCGCTCTAGCTCTTTTCAAAATACCCCAAATAAAAACTTCGCTTTTCCTTTTAAGCAAGCAATGGGAATGTTGCGGGTTTTAAGATGCTACTGAAAGCAAAACAAGCGTTCTCAACTTGATACCCTACTTTCGGTATACCGATAGCTTTATAGCGGGTTATAAAAGCACAGAAAAAAGAGCAAAGGCTCAGTAGCCAGGCGCCAAAGTCCACAGCCAGTCGTCAGTCTAGGGGGGGGGGGACGGCAAGAGCGACAGTACAGGAGTGCCTTCAATCTTGCTGCTGAGTAACGCGATGATTAAACCGTTCTTAAATATTTTCAATCCCTTGCCAAATTAATGTACTCTATTTTACACTTACTTGCCGGCCAGGCATTGGAGTTCCGCACATGGGCGGCAGAGGGTAGTAGCGTAGTCCATTTGCAAGAACGCGCACCGAGCTCGGCGGTCTACGTTAGGCAGAATGATGCAGAGCAGAATGAGTGACAGGGAAACCGGAGAAATCCTGCCCCCCCCCCCTCTATCCCCAACGCTTCATCCGCCAGAAATCTCACCTGTGGCCATGGAATCAACTTTTCTTAGAAATCTTTTTTTTAAATACTCAAAATGTCTCTTTTTTGTATTTTGTATTAATGGACGATATTGTACCAGTTTTAGAATAAATTCAAATAAACAAATTTGTTGCATGAGCCTTACAACCGTACTTGCTAAGGTCGTCCTTATAACAATCAAAATGGTCATACACATACATACAAATATACAAATACTTCGATATGTTTACGTTTTCTGTTAGTAATTCTATGTGCAAACACATAAAAAGAATAGAACCCCCTTCCATTTACCCACACCCCCCTCCAACGCCCCCCTCTTCTCTATAACTATTAGCCTTCTTTTTCGGGTCTTCTCTAGAAATATTCCCCAATTGTGTGAATATCTCGCATGCACCAACACTTCCCGGCAGATGTTCATACTTCCTTTGGCATTAAAAACTTGCGGCGATAAATGCTCATTTCTTAAAATCTCCGTTTCCTGCATTCTGTGAAAATATATCTCCAGATATCGCTATCTCCGCACAATGGGCAAATTCTTCCCCGAGGACAGTAGCTGTTTTATTTCCTTTCCAAGCCCCTAATCTGAACCATGCGAGATTTCTTCTATCATCTCTGCCACAGATATCTAAATAATCCCCCCTCCCCACAATTGCATAAAGGCAAAATTGATATTAAACGATTATTTGTAAGTGTTATAAGTTCGTACTTTTTAAAAACCCCTTCAACCGTAGTTGATATTTTAATCCTTTTGGACATATAGAATAAGTATTTGTAGCTTTCCTATCATAATGTAGAATTGTTATGCCCATTCTCTTATTAAATTTGTTGTTTATGTCACATTTCAAGCTTTCCCAAAATATTTCAATGATGTTGTTTACAGCACCGTCGAGTTTAAATTGGATTTTCGTCTTGTGCCCCAGCTTGATTCCGAACAATATAAAGAGAGGGGTAATAATTTATATGCTTTTGAAACAAGCCATGATAAATCAGTTTTGACTCGTTGAGTAAATGCATTGATTTACAAGGTGACTATGTTGAAAAAAAAATCACTCTCTTAAATCTTTGTTTTCTTGGTCAGACCGATAACTTTAGAACGCCCCTTGTACATATATGTATGTTTTCAAGTTTTTCTTCGCCGATTTGCAAACTTTAAAGATATAAAGGAATAAAATAAATGTACTTTCAATGATTGTCTTTTTATTGTAGTGGTCCTTGCATAACAGTAATTAGGGGTTTAAGTTGTCAATATCTTTTACTGCTAATCAATGATCACATGATTTATCTAAAAATTTAGTTGTTGACTTCGCGTTATGAAGTTATTCGGCGCAGAAGTAATAGAAGATACAACGAAAATTGCGTTACTCAACATACCCTCAGTAAAATAAAAGAATGTGTCCATCGGCGAAAACTAAGCGTCTGTATCAGCTTCAACCATATCAATTGATGTGAATCATCCACTTAGCCATTTCTTCAGGTTTTGCAACAAAAAGTAATCACTGGGAGCTCATGTCAAGGCGAATTGTGTAGCCGGTGTTGTTCGTGCTCTTTTATAATTAGTCTACGAGCATTACATCATGAGAAACGCAAAAAACCATAGCCATGACTTTTCCTGCAGATGGAACCGTTTTTGCAGTCTTTGGTGTACTTTCACCTGTTGCCACCCACTATTTTGATTGCTCATTCGTCTCTGATCTTTAGTGAAGAATTAATGTTTCTTCTACTGTTATTAAACGTCAGAGAAACTCAGGGTAATTGCGTTTAGATGTGTCTAAACTCTCTTGCGAAATGTTCGTTCCGATGCTTTTTTTGATCCATTGTTAACAAATGCGCCACTCTTAGAGCTGAAAGCTTTCTTATGTCCAAAACTTCGTGTTAAATGTATGGACAGGGCATATTGAGGTCTTTGTAATGTCACCCAACTCGCATACCTTGAATCGGCAATGTGAATTTTTGTCACAACCACATCGATCGAAGCAGTTGTAGGGACACCCTGAGAGCTGATCATCTTAAATGGATTTACGATCACGTTTAAATTCAGCAACCCACTTTTTAACCGTCGGAAACAAAGGGAAAGAATCCCTTTGTATTTCTGTATAGGTTAAATCCTTCAAAACGAAGTATTTGATCACAGCTCCTATTTCAATTTTATCCATTTTGTAGAAAATGTTAACACTAGTTTGTTTACACGATCCCCACAAACAAGTGATTACACTTCTGAAACTTTACAGCATAATAATTTGGCCGCCTTCACGAAATCTCTGAGTCAGGCTCAGAACGTTTAGAACACCCCTCGTAAAATACAAATTTAGCATTTTAAACTTTTGAGTTCAATCTCAGGGTCCACGACAGTGAAAGATGTTTAAAGCGGGTCCATTGTTAAGGGAAATTTCCGAGTTTTGCTCTAGAATCTTCCCTGTGATTTTATTTCCTGTTTTTAAGCACTCCGTTGAATTCTCCTATTATTGAGTGCATGGAAGTTTTAAGGGTTTACTGCCTGATTAAATTTGCGATTTTATTCTAGATATTTATGCTTTTATTTATTTTAGAGTTTATATTTCTCGTTGAAGACTGTGACACACCACCCATCTTAGTAATTTCTCTATGAATATATTCAGAGTGCTGAAGTAGGTAAACATTTATTTTTTTTCCCCTGGACTGCTACCAAGAACTTTTCTTTTTCGCAATATAAGCTCAGTTTAATAATTTTAATATTTAAGCATTTAAAATATTATGGATCATTATACATATGTTGCATAAGAGTAGTCCCATAAGTATCCGACCTGACTTATAGATGGCGATTGTTGTTTGGAAAAAGTGGCTGTGGTTGAAAATACCAACCTTATAAAGCTTAAATTTGAAATTTGACGATGCAAGTTGTTTATTATTTGTTTGGCAGCCGGCAATAGTGAACGCTCTCAGTGAATTTGTAAACATGAAAAAAATGGCATCGTTATGTGACACAATACGTTCATTTGAAAGGTCTCAGTTCAACCAATATCAAAGCCGAGGTAGATTCTACTCTGGGGGAAATATTGGTGGCAGAGTTTAAACGAGGCCTATGAGATGCCAAGAAGAACGTCGCTGTGGTCGACCAAATGAGGTGACCAAGCCAGAAATGAATAATATTCACAAAATGGCATTAGATGACCGATGACTGAAAGTACGCGAGTTAGCAGACATGTAGACATTTCAAAACGTGCTGTACATCGCATATTGACTGAAAATTTGTACACGAGAAAGCTGTGCGTAATATGGGGGCAGTGTTTGCTTACAACGTAACAAAAACAGCGTCGTGAGGATGTTTCACTCGAGTGTATGGCGATGTTTCACAGCAATAAAGCCCGGTTTTTGCGTCAATTCATAACCATGGCTAAAACATGGTCCATCACTTCACATCTGAGAGGAAGGAAAGTCAAAACAATAGACTAAGGGGAGAATCGGCTCCAGAGAAGGCGAAGACAGTTCTATCTGCAATTAGTTTTTGGCATGTGCGTTCGATAATTTTCATTGAAAAATAATCAACGGGAAATCTTTTTCAAACTACTGGAGCGTCGAGTAATGAAATAAAGAAAAAAAAAAATTGCCGCATTGGGCGAAAAAGAAAATTTTGTTTCATCAAGACAATGCACCAGTTCATACATCCGTTATCGCGATGACTAAAATCAATAAGTTAAAGTTGGAATTGCTTCCTCATGCCCCCTATTCGCCATATTTAGCCCCCTCGGATTATTTTCTGTTTCCAAACTTGAAAAGTTGCCTAGGTAGTAAAAGATTTGACAACAATGAAGAGGTGTAGTCTGCGGTTGATGACTATTTTGAGAGATCAACATCTCTGGGAAGAGTTATGGAGCTAAAGAGAGACTATTTAGAGAAATAAAGATAATTTTTCCCAATTTTTTTCATTAGTTCGCGTACTTCTGGCATTACCCTCATAGATAGCTTGGTGTTTATTAACAATCAACAAACTGCATACTGGTTGGATTGGATAGGTTTGTTTGGGGAAGGAAAATACTTGAACACTGTAGCCTTGCTCAATGACTAGCCGTTTGTGTCTACGTTCTCAATGGGGCACCAGCAGGAGGAAGGAACTCGGTGAGCGGGATCTATGGACGGTGTAAACGGGGTCCCTAACCTTCTTCTAGACATAACAACCCGACACCGGTGCAGCTCTTTAAGGAGTTGGAGCCCCTCAGAAGTTTCGTCCCCATACACGCAAAGTGCAAGCCACTTCTGCACCGCACAGCCCACCTAGCCCTAGGACTTTCGACCTTGTAACAGAACTAACAGAGCGGAAGGGTAAGAGTCATCTCAGCACTTGCCTAAGCAACCAGAGAAAGCCACGAAAAACTCGGTCATGAAGGCCAAATCCAAGGGATTTTAACCAGGGACTTTCAACCTCCAACCTACTGCGAGCTTGCTGCGAAAATACAAATTTATATTTCTCATAAATAAATAAAATACACTGTAATATTTTATTTTCTATAGATTGGGAAGATATCACTCCACAATTTAGTTTTTATTTAGCGTTTTGGTAGTGTGTTACATCTCACAACATATTAACATACGTGACTGTAAAGCCTGTGAACTTATCGAGCGCCTGTCTACTTCTGGACAGGAAAATCTGCCCCACGTCTGCCATGTGCGGTGGCCCTTTTTTCATTTTGTGTAAATAAAACGAAGCTAGGAGCTGGGTGCTGCTTCCTGGTACACCGATAGCTTTATACCGCGGTATAAAACGGTTACAGCAGAAAAAAAGTTGAGGTTTCGCAGCGCCGCGGTCCAGAGAGAGGAACCATTTGAATAATAATCAGGCACGGTCGGGCGTGATGTACGGAGCGCCTCGTATGTGTATAAAATGTTAACAAGCTGGGAGAGTGGGTTGCTTCCATTACCGGAATTGAGAAGGGAGTGGCCCTCGACTCCCCCGATGGACCTTGCCAAGAAAATAAAGCTTTAATTTGGACCGCCAATTGGATCCAGATAGCTGTAATTTTTCTGGTAAGGCGAGGATCGAAGGGGCAAGCGGCGGAATGTTTTGAAAGGAGGAAAGTGAGTGAGTGATTGCGATTCCTAACGGTACTCTCTTTTAGTTTGTCTTACCCTCTTCCTTTTTCTGTTTTTTTTTCTTTCTTTCTTCTCGTCCCTCTCCAACTTCGTTTGATGCGGAGTGCTTACCCCTCTTTTCTTTACTCCCTGCGTCCCATGGCGCAATAACTTGAAGGTAAAAGAGTGGGATGTAAAAAGATCAGTCTTTTGTTGAGACGAGATGCAGTTGGAGTTCTTTGCTCGTTTTCTCTACTCTTGACGCCCAAATTCTGCAAACACTTACAGCCACTAAAATAGCTATCTTAACTCTATGATGTATTCTTTGAAAATTAACGAACTGGAGCAATATTGAGATAAGAAACAATTTAAATATGGTTGATGTATTATTCTTGAAGCAAAACACCATAAAATATAATAAAAAAAATATTTCTTAAAGTAACCATAGCAAATAATGCAATAGTATACGTTTTGCACTGTATCTCAGAAAGTTTTAAAGCTAAAAATATGGAAACTTTGAGACATATTAAGAAAACTAAACTGATGTTGCTTTATAAATTTTAATTCTCTAATGCAGATAAAACGTTTTTTAAAAAAAAATTAAACCAAAATGAAATATTGTTAAAATGCTGAACTGTTGTGAATTGGAATAATTTTTTTACTTAAACTGCAGACAACATGCTAACCTGGGAATTCTGTGCTAGTCACTTAAAAAGAAAATACTTTTCAAATTTTGAAAAAAAAAAAAATCTACTTGTTATTTGTATTGATTTTATCAACTAATAGTGATTTTTAAATACCTCTAGTTACTACACTTTACATTTGTTACATTATGTGCGTGCATATTTTCAACAAGATTAGTCCGGTTAACCCTGAAAAAAAAAGGACCATTTATGTTAAACTTTTAATATATCCCAAAATAAGATTTATTTTTGTTTAACATTTTTTTAAAAGATATATGTACATTAGAGAATTAAAATTTATAGAGAATATTTAGTTTAGTATTCTTAATATCTCATTAAAATATCATATAGATAGCTTTAAAACTTTCTGATATACGGTGCAAAATGTATACTGCTGCATTATTTTCTAGATTTACACACCCTGGTTAAGATTTCGATTTCGCATACTTAGCCTATTTGTCTATTTGCCTATTTACCTGCTTATTTCATAGGTTAGATCGCATGTAGCCTAATAACATTTATAATACTAATCTTATACTCTGTGTCTTTGGTCCTGGGCTACACTATCTTGCCACTTTGGGTCTTAAGCAGTACACTACCCTGCTCTGCGCCTTGCTACTCTCTTCCCAGGATTTTCCACTGCACTCTTTTGCAACTTTCATAAATTCTCTAATTATTATATATCTGAATTTATCTTTTCTGCAAGTTCTTAATGCTTTCCACCAAAATCTTTTTCATTTAACAGTTTACATACACATTTCTTATAAATATCATATTTGTAGCCCATGTACAGAGTGCGGCAGAAATAATAAACCCTTTTAAATCGTGTGCTACAGTTGGTCACGGCTTCTTAGAGAGGTGATGTTTGTACCATTTTGTAGTGCAGTTCAAAGCATTTTCATACGCCACATTACACGATTTTGGCCGCTTGCTTCGCTGCACAGTACCACTATGCAGGTTGAATGAAAGTCGTGCGTTTACAATTCAAACGTTTTTAAAATGTGTCATAAGAACGCAGGCTTCAATCCCATATGTTAGGACTTGGGAATGCCGACGAACTGATAGCGTGGACTTTGCTCTAAATAACTCTTACTGTTGCCATGTTAAATGTCCGCCGGTGTTAAATAGTAACATGTACGACCTCTGAATTCAAGATGAATATAGTGTGAAAATTAATATACACATAGCTTGTAAAATAAACACAATAATCTACCTATTTAGATATCTAAAGTGCTTCGATATGTTTGGACACGTTCTTATTTAGTTGAGACGCGGACCTTGGTTTACTTAAATAATTTCTATAGTTTCACACTGAAAATTTAAACTCATCAATACCTAATACAATTTTTATAGCTCTTAAAACACTTGTAATATGTCAAACTAAGAAAAAAGTAAACAACTAAAGTATAGAACTTGTTATTTCTGTCTGAGAGGTGGTCGCTTTGATTTCAGAATATGTTACATGAACATAAAAATGTACGATGGAATTTACCGTAACATCGGCGCACGACCAAGCCTATCCTTCTCGAGTTAAATCTTTCTTATTGGTCCTGACTTAAACGTGACTATTCAAAATGTTCTCTCACCCAACGAATCACTAACAATGTAGAGTGTGAGCTTCAAAGTTTGTATATAATCATTTATATTATATTGTTCCAATACATGTTAGTTAGCTTAAACTTTTGCTATAACTCAATATTTTGAATATCTTAATGAAGAAAATAACTCAACGTTAAGAAACAAGAAAATGAATTTCTTCATAAAAATATCAAGAGGACTGCATCCCTCACCATAAAAGGGCGTGCACTGTGTCCTTCTCCGCTATGGCGGCGTTATGGTTGATACATTTTTCTGTGTTGAGCTTCATCGTAGGGTAACCACCCATTAGAGAGTTGCTGCCTTGTATTTATATCCAGATGACGGAAGTTAGGTCGTTTACTATGCTTCCCATTGGCTGCTTTCTGGTCAATCAGAGTGATTTGTTATAACGGTGTCTTTCAGGTAGTGTCGGGTTTGTCATAATTTTCTTTGAATACTTTTTGATAAAAATTGTAACAAGTTATTAAAATATCTATGTTGTCAACGTCAACAAAATGTTGTTAACTATGGCATTTTCTGCTATTGCCGATTTTATGGTTATTTAGTTTGAAGTTTGGGACAGGTTTTCACACTTCCGTCTGTCCTGAAAGCGAAGGCATATATGAAATAAATGCTAATAATTATATAAAGTTTATAGCTTGTGGTAGTGCATAAGGAACATTACCTCTAACAAAAACATATATTTTCATTTTGTAGGCTAACTGGTTCCCATCCCTTATAGCCCTGAGCGAAGGCTGCCGACGGTAACAATAACTAAGTGAAGTAGGTGCGCGGTAGAAGTCGGAACAATAAGCCTTTGTATTTTCACTAGCTGCAAATCCGCTCGAAATCGTTACAAAATTCCTCAGTAGCCGGTGGAGGTGAGACTGGCTAAATTATACTCGCGGTAGTATGTTTCAAAATCATACTTTCGGAGACTAAAGATTTGAAAAGTTAGAAGTTAGCGTGCATGGGTGAGTTGTAGCTCGCCAATAATTTGCGAGAGTTTCAAAATCTCAGATGCCGTGGGCACGCCTGTGAGGACCGATAAGCTTGGGCACCACTTGGCGACATTTTAAAGATAGTATATAACGGAAAACATCTCCCGCGAAGGTCCTTCAGTTTGACCTTCAGTTTGATCTTCAGTTCCACCTTCAGTTCAGATCAGCTCTCTTCAGCTCTCGCAGTTTGATGAAGGCAGTTGAGTTCTTTAGTAAGAATGGCAGTTGTTTATTGCAAGAGGGCTCAAGATAACACGATTTCCTTCCTCGTAAACAAAAGTGGGCGTTGTATCTGTTGCGCAAATGTATGTGTCAAAATAGTAGGGGCATCTGAGCATCTAAGGTTAATATATGCGACAACAGCAGGTGTAGAAATATGCATTCGTAATTGACGCCACTATACGATTGTCGCTTTTTCACCAATTATCGTTTAGGGACACCAACAGCAGTAAACTAGATTGCGAAATTATTAATGGTATGCACAACATCATCACCATTGCGGTTCTTTGTTGCAGAGAATGAATTTCGCACAGCTTGACTGTGAACACATCCTCACGCCATAACCACTTCCTAACGATGAGATAGCCATTATCTATACGTTGCGATAACACAACGTCCTTTTTCCTTTTTCCTATCCTTTGGTTTTTCGTCATTATCTGACTCGCCGTAGCCGTTACGTACGTCATCAGTATTTTAACGCTACAAAGCTGCGGTCCACAAGCATTCTCTGCACAAAAATTATACACATTACACATTAGGTATGTGAACTTTAATATCATCAAAGATGAGATTTAACACTCTTTTTATTGCTGCCATTGCCAGTTAAAGGAAACTTTGATGTAGAGTTGTAGAAAGTCAAATTAGCTAAAGATTAAAATTATTTCTCTTAATGGCACCAATTTTTTCTGTAGCTTTTATAGCAGAATAGTAGTGGAATAATAAAAAGCTTTGTATTGTAGAAGTGAAAAATAATTATAATTGAGAGAAAAGGAAACTTAAAAAGTAAAATATGGATATTTAGTTTACACTGTGAAAGTATATACCTGTAATTACAGGCTAACCTGGTGATTTTGAAGTAAAACTTAAACTATCTATGTATATTTTTTCCATCATTTACATTTTAGATACGTTAGTTGGAATTTGAACCGTTTGATACAGTTGTACTTACCTTTTCACAGAAAACTACAGAGGAAATGTTACCCTGACAACAAGGCCCGATCAAAGATTGACTAACAGACAATTTGTATTTTGATCAAGAATGCTCAACAAGTTCGTGAGTGATATATCTCAAGCAGTTCATCTCGGGTATGTGATGATTTGTTAATTTATTGACTGAAACAAGTAGGTTAGTGCATAATAGAAAATTTGTAGTAAAACTGTTTGTTATGGCTTAGTATTTACTAAAGAATATATAAGTTTGCTTCTATCTCTTTAATTGCATTCGTAACGATTGCATGTCATTTACATCTTTTCACTTATCCTTCTGCAGGTCTTGAGTGTCTTTTGAAATGTGTTTAGCATTTTTAAGATATAAACGGAATTATTTTTGCCCCCTTTGGTAGCTGTTATCAATCCCCTGCAGCAAAACCTCTTTAGTTGAAAGCTACTGTATTCGGAAACATGTGCTAATGTTTGTGTGTTGTATATTCCTAAATATGTAACCTGGACATTACCAACAACTCTGCTACCTGTTGAAGACTGAATGCTATTGGATTTGATAATTTATACAAGGGGTCGTTAGTTAGCGCTTCCAGTAAGGGAGAGAGCTTTAACCCTGCCTGCATTTATTTCTCCGTCAATATGGTGGCTATTGTGTGCTACTGAAGAGTGAGATGCAACATTTAATTTGTACAATCAACATAAGTAACCATAAGTTAGTGGAATTACTCTACGGTGTGATCAACAGGAAAGTTAACAGAAGAACTGGGTATTTCTGAAGCAATAGGTTTCATCATGAATGTCAATAAAACTCCAGTTATAAATGCACGAGTATTAATCTACAGTGCAAGTAAAAAAGTGTGTAATAGAATGTTCTTAACGTTCTGGTCTGACTCAGAGATACCGTGAAGATGTTCAAATTATTATGATAATGGTTAAGTAGATGGCGTGTCAGTCCTGGTGGTCACTGGTAACCATATTTACCTCGTAAACCCAAGATCACGGGCTCAATCCTAGGCAGGTCGATGGCATTTTTCGGGCTTCCTACTATGACTTCCTTCCGAAGGAATGCGGAACTCCAAATAATTCTGCAATGTATGCTGGCTTCTATGTTAAAGCCAGCCTTTAAGATAGAGTTGCCTTCGGCATATCATCTTCTGTATACTTAGAGGTTGTTTTAAGTTTGTTTTTCTCCATCTGTTATATACAGGAAAAGATGTTGAAAAAAGTTAATATGTCGATTTCGAAAATATTGAACCTTTTTACCCGTATTTTTGTGATCCTATTCGCCGGAAATACAAGATTTTGCTCGACTATGTTAAAACACATGCACAAGCATGATAAAGCGCTGACACTGACATAACCTCTGACAGAATAATTTAACTTATTATATAACCAATTTTCAATAAGTATCTAAGGAAATTATCCCAACCATTTCGATACTGTTTTAAAAAAGAAAAACAAATACGAACTCGCCTCAAAGAGCATAACTTTACACAACAAAGTTCACAGCAATAAACACTGGCTTCTTCCTTCCAACTTCTGGACGGAGTTCTAATAGTTATCGCCAGATAAAGGTACTTCATTATGTACGTGTGATTTGGTAGCGAGGACGGAATTTTAAAAATTGACCCTTTTCGCCTTCTGACCCGATTCACCATTCCTTACCGTATGCATTGTACATGTTCTCAGACCTTGAGGATACCCATTCCTTTCATAATAGCTGTAATTGTAACATTTACGATATAGCAGTGACGTATATCAACAAAATGGTAATATGGAATGCAGAGAGAAATGAAAAACTAAATACTTTATAACACTTTAAGTCCCATTGTTTGTTGAAAGTAAAGGTAATTTATCGGCGCATCTCCCTTGAAACATCTTATACAAATTAATCTAATCTAAATTCTTTTCTTTTTCAGTTTGGAGAACAGATGCCAGTGCAAAGTAAATTGTCAATTCTCGCACCATTTGGAGCAATTCCAACTCGAACTGAAATTGTCTATGGGCTGTTTCCCTAAAATAAATTTAAATAATACATGTCGGTGAAAATCATGTGAATTCTACACCGTTAAATGAAAGAACTAGTTTCTTTGGGGCCGGTTCTAAGGATATTGTTATTACCTATAATATACTGTAAATTCTAGTGACAGTAACAAAGGTACTTGGAACAAAAATGTGTTACCACACTCTTGTCTGCGTTTATTCAGTTTCTTAAAGAGGTTGACACAATAAAGTGGTCGAAACTGTAAACATTACAAGGTTCGTTTACTCATTCCAATCAATTAAATTGCTCTAGAAGATGATAGACTTTTGCGAATATCCTTTGCATGCAGCTAGCCTGGCTCATTTGCATCCTGTATGCATATCAAGAGCTCTTGCAAAGAGGAGAGTGTTTGTTCTGCTTTAGATTAGAGTAGGGCGGAGACCCCCAGAGGTCGTGCTTGCTGACAATGGAGGAGTGCCCTGGAATAGATTATGCGGGCGTGAAAGACGTATCAGAAGCCTTAGGGATTAACCATCGACTGCAATTAGGTAATGGTTCTCATTCTTAGGCCTTGCTTACCTCCGATGGTGTCTTTACTAACAGATAAACAGCAGTACAGGGGTGAAAAGTAATTTACGTTATGGGAGCGAGAGAGAAGTGGAGTCAAACATCTTTGTTTCCGGACAAATCGATACCAAGGGATGAACTTATGGAAGTTTGTTATAGAACGCCAGTGTTCAGGATCGAAATACCACGGGTAGCAACAAAAAGTGCATTGCTGATGTGTCAACAAACGATAGGGCATTATAAGGTATAATTAAGTGATGCACTTTTACCTGGATTTTCTTACTCTACAGAGCATGAGAGTAGCACGGATTAGAAACTAAATTGTGTGGTGATAAGAACAACGATAACATATACAGAGTGTTTCACAGCTCAAGGTCCCTGATTTTTTCTTATTTTTAAACATAACACATGCAAAACCCTAAAGCATTTAAACAAGGAGCAAACGCAGATTTCTTATATTCATTCTGCTGCGCAATCGGAGCTAGTAAACACTAGTGGAAACCAGTTAAATCTTCAGTGAATGCGTGCTTTCATTCCCGATAAAACTGGAGTTAAGGAGCCGAAATCGGTCAACTTTTTTATTTATTTACTTTATTTTTTATTTATTTATTGCTCCAAATGGTTCCTTGAACCTTAGGACGTACACAGAGAGCGTTTCGTCCCTTCCCTTCGAGCTATACAGTCATTTAAAGTTCTCTGCGTGTTCTTTTAATCACACTGTTTCCCAACATATGTTTTTATACATAATGCTTTTCTCAAAATTTATCACAAGTCAAATTTCTACACGCTTAACACTTTTTTGTTTAAAGTCAATTAAAATTTCCCAGAATGTGTAGAAGCTCTATACGACACAAAGCATGCTAACAACAATAACAATTAAAAAATCTATAAAAATTAATTTTTTATATATTTATTATCGCAGTTTACTCATAAAATTTATTTAAAATATTTTCTATACCATTTTTGTTTGTGGTTGAAAGCTCCAATTACAAAAATTCCAGCCACTTTTCTCAACTTATGAGCCGCGTGGGACATTTTGACTATGCAACATATTTACGTAATGAAATTTATGACATAATTTATGATTCGCAAATTATTTATCCATTTTGAATGAAATTTAGAATACATATGAACTTCATAGCAATGCATTTATAATAAATGTTTCAGAAAAATCCATACTAAAATGTGAACTTTTGAAAAATTCATTCCGCGTCCCGTCAAGTTCTTCCGGTGTAGGCAATTGACTTTGTTCAGACGTGTTTATCACGGCAACTGTTTCATTGAATTTCTGTAGGAAGTGACTACGTGTTACACTTTCTACTGTGTATTTGTTTATTATGGAGTAAGCCGAAAGTGGAATATATGCTAGAACAATGAATATTTATTTATGATTGTTATGTGCTGAAGAAATCATTCAAGTATTGTCAGAGAGATTTACGTGCTAAATTTCCAGGTTTAACATCTCCATCAGGAAGTACAATTTCAGATTGGAGAACATTCCTAGAGCCCACAAATTTCATGAAACGCCTTTAATAAGATTCGTCCTGCAAATTGGTGTATCTGTTGGCAGTGCGTATAAAACCATTCAGCTGCTGCATTTTCGGTGTAGCTGAAACTAAAACCGTGGAGAAAGTTTACAATATCCGGGAGGATGAATAGCAGCGCATGTCTCTAAACCATTTCAAAAAGATTCAGGCGTGCCTTATAGTGGGCCAAGGCTCTTCGAGAATCTATTATGGTAATAAGAACAATATTAATAACTATAATAACGAATTAAACAAAAATACGCACTAAGAGTTCCGATCACGCGACATGATTTCCCTCGGCATTTGCCGAGCCCTTTGAGCAGTAACTTCCCGTAAGCAAAAATCAATTTCCAATTGCGTAACCGAATGAGGGCCCTGTAGAAGTAATAGCAGATAAGTAGTTACAATATCTCGAAAACAAATGGATTAAGAGAGCAAACTCCGAATTACATTCAAACATACAAAAGTTATCATTACCACTTCTTACTTTGGAAGCGGGTTTAATAGAAACGCGGAAACTAAAAGAAACTCGGAACAAAGTAATAATAAGAAAAGTTCAGGGGCTGAAATATAAATATTGAAGTAATAAATATTGTATAGGAAGAAATAACCAGTATATATGTGAAATTATTAAATAATAGTTGGAAATCAAGATGTATGCCTAAAATTTATATGCAGGTTTAAATAATTAAAATTATAAGACATAAAAAATTACTGAACAAGTGCAAAAAATAACAAGATATTGAATTGCAGGAACAGATGTTTAGAAAGGGATGGTCATACATGGATAATGTCTTTACTTTTAAAGAAGTTATTGGGAAAATATAAAGAATTTAATAAAGAACTACTTTTGTAAAATATCCGATAACTTCGATAGGGAGTTTATGTTTCAAAGACATATCGGGAAACTCAATAGAAGCTATTAAATAATTATAAGAAAGAAATAAATAAAATAGAAATAAAACAAAATGTGCAATACTCCATCCTGGCACCTTGTTGCCTATACCGAAACGCGTATTTCCAAATGTTAGATTTTCTTTTTCCCACAATACATAATAAATTTACAGATTAAATAAATAATTATATAAACAAATCAAAAATGTAACTTAAATAAATATTAATATTTCACTACCAAAGAAACTAAATTTCATAAAATTACAAATATACTTTAAGCCAATGAACATAACCTATAACTATTTACCTAAACTAAAAATGTTCCGTCGGAAGCATAACGGCTGAGGTTGGTAACCAACACTTTCCTGTCCTAACTATCAAAAGAATTTGTACTTGCTGACATCTTCCAATTCACTTAATTTACTTCTATAGCCTTCCTTCTATCCTAAGGGATCTTCAACTTCTATAACTTACCTTCTTTCTCTTCTTCTCGGTCCCACAAATTACATATTCAACACCCCTTGATCTTCTTCTATAACCTTCCTTCTTCAATCCTCTTCTCGGTCCCATACTTACATCTTCAACGTCCTTTAATCTTTCTTCTTCTCTCTTCTTCACGATCCCTTAACTTACATCTTCCGACTAACTAATTTTCCTCTGTATTGTTCCGTCTTCTGTCTTCTTCTCGGTCCCATAAATTACATCTTCCAGCTCACCTGATCTTCTTCTATATACTTCTATTATCCCATCTCTTCTTCTTCTGCTTCTAATTATATGAAATAATAAGTATTAATGTAAAGACAAACTGCGAAATATTTTTCTATAGATATATATTTAGGATTATGAAAAGGATGCTGTTTGTCATCGCTTTATTTTAAAATATATTCCGACAAATTCGCGAGAATATGGAAATATATTTAATATTAAAAACGAGGGATTTCTATAAACAATTATAATTTTTTTTTGATAATGACAATTATTGCAAAAAGATTCTTCTATAAATTGAATCCAATTATCAAACGCAAATTTCGTGACCTCAGCAAAAACTAAAACAATGCCTTACATTTCATCAGATATGACATAAGATGTTATGGATCCCGTCTTTCATATGTCATCGCTCTTAGATCTGGCCGCCCGGTGTCCCCCTCACCTCATCCCTTTCCCCCGGAGGCGCAGGCATAAACGGCATCCATGAAGTACCGAAATATCTTCATTCCCATAAATCCAATCCTAGTACTGAATGAAACGCCTTGAAGATAACACGATTTACACTTCATACATATTCTGGTCGAACGTACCTACTGGGAACACCTGGGAAAAATGCTGTTAAGGCAATTAGTTGATTGGCATCGTGGGATCTGTTTGCGAAACGCACTATTTGGTTGAATATGGGCGTTTTCTTAGCCAAAGTGCGCGAAGCTGGAAGAAATTTATTTTATGGTTAGAATTCAATAGCTAGTGTAATTGTAAATAAAGTTACATGTTTCCATTCATATCTGTAAATGTAGTTCATCCCATTTTCTTTAAAATATTATTATTGTTAATATTGCTTTATTTTTATTATTATTTGTTCCTATTTCTAATTGTGTATTGTACTTAAGCATGTAAGGTCTACGAGTCATGCATAAAATATATTTGTAATGTGTTTATAGAATTTATAATTAATATATTACTACTACCACCACTACTACTATGACTGCTGATACTACTACTACTACTACTACTACTACTACTACTACTACTACTACTACTTCTACTACTACTACTACTACTACTATTACTACTACTACTATTACTACTACTACTACTACTATTACTACTACTACTACTACTATTACTACTACTACTACTACTACTACTACTACTATTACTACTACTACTACTATTACTACTACTATTACTACTACTACTATTACTACTACTATTACTACTACTATTACTACTACTATTACTACTACTACTACTATTACTACTACTACTACAATTACTACTACTATTACTACTACTACTACTATTACTACTACTACTACTACTATTACTACTACTACTACTACTACTACTACTACTACTACTATTACTACTACTACTACTACTACTACTACTATTACTACTACTGCATATACGATATGAAGAGAGAGAAAGAGCGATTACTTCCTTACTAAGGGGTAACGGATCGTGGTGAATCTATGAACTAGCAGCAGCTTTGTCGTTAGTTGGGGAAGTTTTATCAGTTTGTGTGAAATGTAACATGTAATTAACACGAATAAATCTCGGAAGTGGCAAGTGTAGCGACATTCCTTGTGAAAATAGGATATCAAGGTTGGTTTATGAGCGTGAGAAGCAGAAACAGAAGGAAATTCCTAATTGCTTCGTTCTCGGCTGCAAGTTCAGTTATAAAACGTGTGAAAAGAAACACTTTAAAGACAAAATAGAATGCGCAAACTGGGCTAAAACTATCCCTTGTATAAACAAAGTGCTTTTATTCAAATGTTATATTTGTGATTTGCAATTTTTTCATGATCTTATTGTCAAAAAATCCATTTGTGTTACAAGGCGAATAGGACGAACTTTTAAGGCAACTATGGCAGTGAAAAGCAGAAGCTGTTGGGAACAGCAGAGAGTAAAATAAAACGGTACATGAGGATAGTTCCCAGAATGCGAATGATTGCGAAAACAGTTCACTTGACGCTGGCAGCAGCAATGCTGTCTGGTAGTAACCTTGGAGGTTAGATTGTGCGCCGGGCATAAAGTGATGAGGTGTTAGCCTTCTTCAAGGAAATTCCTGCTGCAACTCTGACCTTCATTAGACACTACAGTAACAACTGGGGTCAAATCAAGTACTTTCCTCAAGCATCTCTCAAGAGACGCATTGAATATATTTATTCATGTGGGGGGACAAATTATTTCATGTTAGTGAACTTGTCTATGGGAAGACATTTTATGTCTGTCCAGGTAATTTAAATACTATTTTTATTGAACTTGCTATTGTGAAAATCACAATATTCTTTCTAAAGTAGTTTGGCATTATATCCTCTGCAGACTCATTTGTGACAAACACGCATTAAAAGGGAATTGATATACAAGATAAATAAATGCTATGTACGTTTATTTTATTTATAACATTTTCCTCATCATAAGGATAAAGTATTATTGCACTGGCAGTTAGTGAAAAGCAGATACATTTTCATATATACATAAGTAACATGTTCTCAAAAGTCTGATATTGACTGTTAAATCAGCTGCTCTTTTTCCCTGCTCTAACAGAGTAATTTGGATTGAACATTTCGAAAAATTATACGGCAATTCTAGGACATCATGTGTATTTATAAAATTTTTTTCTGCTACATTATCTCGTCATAACATAACGATCCAGTCCTGTAATTAACTATGACGATATTTTACTTATGCTAGTTGTTTGATTTAAACTTGTTTATTTTATTTATTTGTGTGTTATTTTTTTATTTTTAAAACTGTTATTAATATATCTATAAAGGTCTAAATTTAATTATATTCAGAAAAAGCCTGTAGTAAACTAACTGTAACAGAAAATTTATAATTTATCTTCGATGTTCAGTTTTCTGAACAATAAATTTATGTAAAACATTTGGTCTGGGTCTGTTTCACACTACAAAATTCGCGGCCTATATTCACTTGCTTTGACAATTGAAGAATACAGGGGAAAACCAACAGAGCCCAAAAAAGTTAAAATGAGATATTGGTTAGTTGTTTCATCACGTTAAATCATTACAAGGAAAAATCAATACGGTCCACGCCTCCTTGATACACACAGTCCATGTAACAGCTGTAAAGCTATAATCATTTAATCACTGGTTGTGCTGAGGTTATTGCATTATTTCAGATCGAGTGATAGCGTGTTTTGTAGTGAATTCATTTACTTGAATATTTATAACTTTGCAAAAGTGACATTTACTTTTCCGTGCGTGATCATTCCTTCATGTAGCCAGACAAAAATACGGCAATGATCCTCAATACAGCATGAAACTCCTGATGGTTGAGTGAAGCCTAATGTTATCTCGTGTGAGCAAGCAATATTTAAAATCTGGAGTATATTTCTTTCCTCCAAGTGCTAAAAGAGGATACTTTTTGCTGTTAGGCCACTGAAACAACTAAGTTTTCTTCAGTATAAAAAAAAACTATAGAGTATAGGGACACTTACAATGGGGCACTCTTCTCATCATTGATAAAGGATCAAAGGAAGAAGAGGGTGAAACAGTCACAAGATACTCAGGAACCAAGCCAGCGCTATCACTTGCCTATTCCTCTGCCTACAGAGAAGTGTAAGAACCTGGTGGTATTGATGAAGTTCTGTGAACATGAGGGATCCAAGAAGTACTACAGCCGTCTACTTGCTGCCCATTAACCAAAATTATTGCCATCTGGACACCATGATGATATCTCTAACGATGACAGTGATTTTTAGATACACATTCAAAAAACTCGACAATTAGAACCATATAAACCTTTCTTTTGGTTTAGAGAGCAATATCTACCAACCCAAGTCCATGTTTTGTAATTATACAACAGAATTAAAATTAATTTTATAGACCTAAGTGTATTTTTGCCTTACAAAATCGGGAGGAAAACCAACAGAGTCCAATCACCGGTTAATTAAATAATTAATTGGGCAGGTAAAGCAAAGTAATGTGTCTGTAGTTTCAGGTTGAGACAACAATTAGTACTGTACTAAATGTTTAAAAATATTTTGTCTTGGAAAGGTACAAAGATATTCAAGTAAAGCGTTTGAAGGTTTGTTTTTTTTCTCTCCTGTAAAATTACGGGTTTTAGAACCTGTTGGTTTTTCCCTGCAACCTTCAATTATAATGTAATTAAAATTCTTTCTTTATAATTATGTATGTAGGCAGCATAGGATATTATATATAGCAATGTTTTCCAAAAGATGTATATTACATGAACTTAGTTTCAAAGTATTATTTTTTATATTTGGGAGCATGTTCAAATTTAAATAAGGGAAAAAAATGAGTTCCTGCTGTGCGACATTTTCGTGCCTTGTACTTTTTATAAGACTATAGTCGTCATCCTACCCGTTTTATATTAGTAGGCGATAGAAAAGCAATTGAGCGAAACAAGCACAGAAAGTCACGCTGTAAACTATTTTATATAAAAATTAAATGAAATCTGTTGAAGTATGTAGATAGATAGGTAAGTGTGTAGGTGAGTGAGTGTGTGAGTATTCTATACCCGTTAGAAGAGCGCATAATCAAGAAAGAAATAAAAGTTAATATTAAATATTTATTGAAATTATAAATAACATGTATGAAGTTATCGATGTTGATCACAGTTCCCGTGAAATTGGCAACTTAAATTATTTTTACATTGCTACATCTATCTAAACCGTTCATTTAAAATTACAATTCATTGTTTCAAATAGTTCATTTAATACATTTATCTAAAGCAGAAGCGCAGTGGGTATTTCATAAAATTAATAATATAAGCATACAGTAATTGTTCCTTTTTCAAAATATTTAAAGTCAAAAAATTGATATTAATTTTATTAAATTTAGGTAACTCTTCTTCTATATTTTAAAATATTAAATTTAATTCCACAAGGAAGTCCTAAAAGTGTATAACAGTGAACAAATGCATTTTATGTTATTAGATAACGAATCTAAAATACGTGAAATTGCTGAGGCTATAAGCATTTTAAAGCATATTGTTTGTTTACATGAAGATTTCGAACAGCAGATCAAAGTGTATAAAAATAACGCAATAGTGTTTGGAGCATTTTAATAGCAACAGAATTTATTTCGTAGTCAGATTATATCTGTAGATGACACTTGTATCCATCATCACACTCCAGAACCGAAACGACAATCAAAGCAATAGAAAGAATTCCGTTGTTTATTGGCAGATAGACAAAGCCCAGCCTTAGCTGATTAAAAGGCATTGCATCAATCTTTTCGAAAACTAAGGGAATTTAATTTTATTAAGGTAATACCATAACCGAAGAGTGATATTCCAATTTTTAAACCAATCAGATGAAAAAAAGATTTGGAAAGTGCAATATTTGGGAAAGAAATGAAAATATTTCATTAATGCAGCGCAGCTGCTCATAAAATTGAGAAATTTTAGATATATGAAGAATGAACAATTGCAGCATCCGCTATATTGCCCAAATTTGGCTCCCGGTGACTTTCACTTTCTAAAGCTGTAGAGGAGTACTATGCAGATCTTCCGGACCACTTCAGAAACGGAATAGTGATACTGGGGTGTCGGTAGAATAAAGCAGATTATATGCAAATTAAAAGTAATGTTATAGTTAAAAACTTGTTCTTCATTGTTAGGCGGAGACTTTTCTGATCAACCAACATTTTTTTTTTTTCACTCTTCTCTTACAAGCATTATGTTTTTACACATACTTTACCGATTGGAAGTTAGTTAACATTTTTTACCGGCACTAATATAGCATTTAATGTAATTAGAAATGTTATAGGTTGAAACGGTATGAAATTATTAAAGTTATTGCTTGCCTCGGCCTGTTGTCTACGCTTCCAGAATCTCATGGGTGTCGCTGTTTTTTTTTATCTTCTTTATTTACCGCATGCTCCATTACTATAATAATTAGTAATACTACATGCATTACTATCATTTCATTGTTACATGTTATCCTTAATACTATTTTTGAGCACTGTTTCATTCTTATTCTAACCAAATCATATTTTGAAGGTTGCCTTTCATTACAATGATTACAAGACGTAACCTTTTATTGATCATTACTAAACTGTTTATTTGCCCGGTGTTTCTGAAAATAGCGCCGGGTTCGGTGCAGTGACCTTGACCTCCCCACAAAATTACCTTGCGATAAAGATAGTCATTAGAATATAACTTTGATCTTAGGACTGTCCTCGCGTTCAGGTCACCGGCCCTCTAATCAGATATGTAAGAATTTCCGTAACTCACACGACACATGAAGTATTCTTGCGCCCGTACGCCAAATGCAATATATGTACACATTAGACAGATTACATCGAAGTGTATCGAAGTGGTGTCGAAACGAGGCGAACTGTCTCTTTAGCTACTCTCCAGAAAATTCACCGTTTTCATCATCTGGAAATTTTTTCCTGCTAGCATTAAGTTATACCTAATATTAGCATTATTAATTCAGTGATATGATCTATAGTGACACATTTACAATTAATTATTACCACGGAGACATAAATACTGCTTCAGTCTACTACTAATAACTACATTAAGAATGCAAAACAAAATTATATACATTTAATATATCAGGAACATACTTTGTATAAATTTACCCAAAGGCTCAGGAATCGAGGATGCCAAGTGGATAGCAATTTGCTACGCACGCTCAACAGTTGGAGTTTTGTTGTCATTTGTGTCATCATATGTCTCCCATTTTTTAATTCGCTTCTCGCCTTCTCAGCTAACAAGTTGGAAAGTGGAAAGTTAAAAGGGAGCTCATTTCCAAGTCTCGAGTTTAACCGTTAGTTTGGAGTTGCTGCGCAACTTTTGCACAAATAGCTGCTGGAAGGAGAATTGCAGCCGAGTTGATATTATAATTTAGTAGTGAAAATTAGCATATTGATTAATGTATAAGCCTAAGTGTTCGCTTTGTAGTGGCTCAAAAGAAACGAAAAGGTATATTTAATACATTACCTTCGTGAAAGAATCGGCAAAATTAAGACAGTAATAATGCAAGCTACACCATTCAAAAACCAAAATAGCATTTGTGTATATTAAAAGTAACTTTTTTTCTTTGAGGTTGACAGAATTTTTTTCAATTGACAAGGTGATACAACACACAAAGAATTTTTCTGTTACTGGAATTTCACGAATTAATTATAGATGTAAAATATTTGCAGCTGAACTATTTGACATCCAAGGGCGAGTTCTGTAATTCTTGGATCGAGTAACGCAGCGGCTTTCTCAGGAGGTTAAGTGGGCCATGTTTCAGACTCATCCCTCTTGCCAAACTTCTCCACAAGAACTGGGAATAGAATCCAGAAACTCTGGACCAACAGACAGACGTGATGGCCACTAAATCACGTATGTGACTACATTAACGTAAATAATGAATAATGCAATGTGCAGTAAACATTTAAATAGATAAAATATAACAATAAAATGAAATTAATAACCAGTCACTGAAAGTCCAATCCCCTGCTATTGGTGCTTAAAATATTAATTAAAACGTAAAAATATTTATAACCAATATTACTTAAAATAAACTATATGCAGTTTTTGTAATGGTGCATAGAATTTGATTCATTCTATATACATAAATGAAGAGTGAAAATATCAAACGTTCAAAGTGCTATTTTCTAAATTTTACAGGATTAACAAAAAACTACTGTGTTATCATTTAACTTATTACATCTAAAATCATTATGAATACCTTTTTATTATAAAATGATTTAGTGTAACAAATCGTTGCCAAAAATACAATGGCAAGGGAGAAAAAAATTAATAACAATAAGAAGGTTCTATGTACCATTTGATAGAACATTGGGTTACAAATAATTACAAGAATAACGTCAATCATTAGTGGAAACATTTATTATAATGTTATTAAGGGAAAGGTACAAAAATGCATTATAAAGCATGTACAAGAATACTCTCCGCACAACTGAAGTTTTTCATGCTTATACAAGTTGAAACTGATGTTTCTTAAAACTCTCTGTACTCTTTGGGAAGAACATGGACGAAATGCTTTCTTTTTTTCAATGTATAAACGGAGTTGATCTTTTAGACGAAGCACGGGTTCGTCAACCACTGATTTTCCTCTCTTTTAAGTTTCAAGAACCCTCAACCCTTCTAATGGTAAATTGGGCCTATTTGAGATGGATGAGATCGAGAAATTTTAAATTGTACATTTTGAAATATTGCACTTATTTTAATGATAGAAATGAATCAGAAATATTATTAAAATCGAAGAAATCACTTGACTCCATTGGAACTACATGAAAAGTATTTATTGCTTTAACTTTATCTACAATGCTATGTAAACCTTGGGGGAATGAACGCCTTACTTACCTTAGTTCTTTTCTCTATAATAGCGAAATCTCTATCACAACCCAGAAAGCTATGGCCTCTTACTAAATATTTCTGTACTATAAACATTTTCCTTTTAAAATTAATATTATCATGGCATGGACTTAGAACACCAGCATGGCATTTAGAACTGTGCTATCTGTTAACGCGTATTTGAAATACTTCATCCGTGTATAGACACTAAGAACATGAATGTGCCCTGGCATGTAGAACTTATTTTGAAATAAAACGATTAAATTTAAGAATGACACTAAGAACGTTTGACATATCCACTCTTCAAATATGCAACTTCATGTCGAAAAACTGTTGTAAATATCCTATTCCAATATTTTCTTTTAAAACTGCATTTTCATATTGCATCATTTAATATATCAAAACAGCACTTTCCAAAATTACATGATCTGTAAATAATTAATTAAAAGATATTTTACTCGTGATGCACATTAGACATGCATTATTTTTTAAACTATCTCGAAACTATTTTATGCATTTTCTTCTAAACTTTACAATATGCACGCTAATGTGTGTGAATTATTATATGTTTCGTTTTTGTCATCTGATGTGTATATGGATTATCGGGAGAGTTAAGTCAGGTGGTAACGCTTTGCTCTCGTCCTGTCCTAGGTTCAAATCCTGCGACCAACTAATATGCGTGAGACTTCCCGTGGTTTTCCTTGGTTTATTTTAAGAAAGGGTAGCATTTCTCTTACATGAGTACCCTTCTATTTTGTAACTCACCTTCATTTCATATTCCTGTGTGTGTATGTTTGCGTTTTCTGTGTTTGTGATGTAATCCAGGCGCTCTGACAAAGGACTGACCTTCAGTTTGCATGTATGTACTATGTATGTAAAAAGTTCCTCGACAGGTGACTGACCCGAAAGTTGGTGTGCCAGTTCTACAATCGGAGGAGAGTCAGTCAATATATTTCATTTCCATTTGGTATTTCGTTACAATTATTCTTACATCAACAGTTTTTAGCCCCTTATTACATTGTTACCAACCGCTACCTACATAACACCGTTTAAGAAATTTCCCTTCGTTCAGTTTTATCTACTGCTGCTGCTATTTAGTGAATTTCTTGCTGTTGGTACAACCTTGACGTCACCGCTATGCCCCCATTTTCTGGGATTTCAGCTATGAACGTCCATGAACTTTTTGGGTTAGTAATAGCTTTCAACGCATTCACATCATCTAATTCTTTTTAGATTTCCTCTGCTGTTATTTAGATACGTTTAAAACAGCTGTTTGTGCATCATTCCTGATGTAAATGTTAAAAATTACAATAATTATAATATCACAACTTCATTTCGTTAATTTGTTGTATAACTGAAAAATTGTTTAATCATATAAGGACAGCTTGGATGTATGGCGGAATCGAAATCTGAGTGCACATGTCCCGAAACTCGGTTTACTCCTATTCTATCCTGTGAAGAAGAGGAAGAAGAAGAGGAGGAGGAGGAGGAGGAAGAAGAAGAAGAAGAAGAAGAAGAAGAAGAAGAAGAAGAAGAAGAAGAAGAAGAAGAAGAAATGTCATTATTGAATGCAACCGGGGAACATTTATTGCTACATTTTTATTAAATTAACACTATGAGTGCCTGTTAACGGGCAACTGACCGCAAGTACTTTCTTGTGCATTTTTAATCATTTTTCTCACTGAAAACAATGGCATTATTTCTTCTAATTTGCAAGCCAGGTTCTAATCCAGTTTGAATCCAGCTTCTGGTTTCAGATATTTTTATGTTCATGGTTTTTGTTCACTATCACGTATGTTTAGCGCTTTTTGTCCCCAGGCCCCTTTGCCTATTCATTTAATTTGTTGGTAATTTAATGATTCTTTCGCACATTTGTTCGTTCATTCCTTTGTTCATCTTTTATTGGTAATCTCCGGGTAAATACTTTTCAACAGAAAAGAGTTATTTGTTTTTTTATTTTAAGTAAACGCAGGTTTTCTTGAAAATAATAAATGTTTTACTATACGAAATTATCAAATTATTTGTACAAAAAGTATATAGTTATACAATTACACGATATATCTATATAGAAAGCTGATACGTTGAAACATTCACAGAGTTATTGGTATGACACTTTTTGCAGAGTTGTTGATTATACAAGAACCAAATACAAAAATTTTACATGTCGAACAACTGTCTTTGGTTTTGTTTTTCTTATATAAGCCTATTTGACATGTGTTGCGTTTAGTGCCCTTAGATCTTCCTTCATCCCTATAATCAGCCATGAGTGATGGTGGCAGCAGTCGATGAAAGTTACATGAAAATGAAAAGCTAGGCGAAAAGTAATTTTCGACACGGATACAAGAACTGACAAACAGTGACTCGCGCACTACGCCACAATGAGTTTGAAACATGTTTGTTGTGCAACGATGATCATTGTCAGCTACAACTATACAATAAACTACGTAAGAAACGTAGATAAGAAAGCGGTCAATTGACAGCCCCTGGGAACCAATTGTAAATTTGTCATTATATTAAATATGTACGGCGGAAAAAATATTGGAGTTAAACATCATTGAAAGGAATTAAAAGTCACAAAACCATCAAAAAGCAAGAAAAACAAAAACAAAAATATTCCAATATCAAACGCCATTAGGTGTTCCAGTGTCAAACAACTATCAGACTTGTGTATGCCATCGAAACCCTTAAAATACCCTCTCGTGTTAATTAATGTGAATAATGATTATCTATTTTTTAAAATTTTTCTAAAAATTTCAATATTAATTTTAAATAATAAAGTGCTCACCTTTAGCCTTAATGATCATTTTCACTCTTTTGGGCACAGAGTCAATGAGTTTCTTACACATTTCACTTATTTCTGGTCATAAAACACTTTTAACACAACACATATCATCTATTCTTTGGTGGTTCAGTCCATCGCCCAAGGAGTCATTATAGGGTTGATGTAGTTTTTGACATTCTTCGATGTATTACATGGGGCAAGGTCTTGCTGGAAAATCGTCTTTTAATTGTTCAGTTCTGGGGTGGCTTATTTCTCTAAAATTGGAATGTACTTGTCGCTGTTCATCATTCCGTCAATATCTGTGTATACAAACAGCTTCAAAATGTCTTCCGTGTGGAAACTTTACCGTCTGTTTGATGTGTTTCGGCTAGATTTCCTCTTTATCCCTTCTCTTTACATTCAAGATGTTGTTCAACCCAAGCACTTCAAATGATTTCATAAGAAACTGGAAACCTTCTCTATTATTCTTGTGTCCACTTCTGAAATACTATAGTCCATGCCAATCTCATTTTCTTCATAGGAAACGTCAATAGCTGTTTTCTGCCCAGTCTTCGAGCTTTCCTTCCAGCTTCTAGAAACCGCCTATGCACTGTTGAAGCATCGATTTTCACCCCAGAAGCCTCCAAATTTTTTTCAAACCTATTCTTTTTAGGGTTAATTTTGCTGGTTCTTATTAGATAGGCATATTCTTTTGTGCACATTTTTCGTTTTCGTCCACATCGTCCTTTCCTTGGACGTGAAAGGGACCCAATCTCATTTTACCTTCTAATTGTATTATTAACAGTACCCAAACTTACATTACATTGAGCTGCTATCTATCTGTGAGTCATATTACTAAATGTATGGAAGTCATGACTTACATTTCTTCTTAAATGTGATATCTATTATTAATAAAAACATGTTTGCTAAATAAAATGTTAACCAGCTATAAACACAAGCAATTGCTTAACTTCTAGTAACAATATTGCAATGCAGAACTGGAAGGAAATATTAAATAACTTATAAAACTAAGTTTTCCTGTTTGTTCACACAATATTTATATATTGCCGAATGTAAGCATTCAGAGATATTTACTATTGAGCTGGTGGAAGTTGTCGATTATATTAGCGTTACTCGCTCATTATTTTCCTGGTTGCTGCGGTGGAAAAATAAATAAATGTGTATGTGAGAGGGTTGTGTAATTATTTGTCATATTCAATGGGAAATAAATATGTCATTAATTGACTGATATGAAAGGTAATTAATACTTAGGTATTTATACGTTCTCGGTGTGGGGTTGTTTGGGGGTAGTATGGTGGCTGCGGAAGTCTTCCTAGTGTTCCTCTCGTTCCTTTTCTCCACGCGCTAATCCGAAGGTCGAGACTGCGTTGTGAAGTCTCGGTCTTCTACTGCTCCGGCAATATGAGACTTTACACTGGTGGCTTTTCGGAATGCAATACCATTCTCTGGTCGAGGAATTTGAATAGGTCTTGGGCATGTGAACGTAGACAAAACGAGTCAGGTTCATACAAGAGATTTATTTCTGTCCACTTTTACACTCAGGGGCTCAAGTTATTTTGTTAAAGTGAGTTCTTCTACTTACGCACTTACTTTTACTACTTATACTATCACTTCTTCTTTAGCTATAACTGCTACTCCCGCTGTCATACTAACTTCAGATTTTACTACAATTAGCTAGCCAACTTTTCACACTAATAAACTACCTTCCAATTCTAAACTACCCACTGACTTAATTTGTTTCTTCAACTCCCAACTGCAACTGCCAACTTCAACCTGCCTTAACTCTTCTCTATCTATCAGTTTTATTTTGTGACAGTATGTCAATCCATAAGGACGCTCCCTAGATCTTAATTCAACTGTTTTAATTATTCTTCTGTACTATTCATTACGAAACCTTCTGATTGGTAAATCTTTTCGCTCTTCCTTTGGCTAGTGGTAGGGATGTTACTTCTATTGCGTAAAAAATATACCGTAACTTGTTTTTCATTTCCTGTTTTCAAAGCAGTTTGCGTAACATATTTTCTCTAGAGGTGCAACAGCCGATGTACGCCTTACATAATAGAGCCTAACGGTACATGGCTTTTTTTCAGGGTCACCATGGTTAATGCATGAAAGAGGGATCGAGGCGCTTATGACGCTCACCCGACCTTTCTGCCTACAACATATTCTGTTTATGCCAAACTGGCGGCTTTGTGAGATTTTGAAAGATACTAGTTTTCCACTTCTCGTTCACAAATATCATGCCATCTTTTTTTTTTAATATTCTCCTATCATAGTGACTACCTGGGTGATTAGTATGGGGTGGGAATCTACTGCTTCATTGCACAAGTTGCAGTTATCATATACGTCCTTAATCAATGTGTTGTTCTACGTGCTCCCCCTTTATTTCAGTGACAAACACTAGAATTTGGTGTCTATTTTGAAAAGAAAAAGCGCCTTTTCATCACAGTTAATGCTTTAATTAATGAAGCTGATTGCTAAACAAATATGTTTACTTCGGCGATAGTAGCGACACCAAATGGATTCGTTGAGAAGTAAACCCAACTCAGAGTGGGTTTTAGTAGCAAGAACATCTAAAGTGCCAATACAAGCTGTCCAGAGTGTATGTACTGCGGTCTAGAGATATACCGAGTTAATATTGTAAACTTTACACAGGAAATATTTCTGAAATGGGGCGTGCTATTGACGTAAATTGATGTTTAGGGGAGGGATAATGATTGCAGCCCATACTCAGATGTTAATGATTATTAGAATGTGTATTTCTTGAAAAATGTTACATTTTTTAAATGGAACATTACCTATTAACACCAAGAAAATAAAAGTAGATGAAATTAGAAATCCAATAGTGTTTTTACACTTTCTAGTGCAAGCCTTTACGAGCTATATAGTAATATGCATGTTTCAAATATCTGCAGCTGTCTGCTCATTTTAATTGCTTAGTTACTAGATTACGATATTCGTATATTTGTTTACATTTTGTTTCCTTTAAACTGATGCATTATAATAATACTTGGAGTAGGACGTGACGGAAAATGGTATTTTCTAATGCTGAAAAATTCGACGCAATCATGGTGTGTGAAGAATGATGTTCTTTCTTTAATGTGTACATTGAAAGATATCCCAGTAGACGTACTTATGCTTGTCTCCATCGATTGTGAAGATCGCTGGATTGGACGAAGAGGAGCTGTACTTTGGCCTGCCTGTTCACCCCATTTGACCACTCTAGAACTTTCTCTGTGGGGAAAGCTCTACAAGAACATACAGACTACACCACAAGTATAAAAAGGCGTTTTACAGCTGCCTGTTCAGAAACTTCTACTGAAATATGCAGTAACAATTGCATGACAGACTGAAAGCTTGTATTGTAGCTGGTGGTCATCAATTTGAGCACAACCTGTGAAGGCCAGTTCTCTCTTTTCTTCTTCAGAATTCACAGACTTTATTTATTCACTTTCGTATTTCTTAAGAACGTGCTGACAGTAAAAACGTAAATACAAAATGTAACATTTGCTTTCTTAGAAGTTCAGGAAAGAAAGAAAAAAAAAAAAAAAACCACACCACACACGCACACACACTCATTAAATGAGAAAATGAGAAAAGTGAACATACGAACATCATAGTCTATTAACCTAACCGGTATTTAAATTTTTCATTTTACTATAGCTCGTAAACTATAGTTGGAGCGTGCAAAGCACACCATTGACATTCCAATTTCCTGTAGTTTTAGTTTATTGATATTAATAGGCATTTTCTATTTGAAAAAAAAATGTACTTTTTTCCAGAAATACATATTATAATAATTATTAACATCGACGCATTAGCTGTAATTATAGACCCTTGTCTAGACTTACCGCCACGGGTGACCAAGGTCGTTAAGTCGCGGACTCGTGAGCGGGAGGTCTGGGTTTGAATACCGCCAGGATAGTCCTCCCTGACTGAGGTTTTTTCCAGGTTTCCGTCAGTCCTCATAAATAGCAAATGCCGGGGAGGTACCTTAAACTTAGGCCTTGAACGATTCCTTCCTTAAAAAAAAAATAAATCCTTTCCCAATATATCATTTTATCTCATGTATCATCAGTGTTCATCGCCTGTGGTGTCCCTGTAGCAAAAACGGGCGTTAAACACCATTCATTCATTTGTCTAGACGTCAATTCTGTCAAAACAGTATATTAATAGCCTCTTCCATTTCAGGAATATTTGCGCTGCAAGTTTTGGACGATTCAGCCTGTATAAAAATGCACTCATGTCATCCACTTTTTTCTGTTTATTTTTTATCCTGAGTGAGCGATTAAAGAGCGTTTCAATTCGCAACAGAAACAAAACGATTTTCACACATGCGTCTTTCAGGTTTCAGAAATAGTAGCTCTGTCCGCAGTTGAAATCTCTTTGCACTATTGTGGGAATCTGTGGGTTTATCTGTGATGCAGCGGGTAATCCACGCCTGCTCATCCGTAAAGGGAAGTAAAAAGAAATTGCTGCCATTTGGACGTCAGTGTTGATGTCCAAGGTTCTGTCTCAAGGGGAGGGAAAGCTGTGACTGTTAGCAGGCGACACAGCTCTCCCCCATAAATTCACAATGAAAAAGAAAAATGATGAAAGCGTTATTTAGAAGCAGTGGCTATAACGAAAGCAATTGGATGTACGGGAGTTAATCGAAGGTTTCAATAACACTTTCAAATCCTCTCTCTTGCTCACAAATTCCGTTCGTATTTTCCCCAGCACGGAAATTTTAAGCAAGCGTTACTGGGCTTGAAGCGCACAAGAAAGGTATGTGCATAACAAAATATTGCTAAGCTTGCCCCTCAAACCGGACGCCTGGCTGGAGCAGAATGGAGTAAATGGTGCAGTAGAATTTGCTCTTTACTACATGCATAGAGTTTTGAGTTTTGTTTAATTTTGTAGTTTTGTACTAATTTATTTTCATTTGCATGTACACAGGGTATAATTTTACGGTTTTCACAATCTTCTTATAAGACACTCGTATAGAATTAAATAAAAACACTTTTTCAAGGAACAAGTAACACAATGCAATTTATTAATTTGAACATATTTTTTAAAATCAGATTTTTTAAGTGGACTCCATGACAACGAACACATTCGTGTAATCGGCTCTGGAAGTTTCCCACAACTCGCTGCAAAAAAACTTTTCACGAGTTGTGTTTTCTTTTAACTGCATGTTGGTCCGTGGCCTGTCACAGTAAACTTTACTTTTCAATATCCCCATAAAAAGTGGTCTGCTGCAGTCAGATCTGGAGATCGCGCTGTCCAGGCAACGCCAGCACATGGAGAAATGATGTGTCCAGGAAGCAGAATTCATTGTTTCAGAGCGGTGTGAGTTGTAGCGACATCCTGCTGGAACCAAAACTCAGTTTCATCATTATCACCCATCTGAAAGTTCAGCGTTGACGGTCACAACGTTTTACTTTTTGAAAAAACTATGAACCGATGATTCCAACGGAAAAACGCCACACCACTCTGTTACTTTCTTTGAATGCAATGGTTGTTCATGCACTTCCAAGGGTTGTTCGTCACTGCAGTAACGAAAGTTCTGCTTATTTACGAACCCAACGGTTGGAAATGAAAGCTTGTTAGATAGATCGCCATTTAACAAGCAAGGAACTGCCTACAAAATGCGAATCGAGCAGATTTGTCCATGTCTTAGTCGATGGACAATTTGAATTTTGTATGGATGGAATTTTAAATCATTGTGAACGCCTATTCGCGATATATTCAAAACAATAGAATGACGTCTAGCAGAGCGAGTTGAACTTCTAACCACTGCTTCTCCTACTATGGCGACATTTTCAGGTGTATGTACTCTGCGCGCACTACCAACTAACTTATCACGAACACCACCCGTTGCGTTGAATTTACTCACCCATTGCAGGAAGGTGTTACGGGATGGGTTTCTTTCAGGACGTGGCATGTCAAATTCTACCCTAAAACTCTTCTTAACTTAGATCCAGCAAGTCTGGTAACAACGAATACACGGCTTTCAACGGCAATTTCAATTATTCATATTGTTTTTACTACAGAACAAATTGCATGTTTGGAAGTTTTATATATATATATATATATATATATATATATATATATATATATATATATATATATATATATCAACCAATACCGTAACTATAACGTAAAATGGATAGAAACGGCAGCGTTCTGAAAATTGTCACCATTTGGTTACTTGTGATTTTGAAAAAATAAGTTCAGATTAATAAATTGTATTGTGCTACTTGATTCTTGTAAAATTATTTTATTTAATTTTATATGAGTGTCCCACAAGAAGGTTCTGAAAAAACGTAATATATCATTGGGTTATCTTGTATACTAACGAAACTGAACTCAACCATATCAGATTCACACAGATTTTGTTCCAGTCAACGGCGCGTAACACGCGAGCACATGCTCAGTGAAAAACACTGCAAGTAGGTCCATAGTTAATTGGTTTGTTCCTTACCCTTGTAGTAAATATTTTGTATTTAATTTTATGTTAATATATAATACACTCTACGGTATGAAATACCTGTTTCCCTAATACATATTTGTTGATCTTGCATTCGTGCTCCTTATTTAGTTTTCTTCTCTTCTTTGACACATTTTCCAGCAACACAGTAATTTTCATCTTTACCAGTTGTTCTATCATATTTTTACTATATCTTAAGACATTTTCTTCAATAACAGGTATTTAATCACAGCTCTTTGTTCGACATGTTCTATTTTTCTAGTTAGTCAGCATTTCAACTGCCGCTATAAACAATGCTCAGGTACTGCGTGACATATAAAGCATTCTTGTGTAATGAAATAAAAAGTGTAGGTAAAGTAGAAATGAATTAGAGGTGGGGAATGGAATCTACTACTTTACGCATATTATGTGCATTTTAATACATTTTATTTTATCTCATTCTAACCTTTTAAAATTCCAATGCATTTTTCATTTAAGGACGTAGAAGATATAAATTTAAAATGTCGATAATATTTCGTCATTTTTGATTGCATTGTGTGGTAATATGGGATGACTTTAATTTTTTTATTTTGACAAAGTGTTGTTAAAATCTATTCTTAAACTCACAGCAATGTATTTTAGTTTACCCGGCACCACGGTCCATGTAAAACTGATAGATTGCTAACTCTTCATGTATAACTCCTTTTCCCCCTTTCTGTGCAAATGTCATCCGTAACGGAAAGGCACCATATATTGCAAGGATTATAAAGAAGGGGGCGTTGGGTTGTTCAGTGGAACGTCTCTAATTCATTTTAAGAGATATGCCCAAGAGAAGAATCCGGAGTATTGAACATATATCAGATTAAAGGTTGAGCGTTAACATTAGCATTAACTATGGAACATTTACTCGTTAAGATGTTTCATGTATTTTAGTTTCACTATCACTTACATTCGGAGATGGGAAGACTTCTACGCGGCACAGACTGGTCCAAAATAGCAAAAAGCACTCACATGGAAAACAATCGAACGTCAACTTTGCATCGAGTGAAACTTGGTGAACAAAAGTATAACAAAGTGTAGCATGCAGGATAATACTACCGTACACAAACCTAGTGCGAATTAGCTCATCGCATTAGCGGATAAGAACTTCCCTCTTGTAGGAGGTCTTTGCCCTGCTTAGGGACATTCGGGCTTATTATTATTATTATTATTATTATTATTATTATTATTATTATAGAAATATTATTATAAGATAAATTTAGATAATAGGACTTTAAACAATTTCCGTACTATTTTTAAAATGAAGGGATTTTCCAATTATTTCGACATTTCGTACCTCTGCCTATTTTTTTTACTAAAAGTCACTCTTTTTCACTGGACTTGATGCAAAATTTGATTTAGGACATCTAATCCAAATCCAGGAATTAAGAGACTGGTTTACTTTTGGGTTTTCCGTATGAAAACTTGTTGAGAAGTTCTAGTTTCCGGAAATGGATAAGTTGTTTTCAATTCAGGCAAATCCCTAGGTTAGGAAACATAAAACGTACACTCTTAAAATTACACTATATGTGTAAGTCAAACGGGCTCAAAATAAACAGAAATTCAAGCCTTGTAGAAGTACACATTTCTCTTTAAAACTCTGAAAGGAAGGTTAAATTAATTGGAGGGGAGGGGGTGCAAAAAATGCTCGGGAAATCATTGCTATCAAACGAAAAAAAAAAAAAATTAAGAAGGTTGTTAATGTACCGTTAAAAAAATCCCAGAATGAAATATATTCAAATTCATTCATAATATTTCATATATTTAGGAACATTTACTCAAAAATTGGCCCGGTACATAGCAATTGGTAATCTACGCCTTTGTGCATTTTGTTTCTTGTACTGTCTTCTCCTTGTTTTGTTTTGTTGATCTTATCGGATGTTTGTGCGTTCTCTTTTCGTGTCTCTGTTCTTATTTTTCCCTTGTTGCCATCTCTGCAGAGTCAACAGTGCTTATGATAATCGCACTGTAAGGAGCTGGAACAGTATTAACCCGTAAGGATTGCGATACAAACTCTTATCATCTCAGTTCAATATGAGACAATCTCAGCTCAACAGAAACTGAAACGATACCCCCGAGCAAATTAAAATAAAGTATTTCTATTCCTTCAGTATTTTTTTTTATAAAATTTAGATACGTACTAAAAGAAATCACACGAATATACTCCTTTTTAACTAGTGATTGTCATAAATAGCTTACTAGAATACGACAAGGGAAATCTGTTCAGTTAGCAATAGAATACTTAATATGACACCTAAATCTAAATACTTCATCTTTATGATAAGAACTGCAGGGCTTTCGTTTTAATTTTATTTTTGTTTGTTGTGTCGCAGAAGCGTAAACAGTTAACACAAGCCTTCTCTAGAGCCCCACATACAAGCAGAGCTAAACACAAGGGGTGAATGAATTATGACGAAACGTGTTGATATCTGTACAGGAAAGAGTGAGAAATGAAACATTAAAACCGTCGTGTGGTTCACATCAAAGGGTCCCCCAATGACGTAGCTAAGTTAGGCATTAAGCGAAGAGACTGACATCAGAAATTCCGACCAAGGCAAAAAGCATTACATTAATGTTTGCTGCGAAGGAGAATAAATTATTCAATGAACAACACCTCACTCCGCCACCACTGCTCTTTTTTTTTACCGCCTCGGGTGGCCAAAGTAGTTAAGGCAGGGACTCGTGAGCGGGATGACTGGGATTCGATTCCCACGTGGACTGCCCTCCCCACTGATGTTTTTTCACTTTTCCTCAGTCTTCATAAGTGGCAAATGCCTTGGCCTGGAACTCTTCCTTCTTTTTAAAAAAATCATTTCCCAATGTACCATTAAATCTCATGTATTGTTAGTGTCCACAAACACACAAAAACACTATTTTACTTAAAGAAATTACTGTAAAAGCATTGTTGCTATTAAAACATTTTCACATTTTTTTAAAAATAAAAGTCAATTTACCCCTTTAATTGCTGTTTGCTGTGGAAAAAAATACATCGGTACAGGATGGATATAAAGTTCCGATCCATTTGCATGAAATAATGGTTTTCAATGAAAGAAATTTATAAGGCATTAGATACGATATATACAATGGGATTTACTTGAGTGATGGGCTGGCAGACCTCAGCTGTGACTGAAAGAAGACGTGTACAAATGGCAGCTTGTAGCTACTTTGCCATAATGGTTGTGCATTCTGAGTTACTAAGTGCTTTCATTGTATGTAAATTGTGTGCTAATGTTCTTTGTTACGATATATATATCGCGCGCGCGTGCGCGTGTGTGTGTGTGTAAAAAGGGACGCTTGCAGGGAAGCAGTTCGAAATATAGCGATTACAAATCTGTGACACTTTTTCTTAGTGTTTTATTCTTTTCTGCTTTTCTAATTATTGTTAATTTAGTTACATTGTTAATAGTGTTACGTTATTTTTTTATATTGTGTATATATGGCAACTAAATTTTCTTCTGGTAAAGTAGGTCCTGGTGGTGTAGAGGTTACCATATTTGCCTCCTAAACCCAAAACGCGGGTTCGAACCCGGCCAGGACCGATGAATTTTTTCGGGCGTAAAAATCCTAAGTATGGCTTCCTTCGGAAGGGAAGTAAAGCAAAGCCGTGGGTCCCGTGTTGTACATTTGCGGCACGAAAAAGAACCTCAAGCCTGAAAGAGAGGCCTCTGAGCAAAATTTGTCGGCCGTTTCACGCCCTGAGTTGAATGGGACGCTGATGACCTGAAATGTTAAAGAGCGTCCATAAATAAATCAATCAAAAAAAAAATCTTTTGGTAAATAAGGTATAACACGAAAAATGTAAGATATACAAGCAAAAGTGTATGGAATGTACTTTCGAACGAAGCCAGCAGAATATTTGAGCAGAGCTGCGTGTCTCAGCAGTTTTGAAGTTCAGTTGGTGAGCGACAATGGTCAGAATTGGAGGTTTCGTGCGTATGTGAAAATATCATTTTTTGCGGCAGGAATCAACAATGGTAAACAGAGCTTTGGGAAGCACTGAGTCCGGACAGTGGCGAGGTGGATAGAGGCCTTCCCCATCGCTGGGAACGATCTACTTACCTACATATACATCTATACATTCATCCATCCACTCAAGGGGTAATTAATGCCTACATTTCCTTCCCTTAGATTGCTAATGTATTTATATTCGATACATTGATTAATTAGTGTAACTTGCAGTAATTAGGTCGTTGTATTTATTTTCATGTATTAAAAAGAGAAGGTTATACAGGGACTTGGAAGGAAAAGGACTTGATGCTATATTTTTTTATTTTGGAAATATAACCGAAACGAACCTCTGATACAATATTGCATAAGCTGAATGACGTCTTTCTAGGGCCATGTAGTGGCACAACGTAAGTAAACAGAGCAATTAAAAATATAAGTTCAAAATCCAATAGGAAAGTTAGGGGGGATGGTCTGAATGACAATTAACCAACAGTAAAACACGCAGAATACGAAAAAATCAAAACCTATTCAAAATTTGTAATGTAGAACATTTTTATACGTCTAGATTGGATGACTTTATTTTTTGATAAAAGTTAAAGATTTCGTAGTTTCAGGGTCACAACAAGAAAGAATGTAACATAACAGAACAAGTAGTAGAAGTATTACATTGAATAGCAGAAGGCGTACCCAAGTGGTAAAAGATCGCTAGCAAACAATATTTAGTATGTAGCAGGTGAATAGAGCGTCATCATCAATCAGTGAACAATGCGAGACTTGACGCCTTTAAGCCGAAACAGAGCACACTCGATTACAGTTGGGTTCGGAGAGATATCGTCAGATGATAATCAGAGTTAAAGGTACATGAAATATTGAGTCTCGTGCAAATGCGTATTTAATCAGAGTTCAGGTAGCTTAGACCGCGCAAGAGTCGCCTAAAGAGCGCTCCGAACATTCCTCAAGACGTAAAGCCAACCCGACACAGTATAAAGACAGTGAACAATAAATGAACCGTGTCACTTACAATCGACCGAATTTACTCACCTTCTCTTAGATATCTGTTCCTTTCTCTTTGACAACACCTTGTCATAAAACTGCAATACTCCATAGAGATAAAGCATGACAAAAGCGATAACACAAGGCGCAATATTGGGGGAAGAAGCGATGGACTTCTATAAAATTAATTTAAATACAATCCAATGCAAGCTCATCACAGCAATCAATCATCCTTCCCCTCTTTTAGAGCCACAATTATTATTCCTATTGCAAATGACATTCACAACGTGGTGGCTTTTAAGAACAATTTGATTCTAGCATCTTCTATCCATTCACCCACCTTACTGTCTATCTAATATTATGACTCTTGTTTGGTTAAACCAATTTATGTTATTATGTCATTCATTTAAGTTCATTAACTAGAAACAGTCATCTTTTATTTTAATTAACACATTTTAATACCTTCCTGGTTATTGATAAAGTACGGCCTATGAAAAAATATTTTTCTCTTATAAGTCTGCCGATTTTATGCTTTGAAGTCATCGTACCGGCCTAACTTGTGTTTTAAGTCATGTTGGTTGTCTGTCTTAAGGGTAGTTATAATAATGTTTGCCTACCTTATGCTTCATTGTAACAATCCATTTCTATTTTATACCTTGTCATTATCTAAACTATCTAAGACTTTGTGACAATGATTGCCTATCTAATACAGGATGCGGCAGAAACAATGATGGATTTTAAATCTGCGTTATTGTTAGTCACGGCTTGTTAGAGGGATGATGTTTGCGTAATGCAGTTCTGTACGTCATGTATGCCAAATGTACATGACATCTGGCGCTCGCTCCGCTGCACAGTACTACTTGAGAGTCAGTGTGGAATGCTGATCACATGAACTTCGTGCGTTTGCTATTGAAATATTTTTCAAATGTGGTGATTGAGTTGTAAGAAATCAGCTTTTGTTCTGATCCATCCATCCTTCCATCCATCCATCCATCCATCCATCCATCCATCCATCCATCCATCCGTCCGTCCGTCTAATCCGATCCGTCGATGTACTTGGAGACTACTTCGATGGCTGCTAAACACTCTGTATCATCCGGGAGACCCACCCAGTGGCAGTTTTGCAACACTGAATAAGTAGTTGTGTGTAAATTTTGATTATGGATGATAAACAAATATCCGGTTGCTACTTTCCCATGGGGGTCACCACATTTAGCATTCTTCCGTTGGTGGCACCACTCAACAGTAAATGCGGTATATGAGGGCTAACTTTTAAGTTTTTACAAAAAGTAGGGGAAAAATATTTTTGGAACGAACTATTTTATTACTTATCAAAATATTCCTCTTTAAACTTTATGCACTTTTGTGTGCGTTCAAACCAATTCTCGAAAAATTATTTTCCTCTCTGAAGATGGCATCTTAAACTCAATGTTTTAAGGCTTCAATAGTTTTTTGAGGTGAAGAAAATCGCTTGACCATGCATTTTTATTTGACATTCGGGAACTAAAAGAGGTTCTTTGGTGATAAGTCTGGTGAATATTGGCAATGAGAATGAATTCGATGTTTTTCTCCTTCAAATAATCAACTATTTGATGTGCCTTGTGAGAGCTGGCATTGTAATGATGAATGATGGGACGTTTTCGTTTATTTCTCCTGATTTCATCGACGACTCCTGACAAACAAATTGTAGTATACCATTCAGCATTAACTGTTCTTCGATCTTCTAAAGGAATGGTTGCGACATGTCCAGTACAACCGAAGAAACAAACGATCATTTTCTTGGAAGTGCTTCGTGAACGAACAACTTTTGTGGGATTCGGTTCATCTGGACAGTGTTAGTCCATTATACTGCAGTCTTCGATATGCTTAAGAACGCCTCTATCTCACTGTAAGTCACATGCCGATCTTCTTCAATCATGTTACACAGAGCATCGACGTTTTTGGGAATTGCAACTGGTTTTGACAGACCTTGACGAAATTCGTCACTGATGGACGCACGACCACGACGATTGTACACGTTTTCTGATGGTGCTTCATTACCAAAAGTTGAGCGGACTCTTTGCATTGCTGTTGAGTTAAATCCTTATTAAAATCGTTAAAAATTATCCAAGGAAAACACTCATGTGAAATTTTCAAATTTTCGCAAAATTGCTGTAGTTAAACGCTCACTATACACAAACTACTCCGTCAATTTCTAAGCTGCAAATTTCTTCGCAATAACAAATGTCAGTTGTTCCGAAGATAGTAATTACATATCTCAATAGCGCCACCTAGTGGTCGTTTATAAAATCTTAAAAGGTAACACTCGTACTTTCAATTGCATATCTTAGATTTTTCGTATTGGCCCGTGTTCGCGAGAAACAAAAATAATCGCCATGAATTATGACTTATGTCTCGTAAGAAAATCCAAGTTATATATATAGCCAATAATATATTGTTATATTTGTGTTGGATGACCTTACTTCCTTTACTTGATAATTATTCAACATAGGAATAATTTTATGGAACAAGTGTTCATCTTGCTATATCACTTACATAATCTCTTCTTTAGCTTTTAGCACATATACGTTACATCCACACCCATTTCAGAGCTTAAACATTTTTAACTGTGTAAAACTAACAGATATTGTTCTTTGTTTAAATACTAAGAGGTATACATCGGCCAACTGGCTAAATCTGCTGTAACATAACGACAAAGTACATTTATCCCAACGAGAGTCTATATCCAATGGCTATGACGTTTAAAAATATCTCGTAGCACCAATCATAAACAACTCCCAGTTGAAAACAGCCTATTTCTCAGGAATATGTCGTCAAAGCTTACATATGAAGCTGGGTCATAATATTTTAATTATTAAAATAAAACTTTAAGAGATAAATCATTTCCTGAACTTGCGATGAGTCAAATGTTCGTGTGTCAAGTGAACGGAAAATCCACCTGAAGAACTGAAGTAAATTGGCTTCGTCAATGGAGAAAGTGTATATTAGAAAAATGTACCTACCGTCATATAACACAGCTTTTAGATGAAAATTCAGTTTTGTTGTGAGCAGACAACAATTAATTGAAGGGCGCTCTCTCATGGGGAAGTAAGAAATATGACATTTGATAGACACGCAAGTATCTAAGCAATTATTCACAAGGTCTAACTATGGAACAGCTCTCACGGGTTACACATGACAAAAGTCCCTACAACAGTTCAGAAACAGCAGCGCACTAATGTGGCAAAGAAACCTTCTGCAGTTCTACGAGTTATTTTTTTTTCAACCTCTGTTGGGGCGTAACAAAAAGATAAGCGTGAATCACAAAAGGATTTTATTACCAGGAATTAAGTACAGTCACAGTTACTTTTCCACATAGTCACCGTGAAGATTATGGCATTTGTCACAACGATAGACGACCTTTCCAATACCCTCTTCATATAAGATTGCCGCCAGCGTATGAAAATATGTCTTTTTTGGGAACCCAGTGTGCACAATGTTTTAGAGATATGCCTAGGCGTTCTGTAACAATCGTGTGCAGAGCTGGCGTTGAAATGTCCAGAAATTCTACAGACAACTGACTGATGGTAAACCTCCATCTCTCTCTAACCATTTGATTAACTCGCTGAACTAGGTCTTCACTAGCGATAGATCTGCGTCCTTGTCCACCTTCATCATGAACACCTGTTCGGCCTGCTTTAAATTTCCTACTCCATTCACACACAACACCCTCACTCATCAGTTTGCACTATAACACGACTCATTTTGCGATGAATTTCTGCTGCACTATTTCCTTCTGTCTGTAGGAAACGGATGATGCTTCGCAACTCCCACTTGGCGGGAGAATCAACCATGTCGAAGTGACTGTAGCTCAACTCCAAATGATGTGTTGAGCTTGGCCTTGGCGGACGTTATGTGCAGTAGCACAGTGCGCACATCCACCTCCTTATGCTTGTCTGGTCACGTAGCAGAACGATCAGAGGTTGAAAAAAAATAGTCCTCGTATAAAGCTAAAGAGATGAATTCTTTTGACCTCTTGATCGAGATGGACAAGTGCTGGGTCTATCTTTTTAAACAAAGGAGTGGAAGCCTCAGAACCATCAGGTTCATACCTGAACCAAGAAAAGGGATTTGGGGTGTGCAAGGTATTATCATAACCGGCTATGCGCAAAGGTCGTCATACCTCTGACGAATACCAACGAACCCTTCTGAGAAAGTAGAAATGCAACCCACATGTTCATGTTCCTTATGCTACGCCGACACTTGTACCAGTTCTTCAGACTTGGCTCTCAGTGACTTCTTCCTTTTTCAGAAGTAAGCGATTTCAAGGCTATGGATAACGCTATTTATTAAAACAATCAAACTGAAGCCAAAATGATCAAGCTAGTGTCTAATTTGATCTTTCAGGGGCGTGTGTAGAGAAATATTAACTCATATAATAGCTTGTACATATTTTTTGTTTCTTATTATGTGATAATTAAACTTTCCCATGGTTACTAAATGTCCAGTTAGTATGCTCTAGTACCGTACCATTCCAAGTTGTTTCTGGTTCTGTATTTGACAAAAACGAGTCGTTGCATTTCATCTCTACTTCTGATAGTCGCCAACGTGTTCCCATGACACTCTACCTGCATTCAATTATCTGTTGAGGTAGTCGTTAACTTCGTATTAATGATCGACACTCTCCTGCTAGCGCATGCAGCATTAATACCTTCCTCTTTATGAAACGAATTGATATAATAAGCCCTCAGGATTTGATGGTGAAGAGGGCAATATACCAAATTTCAAGGGAGAAGTAAAACACAGTCCTCATACATTTATTTAACACCCTTCAACGAATTAACAGTTTAAAAATTCACTACTTTAAGAAATAATTATTATAAGTTCAAGTATATAAAGAAGGTGGCGTACATTTTTTTTTCTTCCAAGGAGTTTCGCCAAAATTAAATAAAGGAATAATTCTTTCACTAAATCATTAGCCAGAATATAAAGAGTAAGCCAAAAGAAAATTTCCAAATCTTCAAATGTTCAAAACAATCTAAAAATAACAATAATAATTAGAGGAAATTTCATCGTACTATTCGTAGCAAAAATAATTAATTTACTTTCTTAAAGAAATCTGAATTAAAATAATTATTATAGAATAAGAATTTCATATTTTTCTCATTTGACAAACGAATTCATTTAGCAAATACCTGGGTCACTGCCCCACCCAAAAAAAAAAAAAAAACTTTAAGAGGCAAGGACACAAAGAATGCACCATCCATATGCAACGCGTTGAAAAATCAGCCCAAGAATTTGAATGACGGTTCACTCCGGTATCAAAGCCAGAATCAGTAAGGTATTCGCGAGCTAACCTCGGCATTGAGTTTGAAAGGTAACCAGAAAAAAGAGGTAGACACCACATGTTGCAACCAATCAAAACGAATGTTCTAACATTAGCGCAATATTTACTATGTTTAAGGAAATATAAAAGAAATTTGCGGATTAGATAGCATGCATGACATGAGGGCAAGGAGTGGAACCATTCTTTAGTCAAATTGATCTGTAGTTCACCCTCACTCTGAAAAGCGAAATGGTTATAAATGACGAATTCCGCGCTCATTTACTTAATATCATTCATATTTTTTAAGAGTTTTCGTAGTTGGCATATTACAAAATGATTTCTCGAGGTAGCTGCTTGTATAAGCATCAACTTAATTAGGGGAAAACCTCTGAATAGAAGCCTGGCCATAGTTTGTAGCTAAGCGTCGCCTTCTATGCACCCAGCCCATTTGGAAAGCGTACGTACTCTAAATGTAGAGCAGATGCACATGGACCCGACTTTAAATGTAAAGAACGCAAGACACTGTGTTCCCGGTTAGTTACAGTACAAATTGCGTCGATGTTTTTGGAACAGCAGACAGGTCAATTAGAAGTGAGTGACAAGGGCACAGATTTGTGGGAATGCAAAGTATGTGAGGGTGGAGGGTGTGGGAGGGGCAGAAAACATCACACGACACATTATGCGAGTTGCCCAATTGTTCAGCCTGAACCGCCACTATTCTTTTGTTGCCGCAGACGTCGACATATAATGGGCTCCCAGTTTATTGCCTCTTGTTTAAAGGCTCAAACTGTATTAGAGCAAACAAAATGCTTGACATTTTTCATTTGTTTACGCAGCCCGGAGGTTACGCCGATGTTTTTCATGTTGTAATTTTTTGAAAATGGGCAAACACGAACTGTAATGTTTAAATAACATCGCTCGGTAGGAGAGTGTTTCAGACAATAGTTCAAAGATCAACAGCAGCAGAGCAAATACATTTTATTTATCGAATATGTCGCGGAAACACCGAAGGCACCTTGGATTGGTAAATGACAGTACTAAAATAAAACAGAGATGTGTCTTTGCGGTCTTGTATTATTACACTTTGTTCTTTTTGTGGCATTATACGCTAAATTGCCTTAGAGCGCCTATGAATCAACCCAGAATTTTTATGTTTGAAATATTAAATAGATAATTATGAATACTATAAACTGAAAGGGGTATAAACGCCACAATTGAAAGATTTCGGTTTCTCAGTCTAAGGATAGCTCTAATATATATTTTTTTTTTTAAATGCATTTTGTTTTTCTCAGCACAAGAATAAAGTATAAGCTTTAAAGATTGCAATAACAGGTTTTCGCATATAATACTAGCAATGCTTAAAAATTAAATAACTACTAGCGTGATAATGCAATGTGCTCGTTCTTTTATAATTTTATACATTTAAATTTTGTTTAAGTGTATCTTGAAAACACTGTATTGAAATGTTTATACATATTTATCGCACTACTGCAGGATCTTTGCATAGCAGATGTTTTGGGCCTAGAATAAAAAAAAAATTGCGTTAGTTAAAACTTCAAGCTTTGTTTGAGCTTAACTCAAATATATTAATAAAGTATTACTTAATTTATCTAACTATTAATTGTTTTTCTGTAATAACATATCAAGCAATTTTCCTGCACATATATGTGCGACTTTCTACACACACGCGCGCGCTTACATGCCACAGTTGAGCCTACTCGCTAAATATCCTACACTTCCTAACTTCTAACTCTCTCGTGATTTCCAACCAAAGAAATTATGAGTGTAGTCTATCATATATCATCATTAAATTACAGGAAGTAAGGGATCAGACATAAAGCGAACACACGTATTCATGAAAATGTATATACTGACAATTTCAAAGTAAAGCGCATGTGATCAGCAGCGACCAGGATAATGGCGAGGGGTTTCTGGACCGGATCAAGCGTGGGGTTGCACACTTTACCCCAGAAATCAAGTAGCAGTCACACTAGATCTCCTTTCAAAACGAAAGACTGTGTCGGCACAGAATGTTCCTGACCAGAGGTGAGAGTGTGCATGCTGAGCGTTACTGTTAAACACCGCAGAAATTGCAATGGGTCGTTGAAAACAAACTGCACGGAATGCTTAGTGCGGGGTTTCTTGTTGCACGATAACGCTCGGTCACATACGGATCGGTACAAAGCGCTTTTGCAGCGGGAGAGCGCGCTACTTCGGTCGTTGCTCTGGTGCAAGGTCTGCGGACCCTGAGCACCCGTCGTACTTCTGATGTTACTGGAAGTATATCGGGGCTGGACATTTGAGCTCCTCCCTTCGGGGAGTGTCTTGACGGGGTATTTATGGGCGCTCTTTGACATCTCAACTCATTGGCGTCCCATTCAATTCAGGGCGTGAAACGACCTATAAATTTTGCTCAAAAGGGCTTGAGGTTCTTTTACATGACGTAAATGGACGACACGGGACCCACAGCTTTACTTCCCTTCCGGAGGAAGCCATGCTTAGGATTTTTACAAGAGAAAATTCATCATTCCTATCCGGTTTTGAACTCGCGATCTTGGGTTGAGTAGGCCCTGGCTTACCAGTGAGCTGGTACCTTGTCCGTAAGAGGCTAAACACGCCTGAGCAACGTAATTGCTACCAACCTGACGGGGGTGTGGATAGTTCTAGGTGCCGTCCCAATGGTAAACCCAATCGACGTCCTGGGGGCTAATTCATTGGGCAATGGGGTGGGAAACCCTCAAATTTATTGTTTCTGCATCCACCTTACAGCCCAGATCTCGGCAGCATCTTTTCTTACACCTCAATAAATTCCTGTACGGTCAGCATTTTCACAGATTAGTAGTTCGGATTCCAGGCGGCAGACTTCTGCGACAGAGGGACACAAAAGTTGATCCCATGGTTTGGAAAATGTCTCTATTACGTGGAGAATATGTTGAAAAATAGTTCAACAATTTGTATATCTGTTCCAATAAACATTCCGTGAAATTTTGTTTTCTTTCTGTAAACGGCCCCGGGAAACTTTCTTTGTGAACGTGCCTCATAATGAAAAGTTAGTATGCCTTTTAACATAGCTACAAAAAAATTCCATTAGTCAATTACTAATTTTGCCGCCATTTTGCATTAAGTGTCTATTTAGCTTAAAAAAATCACCAAGTCATTATTAAAGATCAATGCCTATGTTTATGCATGGAACATATAGAACACATATACATAGATAAAGAGACATAATTGAACTTTTGTTTTAAAAATTGTATAGGTAATACTAAAAGCCCGAACAATACATGTGCAAAACCTGAAATCTTTAATTTAAATCGAGTAAGACCCAATCTTACCAACGTTAAATTAGCTAAGTTCCTCCAGCAGCAAACCATTAGAGTTACAGCATTAACATTTATTATTTCTGCATTGGAAGAAGAATTAGAATGCTTTTATTACAAGCCTACTTCCATAATTCCTGGATTATGTCATTTTTATTAATAATTCTGCCTTAGTAGCTTCATTGATATGTCTAAAACAACACTGAAAATATCAAGGAAATAAATGCATAACTTTTTTTCTAGAGGCGTATAGCGATTAAAGAACAAATTGTTAAAAAAAAAAAAAAAAACACTCTTAGCTCAAATCTGCAACCTTATGCATACCTGCACCATTTACAACCAGAATAGCGAACAGCAAAAATAAATTTCTTTCAGCGAATTGTATAAAAAAAAAAAAAAAAAAAAAAAAAAAAAAAAAAAAAAAACTGGAATAACTCATTTAGTTCGAAAGCTGAATTATTTTCAAATGGTTGGTGTCAGGATCAAGAGGTTTTTAATTTATACAGAGTGTTTAAGAAATATTTGTACAAACTTTGGTTGAGGATTCCTCACACCAAAACAACAGAAAAAGCCCACATAACAACATGTCAGGGAAACCTTAGTTTTTGAGTTATTAATGAAAGTTTCCTGTAAGCGTTTCAAGGTACGCTCTAATAAATTAAATTCTTAACCGAAAATAAAATTAATTTTGTTAATTGTCTGCTGCATACATATAAGTATGCTAACGCATACTTATATAAGAAAATATTATTCGTAAAAGGCATCAATAGCACTGTTGAAGTTTAGCCATTTATGCGATTTGGTAATAACCCTGTTAAATATATATATAGAAATAGTAATTTGAACTCTGGTGTGAACTTGCACTAATAACCTAAAATTTAAGCATTTCCGAACACATGTTTATAAGGGTTTTTATTTTCCTATTTTGGTAAATTTTCATTAATAACTGAAAAACTAAGGATTTCCGCACATGTGTTTATATGACTTTTTTTTTTTTTTTATTTTCCTTGTTTTGATAGGAGGGACCGCCACAGAGGATCGAGGTCGTTAAGGTGCGGACTTGTGAGCGGCAGGTCTGAGGTTTGTCCGTCCTCCCTGACTGGAGTTTTTTCCGGGCTTTCCTCAGTCCGCATAAATGGCAAATGCCGGGGAGGTACCATAAACTTAGATTCGGAACGTTTCCTTCCTTAAAAGATCTCCTTTCCCAATTTATCATTCCATCTCACATATCATCAGCGTCCACCGCCTGTGGTGCCTAAGTAGCAAAAAACGGACCTTAAACACTATTAAAAAAATTGGTGTAAGCAACCCGCCACCAAAGTTTGAAAAAGTATTTCTAAAACACCAGTATTTTCCAATAATAATAAAAAAAAAAAAACAATTCCAAGCTATGTAACAATTCAGAAAATTTCGATATTTTTTGTAATTCGTTTTTTTTTTAAAAATGTAAAAAAAAAAAAGAAAAGAAAGAAAGATAGAAAGAAAGAAAAATATTTCCCTTCCAATTCCGCTTAATCAATCAAAATTTCAAATTTAATTTTTGCGTCCGCTCTCTCAGAGCTTTTAATTTGCAAAATTTGCCGAAGTAGGAGATTATTGTTAAATGAAAGCGAACGATGTTACGTAAAATTAGCTGGTTATCATTTTTAAATCAACACCCACACATTGATCTACGACAGCCTCTTAATCCTTTGTCTGTTTTATGTATATATTATTTTGAAATTTTTAGATCGTTGTAGCCAGAACTAACGAATGTGTTTCAGTGTATGAATGGTGTAAAATTCTTTAGATACAGAGGAAAGCTGCGATCATGGATTAAGGACCGGACCGAAGCGACAGATTGTTGGTGTTACTGCACTCATAAATACATCACACACTTTGTGACATGGCGAGTAAGCGTTTATTCAATCAACTGAGTCGCCTGGCTGGACTAAACTATTTAACTCTGGTGAAAGTAATTGAACTAGAGAACGTTTCTGAAGTTTAATTCCGATTTGGAATGAAACAGTCATATGTACGTGTTTATTAACTGCCACTGAGGTTACACCCGGTGGCAGTAAAGAATAATTAAAATGAAACTCACAGCAAAATACTTAAAAAAAGGAACCAATTAGCTTAATTAAATACCTACCAAACTAGAATTAAATAAATAAATCTAATTTAAATACATGTTGAATTAATTTTACATATATTATTTACATGCAGTTAGCGGGGAAGAATTAGGCGGTCAAAAGTAGCATTAAAAATAATAAACGATGGTATAGAGAGCTTTTTATAGGGGAAAGAAGAGAAAGGCGGGAAAATAATAATATAAACAAATTAGTCAATTACATACAATATAAATAGTTAAGAAATATTTCAAGTTGTTCGGGAAAAACTTAAATTTGAACATTGATATCTTCTTATCACATTCAATTTTAGGTTACTTTTAAATCTTGTCAGAGAAGGACAATTCTCAAACACAACTGCAGGTAATTTATTCCATTTATGGTTTTATTTACGAAAGAAAATTTATCTACACCCGTTCTCTTTGCCTACAATTTATTTTAAAACCTTGATTGTTTCTGCTAAACTATGTTTGGGCGGTTAAACATACGACGAAAATAAATTATTCTAAGAGTTAAGCAATATCATTTCATAAAAGCCGAGAAGAAATTAATCTTAATTATAAGCTAAATGAGGAGGAAATTCCCCAGGAAAACCGCTTTAAATATTTAGCATTTTACTTAACTTCTAAACTTGCATTGACGAACAAATTGATAGTGTTACGAGGAAAGCATGTAGGGGCTTATACTTTGATATGAGAATGCTAAAAAGTCGAAAAAAAGAGTTTTTTTTTTTTTTTTTTTTTTTTTTTTTTTACCATTATTTCCCTGCGAAAAGATATGGGAAGGGAAACTGACTGTACATATTAGATGCTCTCCTTTAATTATGTTTTCGGCTTACCATTTGAAAGCTCTCTCCGGAACATATAGCTACCTTCAATTTGAATCTCATTTACTTTTCTTACATAAATGCTCTCGGGGTACACGGGCCACTATTTGGGAACCTATGATGTTTTGGGTTAAAATGTTACAATAGATAAAATAAATTCTGCAAAAAATGTATTCACGCAACAGAGAAAGTTTGATTTGAAAACTCTATAACACAAGTTAGTACTTATTATGAAAGTGTAAAGCTATTATTGATCAAATTTATGTCAGTAGAAATGATATAGGATTTTATCTATTTGGCGAAACAGGCGATTGATGGGACCTTGACCCCGCGCGGCTTGCGTTCAGTTGCGGACCCAGGTCATAACTTAATTTTATACTTGGCCATTAAAGAGAAATTAAAAAAAAAAAAAAAAAAGGCCATTTGGTTCTTACAAGCGAAGAAAATTTGTTTATAATCAAATCTAATACCTATGTACAAAGTTGAAGTAAACGAGAAACAGAAAGGCTTGACTCAGGATAAATCCCTTCCTTCGTCCCTTCAGGCTGCATTATTTTCGATTCCAAGCAAACTGAGCTTTGCATTTTGTGAGCAACAAAGGAGCCCAAACCAAGGTCACTTCAGCATCAACGTGAACGTTCCCAGAAGGCGAATTTATAATAGCACTAGTAATTATAGGTATTTATAACTTCTTCCTTGTATCTTCCGTTCTTTATTACTTGGTGCTCGTGAATTTGCTGAGTTGTTACAATTGGCTTGAACTTCATTAATTTTGATATGTACTACAACTTTGGGGTTGTATTTTGAAGACTGTAGTAATCGAAGAATAGTAATGTAGTAATAACAATTTAAATTAAAATGTAAGAGTGTCCCTATACAAATTTTTAGAAAATAAATTTGGTCCGTAACTAAAAACCGTTGAACCACACGGATTTAGGCGATGCATACTAGTGCTTAATAGTAATCAAATAAAGTATTACTTTTAGACGGTTATATCTTCAATAAAGTCCTTATAACTTCTTCGTGGATTTTACAAGAAGGGTTAATTTAATATAGGTTATTATTAGAAGTAATGAAAGCGGCATAAAAAACAATGCAGAGATCTCAGGGTATGCTGTTATGAATTTATTTATGACTCGTTTTGGCTTCACTACTGAACTATTTTTAACTGTTATCTATTTTTTCTATTTTGTTACTGTCAAGACAAGAGATTTGCGTAACTGTCAATTTGGAATACAGAAATCTCGCACACGCGCGCGGATGTTGTGTGTGGTAAGGGGAAAGCTTGAGAGGCATATTAGGGCTTATTATTTCCTATGCAAAGGCTGATTTGCACTTTGAAAAATACACACAATTAGCGATTTCGGAGAGAGCCGTTCTGCATTACAGGCGGCTTAGAGATTTTGTTCATCCAGCAAATCGAAATGTGTGCGGTGAAGCTGCTACAAAAACCCCCGCATTTTGTAGAATCAATGTAAACAATACATAGAGCTCAGGTTTACAGCATTTCACGCAGTAATTACCGCAGAATGGGTTACGCATTAATCGCTCTGCTTAAAAAAGGGCGGGGGGAACGAACGATATAGCTCAAACAACCGCTCTATAACCCTCACGGTTTCATAATTTGGGGCTATGTGGGTAGACCTGGATTCTTTAATGCGGATTTTTACATTCACGTAGCTGCCACAGCAGCAGCCACATTCTGGGAGTACAAACTGACCATTTAAAACACCAATATTAGGCTGAAAATGTATGCAAAAGTTCCTAGTCTTGGTACTACACATCTCGCAATACAGGACGACGCTGCTCCCGACTTCCCACACCTTTCATAATGAAACTTTTAAGAGACCAAAGCTTAACACCCAAGATCACTAGATTTGAAACTCATAGCCTTTTTCTTATAACGTATAAGAAACACCAGTGGCTGACCGTGCGGTGTAGGGTTTTCCCTATGAGCGAGTCCTCTTTCGTTTGCCACACCGTGGAGAGGGTAGCTTGATAACTCTTTCACCTTGCTGATTGTTGCAGTCGTAGCGCAAATGTTCCCGGGTGTGTGTTGTGTTGCTCGTTTCTTAATTCGACATTACACAAAGTGCATTATGCCTCTTGTGTTTACATCAGTACAGTGTACGATTCATATGTGTTAACTCAGTGGTGAAATAATCACGGGATCATTTTTTTTTTGAGCAGTAAATACCATACTAGCCCATGTTTTCAGAGAATTGGCCAACAAGCAGCGTGATCATGCATTTTTCCAACAGCACTCTGCCACTGCTCACACCGCGAATAATTCCATGAGAGCAATTCACAATGTGTTTTCATAAGACAGAGTTGTTAGATTTAGGCACTTGTCGCTTCGTGGGTTGAGTTGGAATATTTCCTTCTGTCCTTGCGTGTTCAGCCACGTTGTCGCGAAGTGTTTCACCTCCTCGTCTGAAGCGAATCGTCGACCTTTAGGTGCTCCTTAAAGGGAGGAAAAACGCAAAAGTCTCTTGGAGCGAGGTTCGGGCAGTAGGGGAGCGGGTTTGGTCGATGATGTTCCAGCGAAATTACTTCAACAGCGTGGCGGTCTTCTGGGCTGTATGAGGTCGCGCGTTGTTGTGAAGGAAGATGACGCTCTCTGTGAGAAGTCCTGGCCGTTTCCTCCTGATTGCTTTGCGCAATCGTGTCAAGGTCTCGCAGTATCGGTCAGCGGTCACTGTGTGCCCTCTTTCCAAAAAACTCCACAACTATGAATCCTCGCTGTGCCAAAACACTGTGACAATCACCTTCCCGCAAGATGGCGTTTCCTTAAACTGCTTTGTTTTTTGCAGAGGAGGAGTGTTTCCACTCCACTGATGACCGCTTAGTGCTGGGGGTGTAGTGGTGGATCCATATTTCGTCACCCGTTACAATGTGGTGAAGAAAATGGTTCCCTTTCGTAGAGAACCGTTGCAAAAGTTGCCCACATGCGCTTCTCCTTGTGTTGGTTGGACAGATTTCTGGAATCTTTCTGAAACAAACTTTCCGGTACTGCAGAATATCGTGAACAATGTGACGAATGCTTCCGAACGATATTCCCAATTCATATGCCGCAACTAATCCTCCTGTTGTCTTGAATCAGCTCCTCCAAGGTTTAAATCTGTTGATGCCGTGCTGGGTCGGCCACTGCGATCCTCGTCGGTGACGCTTTCTCTACCGGTCGCAAACTTTCCACATCATTCTGCGACATGCTGACGAGACCTTGCAGTCTCTCCATAAACCTCTGCCAGCTGCTGGTGAATTTCAGGCGCGGTTACATGTTTCGCCCACAGAAATCGAATAACGGAGCGGATTTCTTGGGTGGCCGAAACTCTGCACAGTTGCCAACTGTATGTATTAGAATTACCGCACACTATTCATTTCTCTAAAACGGACGAAACTCCCTCGCCCATGGCAAAACGCTTCGAAGGCGAGGGAAAACAAAACTGATCGTACTGTATTAGAAAATGTTAATATTTTAATTAAATACGTTTCGAATTATTGCTATAGATTTTGGTTTATTGTCATTTTTATATTTTAAAGTTTGGCTATTACTCTATGGCAACTAAACATTTGTTACATACAGTGCAATATGTACACGACCAAATCTACCTGCATTTATTACATACACAGGTTGATTCGACAAAGCCGGCTTCCCTCCGCACTCAAGGTCATCTTGCATGACTGCCAATCTTTGAACTTCCGAGCAGTCAAACGTCTGTATTAATTCTCGAAAATGCCATACGTATTTTTTGCAGTAAATTTTATTATAAGTACGAATCAAATCGTTCGTTCGTGAGAGAAATTTATTCGAAAGTTTCCTGAGTGGCATCAACTAAAAATTTCAGGATTTCTGAAAGTGCTCTTAATGCTGTTCGAGGATTCTCTCTCACAATGACAACATGATTTCTCTTCTGTTACAGCACACACTGGAGCAATAGCTCCACTTTCCTTTGAAGTTGATTGCTTTATCTCTTTAAACATTTAAACTATCTTCGAACTGTATTATAGGGAACAGTAAACTCTCCATACGCCTTCTTAACATGGTATAGACCTCAGATTTGTTGAGAGCAGCACGTTGTTCTCTGGGTCGCAAAATTATTTGAAAGAAGGCAGGGAAGCTATCCAAACTAAGGAACGTGATGTCCCTAGACTTCTCATCAATTACAGAGTAATTCAGATAATAAACAGTTGTAATTTTAAATCAACGACTCTGTGGTTTCTTACAGGTATATTGTACTTTCTGTATATAGGACACTTCGATGACAAAATTCATGTGAGTAGAATTAAGATTGTGTAGTGTTTAAGACTGAGAATTTTAGCAATATTTAAGAAATAATATGTAATATAGCAAAGGGTAAAGATGAACTTGAATCTCACTCTGAACATACAAGGCAAGGGTTGGTTAAGTCAGACATTGCAAGTTAATCCCTTCTGGCATGCAGCAAGCAAAGAATGTTTGCCCCTCTGGCGTAGAAGCCAGCCACTTTTCGACAGATGTCCATTTGCATGTCATTGACAGTAATGTATAAAATTTGTTTAAAATGAACTGATTGACAAATAGCAGAGCTTGTGGCTTCATCAAAACTGGGCAGCGTATAGGAAGAACCGCGAGTGCTATGAGCATGGTGAAAACAAAACCGGCGGGAATATTTCGCGTCGCTTTATGGACAAGGCGTCAGTTTTACTTGATTATGTAAGAAATAGATTTTGCCTCAAAAGTCTTCGGCTGCTGCGTCACCCGAGCTGTTAGAGGAAGAACGACCTAAGTAAGCCCGAGGTATAAGATCCGGCGTCAACGAGGCTTTTGCCAAGTTTACCTTGCCAGTGTTCCGGCGCAAGACGTGAGTTCATCTGATTATTCTTGTTTGGGAGAATAAACAACCTCATTAACTAAATAACGAGGCATTATTTATCGGCGCATTTCTTACCAAATCTCCATTCACTCAGCCTTGGCTACCTTACAGCTGCCCGAAATCAGCGGAAAGCTTAAAGAGAGGGTCTAATGGAAGCAGAACTGGCGGTGTGCAGCAGCCGTGGCGAAACCCAGCGGAAAAAAAAAAAAAAAAAAAAAAAAAAAGGAACTGGAGTAGATAGATCAAATACACTGTGTAATTCATTTATATATTTATACATTTTATACCATAGGGAAGCTGAAGAAAGCACTTTAAGAAAGAAACATTCGAATGTGGAAGAGAATACCTCATATTCTAAACAGAAAAATTAGGATTCAAATGGAAGAAATATTAGTTTCAAATCTTCTCTAACCTTCAACCAGCGTCACTACTGGTTATCACAGTGTGCAACAGCCAGTGCCTCGCTGAAAATCATGCAGGTCCCCGTAGTCCATCCCACTGCAGATATTGCTAAGTACAGTGTATTTCCGCTATAGAATGCATGTTAGGTGCTTCGGCACGGGTTCAAAAATTTAAGCTTGCAACCGCAACGCATATCGTTCCGTTTTGACCTAGTTAGAGACGCGGATGCAGCACGGGGTCAGTGGGCATGTCTGTACGTACCTTTACTTTTGAAAAATACCATACATACATGCATTTAGTTTACTGGTACTATATGTTGGATTAGTCAAATATCTTCTTCTTCCATAGCAGATTAGGCCCTGCCTATTTTTATCTCACATTTTTGTTCCTATTCATTTTTTTAAATCGTTAAATGCGTTCTTCTGCTGCTTGAATTGTATTATTTTCCTTTTTTTAAAGTACAAGCCTCACTTGCATAAAAAATAATTGCTAAGGCCATGGCTGTGTAGAATCTTAATTGTGTTTTTTCTCATTTTCTTTATCGAAGTATTTCTAATTCTTCCGCACACAGGTTGGAACTTTTGCACTTTTACATTAACATCTCGATTCTTTTGGTATGTGACATCACAATCTAAACATTGAAAGTGTGCGATACTTGCTCTATTATGTTTTTTTCTATCACTATTTTTGTTCTTATTGGGTATTTTACTCGGAACGCCATCGCTTTTGTTTCAGTCTTGAAATTATCATTTTGTATTATTTATTTATTTTATTTAGTTGGTATATGTATTTTTAATCTTCCTTGTCAACAATTAATACTGTATCAATTGCAAATAAAATATTTACTGATCTATTCTGTCGTAGATCTTTTCCTTTAAGTGCAATATTTATGCAGTCTATATTTAATATCTCGTATTAAACAATATTGGAGAAGAACTGCATTTTAGCTCACAATTGTTTTTATTTCTTCTGTTGACTTCCCATTTACAACTATTATCATTTTTGTATTCATATATAAGCTTTTTAGACTTTTATTAGAAGTATAGGGTATCCTTTTTGATATAATATTTTCCATAATAATAATAATAATAATAATAATAATAATAATAATAATAATAAGCGGTCTACTGTATCAAAGACTTTTTCTAGGTCAACAAATGTCATATGCGTTTCTAAGTTATATCCTCTTCGTTTTTCTATAATCGACTGATCCTATAATTTATAATATCTGTCAAACATACGAATAGCCAAACTTTAAATTTTATAAAGGTAAGATTAAAGTATTTTAACTTTAAATTTTCTACATTATTAATTAGTAGCAATCGCCGAGGCGCATTCTGAAAAAAAAAAAATTACAGATATTTCCATGTACCAGAAAATTCTCTGCGAGCTTTGAAACTGAGGCAGTCACTCAATTTGGATAGCAAATGGGCTCGTGTTATTCCGTATAACGGATATCTAATTAGTTAGCACGTTTTAAAATTAATGCAGACCTGGTTTATAATTTTCATCTGCTACATTAGGGTCTTGACATTTCGGCTTTCAGGAGGGAGGTGTAATAATCAAATTCCCTCTAAAGCATACTCGGCGGCAGTTATGGCATTACGTACTGCATGAAATATTTTTGCTTTTCAACATACGCATGTTATATCAGACTTTTCAATAACAGATCTTATTGTAAAGAATTGCTGATGATAAATACTGTATAGATATATTGAACTTTCTCTAGTTTCTTCTATTTTATGATCATCCTATGACCAGGTAATCTCGACAAGAGGAACAGATTCAGCAATAAACTTGTTACTGCATAACGTTTTATTCTACTAAGCAAAGTTTTTAAGTTAAGAAAATAACATGATGTTTCTTATTATTATACGATCGAATTTAAGAAAGTAGCATGGTCATAATGAATTTCAAACTTTGAAATTTGAGAATTCATACTCTTTGTATTTGGCAGCACGTATTTGGTTGTTGACAAGAGCAGATCTAAAATCCAGGGAATGAGGATTTTTTTTATTTTATGTGAATGATCTCTCATTGTCATGAAATTACTTCCACGACTATGTTTGATAGTGTTAACAGTGCAGCAGCTTCTAGCAATTATTAAAACAATTTCACTTATGTCACATCATCATAATTACGACAACTGAAATACAACAAAACTTTAACTTTGATCAATCACAACCCAATATAGTAATGAAATTAACCCTATATTTTTATTAAATGCCTTTACCGCTCGAAGTGCATTTGTCTTCTGGACAGTGTAGCTCCAACTCTACACCCTCACTATATTTTCTGAGCAAGTGTCACTGACGTGTCTTTAATAATTATTATACATTTAACTGACTCGCTCAAACAATTGTTTTTTGTATTCAATGAATGAATGAATTGTGTTTAACGCCCGTTTTTGCTACAGAGGCACCACAGGCGATGGAAACTGATGATACATGAGATGAAATGATATACTGGGAAAGGATTTTAAGGAAGGAATCGTTCCAGGCCTAAGTTTAGGGTACCTCCCCGGCATTTGCCATTTATGAGGACTGAGGAAAGCCTGGAAAAAACCTCAGTCAGAGAGGACGGTCCTGGCGGGATTCGAACCGCAGACCTCCCGCTCACGAGTCCGCGATTTAACGACCTCGGCCACCCGTGGCGGTTTTGTGTATTCAGGCAAACAGTCTGAAATGATTTTGTAAATTATGTAACAATACCTGCTCAAGCAACCATAAATTTTAATAAACGCGTTATTCAAAATGGTACAATATTATACTTTGTTTTACTCAGTTGGTATTAGAAAACTGAAAGCTAGCTGTTGTTATAGTTGACTATCAGTTGGACCAGTTTTTATTTTGCCTTTTTTGTCTATTGTGGTTTCTGATGCCTATTTAAAGGTTTGCATTTTTTTTTATTTTGCTTCTTTTGGAAAATTATGGTTTTTTTCTGCAATTATTTACACACTTTAAAACCACATAAAGAATTTCAATATATCGAAGTAAAAAGCTATAAAAATTATTGGCACCTTCACCTCACAAAACGGTCTATGTAAAATATTCTATACATTTTTTTTCAAGCAGTCAAAAAACTTTCTCCTCAATCATTCACTTAAGCTCTTTAAATAGCAGAACCTTCATTAATGAAAGGAACGTAAGGTTGCATATGCATACCAGGAAATAGAGAGGACGAGGGAAGTAGTTTGAATAGTCCTGGTGAATGATGAATGCCCTTGTATCGATCTCCCCTAGACAATTCTAGGAAATTTGTGGGGGTAGCTTCTCAGCTGCATAAATGCAACAAAACAATTGCAAGCGAGAAAGATGAGAGCGATACAATAAACCGTCCCTACAATGTTTTCAGTACGGAAGTAAGAGAGATACTAACCTGATTCCTCTATAAACGCATAAGCAGATAATGGATTCGACAAGGAACCACTGTGCATCTTTTGCTCATTCACAAGGACTATTCAAAACTATTTTACTTAGTTTTGATCAACATTTCCATGGTATCCTGAAAGGTGAATATTCTGTTGTAAATGGTATGAGTTCTTTCGAAATAACTTCTTTTAATAATGCTCCAATCACTTCAGTGGGGGTAGAATGCTCTTTTTCCATAAGAAAAATGTTCTCTTTGACAAGCGGCTGACTATGACAGTTGATACCTTGAAAAAAATATCTTGTTGTTGTAACCAAGAAACGTAATCTTAAGTACTTTAATTCTGTGATAAAGAAATTATTACGTTAAATATCTATTTTCATTAATGATAAATGATATTACTCTGTGTTTTCACTTTTAATTAATGCTATTTTAATTATATTCCTGCATATCTTCAGTATTTTAAGTTCCATTACGCCTGCCTATTTTAACCAAAATAAATGCCTGAACTTTCGGGCTCTGATCATGAGAAACGAGGCTTCACAGAAAACATTGTTTCTATTCTACAATTAATCGGTTCTGTAGTTTAGTGTGTTTCTATGATAATTAAACATCTGGCTACTTAGCAGAGAAGACGAAGTGCGAATATAGCTCGCCGTGTTTAAGCAGCGAAATTTTCTGTCACTGAGAGCGTAGCCCTCAGCCAGACCCCCGAAAAGTGTTAATGAAGGAAGGGAAACTGTGTTCTGAACGTGCCAGGTCAATGCTAAATGTGTATATCTGTTAGAGGGGACAGAACATTATTAAATTATCATGCACAATACGTTGCTGTGATGGTCTTAACTTCGGTGCAATGTGTTGGGAGACAGCCTGTCAATGTAAAATTACCAGACTGTGTATGTCATGCAACTAACAATTATTTTGTGCCTTGGTGCATATGCCTTAATAATTCATTTGAAATACCAAGTCAATGTTAAAAATAGTTTATTTCATACAGCTTTCTAAAGCTGAGGTTTTGTGTGTACTTCATAAAATATGTAAGATTGAGAATCATGCAGTAATGAAACTCTTTGTAAAAAAATGGTTTAACGCCAAAGTAAATTCATACCAAATTTATAAAAGTTATGTGGACTCTTTTTATTTTCAACGATTAATTTAAACTTAGCCGTACCAGTCTTGAAGGTGACCCATGTGAACGACGTTCAAAACGTGCAACGGCAGAATTCATTGAACAAATACCTGAAATGACCGGTGAAATTATACGAGGGGCATCCAGAAAGTAAGTCCCAATCGCGCCTAGAGATGGCACCACAATTGCTTGCCGCACACTTTCCAACACTTCTGCCGTCACCAGGGACGGTCGGCCACTACGGTCGTCGTCGTGAATATTGGTTCGTCCTTCAGTGAATTGCTTGCACCATCGTCTTACCATACTGTCGCACTAATGTCGTGTCCATACACTTGACACAATTGGCGATGGATCTCTGCTGGACTTTGCTTTTGAGCGAGCAAACCTCGGATGACTGCACGAACTTCGCAGTTGGCGGGAGACAATATCAGAGCAGCCATTTTCTCCTGGCACAGCGCGGTAATCACGGCCGTCACAAGGCTGAAACTTTACTGCATTATTCCCACATACTTCCTCTTTACTCCTGCGCATGCGCATTCCTATCCGACAAGTGGTTCCATCTCCAGGCGCGATTGGGACTTACTTTCTGGATGGCCCTCGTACTTAACGAGGAAAGGCCTGTTTGTAGAAAAAAGTAGTTTTTCATTAAGATAATGTACCTGCTCAAGAAGTGTTTAGTGACAGGAAAATTAAACAATTTAAAGTATATTTTTAGCATCCACTGTACTACCCAGATTTGACTTCGATAAATTCAGCTCTTTTCAAAGTCTCGTGAATTAAGCATTATTTACTATGACAGATCTTTATTCGGACTTACGTTTTATGTACCGTACATAATAGTTATTTATGTAACTAGTGTATAATCTTGTGAATTGTGACACGATTGAATGATTTTCACGAGTGTTCAGAATAAAGAGTATAAACGTGTTTTATGCAATTTTAGCATTGAAATATTTATAAAAAGTATTAAAATTTACAAAATATGATAATTATTACGTGTTTTATTGCATGCTTTTTATAACTGCGTTATATGGTTTTTGTTTTGAATAATTCAAACGAAAATGGATGCTCATTTCGCAATTCATATTGAAAAAATTGATATCTTTCCAGAAGCTGAAGTAGCTGAGGAAGTGTTAAGTCCTTCCTTACAAATGGAAAAGTGTTTACGAAAATGAATATGACAAATTCTGTACAAGGGAGAGAAACATGTCAGTTCACTATTGGGGGGGGGGGATGTTGGCATATTTTACAGAGTTGGTAAATATAATATAACTTTTATATTTTATTAATACGGTAAGTAAATTAAAATTTAGATTCTTAGATTTGTTTATTTCGCCTTCGACGCTCTGGTGTGTGTATTCGAAAATTAAATGCAAGAATTACATTACAATATCTATCATTTCAAAACGTTAATCTTGAACTATTATATATACTAACAGAAAATTTCCTTACTTGCTATATTGATTTTACATCCACGACCTTTATTTTACTTGGTAAATATTAAAAGTACTATTAGTTACATTAGAAATCAATTGAAAGTAAAATAGTTTCAATACATTTGTTTAATAAAATGATTTAATGTTGGTATGCTTGTTAGGACCATGATTTTAGCTGTTTCTGACAGCCACGTTGTTTGAAATTGTGTTGTGAAGGCGGTGATGACTTCATGGAATACTTGTTGCTAGGTAACCTTTTCTGGCATCAGTGACAGAGTTAGGCTAATTTTGCACTATTTATAGCGCCATAAGAAGCGTATCTTAATGCTAGGATTGTATAAATATAAATTAATTTATTAATTTTTCCCGGGAAGTTTAATATTTTAAATCTATATTTTCTTGCTGTACTCTACTTAAAAATAAACAACAAACACGTGTTGTTAATCTTAACACCAGTCGTTTATAGCACCAACAATTACATGAGGGATGCAATTTCCACGTAAGCACTGAGATCGCTGTTCGTTTTATGTCTGTAGCGTAGGACACAGGAGTGGTTTGGAAGTTATATTTGCTAGTTCTCAAATTTAACGCAACATTCCCCTAGGCGCTTTTGGCTTCTAATGGCCACATGTAAATCAACAGCATCGGCTAAAAGCCCTAATAAATGACGATAAATATTCGGCTTGGCCAACTTCAGCCATAGCGTGCATTGCACACAATGAATTCTGATTTGATATTCACCATGGTATACGGGATGCAACGTTTTGCAACGCAGATATTAAACAAGAGGTTCCGGACAGATACAACAGCCTGCATTTTAGTCGGATATTTTGTACTAGGTACACTTTTCATTTTCAGAGAGTACTGATGAACGTTTTTGACTCTGTTCTTTGCTTTGCGATTAACAGTACCGGCTTCGATACCCAGCTGTAATAATAAATCTGAATGATATTGGCACTGGTTGGACGAGAGCTGATATCAGGTAATTTTAAGTATGAAAAAGATCAATTTGCACCGTCAATAATTTCTTTTACTAATCATGTACAGAACGAACGGCAGCTGGCACGAGAGAGTAAAGATCTAGCGACTGCATCTGAATATGTTCCAAATTTTTAAGCTAATATGCAATTCCTGAAATTGGTTAGAAACTGATATAAGTTACATAAGAAAGCTATGAGACACTGGGAGCGACTTTTTTGTTGTCAAAATCGGTCAAAACTTGATTTTTTTGCTTTAAATTGTTCCTTGAACCTTCGGACTTTCATGGGGAGTCAACCTTTTCATGTCCCCCCTCCCTTTGATCTCTACAGCTATTTAAAGAGCTCCGCGTTTCCTTTTAAATCGCACTATTTCCCAGCATACTTTTTTACAAAACAGCGTTTCTTCTCAAAACTTCTTTTTCACATATTCCAAATGTCCCATGAATAAAACAGTCTTTGGTTAAATTCAATTAAACTTTCCCAGAATGTGCAGAAGTACACATTCTATAGGACAAAATACCTGCCAACACCCTATAGTAATTTCCAGAAAACTTTTTCTATGAAAAAATTATTAATTTTAACGAGAGCATTTCTTATATATTTATTTATAAATAACACAATTCACTGGTCAAATTTATTTAAAATACCTTTTCATATAATTTTTGTATGTATTTGCTCAACTCATGAGCGGCGTGGGATATTTTGATTATGCGACATATTTACATAATAAAATTTAGAAATTACTTATAGTTTGCAAAATGTTTATCAATTTGAATAAAATTTGCTCTACATATTAACTTAACAGCATTGCAATCACAGTAAACATTTCAGAAAACTCCATACAAAAATATGGAACTTTGACAACTCACTCCCAGTGCCTTTGTTGTACATTTCAATTTTGTTACTAGTATTAGATGAGGGGATTACATTACAGAATTACTGCGGAAAGTTCATGAAGCTAAGATCAATCTCATTTCCCATACATGAATAAATCTCTTCAGGACGTAGTTATTAAGCGATGTGGATTTGAGGAAAAAGGGGAATCGGACTTGAAACACTCCAATCACGAATCTCTTCAGCTTTCCATGGTAACTCTCTACCGTTTCTCCTCCAAGCTGGACCCACGAACCTCTCGATGGTAACAAGTACTTGCAGCAAATCACTGGACCCACCGGTTTCTAGGATTAACCCGAGCTTAGCGTTAAGTTAGCGTATGTGTAAATGAATTAGTTGAGAATTTCGTTTTTTCCAGTTATGTTGCTCATTCTTAAATCCGCCCTAGAGGGGGTGCACCAGTAGGAGGAGCCTGTGACTATATAAGTAATGCACCGCCGGTAAGGGTGGGAGGGGTCTGTGGGGGCGGTGGTTACTAACTAGTGGAGGCAAGTGCATCATATAAAGTTATTCTTTACCTTTCTGTCTGCGAACTGATACCCCTCTTATTTATTTATATATTAGTAATAGTTATAAATTAGAACAATAGCTTTATATACCACACGCCTACCTTTTCAGAACGCTCTCTTCTTTTATCCAGTCACCGAAATTTGTTAATTTGTGTCAGTACACGAACGCGTTTAAATGGTTTGCCATGTACCATTTTATCGCTTTGCTAATGCCCGTTTGATGGAATATTTGTTTTATTAGAGAAATTAGAATGGTTTATGTACCAAGATAACAGTGGATGTATATAACTAGTGTACTGAAACACTGCGCTCTAACGTTCCCAGTCAATTCTTTGTGAACGGCTGTTTTACATAATGGCGTCATGAACACCGAAGTGGAAACAGACTAATAGTAGTAATTAATATGTTTGTCTCAATGACTGTGAGTAGGTAATTAAATTACGACCTTTTCCGCAATAATTTCGATTATAAAGCATTCACGTTGCAACGTGTACGTGAAATATCGTTAGAATACGTTGGTTTGCATCTGTTGTGAGCCTCGCATATAATGACACAGAGGTCCTGACTGTGCTTCCGTTGAAAGTGCATATGCTGTCAAATGACAGGCTTCATACTCTGTAAGTCACTCCGGAATGCAGAAAAATCATAACGTTTTTATTTATAGTTTATTATTTAAATTTAATTTGTGATATTTCAACTTTCAAATGATATACGGTTTATTTGGTTTGTTTAATTTTAAACCCATTTAACACGACATTGAAATGAATGCGTGTCACTTATCTACAGCTTTGAACCAGCTCTTATAAAAACATTTAATATCGCACTACTGAGGTATTGCTAATATTTACTAGGGAACTTTGGTCACTGACCAGCTTGTTAAGAACAAAAGTTCAGTGATTTTTATCGTAGATGACACCATTATTGTTTTCCAATATAATTGCTGTTCCCCATGTGTACGTGGTGAATTTTAGAACTTAGTTAATTTGTGAGCATTATTCTTGTATTTACATTTATTAGTAATTAAAATGTATAGAAGAATAATTTTAAAAGTGTTTAAAATTGAAGAATATTGCTAATAAAATAATTGCTTCAATGCGTGATGGAGATATCAACTTCCCATCTACACCAACTCAGGTAGGCTCTAATTCAGGTGCAATTAGCAGCTCTGCTCAGAAACTCAAAGAAATTGAAGAACAATACAGTAATTTGTTGAAAAGACTAAATAAATATTTAGGTATTTATTAGCTTTAAGGACGTTCTTTAACATCTCAGGTCATCAGAGTCCCATTTGTTTGAAGGTGTGAAACGGCCGACAAATTTTGCTCAGAAGCCTCTTCTTTCAGGCTTGAGGTTCTTTTACGTGCCGTAAATGTACGACACGGTATTCAGGGCTTTAATTCCCTTCCGAAGGAAGCCATACTTAAGGTATTTACGGCCGAGAAAATCCCTCTACCCTGCCCGGGATTGAACCCACTATCTTGGGTCTACGAGGCAAGTATGGTTAACACTAGATCACCAGGACAGACTAAAAGAGAATGAAGTAATTTTAATGGAAATTTTATCCAAAATATTTTTATTTAGTTTATAATGTAAAAGTCGTGGACAGAGTATCTTGGAAATTTTGACAAAACGTCATCATGGAATCGCAGCTAAATTTTTATTAAAGTGTACGTCAAGCCCATGTGAAATAGCAATAGTTCAAAGACAATTAATTATAGAGATGAAACTGGCAAAAACACTGAACTGTTTTCAAATACATTTTTGCAAGTCATAAATTGTTAAGTAAATAATTGCAGCTGTAGCTTCCGCTGTGTTCAGTTGTTGCGATGTAGCTGCATAAAGAAGGATATGTGTAAGAACCCTTACCATTTGACACATGTTTTTGGTGTCAAAAAGACAAAGACTACGGTGTTATATGCATTAATTCATCTGCCGTGTAAAATAGAACTATAACTTTATTGAACAGGTTACAATTTTTGGATATTTCATCTCATATGTAAAACAATAAAAAACTAAACAATTTCAAAGTTATGTGTGTAACAATTAGGGCGCTGACGAATCACACCAGTAGGGAATAGTGAATGATGTTTAACGTTCGCCCGTTTTTGCTACAGAGGCACCACAGGCGGTGGACACTGATGATATATGAGATGAAATGAAATATTGGGAACCAATTTATTTTTAAGAAAGGAATTGTTCCAAACCTAAATTTAGGGTACCTGCCTGGCATTTGTCATTTATGAGGACTGAGGAAAACCTGGAAAAAACCTCAGTCAGGGAGGACGGTCCTGGCGGGATTCGAACCCAGACCTTCCGTTCAGAGTTCGTACCTCGGCCACCCATGGCGGTCACACCAGTAGGGAGCCAGTTAAATTTTATAAGGTGATGCCTTTCAGTTCTAACCTGCGGTTACCGAGAAATGAACATTAAACAGAAGTGACAATAGAAACACACAAATGAGTTAAATGGGGGTTTTAAGGTCCGTGGCTGAATATACTCAATTAGCACAATAAAAAAGTGACAGTATCAGAAAAATGCTATACAAACATGCTCTCTGTCTCTGTCTCTGTCTCTCTCTGTCTCTGTCTCTGTCTCTCTCTCTCTCTCACACACACACACACACATGTATTCATACGCATATATGTAAGGTAACTGAAATACCAATAACTAGAAAAGCGATAAAGGATAAAACACTAAAAAGTCACATTTTTGTATCGCTCTATTTTGAACTACTTGAGTTCTTCTATATCAAGAAGAGAAGCGAAGGTAATAAAGGTAACATTATGCATGGAAAGAGATAAAACAAGCCACAAGTGTGAGTGAGAGGGAGAAATAATATATATAGTAATTATAATAGTAGAAAAGGATAAAACACTAAGAATAAGTCACACTTGAGATCGCTATATTTCGAACTACTTGAGTTCTTCAATGGCAAGAAACTAGACAAGTGAAGGTGTAAAGTAAATATTGAGTATCGAAGGTAACGTTATGCATGGAAACAGATGAAAATAGAAATGAGAGTGTGGGAGGGAAAAGAATTAGTACGTAAGATTTAAACCAGGTGATATACGCGTTTTATGTAAAATATAGCTGCCATTTCTCTATCTCTGAGTAAACTTTCACAGCTATGTGTAGGTAACGCATCAATAAGAGTTAGATCATCAAAGTCCTTACAGTGAGATAAGGCATGTTGGGCAATCGGCAAGGGAGACTTGGTTTTAACAGAACGTCTATGATTGTTCATACATGGCGAAACAACAGTAGAAGTTAAACCAATATAAAATGATTTGCAAAGCTTACAAGATAACATACGACGTTCTTGGAAGAACAAGTAGCAAATGAAGAAATGTTAAATTCTCTGGATAAATTAGGGCTGTGGAATGAATGGCAAGACATAATTAGCGCACAGGTTTTACATTTAGGACGTTGTCAAGGATATGAGCCAGCAAAGGGACGTGGTAAATTCGGAGAGGATAGGTTTCGGCGAAATATACTTTTAAGGTTAGGGAGTGTTCTAAAAGTAAAGCGGGGTACAATTTTAGAAAAATCATTTTTAGATGAATGCATTAATATATATATATATATATATATATATATATAAATAAACAAGACCTAAAGAAGCAAAAATAGATGAAATACTTAAATATAAACACGATTTTCGCTATATCGACCAGCCACTTTTCTTCAAAGTGAAGGTGGTAAAAATAAATATTGATTTTTTGAAGATAACGTAATGCGGGAAAACAAATTAAAAAAGCAACAAGAGGGAGAATATATATATATATATATATATATATATATTTAAGATTTAAACCTGGTGGTATACGCGCTTTATGCAAAATATAACTGCCATCTCTCCGTCTGAGTAAATTGATTATCGATTGCCCAACATGCCTTGTCTCACTGAAAGGATTTCAATGATGCATTTGATTTAACGCTTATTGATGCGTTACAGACATACAGCTCTGAAAGTTTGCTCAGAAGTAGAGATATGGCAGCTATATTTTTGCATAAAGCACGTACACCGCCGGATTTAAATCTTACATATCAATATATATTATCTTTTCCTCCCTCTTGTTGCTTGTTTATTGGGTTTACATACATTACATTCCCTTCGAGATTTAATATTTATTTTCACCAGCTACACTTATTTTCTTCTTTGAAGATCAGTAGTTGTTCCAAGTAGAGCGAAAATTGTGTGAATATGTAAGTGTCTAATCTATTTCTGCTTCTTTAGTGCTTGTTATATTAGTTACATTCTTCAAAGTGTTACTTTACTTTTTCATTTATATATAATTTAAATTGTTTGGTAGAAGAAAAGTATATATATAAAAAAAAAAAAAAAAACCCGCCACGGGTGGCCGAGGTCGTTAAATCGCGGACTCGTTAGCGGGAGGTCTGGGTTCGAATACCACCAGGACCGTCCTTCCTGACTGAGATTTTTTCCAGGTTTTCCTCAGTCCTCATAAATGGCAAATGCCTGGGAGGTACCGTAAGTTTAGGCCTAGAACGATTCCTTCCTTAAAATAAATCCTTTCCCAATTTATCATTTCATCTCATGTATCAGCAGTGTCCATCGCTTGTGGTGCCTCAGTAGTAGAAATGGACGTTAAACAATATTAATTCAAATCCAAAAATAGATGAAAACAGACTTTCTAAGCTACTTTTTAAATACAAGTCAAAGGGAAAGAAAGGTCAGAGCGGACCCAGATCAGAATGGGAAGATATTTTCTCCTGAAATCGGAACGCAAATAAGGTCTAATTAAGTTTAGTTGTTGTTGAGGTTGAAACATGATGATGATGATGATGATGATGATGATGATGAAATATTTAACATTGGAGGTAAAAAGAAGTACTGCGGCATGAGATTTAATTTAATTCATTTTTTCTTCTTAAGGATTTATCAACAATTTCTCATTGCAGAAAAGTTTAGCTCTAGATAAAACGCACGGACATGAAATAAACAAATGTTTACGACATTAAAGTCATAAATATCTAAAGTAACAGCAGTAAAGTAAATTGCATATTTCAAAGTGGCTTTGTTATTTACATCAACATGCTATTATTATGAACAAAGCGTTTTGTGGTTTTTCTTTTTATTGTCCTGAGATAGTGTTATGCTTTTGTGTATGTACCACATAGTACAGGATTATTACAAACGAATCGTCGAATTTTAAAATTCGTCGACGCACCAGATGGCAGCAGATGTCGTTTTGCGTTTTGCAGCACGGAGTCCTTAGCTAATGTGGAACATGTGTTGCGGCAACAGTACGGAACAGGACCGCCAGAGCATTCTGCGGTGCTATCGACAGTTTCTGGACTGTGGAGGTACGAACGCGTGTTTCTGACAAAACTGCGGAGAGAGTTGAGAGCAGAGTTCACGGCTTAGTCTGCAAAAGTCAACAAACCGTGTCAGTCGCGAACTTGTTGGCATTCCGCAGCCAACTTGCTTAAGATCCTGCAGAGGCGCTTCTTACGGAAACCGGACCGTCAGCAGTTGCAGAACGAGAACAAGTTTGCAAGTTTACGTCTCTTGCAGAGCGTATTAGAGGACCAGAATGTTCGCGTCTTTATCTAAGTGAACAAGTGTGGATATAGAAGATGTAAAATATCGTAATTTGATAAACATGAACGAGCGTTTTTTTATGAAGGACAATGTGACAGACGTGTTGTTTATTTATTTATTTTAATTTACTTTATTTACGGACGCTCTTTAACATCTCACGCCTTCAGCGTTCCATTCAAATCGGGGTGTTAAACGGCCGATAAATTTTGCTCAGAGGCCTCTTTTTTCAGGCTTGAGGTTCTTTTTCGTGCCGTAAATGTACGACATGGGATCCACGACTTTACTTCCCTTCCGAAGGAAGCCATACTTAGGATTTTAAGCTCGAAAAAATCCATCGGTCCTAGCCGGGATCGAACACGCGATCCTGGGTTTAGGATTACCACTACACCACCAGGACGGACAAACATGTGTCTGGACATGTTGCAGCTGTCTTTGTTCCTTCAATTGCAAGAAGATTCCGATAATTTTGTTTTCTACCAAAATAAATTGCACTTTGAGACATATCTCTGTCCCCTACCACACAAGGAAACAAGTTTTTGTATGGAATAAAATACAGCTAATATCTCATATATTGTAAATACCATGAAGCATATATTATTAATATCTAGTACACATGGTATATGCATTCAGAAGGGTGAGGTTTGATATCAATTGTATAATTATTTTCTGTAAGTTAAATCATGATTATGTAAGAAAATTCCTTGTAAAGAGCAAGTGTTTGCAGAGCATTATGTAACTTGGTGTGGTTGCTTTTGTGCCTTAGGCGAGAGACGCCAAATAACCCAGTAGAATGATCCACCTGGCTAGAACGGACTATAACAATACCCTTTGTATCTTCATTTGTTTATATTTTGAGCTCATTCCTGTCCCCTTCCTGTTGTGTGAAGACGATGAAAACAGCGGAAACCCCGGAAATCAGGTAATTGATGAAAGCTACACTACCTTCTACATTCACGCAGCAACAAATGACGACCAGAACCGGACCTTTCCTCGGACACCCCGACGGAAACCCACAACAACGCTTCCAACATGATACCATGTCATCGGCTTCTAATCTGAACATCACCTAGTAAGAGTGACTCTATACTCTTCTGTTATAACACGTCCACTAAGCACAAACAATTGAAGAACTGTCTCATAAGCTTCAAATTTACTGTATTGTGAGCAGTTGCTATATATGCTTTACCTGTAAGCTGCACTCTCTAACAAAATGTCTTGTTAGACTCACAATGTTAAAGCGCACAGATGTAATTTTAGCGGAATTTTCACGATCAATTACAGTAAAAATTAACCAGCAGATAGACCGACGGATAATCGAGTAATCGGGCGGATATTGGATAGTTTACTGTAAATGCCAATATTGAGCAACTGCTTCAGTACAAATGAAAACATTGCGGATAAATAGCATCTTATACTTAAATGTATCTGAGTAAAATGTCAGCGGCAGCAAAGAATGTATATAGTTGTACAGACAAATATAGCATCTGGTCAGCTGCTCGACAACTAATTGCCTCATGATACTTAAGTGATTTAACAAATATCATTAAAAAAGACATAGAGGGCAGGTCCATAAGTTTTCGGCCTTGCAGACAAGGATTATCGCCTTCACAAAATTCTTATCTGCTGTCATACCTTATCTGTAAAGTAAATATTTGCAGCTGTAACTTCCGCTCTGCTAGTTACATAAAGAAGGCTATGTGTAGAAGATTGTGACATGTTCAAAATGGAGTTTCGAGCAGTTATTGAGTTCTTCATAAATGAAATTAAACAGCGATTGGACGGCGTATATGGGGGAAGCATCCCCCTCATATTCTACTGTAAAGAAATGGGCCACTTTTTTCGAATGAGTGGAGAAAGCATTGAAGACGAAGAGCGTGCAGATGGGCCCTTGAAAATGTCGCTCTTGTGGAAGGAGAAATTTTGGAAGAGGGCTCAAAGTTACGGAAATAACAGCAAGATTGGGCCTTTTTAAAACAACAGTCCTGAACATTTAAATATGAATAAGGTTAGTGCCTAGACTTCTTTCCTCAGTCCAAAAGCAGCAACGAGTCGTCTGTTGTCAGGAATTTTGCGAGCTCTGCCGTGGCAATGAGAGAGAAGTTCAGCAAACCATTGTTACAGAAGATTAAACTATGGTTCTCTACTATGATCCCTTGTCCGAAAGAGAATCATTGGATTGGCGTAAACCTGGGGAAGCATCGCCTCTAAAGACCAAAGTCACTAAGTCAAGCAAGAAGTTCATGGTCACCAAAGGTAAGAAAAGCTGAGTGGCGGTGGGCGCCTTCTTCACGACACCGCGCCTATGTAAAAGATCTTGTTGCAAAGGAAGCTGTGAAGAAATGTGGCATCAAGGAGATCGACCATCCACCCTACAGCCCAGATCCAGTTTCCAGTGACTATTTCTTATTCTGAAAACTAATGAAGGACTTTCGAGGAAGGAAATTTATATGTGACGAAGAAGTGATGGATGCTGTTTATGTCCATTTTGCAGACAAGACATTTTACTCTTTTGGGGAGGGAGGATTGAAGTGTTAATTCAAAGATGTGAGAAGTGTATTGCAACAAAGGGTAACTATATTGAAAAGTGAAATATAGTTTTTGTCTTTATCATACCTAGAAAATGGTTAGGCCGGAAACTTATGCACTATGTTAAACCTACGAGAGGAATAATAAATTTTTGCCAATCATGAACAATATTCAGATTCCGGGACTACTCTTTGCAGATTTTCTAGTTATAGGATCAATTCGATCAATGATTTAAATCAATGAATGTAAAAGTGAATGAACAGAAGACACAGATTGTGATTTTAAAGAAAGTGGGAAAATTAAGCAAACATGAAAAATGGAAAGAAGATAGTAAAGAGTATATGGCAGTTCGTGACTGCGTTTATCTAGGAGTAAAAATAGACGGAGGAGGCAAATGGGAGAAACAAAAGAAATTAGCACTAGCAAAAGGAAAGGGGCTATTTCAGCTATCAGAAGTTGTACATATAGCCTCACCTAAATATTAACTGTTTGGAAAAAGTATACAAAATGATGTAAAATGATCTATAGTGTAGCAATTTGGGGATTAGACGGAGAATGGGAAAGTATAGATGTTTGGTAGAGAAATGTTGCAGTTACCAAATGCTGATGTAAGACAGGTAGCCGCAATAGAACTAGGTGGAATGAGTGACAAGTGAGGGAAGAATAATGGAGAGAAACATGAAATATTGTTTTAGAATTCTAAATTTAGATAGAACGAACTTATTAAAATAATGTTTAGAATATCATGAGAAAAGCTTGATAAATAAAGGATGGATAGTCTTCGGTACAATTTGGTGAATAGTGAGCTTGGGTGATATATGGAGCATAAGAGAAAATAACATGAACAACTTCTGGAAAATGGCAAGGAAGACATTTGAGGATATAGAAATTCAAAATTTATTTAGTGCGGTAGCTGAAAAGAGATCGTTAGCTTTTTATATTTCGATGAAAAATGCATGGGAAAGGAAAAAATATATATAATCACAACAAATACAGAGGGGAAAGAAAGTATCATATGGGTGGGGGCAAGAGATAGAAGTTAAAAGGTTTAAGAAAGAATATTCCACAAAACCAGTATCCAATATGTGATGGAATGGAGGATATTAACCACACACAATTTAACTGCAAGGGAACAGAGATGTGGAGAAACGAGTTTATAAATTAGAAATGGCTCAAGGTGGATAGAAATGTAAACTTAACGTAATTGTTCGAGAAAGATAGGAATTTGGGGCAATATTTAATAATAGTGAAGAACAAAGGATAGTAAACAGAGACAATAATTATATATTATCTGTATTAGTTTAGAAAATAAGAATTAAGGAATAAAATATTATTATAAGAACAATGCTGTACATTAAAGAGCCAGGGCTGAATTCACACTATCAATTGTATTTTACTTAGCACAATTAAATCTAATAATAATAATAATAATAATAATAATAATAATAATAATAATAATAATAATAATAATAATAATAATGCATAGGTTGTATAAATTATATTTAGTGGGTTTTTTTTTTTTTTTTTTTTTTTTTTTTTGTCGGAGCCTGGCCCCCTGGATATTCCATTAGTTAGCTGCTGATGAACAGGGGACTGGGGGATCGAGCCACTCAAATTGGAATAAATTTGATCGCAGATAGTGTCTTCTGGAATTGCCGAAAACACTGCTCCAAATGGTTATATTTAAAATTAATGGATTTTTTTAATAATCATGTTTATTTTGTTATACAATTTTGTACGTTGATATATGAGAAATAAATATTAAAACTACAGCAATTTTTGTTTACAAGAGATTCTTGCATACCAGCTGAAACATCTGCAATTATAGAAATGTTCAACCGCTTGGATCTACAGTATTATTTGAAAATATGAGGACTTCCAACGGGATCCTGTTGTGACAATGAAGGGATCCAGAATTTTGCACCACCGCATCATTAAACGAGGGCGTCATTTTCCGTTCGGTTATGCAGATTTCGTTCTTCGTTTGTCCAGGTTTTTGTTTCAGTCGCAATGATAGCGAGCGGAACAAGCGTGACCGGGTAACGAGATGATTTATACGCCATCACATCGAAAACCTGACAGTTCCGTTACTGCGGAATGCGTGACAAAAACCCAACACGGAGAGCGCGCTGTAAATTGTTGCAGTTGTTTTTCATTCGTTATTCTGAAGAGTCCCTCGCATACACAACAACGTTGTTAAAACTCTTATCGAAATGCAATGTACTCCACAGAGTTTCCACATTTGGGCTGTGGCGAGTATTTTTTCCTCCTCTCTCTAAAGCTCTCACACATTTTAAGCGTCGAGTTCTCGTAGAAATAGGTCACTCTCAAGTGTTGGACATCAATTATTTTTTTCCAGGCAGCTGTAATTTGTGACAGCACTCTATCTCATCTTCATTAGAGAGCAAAATTATTGGATACAGGGGCGTGAAAAATTAAGAACGGGATTCAACAACTCTTGTAATCATGGTATGAAAAGAGGTCCTACAGAGAGTTATTTTTGACTTGCACCCGCAGCTGAACGCACGGCCGTTTGTTGTCGGCCACTTAAATTGACAAGCTCCATGCGCACTCTTTTTCCTACCTCAATACTACGTGGTTGTTAAACTAGGGGTGTTCTATAAGTTCTCCGTCTGTCAGAAATGTTGTGAAGATGGCCAAATTACTGTGATACTTGTTAAGTATCATCCTTTAGATGGCTCGTTGTAAAGTTTCAGTCGATTCTGATGGTCTAGTGGTAACCATATTTGCCTCATAGACCCAAGTTTGCGGGTTCAATCCCGGCCAGAGTCGAAGAATTTTTCTCGGGGGTAAAAATCTTAAGTATGGCTTCCTTCGGAAGGGAAGTAAAGCTGTGGGTCCCTTTTCGTACATTTACGGCACGATAAAGAACCTCAATCCTGAAAGAAGAGGCCTCTGAGCAAAATTTATCGGCCGTTTCACGCCCTGATTTGAATGGGACGCTGATGACCTGAGATGTTAAAGAGTGTCCGTAAATAAAACAAATCAACAGGTAAAATTTCAGATGCATAACTGCAGTCACTTGTGTCTGAGACGATTGTGTAAAGAAAATTTTCTGCAAAATGAATAAAACTAAAATACAAAAGGAGTTAATTCCACATTAAAGGACTGTTCCCCTTCGTTCGACTATTAAAAAAGTGGTGTCTTCAATTTAAGCGTGGTCATACATCAATTCAAAGTGATAAGCGCTCAGGGCGTCCCAAAACTGCAATGAACGACTAGATTGTGACAAAAAATCACAATCCGTACTCAATGATCGCCAATAAGGTACCCGAGTTGGCTGACATTGCAAATACCTTGTAGGCTGTGGCCACTGCATTTTACATGAAGTTTTGCGTTTGAGAAAGCTTCCCGCTCGGCGGGTGCCATGTTTGTTAATGGGCCAAAAAGACATTCGAACGGACATTTCGTAAGAGTGTTTAGACTTATTTAAACGCAATTCCACTAAGTTTCTCCAGTGAGTAAATGAAAACATGGATACGCCAGAGACAAAGGAGTAGCCCAAACAGTGGGTGGTAACAGGTGAAAGTGCACCAAAGAAAGCAAAAAAAGTGATGGGTACGGTTTTCTGGGATTCTTATGGTGTGGTACTTGCAGACTACCTCCAGAACAGTAGAACCCTCACGGGGGAGTATTACGCTTCACTACTGGACCAGCTGGTGATTGCTATTAAGGCTATATGTCCTTGCAAAAAAGTTAAGTTTTCTATGCGCCTTCACACATGTCTGGCGTTGTTGCTGCAAAGATGGGAAAACTTCGCTTCCAAGAGCTTCCACACCCGTCATATTCGCTGTATTTGGCTCCCAGCGATTACTTTTTGTGCCCAAACCTGAAGAAATGACTGAGTGGACAAACTTTCATATCAAATGATGAAGTTGTAGCTGAGATAGACGACTGTTTTTTACAAATATTATTTTACTGAGGGCATTAAAAAGTTGGAAAGTCATTGGACTAAATGTATTGAATTACTAGGTGACTCTGTTGAAAAATAATATAATGAAAAAGTTTCTCTTAAATCTTATGTTTCCTTGGTCAGGCCAAGAGCGCCCCTCGTATGTTTAAAGAACACTGAGAGAGAGAGGGTTCTTTAAGAATGTATTGCATTATTAGGGAGAGTCAAAAGAGTAAGAAATACTTAAATATTTTTCTTCTCAAATCAAATGTGGTTGTCCTATTTTTGCAAAAATCTTCTAGCGGCAAATGCAAGGACTTAAAACCTGGGTCATATTTAGTTAGAAACTTGCTCCAACTTTTCCTAGCTGAACATAAAGTCCAAGTATCTGCAATTTATATACTGTATTAAAAACAGAATGTTTGATGAGATAGTAAAATATACTTGAAGATCTGTTATCAATGAGATGGAAAACCTCAGAAACAGCGCCTGAGGAATCCTTGCTGTCGCAAGACCCCTGTTGACAAGAGTATGGATAGAGGATTTGGAACCCCCCGAAAGCCAGTAAAGAGGTCAGCAAACTCGTTGAAATTAATTATCACCGGCGTGATTTGCAGTTATTCCCAGGGTTAAAGCCCGGCGTTATCTCCAGCTAACGCGGAGCGCTGTCATCAATTTGCTCGAGGCGGCGGGGCGACAGGTGCGTTCCCATCGCTTCCTCTTGCTGATTGGAGTCGAAATTAAGGGGATTCTATCTCCCGAGCGCGTCTTCCAAGTAACTGCTCATTTCCTAACGCTTTACGTCTTCAGCAAACAGCCCCGTTCGAGAACGTAGGAAAAACGGGCACATTTCCCACAATTTATTTCACGGGTGTACTTTTGTAATTGGCTTATAATTCCATTTCGTTCGGCTCACAGTCTGCTTCTTCGATGTGAAGTTCAGCGTAAGTAGAGGACATGAGATAAAGTTGTGCAGAAGAGAAATGTATCGAAACTGTTTCGAAATTCGATAGGGGATATGGGCATCTCAAGGCTTTGCAAAGATGGGGAAATTATATGCGTAAAAAGAGAGTGCTTAAATATATTTAATTTCATTCCAAATGATTTCATGTTTTAATTGCTGGAAAACCTCTTCATCCGGAAAGCAGAAGAAAAGCTACCCAGAATTAAAGACTATTTTGTTCATTTGCTTATCAATTTGAGTAATTTATCCTTTTATATCTAAGTAGCCGAAGGAAAATTTAGAAAAAAAAAAAAACAGTTCTTAGCTTACGATATTTACCAGGGTTGATCCCGTGCTCTCTTACGGGGGTGTACTGCTTCTTTCGATAAATAAAACCTCCCACTCGGAATAAGTAGCTAAAATTAATTTAATTTAAAAAGGTAGATGTTTATTAGGTTTCATTCCTTCATCACCGCCACTGGTGGGCGAGGTGGTCAAGGTGCGGACTCTGAGCGGGAGGTTTGGGGTTAGATTCTCACCAGGACTGCCCTCCTTGACTGAGTTTTTTTCAAGATTTGCCTCAGTTCTCACAAACGGCAAATGTCTGCGAGGTAACCTAAACTTAGGTCTAGAACGCTTCCTTTCTTTGAAAAATATGCTTTCCCAGTTTATCATTTCATCTCATGCATCATCATTGTCCGCCTCAGATAAAACAGGCGTTAAACGCTGTTGTTATCTCTTTCATATTCAACCACTCTCACTTTGAAATTTAAAATGACATCCATACATTTTGATGCTTTAAACAATTTTAAGACGATGTAACTGAGATATCACATCTGGAAATCTGTTATATTTTTATTGCTGTTATAATTCGGAAAAAACAGTACTATAAATACAACTGACAGTAATTAGTAAAGTGAAATGATTAACATTAGTGCAATACAGTTTATTTTAGAAGTCCAGACTAATATGTTTACTCTCTGTTCTTTCCTGTACTGTGCATACTTTTTTGAAACCTTTTTTTTTTATCGAAAATAGTTTCTGAAAATCTATGAAATCAGATTATTAGTAGGGGCTCTCCAATATTTTACTCTTCAAAAAAAATGTGCATATACCATTAAAATAAAATAAGAAAACAGTTTCTAAAAATGAGGGAAATTGGATTATTAGGGGCAGGGGTGCACGTGAAAACTAAAATGTAATTGCTCTAGTCTAACTATGTTTTATATTTAACAAATGCATGGGCGTGAAGATAGCAAATGTGAAATATTAATCTAATCTGTGTTTGAAAATTATATTTGTATGTAAGAGAGCTCTGTAATAACCTTCAGAAAACGTTTACGTTACATGTTTTTACTACAATGACATTTAAATTAAATTTCAAAGCCACTGAAAATAGACGGGACTTTCCGTTGTGTATTGCACATTTGCGCATTACATTGTGACTGTTTCTGAATAGTAACATATTTTTGTTTTAATGAAACATTTGAACACCAACTTCTTAAATACATAGAGCAATTCGAAGCTTTCTGTTATATTTCTTTATTTTAAGAATGTGAAGATATCAATGAGTAGTTCATAAAAATGGTTACGTTTACAACTGTTTGGAAATATCCACATTGAATAGTTTTGTCTTCAGTGGTCATATATTTCATTTAATTAATAGTATACCATTATTTTTTTGGTTTAATGTTAGTAAAATAAGAATAATAATAAATATAATGATGATAATAATATAATAATAATAATAATAATAATAATAATAATAATAATAATAATAATAATAATAATAATAATTTTAAAAACTTGTTTTCTCTTTTGTAATATTTAATGTTTGCAAGATCTAATTTCGTTACCCTAATACGTCACAAACATTCAATAAATATTTAAATTTAACATAAACAGAGGAAATTACCTTCTGAAAATTTCTTTTGAGATTAGATAGACTTTAATTTTGTTTCCACAACTTGTTTTGCAGTTGACCGTAGTTCCTACGCGACGGACCTTTTTTTTTTTTTTTTTTTAAATAGAAATCGATTTCTTTTTGTTTAAGAAAGCACAAAGGAAAATTACTGGAAAAAATATCTTTAGTTTAAGAGCATTTCGATCAAGTTCACGTAATGTGGGTGTAACGCAGCCTAAGAATAATAAATAAACGACTCAAAAGAAAATGATGGTAAGAATCATAATAGCTTGGAAAACTTGGTGTTTATTAAAACACCCTAGTTTTCAATACGAGTGTATCAAATATAAAACGAACTTTTTATAAATTATTGAAAGAAAATTAATAAAAAGATTTCACTCTTATACAGGTTTCCCGATTTAAAACATTCCCCCCCCCCTCCTTCCCCCAGCGCAGCTTGGATGAATTTCTAGCCAGTTGCTTACAAATGCTTTCACAGTTTGTCGTTATCGAATCACAGATTTGTTTTTAGCAGACATACGGTAATCGTAAGGCAAGAAGTCTGTAATATAGGGAGGGAATTCCAATGGCTTTCAAGTTCTTTACTTACCTGTATAAGGATGGGCGTTGTCCTGAACAAAAAAGATAGACAAAATGCCTTGATAGTCAGAAAACTACCAGAAGTTTTTCGGACAATGGGCAAGGTTTTTGTATCGTATCGATAGGAACGAATCCCCCCCCCCCTCATGCTCTCTTCTTACACTCAGGAGTACAGCGGTGTACCTATATTTTACCGCAGGCTACGATTCGATGCAGAAACATTTATCATATATTCCGGTATTGAGACAATATTCTGACACACGTGTGATATTTATTAGAACTATTTCACGAATAAAATAAGGATTTAAATATAACTTCCCTAAACTTGACTTACAATATTTTAATAATTGTGCATTTATATTATGGATACTTAATCGTTTCAAGCCATCTTGCAGCAGGCAAATGTTGATTGTTAGTAACGCCAATAGAGAAGATCCAATTACGAGTTTCGAACTATTTCAGGAATAGAATAAGAATAAAAGTAATATACATTTTAAATTCGCGCACGGGTTATTAACAATTGCATAAAATGTTATACTTACTTATAAATGCCTACTTATTCAGAAACAGTGAGAATGAAATAGACGAAGGCAACTATTACAATCACTACCGTTAGGTTTACTAATACAAACGAGAAAAACAAAACAGAGGAAACATTTTACCATTCTGAACAACTTGCTTATTAAGAATTATGATTTATTAGGCAGATATTGTTTCATAATTTACAAAATGATTTCCGACTGTTTGGCTGAATACGCAAAAACAATTGATCGAGTGAATATACATTAAGTTAGTTAAATTTACAATTACTGAAAATATAGAAAAGTGGTCAGAGATGCGTGCTCAGGAATTATATAGTGGAAATATAGAGTTGGCTACACTGACCACAAGGTAAATGCACGTCGCGTGATAAAACATATTTGATACATCTTTTCGATAATTTCATTGCGATAACGGACTGTGATTGATCAAAATTTAAATTTTCGTTTTGTTTCGTTGGTCAATTTTATGATGACGTCATGTGAAGGAAATAGTCTGCATCTTTTTTATTTAAATAAAGTATTATTTTATAAAAAATTCTATAATTACCACCTTCAATTTTATGTGACTGTTTTTGTTCTTCATATCTCAAGAGCCTCTGGGGAAAATTTCAAGTAGGTTGACAAAATGCAGTAGTGCAAGAAGCAATTATAACTTACATATGTTCAAGAAATAGCAGTTTTAAGAAAAATGAAACGTTTTTTTCCTTTCACAGGACCATATAAAATGTAGCGTGACAGGCCTTTAGAGTGAAAATAGGACAAAATAGCATTGTTGTATTAATTTAATAAATTATTAACTTAATTAAGAATGTTTTTTACTATTTTTGACTTTTTTTTACCCTTTTTCCTTGGCATTAAATTAATAACATAACACTCATGTTAGCCTTTAAGTTTCCACAAACCTATTTTGGTATAGATTGAAAATCTTAGGCTTTGTGAAACGACCACAACGTGAATGCCTGCGGATCCTCTAAAATGTCCTATAGACTACCCAAAGTGGGCAGTTACAAGGCTATCTATTGTTCGCTATCCATTAAACTGCTCTATTCGTCGGATTTACTAAGCCCCCTGAGCTGGTAGTGGTTCATATAGAACACGCTTTTTAGCTGTACCTAACCTGGGTCGCAATATAGCCGGGTCGTATTTGTATTCATAATGAAGTCCGGGATGTTCTGGTCAATTGGGCACGATTACAAAACCTCCTTACCAACCGGACATCCACAAAAACCCGAGTCGGTGCTGCCACAAGGGAGTTAGTAAATTTGCATGTATAATGCAATTATGCTAATGCAGACATGGTTAAACATGGGTCGGCCGACCCAACAGTTTTGTTATATTTTATTGTTATTTGCCAAAGGGTGGGAATTAAAAACTAAACTATTTTAATTCAATTCTCTGAAACATTGGAACCGCATTTGGAAACAATGCTACTGTTATTGTTTCATTTAAAAGAACTATTTTCTTATTAGAGTTTTCTTTCTGTTATTCGCTTTCAGAATACAACGTGTTTGTTAAGCCTTATTAACTTCTTTTTGCTGTGTATTTACAACCAAGAAGAACATAGTTTATTTGCTGAACATGGACTGTATTAAACATTATAAATTGTCAAAAATTAACATTTTTAATTCAACTTTTATAACACAAGAAAGTATAACTATAGGTTCGAATCCCGACGCTGAAATGCGTAGATTTTAAAAAAGAATTATTGCTCTATTTGGTGTTTATGCAGAGAGGTTATTTAATATCCAATAGTGTATTAAGGGCAGGTGTTACAGTGTATATGTTAAAAATGTGACATTTATTATTCTTCTCTCTTTACATCATAAGGTTCGTAAAAGAGGCAAATTTGCAAGCAAATATGAATTTAAAAATAGCAAAATATTATCAAAATAGACAAAGTATGACCAAAAATTTTAATTACACAATTGCTACACTGTTTGGATCACGTTATGAAGCAGTTTTTTAATTAGGGGTGTTCAATCAAGTTGACCTGCCTCTCCGCTTCAATGAAATGAAGCAGTATTTAGAAGGGGGGGGGGATTGACATATGTGGGATTTTGATTAGGATGGTATCTCAGGGTCGGTATTTGTATTTTTTTGTTTTAGGAACGTATATACGTTACCAGGGAGACAGGATGGGAAATGGGAACATTCTTTTCTTCACACCAAGAGATTTATATATAAGGTTTTCTGAGAACTGTTTATTGATCTATTTACACCACTTTATGTATGTATCAATTGTATTTCCTCACCAGGAGAGAACCTTGAAAAAAAAAAAAAAAAACACCCGTATCTGTTTGGTGTACCAGATTTAGCTAGCATATACACTTGAAACCCTTTCTGTGGTGCTTCTATTGGCGCGGACACACGCGGTCAAATATCACTTTATTATTATTCTTCTTAGTAGTTATCGAAATAGACTCAGCCTGACTAAGTAACTAAAATGACTGCCTAACTCGAGCTGACTGAGCTTGAACTGAACTCACTGGGATGAAGTAACTCCCTGGCTCGAACTGACTGAGACTAACAAGTGGCTGTCCTAACCAACTCGATTTGACTGACTGAGAGAAAGTGTGAGAAGAACTGGTGGCTTTTTCGATTTTCCCATGACTTTTATTAAACCTTCAGTCGGTCATTCTTACGTGCATTCAATAAATTTATATTTAAATTCTGGAAGCGTCATCTTAAGTTCAACTCGTAGATTGGCTACATAAAAACCACGTGATTCCCTGTTTGTTACTTATAGGCTATGATTTGGCGCCGATTTCTCTGAGTGTCCTCCTACTAACGAACTTCTGGGCTTTCCTCTTGAATCTCCTCCTCAAGTTACTCTTGTGTTACAAAATGTTCCGTTATGTTTTGTTAGAGTTGCGTCTTTTTTCAAGGTTCTCCAGGCTATAAAATCACCCTCGCTGGCTGTATCTGGTGTTCGGTATTTCTGACCTAGCTTGTTTGTTCCCTTTGTGTAAGAAGGAATGCCAAGGCCGTAAGTTTCGGACTTTTAGAATTTAGCAAAATTACTGCAAAATGTCTGATACTGAATTTCTGAAGCATGTCTAAAACTTTTACTTTACTTATATTACTGATGATTTATTAATGTTTATGCTTCATCAGTGAAGCCTTAATATTAAATAAATATAATACCTTATGTTACCATGATCATTGGGGCTAGGAAATCCTGCTCCAGCTATTTAAGCATTAATTCATGAGTTTCATTTTTCTTGTAATAGTTTAAGTAGACGCCATGTTTTCTTCTGTTATTTACAATTCTTATTCCTGTAAAGAACAATAACTAGTGTCAACCTAACTGTGGATAAACAAATACCTCTCTAAAGTGAAAAAAAGTTCTAAATATTCCTTCTGCATTTATGGCAACATTGCAGTACATCACCAGGGTCCTGTACCAAAAACGTACGGCAAGTGTATTAGTGCAAGTTCTGTAAAGTATGCTCTTGTAACTTTCTGTTCCCGAAAGACGTGCAACACTGGTAAAGTATTAGTAAAAAGTTACAAGTGACGTCATATAAGAACAAGATGGAGGGACAGCTGTTTGCCATACTCCGCCATATCTTGAATCAGGTTATGTCCACTCCTTTTTAAGGCATATAGCGGATTATTGTCATTTCTGTTAAATGGGTTTTTTTTTCTCAGATATAATGGTAATTTAAATACTTTATTATGTATTTATCGATATTTAATCCCCTTTGAGACGACGGTCCCATAAGTCTGTATTTAGGAGCATCAGTTTCAGTCATCGAGAGGTGCTTTCGGTCACTTATTTTCATAGTCAATTTGATAATTTATATTTATTTGTTTGTTTGTATTGCTTGACAGTCACGTTGATATAGGAAAAAAAAACTGGAAACATTGCGCCAAAAGAGATCTGCAACCCTGTGTCAGTACTTGTGTGTAACTTTTACATGCCATAAAAACCAATGTTGTCTAGTTGCCCGTTTTTTGCTTCTTCCATACTATGGCCACCTTAATCCAGCATTCCGTTGGTGGCACCACTCGGCAGTATTTACCTCATACTTTCAATCGTATATCTTACATGTTGATGATATCTGGTTTACAAAACTAAATATATATTGCGAACGTCTGTACTTCAACTGTAATAGATGGCAAATGTCTGTTACTGCGGACCACAACACAGCACCACTTTGTAGCGAACAAAAACACCTGTGTGTTGTTTATCTAGCGATAAGACAAGTCATGGCATTCACTTTTTTTTCTCTGGCAAACAAGGAACATACGAAAAATCTAAGATATATAATTGAAGATGTATGGAATGTACTTTGGAATGCAGTCACCAGATAGTGTACGTGGGCAGAGATACCTATCTCAGCACAAACCGAAGTTCAGTTGGTGAGCAATAGTGATCAGGATAGAGATCATGTACATATGTGAAAGTAGTATTTCTCCTTGGTTTACCTGGGAGACCCGTTCCTGTGATGGATTTGCAACCCTGTGTCAGTACTTGTGTGTAACTTTTACGTGCCATAAAAACCAATATTGTTTACTTGCCCGTTTTTTGCTTCTTCCATACTATGGCCACCTTTATCCAGCATTCCGTTGGTGGCACCACTCGGCAGTATTTACCCCATACTTTCAATCGTATATCTTAGATTTTTCGTGTTGTCCCTTGTTCTGTTCCCGAGAAAAAAAAAATAGTTCCCATTACTCATGACTTGTCCTTCGTATTATATGAGCCCTAATCCATATAGAGCAAGAGCCGTTTAGTTGGTCTACTTACAGCAAGGTTAGTCGAGATATGGGCCGGCACGGCTGCTTACTGCGATAACATATATACAGGTAGCAGTCAGTAGTTACTTAGAGGCTCTAGTTGGTTCAAAATGTCTCTGTCTTCCAATAAAATGTATGCAGGATAAGTGGTTAGATGTGAACAATGAGCGAGGTCTTATTGCTGTACTAACAAACACAGGTAATTAGTGCAGAAAAGGCTGAAACTATGCTTATGGGCTCTTTGGAAATTTTTAGATCTCAAATATAGTTAAAATTAAAATTAAGTATTATTTCATAACTAAAATTAGTAATAAGATGTAAATCTATCCAAGTAAATATAGACTTCCCAGTTCAGCTCAACGCGTACTTGGCCAAAATTACGCCATTTCCTACATAGCAGACAGTTTCTGCACTGATGGCAAATTATGGATAATTGGTCTCAGCATGCACTGTTTTGATGACGAACTTAAATAAAAACTTCCGTTTTTGCGCGCATCCATTTACCCTGATCAATAGTTCAAGTTTTCTTCCCCCTTTTCCTTTGTGTTGAAACGGTTTGGATTGAGGGTTCCACTATAGGGGGGATTGATTGGTGTGTTCTCAGGGTAAATTTGGACTGTTTTTAACGACTTGAAAGTCGTTAGGGGGGGAAGGAGATTGTTCGGTGTATTAATACGTCCGGCACTGTTTGAACATTTACTTTATTTAATAATTTGGCAGGTTACTTCCTGACGGCTCGTAGCTGACCTCACTACACACTTAGACTGGCTTCCTGAGTGAATATCTGGATGTCTGAATCTCCCTCTGAATCTATTAAAGTGTCTCTACCGAATGCCTGAATCTCAATCTGCGAAGGTCTGAATGTGCGAGAGAATGTGGATGTCTGAATGTATGAATGTCTGACTTCTGCGAGTGTGAAATGGGTACTGCTTGTGTCTCTACCGAATGCGTGAATTTCCACTCTGACTTCTGTACTCTAGTTTTTCTACTACATCGCCACGCCTTTCGCTAAATTAAATTCCCTCGTATTTTATCTATTTCTGTGTTACATGCTCGTTATCCTAAAATTATTATTTATAAATAAGTTCTCCTGATTCGTTAACTTTTATCCGAAGACCATTGGTTAGAATTATTCTTTTCCCCCTGATCTAACGTCTTCCCACGAACTTGAATTTTCCCAGAACAAGCTGTCATAAATTTCGGCCCTTTCCTTACATTCTGATTTCTATTGAAAATCTTTTGCCTTCCTTAGTCTGTTGATTTCTAAATGTTCCCGGAGATAACGCACGTGTTTTCGGCTTTCCTGTAATAAAACATTTTCGTCTCCGTTCTGACATTTTCATTTTCTCTTAAAATATTTTTAAGTCTGACTTTGTTAAATACTGTCCCGTTACGGCCACATGTTTCTCTTATTGTCAACTCCTAAGTATTTCCTGGGTAAAAGGTTCGTGACCTAACAAAAGATAGTTTACCCTTTCTTCAGCCTTGTCTAAGGAGCGGTCAGTCAGTGGAGAGTCAGGTACATATTCGTCTTTCTCACAGATTTTACACAAAATGTATACAAAACTCTTTTGTATGTTACAAATTACAAATTATTTCTATTTCTATTATACCTATCTCTAAATGATTTTCTTATACCTATACATAACAATTATCCTTATAAAATATAATGCCTTTATAAATATAACTCTGTAGCCTCAGGTTATAAAATTAATATAGGCAGCATTATTTCCTGCTTCAAATGCCCCTGTAATTAGATTTTGTTGTGGTAACACAACAAAATATGATTACACAGTCCCGTGAGATTATTACTATCTCGTTATTGCAGAGTTATATTCTTATTGTTCTTAATACTATATTAACAAACTTGAATCGAATTGATTTTATATTTGTGATACATATATTTGTACTCCGAGCCTATTGTTCATTGTTTTTTATTGTTCTTGGCTCTGATATGAGTGTTGTTTTGCCTTTATGAGTTATACCTTTATATTTTAGTGTAAGTTTTGACATACAACATTTTAAAATATATTTGTAAATGTTTATGGCATTTGCTATTCAGCTGATACGCCTTGCACTTTTATTTATTTACTTTTGCACATCTGTCTGCACTAAGCATGATTCACTGTACTTTTTTTTTTTTTCACTGCACTTCACTTGTTTTTAACTTAGCACCTTTGTTCGCGTATCAACGCCACTGCTATACCATCTTTCATTTTTTTTTATATTGATTATATCCTAGCATGCGAATGTTTATTATTTACAATACCCTGGGGGTTTCTGCAAGTTAGTTTTCTTATAATCTATTCTTATATTATTCAATTACTGATGCTAATTACATTCTAAATATTGAAATTTTGGTTGTTACTCAACAAGTCTACATACTAGCTAATTTATGCAACGAATGTTTGACAATAATATTTAATAGCATTATATCACATATATTACGTGAAATTTATTACAATTACTGTTTACTAACTGTATTTAGCCTACTAGCTATGCCTATATCATACCTAACTGAAGGAATTTATTCATGAAGGTCTGGCCAATTTTTATTTTTACCAAAAACATTTCAATAGCACAATCATATTGTTAAATTTTATTTTTGAATCATAACTTTATTAATTGACAACCAGGTAACTTGTAGTACGTAAAGAAATTATATTTGCAATCCGTTAGTAACTTTATGTTTTAATAAAATACACATTGATGGACATTCTATAGCCTTCTGTTTTCTAATTGATTTTAACTACATCACTTATTGGTCACCAAACATTTTATGAGCTTCTATGCGATCTGGCTTTACTTTTAATCAATCGTCCACAATAAACCTTGTAATACACTTAATAACATTACAGGTAACATATAGATGATTCTATTCGTATATCTATAAGGGAGAATTTTCCATCCCATTTCACAGCGCAGTTCACTACAGATTTTTAACTACATTACTATTCATTACATATCTTGGATCGATTTATGAAGCTACCTTAGGTAAACAATACAATGCACGAGAATTATTCATCGACGAATTCATTATCTTCTTTATCTACTTAATTCATTAATTCATTTTCTCCCTTATTATTATTTATCCTCTTTCTCTATTCACTTTATCATAATTCGTTATTTTCCCTGTACTTTTAACCGTAGGATCATTATTAATACATTTCTTCTCGTTACTTGATTCACTTTTCTTTCTATTACCTCTATCTGCTTCCGTATTGAACGTCACCAAGATATATAATTTTAGCTTCTTATTCCTTTATCTTTCTTTAGCATGCTTCTGCTTATTCAATTATTTCTTGAACCCTCTAATTTAAATTATTTACTTTCCTATAAGATTACCTTTGTAATGTTACTAATGTCTTATTACGCTTTCATTGCATATAGAATTATTTAATTCTGTCCTGACACTATTCGTTTTCCATAATTTATTTTCCTACTAATTCATGTGTCCTATAACTAGCCTGCTTGCTTATTTGCATCCTTAATACTTTTTGTATTACAATACTTTTACATTACTTAACTATAAAATTGTATGAGCTTTCCTATCTTATCTATCTTATGTTTACATTTATTTACATTCTCAACCTTGTATCAATCAGCTTATTCATCCTACATTCTGGTATTGATTTCCCTTTGTGAACCGGGTTGAACGCTAGTACTCCATGGGGGTCTCCATTCGCGTGGTTCGGTCCTGAGTTCCGCTAATTGTTCTTTCGCGAATTCTGAAGGATTCTGAACACTTGCATTTATGCAATTTATTTCGGTTTGAGGTTTCGCAATTTTTTTCTCAAAATATTCAACTAAATTTTTCTGAATCAAAGAGACTTGTGCCCCTGTCCCGTGATGTCTTTGGATCGAATCCTGATCACTACTTTGTTTTCCTTTTGCTTTTTCTTGACACATTACCTGCTCCCGGTTTATGCCTATCTCGAGTATTTGATTTTGTTCTCCTTCTATTTCTATGCCTGTTTCCTCATTACCTATCGTTTTCCCCTTTAGTTCTAGTTGACTATTATTTATTTCCCCTAGGTTCTCGCTATCATCTTTCTCGGCCTCTATTTGCTGTCTATTAAATCTAAGTTCCACGGAATTTTCTTCTAGTTCCCTTTCTAATTCTATGCAAGGTTCAACGTTTATTTCTTGATCCTGTTCAAGAATGCTAGCCTGCTCAATTTGTACATTTTGAGTTAAATTATAAACTTCACTATTGGCTTCTACCTGTGACGGCTTTATCTGCTCTGTATTCTCTTCTAGCCTTTCAAATCTATCAATTTGTTCTTTTAGTGACTGATTGCTCCTCTCTTGCGTCTTTTCTAGCCTATCGCAAGTTTGTCTAAATCTATCACCTATTTCATTTTGTGATCGATCGAATCTATCAAATCTATCACATAGTTCTCGCCTCATATCTTCTGCATTTTCTTTTATAGATTGTTCGACGCTATCCTTTAGTTCTTGCATCATCTTCTCTGCGCTCTCTTTTAAAGAACGTTCGAAGCCGTCCCTTAGTTCTTGATTGACCTGCTTTATAGATTTTTCTACGCTATCCTTTAGTTCTCTCATCATGATTATTAGCCTATCATCCCTATCTTTACTACTCGGCCTTTTAGTGCATGCATTAACTTTACTTTCATTCCTTTGGTTTACGTCCTTTTGATAATTTCCCTGCTCTATGACTATGGGCTTGTCAACTAACAATTTATTTTCTACTCTGTTTTCAGCCATTTTTGCCTATCACTTATTATTTACATAAATTACTAATGAAATTTTCTTGTACAAACAAATTATGCAGTTCAGTTTTTCTCTACCTTATTTTTGCTTTCTCGGTTGTCGGTCGCATGATGTTCTTGTAGTGATGTCCAGTTAGAAGTTCTCGTGGTGATGTCCAGTTACCAGCTCCGATGATGTTTGCTCCTCCTCGTAAACCTTGTGCTTACGGTCGGTCTCTCCGTGCTGTCGGCTGATCACCTGCTTGGGCTGCCCGCCGTCGCTCTCCATGTTGTCTCGGCCGCTCGCTCGTGTCCGTGTGTCAAAGTGCCCTATGCTCTCGGGTTCTCCTCCTGGTCTGCGATGTTGCAGTTCTCTTCTTCCTCGTTCACGAATGCTGAATCCATACTTCCTTGTTCACGAATGCCGGTCTTTTCTTACTGTCCACGAAATGCCGAATCTACACTTCCCTGTCCACGAAAGCCCCAAAGTTGGTAGCGCCAATTTGGAACGGTTATTATTGAGGGTTCCACTATAGGGGGGATTGATTGGTGTGTTCTCAGGGTAAATTTGGACTGTTTTTAACGACTTGAAAGTCGTTAGGGGGGGAAGGAGATTGTTCGGTGTATTAATACGTCCGGCACTGTTTGAACATTTACTTTATTTAATAATTTGGCAGGTTACTTCCTGACGGCTCGTAGCTGACCTCACTACACACTTAGACTGGCTTCCTGAGTGAATATCTGGATGTCTGAATCTCCCTCTGAATCTATTAAAGTGTCTCTACCGAATGCCTGAATCTCAATCTGCGAAGGTCTGAATGTGCGAGAGAATGTGGATGTCTGAATGTATGAATGTCTGACTTCTGCGAGTGTGAAATGGGTACTGCTTGTGTCTCTACCGAATGCGTGAATTTCCACTCTGACTTCTGTACTCTAGTTTTTCTACTACATCGCCACGCCTTTCGCTAAATTAAATTCCCTCGTATTTTATCTATTTCTGTGTTACATGCTCGTTATCCTAAAATTATTATTTATAAATAAGTTCTCCTGATTCGTTAACTTTTATCCGAAGACCATTGGTTAGAATTATTCTTTTCCCCCTGATCTAACGTCTTCCCACGAACTTGAATTTTCCCAGAACAAGCTGTCATAAATTTCGGCCCTTTCCTTACATTCTGATTTCTATTGAAAATCTTTTGCCTTCCTTAGTCTGTTGATTTCTAAATGTTCCCGGAGATAACGCACGTGTTTTCGGCTTTCCTGTAATAAAACATTTTCGTCTCCGTTCTGACATTTTCATTTTCTCTTAAAATATTTTTAAGTCTGACTTTGTTAAATACTGTCCCGTTACGGCCACATGTTTCTCTTATTGTCAACTCCTAAGTATTTCCTGGGTAAAAGGTTCGTGACCTAACAAAAGATAGTTTACCCTTTCTTCAGCCTTGTCTAAGGAGCGGTCAGTCAGTGGAGAGTCAGGTACATATTCGTCTTTCTCACAGATTTTACACAAAATGTATACAAAACTCTTTTGTATGTTACAAATTACAAATTATTTCTATTTCTATTATACCTATCTCTAAATGATTTTCTTATACCTATACATAACAATTATCCTTATAAAATATAATGCCTTTATAAATATAACTCTGTAGCCTCAGGTTATAAAATTAATATAGGCAGCATTATTTCCTGCTTCAGTGTTTTAATTGTTACATAGAAATGACCTTATTTTTGGAGCCTATTAACTGAGGCAACTTTCTTAGTGGCGTAATTGAATCCACATGTCTCTGCTACGTTTCGAGTACAGCAGACATTTCCTTGCTTTCTTTAGGTAAAGACGTAGCCACGAAGATCCACGGTTGGTGATACTTTTTTGTCTTTTCTCTTATAAATACTCTATAGAGCTTCATTACTGTGCATACTCAGTGACCCAGGTATTTTAGCTATCATTTTTAATAGCCAGGGCTTAACTATAACTATTTTTATTTAAAGCATATTGTGTTATTATTTACAAGGTTCCTTCAAGGGCGTTGTGTAGTATATTTTAAGTGAATTTGCTCTAGTATTGAAATTGGAAATTGCTGTTATTCCTGGCAAATCATTAATATATTGTTTCTTTTGTAATGGAAGGCTTTTATAAATGGTACATAGGCATTTTTCCTTTCTTCGCCAAGAGTTGATATAGTCAACAATTAAATGCGCCAACTCTTTTATAATCTGTTATGTCAGCCTTTGTTTTAAAGGTTGTTTTGAGAATGATAATACCTTTGGAAATTGATTGAGATACATTTTGACTCATTCTAAGGATTGTCATTGGGAATTTTACTAGTGCTATATTTCAATATTAAAATAATTTGGTTTGTGTTATGCTCATAATTGATGCCTTTAATAAATAATACTTAAATGGTTATTCTTTAATCTTGTGAAGTGAAGATTTTTTCACGAATTGTTGAATCACCTTTCTAGAAACATTTTTCTAAGTTTTTACTCCGGCAAATTTCACAAGAGAAGGCTTGAAAATGTCAACATGAGAATGTTGTTGAACGTTTATTGATAAATGGCGTAACTTTTTTTGAAATTAAAAAAAAAAAAAGAATGATAAGAATTTTGACTTCATTTTTTGAATCAATAGACGAATTAAATAAGAAACAGCATAAAATTGACTGCCTATTATCCATAGACACCTACAAACTGAGGAAGTCCATTGTCAGGGCTGCCTAGGAGACATAACAAACACAGAAAGACGCACACACAAACATAAATATAGATTGAATAAAGATATGTGAGGAAATGGAAGATAAATTCGTGGAGGAGAAGTAATAACCCGGCATTTTCTCTATCTAAAAATGGACTAAGGAAATCCAAAGGAAATCTGAGTCGGGTTAGTGGCCTGCAGCATTTGACCCTGGGCATTATCGAGTACGGATTCCAAAGTTATCGTCTTAGCCAACCGCTCAGTAGAAGTAAAGAAATCTACTTATGCAAAGCGACAGAACTTTAACTGCAATCTATCACTCATTTTCTCGTTATCTTAAAACTATGAATAGATTGCTAATACGTTAGTGATTTTTATGACTTAAGCAAAACAACGTTGTTTTAAAACCAATCTATTCTGTTACCTATGTCCTTGAAACAAACATTTGTTGTGGTGGTTTCTTCTGATATGATTGTATTTAACATTTACATAGTTAATTTAACCTTTCCCACACCAATCTTGAAATTGGAAAAAAATCCATTTTATTATTATTTGATCATTGTAACGTGTTAACATTATTCTCGATTCTCGAATATGGGCTGATATCTTTGCATCGAAAGCCGCTATTTTTAATTTAGAGCCTTTTGGCTCGAAATAAAACTGCAGTGAAAAACTTGCTGGCAAAAGAAAGAATTCAATATTCACTGTCCTGACATTAGACTCTCCAGCTATATTGATTCCCATCTCAGTCGGGCCGTTCGTCTTATTGCTCTGCCTTAGTCAGATTTAGACTCGCCATACAGCCCTGGACTGTCAATCGTGCCGAAACGTGAAAAAGAGAACTTGATAAATCTTACCGGTTGCGCTATCTATATTACGAGCTGGGAAATGGCTTCCGCTTTCTGTTCAGAGCAAAGTTATTACAACCGAAGTATATTTAGTCATTTGGAGCTTTTAGTAGCAGGATATTACATACACTCGTGAACCACACTTGCCTTTACACGAAGCACGGACATAAAATGCAACTTTCGCTGTTGGCGGCTGCAAGCCCCGAGCGACCGCGGAGAGATGCAAACTAATGTTGCACGTATTTTAATTTTGTTAAACGTAATGTAACCCATGTGTTGTCCTTCGTAACTTTTAAATTTAAATTGCTATAAGGTTGTTAGGTGGGTAAATTATTGTAATGGTGCAAATCTGCTCCAATTAGAATTCGCAATTAATTCACACACATTCCGCCACGGGTGACCGAGGTCGTTAAGGCGCGGACTCGTGAGCGGGAGGTCTAGGGTTCGAATCTCGCCAGGACCGTCCTCCCTGACTGAGGTTTTTTCCAGGTTTTCCCCAGTCTTCATAACTGGCAAATGCCGGGGAGGTAAAATACTTTCCCAATATATTTCATCTCATGTATCATCAGTGTTCACCACCTGTGGTGCCATAGTATTAAAAACGGGCGTTAAACACAATTCAAAAATAAATAAATAAAACACAAGATAAAATAAATTAATAAAAGTATTTTCTGAAAATCAGGGCAATCGGACCATTAGGAGGGGGTTATATCTGAAAACAGAATGGGGATTAAAGCGAAATTAAAAAGTCGCTCTAACTGTCGTAATTTAATTATTTTTAACGGAAACTCGGTATATGCCTTAGAAATAAAACAACAAAAATGCTCTCTGAAAATTAGTGAAATCTGATTATTAGGAATGGGGGTTTAACTGAAACCCTACATTTAAATCTCGGTTTACCAGCACGAATATTTTCATTTTCGCATCGAAACTCAATACATACCATTCAAATAAAACAAGAAAAATAATTCCTGAAAATCAGTGAAATTATGTTATTGGTGGAGAGGTGGTACCTAAAATATAAAATTTAAAAATGGCTATAGCAAGCATTGATATTTGTTTCTTCACAAGAAATTCGGTACATACCATTTAAATAAAACAAGAAAAAATAAGTTTGTGAAAATTTGGGAAATTGTACTATTAGGAGTAGGAACTGATTAATTCAGCATATAAACTGTATTTATAATAATGTATATGTATTATATTTAAAAGAAGCATTGACGTATTAATCTAATATGTATTTGGGAATTACATTTATATGTAAGAGCGAGTTGTAATAACTTTCAGAGAACTTTTTCATTTCATATTTTTACAAAAATATTTAAATTTCAAAGCCAATGAAAATCGATGAAACTTTCCACTTTTTATTGTTGATTGTGTGTATTTCCTTAGTAACACTGTATTATTTTAAAATAGTAACATGATTTTGTTTTATTGAAACATATGAACATCTGTTAAAATACGCAATATAATTCGAAAATTTCTGTTATTTTTCTCTATTTAAGTTTTTTTTTTTTTTATCGATTTATTTATGGACGCTCTTTAACATCTCAGGTCATCAGCGTCCCATTCAACTCAGGGCGTGAAACGGCCTACAAATTTTGCTCAGATGCCTCTCTTTCGGGCTTGAGGTTCTTTTTCGTGCCGTAAATGTACGACACGGGACCCACGGCTTTACTTCCCTTCCGAAGGAAGCCATTCTTAGGATTTTTACGCCCGAAGAAATCCATCAGTCCTGACCGGGTTCGAACCCGCGTTCTTGGGTATAGGAGGCAAGTATGGTAACCACTACACCACCAGGACCGACTCTCTATTTAAGTGAATGGGAAGGCATCAATGGGTAGGTTTATAAAAAAAGCTACATTTAAAAATGTTTAAAATTACCCACACAGTATAGTTTGTCTATCAGGGGGGCATATATTTAATTTAAATTTAATTGATTATTTACCATTAATTCTTGTTCTTTAACCTCAATAACGATTTTTCTAAAAATGTGGTTTCTGTTTTGTAATTCTTATAGATTGCAAGAATTCTAATTTTGTTCCCATAACACCACACAGTAATGCTATAACTTATTTCATTTCATTAATTAACAGGCTATTTGGATTTTATATTCTTTTTTTAAGTTACTGTAATAGGTGAGGAATTCGCTTAGTTTACGCAGCTCCGGCGTGACGGACTTTTATAGGACAGTTCATGTAAAATCTTAGGTTTTTCACGACAGATTCTAAGGAATGACATCTAATTCATAAGTATCAGTAGCAATTTACTATTTACTCAATAGGGTCACTTGAGACCTGCTTTAAGTTAAGGGCATTCTTTATTGACCGTAGAGAAAGTGAATCCAAGTCGTTAATTGCCTTAGTATCAATGAGGCAATCAGATCGAGAATATATATATATATATATATATATATATATATATATACACACATATGTGTGTGTGTGTGTATCGTCTGAGTAGATGTGAGGTCCACAATGTGTTAAATTAGAGGAAATGTAATATAGAGAACAATGGCGGTCCAAGCACAGAGCCTGGAGGAACCGCAGACATTACGGCGTGCCCCGGGGAATCTGGATTATTAGTGGAAGCGCATCTAAGACAGGAGTCCATCCAGGCTTAGCCCTGTTAATTTTGTAATTAATAGATCAATATTCACAATCTGGAAATCTTTGTAGTATTCAAATGTGTTAATATTATGACATCGAATAACAAGCAATGAACCGCAGTGACGACAGAACTCCTAAAATTCTCTTTAAGGCCAGATTGTAGCCCCTATTCGCAAACTTATGTACCTTTATCTCATAGACTATTAGATCTGTAGAAATGAAATTTGGCAGGCATAAAGATGCATACTTGTTACTTATAATATTTTATAATGATGATTGAATACGATTTTTGTTCATGGAAAAAGTTTTAATTCTGGCCAATTACTAGGGTAGGGCCATTAGTTTCCAGCCCCTCCGATAAGCATTATCGCCTTCACAAAATCCTTATCTAGTGTCATACCTTATCTGTTAAGAAAATAATTGCAGCTGTAACTTCCGCTCCGCTGTTTTCAGTTGTTCAGATATAGTTGTATAAAGAAGGCTATGTGTAGAACATTGTGACATGTTCAAAATGGAGTATCCACCTGTTCTTCACAAAATAAGGATTTACTCCAAATAAAATTAATCAGCAATTGGACGGTGTATATGCGAAAATATCCCCCTCATATTCTACCGTAAAAAAATGTGCCAAACTTTTTCGAATGGGTGGAGAAAGCATTGAAGACGAACAGCGTGCAGGTCGGCCCTGGAGATGCTCACTCCTGAAAACATCACTCTTGTGAAAGTAGAAATTATGGAAGACCGGCGGCTCAAAGTTACAGAAATAGCAGCAAGGTTGGGCCTTTCTAAAACAACATTCCTTCGAATTATTCATGAACACTTAAACATGAATAAGATTAGTGTCTAGACTTCTTTTCTCAGTCCAAAAGTAGCAACGAGTCATCTGTTGTAAGACATTTTTGGAGCTCTACCGTGCAACGAGAGAGAAGTTCTGTAAACTGATGTTACAGGAGACGAAACTATGGTCCTCTACTATGATCCCTTGTCCAAAAGAGAATCAATGGAGTGCCGTTAACTTGGCAAAGCACCGTGTCTAAAGGCCAAGGTCACTCAGTCAACTAAGAAGATCATGGCCACAATCTTTTGGGACTGTGAAGGAATACTCTTTATTGACTTCAAGGAGAGAAACACCACAGTAAATGGGGAGTACTATGCTGGCCTACTGCACAGACTACATACTTCCATCAAAGAGAAAAGGCGAGGAAAGCTGAGTAGTGGTGTGTGCCTTCTTCACGACAACGCGCATGTGCATACAGCTTTTGTTGCAAAGGAAGCTGTGAAGAAATGTGACTTCAAGGAGATCGACCATCCACCCTACAGCTCCCAGTGACTATTTCCTCTTCTCAAAACTCAAGAAGGACCTTCCAGGAAGGAAACTTAAGTGTGACGAAGAATTGATAAATGCTGTTTATGCCCATTTTGCAGATAAGACTTCTAATATTTTTGAGGGGGGATTGAAATGTTAATTCAAAGATGTTAGCAGTGTGTTGCAATAAAGGGTAACTATACTGAAAAGTGAAATATAGTTAAAATGAAGTATAGTGTTCCAATATCCTTTAGATTGGTAGAAAATAATCACCGTTGCAAGAAGCAAGGAAGGTAAATGACTGAATATAATAGAATAGGTGATAAATTAAGATTATTTCATCTGTATATGTTAAATTTAAGTATTTCTTGGATGTTTGATGTCTTTATCATATCTAGAAAATGGTTAGACCGGGAACTTATTGACCCATCCTCGTATATTTAACACTTTGATTTATGAACTTTTTTTACCTAAATGTTTATGATTCAAGATTGTTATAAATGTGTAGATATAAATATGCTAGTAAAAAGAATTGTATAAATTTCATTTATGTACAATTCAGAAAAAAGGTACATACTATTTGAGGAAAATGTAATGTTGAGAAAACTTAAACTTTTGCACTAACCTCAGCACATTCCTGGACCATACTCAGGGTCCTCATCAGCCTGGACCTCTTTTTTTATCTCTCTTAGTATTTCTCTTGCCCTTTTTGAGGTCTCTCCACTTTAAGTCTATTTTTTTAAAGGTGAATGTTGTCCATTACGACACATATTTTCTGTATATTTTGCCCTGGTTGAATACCCAACTGTATTACTTTTACCTATAGTACTTCATTAAATTACATAATTAATAAACCACTATTTTAACATCTCTGAAAAAACACAGGGTATTAGATAGCAAGCTAATATTTAGTATATTTCTATCTTCTAATACTCCATTGCTGTTCCCCAAATTCATGTTACGATCACTTGACTTTCTTCTAAAATCACTTGGAGGAGATGTCAATTTATCAAAATAGTGATGAAATGTTTCCATTCCTTGACTCTAGCCGAACACTATTTGCTACTAATGTAAATTAAATCTGCGCTATCAATTTGTGATGTTCTGTTTTCCCGGGTCTCCTTTCATTTTCTTGCATACTTTTTTTATATGTGCCCATTTTTAAAATTTTGCTAATGCAGTTTAGTTCATTACAAAACGGAAACAAATGTTTGATAGCAGCGCTGGTAAGTTAGAGTTGTTAATATATCTCATAAAAATGAAATTTCTCATGAAATACAAAAATTTGATAAAACAGGCGATGAAATTAAGGGAAAAGGGGGAGTAACGCATTTAAACTCACTTTTAAGACCTTTAGAGACAAAATACAAACAAATTAATTATATATTCTGAAACTAGAATGCTCAAAAGTGTAATAAACAAAAACATCTCAAAAGTAATATTTTTGGCCAAATTCGAATTTCCTTCCCTTAAATAATCTTCTGATAATAGGATTGATATATATTAAATGAGCATTGATTATAATTATGCCTGTTATATTTTAATTGATCTTTTATAACAGATACATACAAATCAATTGCATTTACTGTTCATTTTTTGGTGTTCCATACTGTAGAACAAAACGCTCTATGGAAAAAATTAACACTTAAAGGGCTTTCTGAGGAAACGATTATCGCTCTTATGCCAATGTATAAGGAAGTCAAATGGAGGGGGTTAAACCGGGTTATATATGAAGACATGAGGCACCGGTAATTGAAGATCATCAAATGCCTATTCTTTTATATACAGACAATGTAGTAATTCTCTCTAGGTCGGTAAAAGGTCTGCAAAATGGTCTAATCGCCCTGCAAGTTTAATGTAAATATTGTGGTATGCAGGTAAATGCATCTAAAACTAAAGCTCCCATCTTTAAAAATGGCTATGTTTGCGGCAAGCTGGAAAAACGGAAATATAGGGGAGAAATAATCCAGACCATTGAACAATTTGACTGTCTTGGAATAACGTGAGTGGAAATGGTACAAACACACAGTTTTTGCCAAGCACAAGGGAAGTGTTCAACTTTCAGAGGTACTGCTAGCTTAGATACCACATGCCACTCAAAACATTAAAAATTTATTTATGAAGCTCTCATTGTTATATGGAAGGGATAAAATAGACGGTCTAAATAAATTACAATGTGATTTTTTTAAATGAATTATAGGGTTGGGGAGAGGAACATCGAACTATAGTGTACTACGAGAGGTGGGATGCAGGGAAGATGCAGTCTGTAGCAAATTAAATGTAAATATACTGGCTAAGAACAATTGATGGACAACAAACAACCCTAAGGGCAATATGCTCTCTCACCAATTATACAACATGCATTACCCAAAGGGGTGGGCAGCGGTTGTACAACGGGAGTTACAAAAATCGGTACAAAAACAAAAGACGCTTATTTGACATAAATCGGTAGGAAATAGAAGCGCGATGCATGCAGATGTCACCTCTGGACCTGCAGAGCGAAATTAAAACTAGATAGGCTACAGATGGGCTTCATGGAGTTAGGGTATGAAACAGAGGTCGGGAATAGCATGGCTTAGGACTGGGAGGCTAGAAGGCACGACGTGAAAGGCAGAAGGATTTGCCCATTATGATCGGAACCGGAAGAAGAGGACTCTGAGCAAAATTTATCGGCCGTTTCACGCCCAGAATTGAATGGGATGCTGATGACCTGAGATGTTAAAGAGCTTTCGTAAATAAATCCAATCAAAAAAAAAAACCCGGCAGACTGGGTGCACATTTTGGTTAAGTGTACACAGACAAAAGATGCTATGATAAACTTTCTCCCGGGTTTATTTTTGACTTCCAGTAGACGGAGGATTTAATTGTAAATGAACAAATCTGGCTAAACCTGGGCATTTTCTTAAATAAATACTTTTATGAAACAGTATGACTCTGTTCTAAATAATAAATATATATTTCATGATTTTCTTTTCAAAATTTTGTGTCTACTTTTTTGCTGTAATGCATTTCGATTTGTAATTAAAATGCAATAGAGTATCTTGCATTTTATCTTTATGAATGTACAGGATGTAACAATTTTACAGAGCAATTCCATTCTATAAATAATAATAATAATAATAATAATAATCATCATCATCATCATCATCAATACCACTAGTATATATTTTTGGCCGAAATATATATCTTTCATGTGCTGAAATATGTTTGCATCAAAATTCACACATTCCGAATATAAGGTAGTAATGTATACACAAATAGCAAAGAAAAAATGTTCTTTGCTACATAATTTTCATAAATCGAAGCACACCGAAACCCATAAATATCTAGCTAAATATTCATGTGAATAAAAGGAAATGGGGGTATCAATATTCACTACTGCATAATTTGATGATAAATCTTTGGAATGGTGTCTTTCGACAAGCACTTTATTCATTAATGGATGGTATTTCTAAGAGACTAGGCCCGTGCCCACAGTGGCAGTCTATAGAGTCCGTGTTATCTTAGATATTGAAAGTTCTACATTACTGCAGTTACAGGACCATGAAAATCAAAATGACATCCTTATGCAAGAGAGTTCTCATTTCATTTCATCTACCGTATCAGCATTTTCGTAACATGTGGACTTAATACTCAACACTTGTTTATGTAAAGAGTTTCTTTTTTTTTTTCTTTCGAATGCCATTTTTCCTGTTAAAAGATTAATGCTAGTCATAACTAATGTTGTATGCCAGAGCACCCCTTCCCAATTCAAAAGGTTGTTTTTGTACGCGGAGTAAGTAATAAGTCATAGCAAACGTTTTTCTTATTGCTAACAAGATGGCGACACAAAATCTAAGTATATGATTGAAAGTGTATAGAATGGACTTTGGAATGAAGTCACCAGATTGTGTGAGTAGAGTTGCGTGTCTCAGCACACTCCGAAGTTCGGTTGGTGAACGACGGTTGTTCAGGAATGGAGGGCACGAAGAGTGAACAACGTCCGTGTATGAAAACTCGTCGCATTTCTCCACTGCGCGGCAGTCGCCATCTTGCCCTTTTTGGCTTCTATCCTCCTTGAACTGAAGAGTTATCCAGTGGACGACTGGAAGCACCGCGCATCATCTGGTGAGATTTGAGAAAGAAATCCCCCTCGCCACTGTTCAATAAGGCAGCATGCTCGCACCCAATGCTTCCCGTAGCTATTTGTGGCATTCTGTCGCAAAGAAATACTATTTTCACACACGCACGTTGTTCATTCTACCTGATCTCCATTCCTGACCATTGTCGTTCACCAACTGAACTTCGTGGCGTGCTGAGACACGCAGCTCTGCTCACATACATCATCTGATGACTTCATTCCATATACTTTCAATCGTATATGTTAGATTTTTTGTGTTTTCCGTTGTTCACAAGAACAAGAGTAGTTACCATGACATGACTTATTCCTCGTATTTATGCACAATCTATTTTTAAAAAAAAAATATATATATATACTTATAAATGTTGCCTATTACTTATCGTCATACAAAGGTTGCACTTCTGCCATCCCCATCTGTCAACGTTATCCATCCAACTTCTTTTGGATTTTCTTACGCCCCAGAATCCATTTGGTTGGTACACCAACATAATCTTCGATAGTCTGTAGCACCTCATTCTTCCAATCTGTTTCCCCCAGTGTACTTTATGTTCATGTTTTCTTTTTACTACTTGTAATTCTTTTGTTTCATCACTTCTTTAATGACCTTATAACAAGCATCCAGCTATTTATTTCTGATCATTTAATTTTTCTTTTTTGAGATCTTGTTCTGACTTTACTTCCGTAGAGCAGTACCATGGTCTTATAAAATATAATTTGTATCCCCTTTTCTAGTTTTATACCAAGTGTTCATTTTATTTTTCAACACATATGTTGGAATTTATGAACTTTTTTTTTCAAAGTCTGTTACGATGTAAGACCACCATTATATAATACAAACCAACTGAATGCGGGAATTTACTCTATTCGATTTCCGTCAATTACTATTTTACTTCTTACAAGATATTTTCCTCTAAATGCCAGGATTTTTCTGTTATTATATGTGAAGTTATCATGTGTAGTTGATCTATTTCAATTTTTGATCGTTTACACAAAGAATTGTAACACACTTTCTATTATTCACTATGCAATTCTTTCCTAAGTAATTTTCCAAATGATAATGACATTGTCTGTATAAATTTTAAATAAGAATGGTAACTATAGGCAACTTTGTTTTACTCCTTAATTTATGTCCAATGTTTTTGTTTCCATTTGATCAGAATTATTGATTTTTACTGTAATGTTTCTATCCCTGTTTAATTACATTTATTCGTATGCTGGTAAGCCAATGTTTACATTGTTTTCCTTAGCGAGTTCCACTGAACACAAATGGCGTTGCTAGGTGTTTTTTCCCCATTAGATATTGGAGTTAAGTATAAAATATTACTCAGTATTACTCAAACCTTTATGTATACAGAGTCCTTGTTAGCACACGTGGCCGTCTTAACGGGGATTTGCTTGGCAACGGGAAGCACACTATTCGCGGAGTCGGATATTCATAACCCGTTAAATTCAAGCGCATAGATTTCTGTAAGCATTCAAAGCATACCAAACTTAATTTTTTTGATCATGCAATGACATTTTGTGTACAAGATCGGATTTTTCTCCACTCCGGTATCTACTGATTTGGTAGCTGCATGGCCATGTTTCACCCGTAAAAAAAAAAAAATAATAATATAAAAACGCTGGTCAATAGAGCGATCATTAACATTATCAAACACTGAATTGCAAAAATGAAATATATTATCGTAATTTTGCAATTTCTGAACTACAGTTATCTTATTGGGTTTTAATTTTAAAAGTTTAGTGGCATTTCAACTCAAGGTTTGTAAAATTCCTGATTCCTGTGCAAAATTTCTCAGAGATTCCTTTGGATTTCGTTCTAAATGTTCTCCGATGTCATCGAGTTTTTCTTTGTAAGAACACGGCGTTTTATTTCGGTTTCTTTTCAAGAACAAGTTCCGTTTCCTAAATCTATTAACAAGATTACAAACCGTTTATCTGTGAGGCGCACGATGGCAGGGAATCTGTCTATAAATCGCCGTCTCATTTCTCTACATAGAATCCTACATGAATTTTTTATGTACTAAAGTATGCGGGATTTTAGGTATTATAACGCCACTAACACACTATAGCCCTGGAATAGTGGTCTCACAGCATGTCTTCGCATCAACTGGTTAATCGGCACACGGAGATGGGGAGTATGGAGGGTGGAACAGAACCGCTTAGAATCTGGCCGGCAAATTCCCGTTAAGCCGGCCACGCTTTCAAATGAAGGCTCTGTATTTTCCAAAAATGTGTTGTAAGAACGCAATAAGTACATTAGAGTATATCATGAAACTAACAAAACACTGACTTGAAATGGGATGTTTTCCGTGAATGCTTAAATTACAACAGATGTCCAAATGTCGAGCAATATCCCAGTTTGTCACAGAACTGCCCACAGTGTCAATCTCTAATTCTTCATTTTAGATGTTCAAAAAAGTTGAGGTCAAATGATTTAGCTCATCAATCTTTCAATCAAATTATTAAGGAACACTAGGTCAGAGAATCTAATACTCTTCTACGAGAGTAACGTGAGCATTAGGTATTCTCTTGAACGACGAGGAATGAGCTATCTGTAAACTGGAGAGTATCATGCTTAAGATGTAGACACTTATTCCTCTTTGAAATTTGGAACAAGTGTTCGTTTTCCACTGAGTGTGTGTGTGTTTGCATGCGTTGCTGTTGTCCAATAAGGATTCTGACGAGACTAGCATCGACAGTTATTTTTTTACTAGTATTTAACGCCTGTTTTTTACTGCTGAAACATCTTAGGATGATATCCTGCTGATACACGAGATGAAGTGATAAATTTGGAAAAGATATTGTTTTTGTAAAGGAAGGAACTGTTTCAGGCCTAAATTTAGAGTGCCTCCGTCATTTGCCATTTAGTAGTAGTAGCTGCTGCAGCAGTAGCAGTGAATTTTCTATTGTGACAGTTTTAAAAACTCAAGTAAGTGCAACTGTCGCATAGGCCTTACGGCTGTACATGCTAATATCGTCCTTATAACAACCAAAATGGCCATATAGATCTATATGCATACCTACACTTATACAAACACATCGACGTACTTACATCACACTTTTCTGCGAGTAATTTATATACAAATGCATAAATATGAATGAAACCCTTACTCTTGAGTCCCCTTTCCATTTATTCACACCCTGTTTCCAAATCCCACCTCATCATTATAGCCATTAACCTCCTTTGTCGGGTCTTCCCTAGAAATATTCCCAAATTGTATGAGTATCTCGCATGCACCAACACTTCCCGGCAAATGTTCAATGTTGGTATCCAAAAATTGCGACTATAAATTTTCGCTTGTTAAAATCCCGGTGTCCTTGCATATGCCAATATCGCTTTCTCCACACAATGGACACCTTTTTCCCCCGAGAGCATTAACTGTTTTGCTTCCTTTCCAAGCCCCTAAGAGAGACCACCTCTTTCTTTCCTGCCACAGATATCTAAATAATGTCCCCTCCCCTCACCGGATGTATTTGAACCCGCAGGTTCAGCGATAATTTATCTGTACATTGAGTTTCAATATTTTGTCTATCTATATCTCACAAACACCTGATAACTATTTTCCAACCATTTTGCGTAATGTCCTCTCCCCTTAACCAAATATACCGTAGTCAAATTTTGTCTATGCCTTTCCTTATTTTTGATGTCCACCCCGTATTTCACCCTTCCCTTAGACAAACTGCTCGAAGGAGTTATTATACTTAACCAGTACTTAATTGTTCTTATTTTTAAATTTGCACTTTCCTTAAAGATACCAAACTTTTTAAGAACCCCACAATTTGCTGTAACCTTCCCTATTTGTAGCATCCGTTTTGGAAACTCTGTTTGTACCTAATTCAGTTCCTCTGTGCTTTGCATCCCCAAATTTCGGCCCCGTACCCTATAATTGACCTCACAACCTCCTATACACCAACTCTTAGCTGAGTTTCCGGTGTCTTTAATGCCTCTACATTTTTAATTATGCACTTGCGTTTTGGGGGACTGAGGAGAAGCTGGAATAAATCTCCGACAGGAATGATGGTTCTTGCGGAAATCGAACTCCAGACTTCCTGATCAGCAGTTCTGAAGATTAAAATTCATTAATATTAAGGATTAAATATTTTACAGAATTAATTTCTTCTGCGCAAATAGTGTGCACTTAACTCTTGCAAAAACTTGTTTTTGTGTAGATGTCGTTTGCGTGATTTTAACAACTTCCATTTAGATACATAACTTACGTTGAATTCAGTTTCTATCTGTTTATGAAGGTTTTCTTCATATCTGTATAAGACAGCTTGCATTGGTACTTCTGATTTTGTTAGCTGCTAAATTCACTCCCAGAGGGGTTTAGTTCTCAATGACTCCATCTGTTAATTGGAAATTTATGCCTCATTAATTAAAACATTATTCGAAATGAAAATTTACCTCCTCTTTTCAAAATAAATATGAAATTATGGTGTTTGTTATTGAAATAAAAAGTAATTACATAAAACAGCCCATTAATTAAGGTAGACAACTTGCGTTTATATCCTGGTTTTTGTTTGGTTATTTATTGGTGACTTCTGAATGACGGTAAGGCATTATTATTCTATTGTTCTAAATATCTGCGTTAGGTTTACACAACTGAGAAATTTCATGTTTCATAATTTTAACGGGGTAAAAAACTTTAGGTTAATTATATGGCAAGCGTTACTTAGGTTTATAGGTAATTATCATGCATGACTCATCTCTGAAAACCATATTGTGTTTTCCGCGTTTTACGGTAGATTTACCATACCATAAAATCGATAATGGGGGTAGGCAGGAGATAAAAAAAAAAACATGGTGAGGTGAGTGGTGGTCTGTAAAATTACTACATAAAATGCACCACTAAACAACTACCAATTTCAGTGCGCAAATATTTCCTCAAGTTTTTACTTTTTCTATGTTCATTTTCTTGACAGTGTTTCACCACACAAGAGCACCCTAACATAGCCAGAAATAGCAACTAAGAAGAAAGAATTACACAGTTTGATATTGTATTGGCATTATCAATAATTCGGTGAGACACTTTCAGTGTTTTAAGTGAAAAAGCATGAACCTAGATATTAGAGTCCAGAGGAATTCATTGTAGCATTAGATTGTCGTATCCTGTAGAACCAGAAAATAAAGCGCCCAAGAGGGGGTAGTACCAACATATCGCCAAACATCAACAACCCAGTGACTTAAACTTAAAGCGGATTTAAGGTAATGTGTCGACGATGTAGTTCTTTGATGTCTACCCATGGGTGCCACTTCGTACCCCGGGTCTTTCAGGGGCCCGAAGTCGTTTTTTGTGCTCTCGTAGTCACCGGAGGAAGGAGAAGAAAGGAAAAGGTTCAAATCACACAACAATTTGTTTCCTTAAACACCTAGAAGTGTTAATATTCACGATGATTTATTGTCGACAGACAGGTCCTTTACTTTTTCTTGCCATTAATACCACAAGCTAGAAAATACGTAAACTGTGCCTGAAATTGCGTTCTGTAATTGTCTTCTGGAAAATGACCTGGTATTGCGTTTTACTGACTGCGTTCTGGAAAAGCCCTCTACTGTCCCTGGGACTGTCCCATCTTCCACTTATATACTAATCTCAAAAATTTCACACGTGTCCATCAGAGCTCACGGGGTTCACAGAATAGCGCCCACGGATTCCTGAGCCTTAAAAATTCAAATTTTATTGGTGAGTTCTGTGTTCCCAAACGCGATAGCTTTAAATTCATCAACTCTTTAATTTCTCAGTGGGGAGCTCATGATCATACGATGTAATGATGTCATCGCCAACACCTGTTCCTTTTCTATCCTTAACGAATTTCGGAGATCTCCAGCAACTAAGAATACAAAAGGTCTTGTTCGACTCATGCCGGATGCCTGCATGCACTTAGATTTGTCACAACAGAGATACTAATTGCTCGAGCCATTAGCAGCAAGTGACAGCACAAGAGATTTCAACAGTCAGTTTTTCCCTTTCGTCAAGGAAATATCGTCAAGGTTTTCATGAATACATTTTTGTGATACATGAAATGTTCTTACTTGTTACTACAGGCTATATAAGTAATTTTTTAATTATTACTATTTAAACTATATAAATACATTAACCCTCGGGCATGCGTGGATGTGAAGACCTGTGAAAAACTTTAGTGCCAATAGTACGCGGGCTGTTTATTAAAAAATTATCCTATCTTTATGAAGTACCTCACGCTATAATTTCACTTAACAATGATTTGTTAGCGCAATGCCCTACACGTGGCACTGGCTTCATTGTTGCCAATTGCGGACCTCGCCTGTGAGGTGTGCAGGTTGAGGCACCTTCATTTCCAATTATGATACTGGATAAAAAAATAAGCTGATTGAAATTCTGATTTCGTCTCAATTAATATTTAGCTAAGGCATATGAATCTTACAAGAGGTCACTCTTCCCTATAAAACAGCTCAAAGAAGAGTTAAGCTGTTTGAAGAGAGAAGGCAATTAATTTCAGAGGAAGCTGGACCAGGTCCTCCTGTTTGTGCTCTAACGAAAGAAAACATAAACACCTGTGCTGTCATGAAAGAGGATGATCAAATTGCATTAACAAAACTTTCAGATATTCTGACATTTTCACCTGGTGCTACGTGAAAATTCAAGTTGCTAACTGAAAATTAGCATAAAACACGAATTTTTGTACGGTAAATTCCCAACAAAAGGACGTTCGCGTGTAGTTGAAGATGCTATTACAGGAAGATGCGGAGTTTCTTTCAAATGTAATCACTGCTGGTGAAACTTAACTACATCATTTGAATTCTGAGAGCAAAACGTTGTGTGTAAATCTCAAACATCACCAGCAAAATGGTTGCCTCCGCTAGGAAAGTTGTGGTCATATTATTTTTCTATACTTAAGAATTGGTTTACCAGAATTTTGTACCCTGCACAAGCAACTGTAACTGGGCAATACTACAGAGATATCATTAAACTCTGCAAGGCCATCTTTCCTTGCAACATGTTGGATACTGCACCATGAAAATGTACGGCCCACATCGCAAATGTTGTTGTTGAATCCCTCACAAAAATCAATGGAAAGTGTGTTCTTCAATTTTCATATATTCCTGATTTAGCCCTTTTTACTTTTACCCAAATTGAAGAAACACCTTCCTGGGATACATTTAACAAGTGGTGAAGGCTGCAGGAGCGATTCTGAAAGATCTGTCAAAAATAATTTTCAACTTATCTTTGAAAACTGTGACAAATGCATTGCATCCAACTTTACAATGTTGCTTTCAGATATATCTTTAAAATTATAAGAACGAGTAAAATTATCTTATAAAAAGAACTATGAAAATATTTATTGAATAACTTCGTAAATATTCCAGAATAATTATTATAATGGTACCGAAGTGCTCACTTATATCTTAAATCTGTCTTCTTCTTCTACCCAAAGTTTAGGGCATCTGGTTTGTTCCGGCTTCAAAAAGTTCAGTTGGTCTTGCCATCTTAAAAACGGCCTAACTGTCTCTGTAACCTTGTACAATTTTCGAAAATCTGCGTTATGGCATTCTCTTTATATGTTGGTACCAGCCCGTTCTTGATTTCTCTATTTGTTCATGCAGATTGTAGATCTTTAATTATTCTCTTATTTCTTTGTAACTCTTTTGATCTATTCATCGATGGAATTTAATCGCTGAACTTTCTATTCCTCTTCTATTCTCTCTGCTTACTGTTCAGTTTTCACTTCCATATAAAAAAAAACTGATACTGCCATTTTTTTAATATTTTTAACCGAGCATCTCTTCTTGTTTTGTTTTTCACTGTTCTTTTAATTATTCCGCAACTTGAAATTTATTTGGCTTTGAGTCAATATCTTCCCTATTCCATACAACATGTTGTAGCCTAAATAATTGAAGTGCTGTTCCATGGTTTTATTATGAAGCACCATTGTACATCTTTTATGCCTTTCCCCCTGGAATGCTTTCCCTCCCCCCCAAATAGTCAGAAATCTTCATCCACCACTTTTTCGTCACACTTAAATTTCCTTCTCGAAGGTCCTTCTTGAGTTTTGAGAAGAGAAAATAATCACTGGGAGCTAGATGGAGGCTGTAGGATGGATGATCGATGTCCTTGAAGCCACATTTCTTCACAGTTTCCTTTACAATAAGATCTGTGTGAACAGGCGCGTTGTCGTGCAGAAGGCGCAAGCCACCATTTTGCTTTCCTCGCCTTTTCTCTTTGATGGAAGCACGTAGTCTGTGCAGTAGGCCAGCATAGTACTCTCCATTTTCTGTGGTGTTCCTTTCCTTGAAATAAATGAAGAATATTTCTTCATAGACCCAAAAAATTGTGGCCATGATCATCTTGGTTGACTGAGTGACCTTGGCCTTTATTGCGGTGCTTCGCCAGGTTTATGCCACTCCATTGATTCTCTTTTGGATAAGGGATCATAGTGGAGGATATAGTTTCATCGGCTATAACAACGGTATGCAGAACTTCTCTCTCGTTGTTACGGAAGAGCTCCAAAAATGACTGACAACAAATCACTAATTACTGCTTTTGGATTGAGGAAAGAATTCTAGGCACCCATCTTGCACTCACCTTATTCATGTTTAAATGCTCATGAATAATTCGAAGGACTGTTGTTTTAGAAAGGTCCAACCTTGCTGCTATTTTGTAACTTTGAGCCGTCGATCTTCCCTTCCACAAGAGGGACGTTTTCAGGAGTGAGCACCTCCAAGGGCCGACCTGCACGTTATTCGTCTTCAATGCTTTCTCGACCCATTCGAAAAATTTTGGCCCTTTTTTACGGTAGAATATGAGGGGATGCTTTCCCATATACACCGTCCAATCGCTGTTTAATTTCATTTGGAGTAAGTTCTTCTTTTGTGAAGAACTTAATAACAGCACGACACTGCATTTGAACATGTCACAATCTTCTACATATAACCTTCTTTATGCAACTATATCTGAACACAGCGGAGCAAAGTTACATATGCATTTATTTACTTAACAGATAAGGTATGACACCAGATAAAGCTTTTGTGAAGGCGATAATCTTTATAGGCGAGGCTGGAAACTTATAAACTACGCTCGTATATTCCTTCGGAATTCGCTAAAACCACTGGAATAAGTGTACAGATTTTATAGAAAAGAATGTTGGGGAAATAAAGGTATTTCTTTTCAAAAATTAATGTCGACTTAGCAATGAAATAGCGAATGTTCCCGTATATACGAGTGCTTGTTCTTTGAACAAATTCAATATTGCAAGAGATACTGTAAGACACTGTAAGTTTCTACACATCTGCTTACATCAATTTGAACGAGTCGTTTTACAAAACAAGTTTCTGTATAAACAGAAACTTCACAAAACGAATAAAACAGTTCTACTGCAATGAGTGCACACATTTACAACAGTATGTAACACATTTTTACAAGTCAGTGCACTTAGCCTTTCTGAAGAACAGAAAACACCCACAATGCTTAGAGGGAACCGCATCGCGTTCAAAGTTGTTACGTGCAGATGGACGAATTTCTTCTACTAACAACTTCCATTTCCCATTCGTTTAAGCCCAGATCATTGCCACTTTAGTCGGAGAAGAATATTCTACCATTACAAACAGAGAGGGGATGAGAGAAAGAGATAAAAAAAAAAAAGAACAGGGTAAAAGAACCGTTCCAGCTTTTCCCATCCCCACAGTTTGATCTACCCGTTCGATCTGCACGACCGCGCATGTAGAATTATATCCGCACGGGGCTCTCGTTAAAAATACGGCACTGTGCATTTTCTCTCGCGACATTGCATTGATTTCATGGCCGATCTGTCACGTCGCTTTGAGTTTGTCACAGCATAATTTAAATTGTACAAAACTTAAAATTTAATACTTTTCTGTTCATATATTAACAAGATACTTGGTTCCAATTCAACATTAAACGGCATCCAACGGTTTTTTAAATCGGACTTTCACCGGTAAACGCTTTGATTAGTTCCAGTTCATTCATCCGTTTGCAAACTTGCGATGTTTTATGCTTTAAGCAGCAATGATTTAATAGAAATGACATGTTTCTCGATTACTTTGGCGACATTAGCATAAGGGATATTGCAAGGAGAACGGATTTAGTTTTTAATGAAAGTGACTAACAAAAATTTAGCTTAGTTATTTCCAAGTGTTCTACAGTATGTATTGGAAGACTGGAAAGGTTATGCAATGTGCATTACCTAAAACTATAACCGTGAAATTTTATAAAACCAAAGGTACTATTGATGCATTGTTTTCATCGAAATAACGTTCAGACAAAACTTGTTCAATTTAGCCCATACAAAGATATTGCAACATTTTTTACACGGCGTATTTCTTCACAAACTTTCATTTTTTGAAATGGAACGATGTCTATTGACTTCAAGAAAATAAAAGGAAAGGGGATTGGAATATCAGTGTTCTTTTATATACATTTTGGGTCCAGTAATTTATAAGATATTGTCGTATAGGCTCGAACTTCCAGACTCTCTTTCTCTGCGCACTGCCTACCTATATCTCGCAAACGTCTGTTAACTATTTTACTACTCTTGCTGCAATGTCCGTTCCTCTTAACCAGATATTTTTACCATCCCATGTGGGCCTGAGCTTTACCACGACGATCACTGTGTCTTCTACCTCCATATCATTGGTAGATATTCCAATTGTCCTCACACGAGGCTGTGTGGACCCCGTTTCAGACCTCCCTATCTTTGAAAGACCCCTAAGTAGGTACCCGGGCCTCCCAGGCAGCAGTCAGCAACGCTAACCCTAGACCAAGGAGATGGTCTAATGAAATATACCCTAGTCCAATTTTGTCTAAGCCTTTCCTTATTTTTCATACTCAACACGTATCCCCATCTTTTTCTTATTTGCTCCCTCAGGCAAACTGCCCGAAGAAGTGCTTGATCCCTCTTATTATCCTTAACCAGTACTTAATTGTTCTATTTTTAAATTTACACTGAAGAAGATTAGAAGATATCAGCAGGCAGGAAATCGAGGCAGAATGTAACACGAAAGTCTCCTTGAGCCTATCAAATGAAATTAAACTAACCTGGGATAAAGAGGTATAGGCTCAAAGAATTAACGGATAGCTTTGGTAGGAGAATGTACCCATTTGGTGGAGAGGATGAGGCATGGGTACATATTCTAGCAGAACGTACCCCCTGGGAACACCTTAGAAAATAGTTGTTTCCAGAAAGCTCTTTAAGACAATTAGAGATCGATTAGCATGGCTAGGACCTGTTTAGGAACTACACTAATTTGTCGAACATGGGTGTTTTCCTAGCCAAAGTGAAGCTAGAAGCAATTTATTTTCTAGTTAGAATGCAATAACTAGTGTAATATGAAAAAAATATTTAATATGTTTCCATCCATATATCTGTAAAAATCGTTCTTCCAATTTTTATGTTTATTTATTTCATATTTTAAAACTATTTTATTTGTATAATTATTTGTATCTATTTCTAATTGTGTATCATACTTAAGCTTATACGGTCTACGATCCATGCATAAAATATATCTGTAATGTCTAGTATAGCTGTATATAGCTTAACTGTACTGGATAAAAATCTGATAAGATAACAAACGCTTTAAGAACCCCGCAATTTGCTGCACCCCTTCCTACTTGTAACAGCCGTTTTAGAAACTGAGTTTGTATCTGTTTCAATTCCTCGATTTATTCCCGCCACCAAATTTCGATCCCGTTGACCTCACAAACCCTCTGTATACCATATCTATTGTTCTTATTATTATTAAACAAAAAGTAATACACTTGTCCTATTGTTAGGCAAATACGGTACACGTGTACTCGCATTTTATTTACAATTTGGGGAAATTATCAATAGTACATTGCACTTTATTCGGAATGGGTCTGAAATTCCGAACCCTTGTTATACAACCTTTCAGAGTTGTTTGCTTCATTTAACTGCTTAGATGCCAGACTGGAAACGCATATAAATCCAGTGAATTCTCAGCTGTAGGCAGGGATGACATAAAATACTTGCGAGAAGGATAACGGATTATCTAACAATTCTGGCTGCTAATCTCGAACCTTAGGAAATAACTATCCCTGAAGATATCCATTACGTGAATTCTGCACAAGTTCTAGACGTGTGGCATTTGGTTTTTTCATATGTGAAATGTTATTCATAAGATTGGTCATATGTGTTTTTTTTGGCATGTTTTGTCTATTATTCTGCTCGCTGTTTCATGCATGTTACATACTCTTTTGTCTTTATCAGCCAAACGAAATGTTACATGTCAGAAAGAAAGCCAATTGATACCTTGAAAACTGGAAGAAAAGTGGGCAAGAATCGATTTCATGAATTCTTTCAACTGGATGGAAAAAATGCTACCCATAGTTGAAAGGGCAACTGGATTCGTTCCAAATTTCCAGATGTACGCCATTGGTGTTGAAATTTGTGACAGAGGCAGACTAAAGGCCCTGATAAGGTACATCACTGTACAGATGACAGGGTTGCGGAGCATGTTGGCATTAACAATGAAATTCTCTCTGAGCTCGAAAAGGGGAGAGAGAGAGGGAAAACAAAGTCAAAGTCTAGAGAATAAACTCTAGCACTAAGTTGACTCTCCAAATAGCCTACAAAAAGGTTCGTGTTCGAGGGAAGGTCTTAGATAATCTCTCTCGTGTCTTGTAGAGGAGATATGACCATGACGGCTTTTGATGACTAGCAAAGTCCATCCAGGTAAACTTTCTCTTCTTGGATACGAATTCAGTGGCACAAACTCCTGTGGAAATATTTAAGACACATCTTCAATTTAACTATCCAAAAATAATATGTTCACAGTAGAAGCAAAAGGCAATGTAGATGGTAACAAAAGATTTGACTGGTGAGTGCATTATGCATACACTGCATTTTATTATTTTATGTATATACCGGCTGAATCATCTAAAACGTGCACCTCAAATCTTTCTGAAATGGTAGGTGCTACCGATGTGCTCCTTTAAAGCGGGAATTATCGTCTCAAGATTTTGTGTGAGTGAGTGAGTGAGTGAATGAGAGAGAGAGAGAGAGAGAGAGAGAGAAACTTTTTGTATAATAAGTAATAATCAAGACAAGAGATTGCTTTCTGTAATGCTATGAATGACAGCGCGCGCGCACGCACACACGTGTGTGTGTGTATGTGTCTTTGAATAATAAGCAATATCCCAGGCAAGGGTTTCCTTTCTGTTAAGAAAGGCAAATTTTTTGACAAAAGACAGACTGGCCTTCCTGTTGTTCCTCCGATAATCTGGAGAGGCGGTCAAACCATTAGGACGATAGGTTCGCTGGTATTTCTTTGATATGATCCTGCAACTTTTTCCTTTGTACACATTGCAGAAAGTTTTGTTTACATAAAATGCCTTAACAGAGAAAAGCAAGAAGTGTGATATCAATAGATAACTGGACTTGTCATATCTTTTTTGATGTGTTTATTTAAGGGCGCTCTTTAACATCTCAGGTTATCAGCGTCCCATTCAATTCAGGACGGTAAACGACCGACAAATTTTGCTCAGAGGCCTGTTCTTTCAGGCTTGAGGTTCTTTATCGTGCCGTAAATGTACAACACGGGACCCACGGCTTTACTTCCCTTCCGAAGGAAGCCATGCTTGCGATTTTTTACGCCCGAAAAAATCCATCGATCCTGGCCGGGTTCAGACCTGCGACCTTGGGTTTAGAAGGCAAGTATGGTTACCACTACATCACCAGGACCGACTTTTTCATATCCACAAGGAAACCGCTTATATATGGCCGGGGCGTGCTTTATCGTAAACTTTTAGTATGCGGATCTAAAGTTAAAAATGTAACGGAACCAGTCACAACCAAAAGACTATGTATCGCGGATGTATCCTTTCTCGTAAAACTCTAATGTCAGAACATTCATTTTAGAAAGTGAGTGAACGATTTCAATCAATAAACACATCTCAAAATGTGACTAATAAGAACGAACATATACTATAAAAGATATCTAAGGAGAGCCAATAGGAAACCAGAATTGAAGTAAGTTTCATAATTTTTGAATAAATAAAAGTTTGCGGGGGCGGTGCAAAATTCATATGAAAGATTTTATATCAAGTGTAAGAAGTTTTGGGGACAGTACAATACAGTGGAGGTTATTACAGTGAGTACAGGTTTCGGACACGGTAACAAGACTGTACACAAGACAGTGATGATGAATAGTTGAAAGATATCATGGTATCAGCTAGTTAATTATTATTGTAAAGTCCTTATATCGAAGTAATAAGCATTATTATAAAGTGTCAGAGTAAAGTTATAGGTAATGCCGGATTTTCGACAGCGTGAATTTATTACGGAAGAGTCCAGAAGTTACGTAAACAGTTAATTACATCTTCGAGTGAATGCAGTGAACTTTAGCCGGAGGGCAAATATACAGTGAATATAAAACCAAAATTATCACCACGCGACGGACGCCCAGCCTGTCTAAATAAGTGTTCAATAAATTAAGACTTCAACTGAAGCCCAGAGGTATATTATTCCAGCAAAGAAGCCCCTCCCTTCCCTAATAAGTCCAATTCCCCTGAGAGTCCTATTCTCTGTTTTGTACCCGGGGATATAGCAAACAGGAAACTCCAGACTTCAAGAGCCGAGGAAAATCAAGAAGATCAGCATAAATCCATATAACCATCTTATTATTCAACACATTTAAAAACTATCTACATTTCCCCTGTAAAGAACACGCCCCACAAGGTAATACCTTTTACAGAATTGAAGTTAAGGCAGGGGCTCATAATTACAGTTCATATATTGAAAAAAAAAAAAAAAAATAGAATTGAAATCAAGGAAATAAAACAAGAGAAAATTAGAATATCAATGGTGTTTTTTGCACGATTCTAATGCAAGTAGTTTACCAGCTGTCTTAATAAGAACCTTGTAAATATCTACACTTGTCTGCTCCATTTAACTGCTTAGTTACCACACTACGATATTTGCAAGTCTGTTTACACTTTGTTTCCTATATACTGATCGCATTGACACTTCCTTCATAGTATCTGAAATAGGATGTACTGAAAGACGGTATTTACTGCTGAAAAAGTCGACATGGTGTATGCAGGAAGAGTGCTATTTTTGCTTGCTGAAAGATATACACAAAGACTTTATATATATATATATATAAAGACGTACTATGCTTGTGTTCACTGATTGTTTCAAAATCGTTGGATTGGACGAAGAGGAGCTGCCCGTTCACCATGTTTGACCGCTTTAAACATTTCTCTGTAGGTAAAGCTAAAAGACACTGTCTACAAGGACATACAGACTACACAAGAAGATATGAAACACACATTACAGCTGCCTGTTCTGAAACTTCCGCTGAAATGCTACAACCTATGCAGTAATCTTTACATGACAGACTGCAAGTTTGTATTGTAGCTGGTGGTCATAATTCTGGATACAAGCTGTGAAAACCAGTTTTCTTTTCCTTCTTCAGCATTCATAGAATTTGTTTATTCACTTTTCTATTTCTTAAGAGAGTGCTGCCAACTTGTAAAGTAAAAACACATAAGTACAAAATGTAACGTATTTTCTTGGAAAATCAGATAGAAAAATAAACCAGATACACACACTAAATAAAGGTCAATCATACGAACATAATAGCCTAGTAACGAGGCAGTGAAATCAAACCACTCTAAAACATGAGTCAATTTGTTATGAGCACTTTGGTGAAATCTGTTTTATTATTCCACCATGTAAAAGCTTCCCAAATACCCTCAAACCTTAGAGACATTGAAAATTACGCAGTTTTTCTGTTGTCTCTTTAAAATGTAATTTATTTATTGTAATAGAAGTACGAAAATACTAATACGAAAATCAAGATGAAAAAAAAAACCTACCTACCTAGTTTATTATTATATTTATTTCCTTTTTCTAAATTGCTATTCTAAAAAAATTTAGAGAAGAAAATGCAAATTGATCTCATTAGGAACAAATTGAATAAATAATAAATAGATACACGATAGAACAAATAAAAACAATTAAAACAAAAATCAACTTCATTCATTTCAGCAAAAATACATGAAACAATCTGCTCCCTTTCCGCGACTAAACCTGTGCCTAAGCAGCGGTCTACACCTGTCTACACCTATATTTCCCCTACACGTTTGAATGCACCAACCGTACTCCCAGTGCTCGAAATATAGTATAGTCTTATCAATACAAAGACTTTCTGCTTCAGGAAAGTAGTTGGTTGTCTTTTGGGTGCATTATCACTTATTGCATGGGCTTAGTCGAGCGACATTTTCACAACCTCAGACTCGCTATTAGCCTGTGGAGTTTGCTAGATATTTTGGTGCAACATAATTGGAAGTAGGTTCGGATGACGTTTTCTATATATGGTATTGAGGGACTGAAATGTTCAAACTAATGGATGCACCTTGTATCTTAAGGAAAAATGAGGACGATTTCATAATTATATGTATTATTTTATATACTTATTTATTTTGTTTTTACAACAGGTGATTTTAGGGCTTTTATTTATATTTTTGTCAACTATGTAGCTTATACTTTGTGTTAAATTTAACATAACGAAGTTTAGTTTAAGTAAGGCCTACCAACATTCGGCAGTAAAATGCCTACACTATAAATATCATTACATTTGGATTGTTATGCAAAACAGAAACGTTGTGCTAGTTCTTGCATTCACTGAATTGCTTTAGTACTTCAGTGACATGTTCTGAACTGTATGTTTGTATCATTGAACTAAATCTACTTCACTCTGTGTAGAATGATCATTTACATGTACTTTTACATCCCCCTTCCTGCTATATCATCAACCTACAACATTTACCTATGGTAGATTAAATCCATATCAGGTAACATTAAGTACCATTGGCTAATTATGTTTCCCTTAATCCCACAGAACGCAGGTAGTTTCAAGTATTGTCGTTAGCGATGCACAAACGCTTTATAGATGCTATAAGCATTACCATTAAGAATCATGGGCTTATAATAAACTTTTTCTTTACATAGCACAATTGTTCTGGAGTACTATCGCTATATTAGGTATATTTTGTCATATCCTTACTATAAAGGGTATATAAACATTAAGGGAAGTATTAAATGGAAAGGGAGTTCATATCATAATCATGTTTTTTGTACCATTTTAACATCTGGAGTTTTCTGTTTATTTTGATATGATTTTTATTAACATTCCTTGGTTAAAAATATTTTAATAAATATTATTACAATGTCATCAGTGAAAACCAACAAACTTTAAAATCTCTATCCTAAATTACCTAACATCTAAGAGGGCAGCACAAATTTTACTTTGAAATGGGATGTGTTGGTTACGATAAGTATGAATTACACCATTATATTATAACAATCTCTGATTCAGAATCAGATAAATCCAAAATGAACACAAGTAAAAGCGTGTTTGTATATTTTTAAACATCGTATAAGCTTAAAAATTTGGTCTAAATATGTTAACGACGGTCACAATACAATCAAAATATTAATATGACGACATTTAAACTGTGCCTTATCAGTGTCTACAGGAATTGTGTTCTAACGTTACTTAGTACTGTATTTTTCCAATTCGATAGCCGTCGCATATGACATATGTGATAGATCGCCTTCAGATATACAAGATAAAGAGAAGGCTAGGTTTGATAAATTGTATCGTCCTTTTAGATGCTGTCATGTTGTATTCACACAGCGAACATCAAAATTGATGGAACTTTTTGAAAGCTTACATAAGCGTTATTCAAGTAAAAAAGTGAGTGATTTTTATACTCACTATATTCATATACTGCTAATTTTTCAATGTCCAGCATTACCATGCCGTAATAAAATGAAACTTTCTGCTGCTTTAACAGCTTGCTGATACTAGTATCTTATAAAGATCTAATTAATAATTGATATTTTATTTAAAAATACTTTTTGCAGAAATATTGCAAAATAAAATAGCTTTTTTTTTTTTTAACTACAATGTGTTTCATTTGCTATCCGCCCCGTATTTTCGGTTATAACGTTCAAATTACCATATGCATTTCAGTGAAATTTAACTCGAATACAGAGTGGAAATTAGATTAACACTAAATGGCATCTACTATTTATTTCCTTTGCCACGTATGATAGCATACCAGCGCTGTCATCGACAGTAATGTGACGATGTGCCTATGCTGTTGTTATGGGCGCCAACAGTGATACTGTTGTTGTACTACAAGAAATACATACGTATAGCACAGTATGCACTGGTAGCTTTATCTTAAATAAAATTTGGGAGCACTGAAACAAAATATCCGGGAGGCACCTTGCATAAATGAAGATGCAGCAGCTGAGTAGCTTTTTACTCACGGTCGACAGATATACAAAATTGTTGGTCTACAGTTAGAGACTTTCGAGGGTAAATTTCTAATCGATAGCCAATTTAATCAGTTAAAATCCGGTTTATTGGTCCGGGCTTTTTGTGAATAAAGCGCTTGAGTTACAACTTTGTTAACCAATCTGAAAATTGCACTTCCTGATGGAGATGCTACCTGGAAATTTGGCACAAAATTCTCTTCTGCAGTACTTATACGATTTCTATTGCACATCATTTATGATAAATAATCATTTATTTAGCATATATCTTGCTCTCGACACACCCCACAATGTACAAATACACAGTAGAAAATCTAGCAGGCACTTCTTATAGAAAAGCAACCGAAACAATAAGGGTGATAATATAACTGAGGAAGATCAATTGCCTGCTTCATAGGAACTTTAACCACAGTGTTCCACTGGTGTATACAAACTCTCATTTGATTCGGAATGAACAAATAGAATGAAAGCTGAGAGAAGTTCTAGTTTTATTGCCAGTGTTTGTTTGTAGTTATAAAGAACTACCGATAAATGATCAATGCGACAGTATTGTGAACGAGAATATTTCTTGTCTGTTTCTTTAATCTTCCATCGCTACGTTAAGCTGGACACACAAGAGAAAATAAATCCACAATGGTTGTGATTCTGCAGAAGGTTGTGGCTAAAATGTTTTGGCTTTTCTCCCTCGACCAATCTGCAGCCCTAAACCCTGATGAAGCGACCCGGTCTGTTCCAAATGAGACTTCCGGCCCGAACAAAGGGCGGTATCAAAGTGCTGACGTGCTGTGCACGTATTATCGACTCGAAAAACACTTATCTCTGACTTGTTCCGCACAGGGTCACAACCACACAGCTTTAGATATCTCATTTTCAGTTTAAATTTAATAATGTTGCTACAGATGTTTAGCCTCTTTAAACAGTAGGAACGAACGAGCAACACAGGTAATTAAATGATATAAGAGGCATTCTGTCAGGTTTACCTTTTAAATTATTACAAACGACCACAAGGTGACGCTATTGAGATATATCATTACTGCCGAGGGTGCCAATAATGTATACACATTTTTACAGTAGATATCTGTTTAATATATTTCAAAGTTGAACTGAAAAATAACAGTACTGTGTAGTATGATGTTTTGTAAACAGATGTGACTCACATACATTATGATAACGTTGCTACGTGACAGGTAAATCAACAATGAACAAATGAAGCTAAGATTATCGTATGATGTTCTGTAAACAGATGTTACATTACGTTATGCAAGCGTTGCTACAACATAATGGAGTCAAGGTTATCGTTTGAACAGCGGAAACAATTTTAAAGTGTATTGGAAAACCGAGAATGTTGTTGAAGTTCAAAGGCAATGGAGACGTGCGTGCAGAACAGACTCTATGAATTTAACTCCGTTGGGCTTCTACCTACGGGGAACTTTTAAGGATGTTGTATACCGTAGAAAACCAGCTACACTGACAGCACTTCGGGAAGAAATTGAAACCGCATGTGCTGCAATCGCTGAGGACACTTTCGAAAACGTTACTCAATCAGTAGTTCAACGTACTCAGAAGTGTATCGACGCAGATGATGGGCATTTTGAGCAGCTGTTGTAACTGTAAAAAGTCTAAAATGATTAGTGCTCACCATTTTCTGTTTGTGTGAATTCAGTTTTGTTATGTTAACATAGTTTTTTCTTTGCTTGAAGTGTGCATACAATTTTTAGGCACACTCTGCATTTTCAAAACAATTGAAATTTGTTATTGTGGAAAAACAGTTAAGCTTAGAAATAGACCGAATAGTTTGTTTACAGTGAGCACTTAAACAAAACAATTTTGCGAAAAAAAATAGAAATTTCACGTGAAGGTTTTTGTTTCATGATTTTTAAGATTTTATTAAAGGCCTCAGTCAGCAGCAATGCATAGAATTGGTAATGAATTACCGTCAGAAAAGACTGTTTACAATGGTTTACAGAATTTCGTCGTGGGTGCATCCGTCATTGTTGAATTTTGTGAAGATTTGCCAAAATCGGTTGTCATGCAAAAAAAAAAAACAGCCAATAAGAAGACCAAAATAACGACGTTCAAGAACGGTGCGGTGTTCAGGAGGAAAGAGATGTGCAGGTCAGGCATTAGAAAATGTAAAGAAATTCACATACATGGGAGTCACTCTAGCTATGAACGGGAACTGGGCAAAACACACAAGCATCACAAAACGTAAGTACATAATTAAAAATTAAGAGACATTTTAGGAAAAATACCGGTAACACCGCTGAGGACAATGAAAATGGTGTAAAGGGCGTTTGTGAGGTGAACTATCACGTACGGGGCCGAAATTTGGGGGTGAGAAAACAAAGAGGAACTATTAGATACCAACAAAGTTTCTAAAATGGGCACTACAAGTAGGGAGGGGTACCGAAAATTGTGGGGTTCTTAAAGAGTTTGGTATTTGTAAAGAAAGTGTGGATTTAAAAATTAGAACAATCAATTACTAGTTGAGAATAATAGGGGAAGATGAATCACTTCTTTGAGCAGTTTGCATGAGGGAGGAAATAGGGCAAGGGTGGGATACGAGTTGGGCTTTAAAAATAACGTAAGAATTTAGACTAGGGTATATTTGGTTAAGGGGAGAATACATTACGCACAATACTTGAAGATAGTTAACAGACATTCGTCAGATATAGATAGGAAAAATACTGAAACTCAATGCGCAGAAAAAGTATCACTTAACCTACAGGTTCAAATAGATCAGGAGAAGGGATGGAGAGGTTATGTAAATGTCTGTGGGAGAGAAGAACGAAGTGGTCTCGCATGGCTCTGATTAGGGGCTTGGAAAGGAAACAAAACAATTAATGGATATCAGGGAACGAATTTGTCACACTGTGCGTAGAAAGTGATATCTGGAGGCGTATTTTGGCAGAATGCAGAAAAATGGAGATTTTAAGAAATGAGCATTTACCTCCACATTTTCTGAATTCCACCAGTTTGGATGTTCCAAGATGAACTGAATTCCACAAAAATTGTTCGATCCCGAAGCACTTCCAAGAAAATGAGAGTTTGTTTCTTCGGTTGAACTGGACATGTCGCAACCTTTTCTTTAGAGGATCGAAGAACACTTAATGCTGAATGATGTACAGGAATTTGTTTGCAGAAGTCATCGACGAAATCAGGAAAAACAACCGAAAACGTCGCATCATTCTTCATCATGACAATGCCACTTCTCACACAGTGCGTCAAACAATTGATTATTTGAAGGAGAGAAACATCGAATTAATGTCTCATTGTCCGTATCACGTAATTTATCACCTAATTACTTCTCTTGTTCGTGAATGTCAAACAAAAAATGCACGGACAGCGATTTTCATCATTTCAAGAAGCTGTTGAAGCGTTTAAAACCATGTTTTTGAGATACGAACTTCAGAGTGGAAAAAATGTTTCGAGAATGGGTTTGAACGTATGTAAATCTTAAAGGCAAATATTTTGAAAAGCAATAAAATAGTTTGTTTGCTTCTTTCCTAGTTTCGTAACAACCCAAAAGGGAACCCTTAGATATCAGCTATAATGTGAAGCATTTAGTTAACATGTTTACATGTTTTTTGTCAGTTGTCTGCAAATTAGAGTAGAAAAAAAATTAAATTCAGTACAGCTCATTAAAATATAATTAACTTGTGTCATTAACTTGACACAAATTAAATACAGGCTGCGCCATAATTACTGTACCCCTATTAATCGGGTCTGAGCTAACTCAATCGTTGTGTTGACAATCTCCAGGTCCTTTGTAACATTTTACCCATCATCTGTGATGCATTGGTTGTGAAGGCTACCTTAACAACATTTTTGTTCATAATTCGTTCGGTAGCGGCTTGATGCAATATTCTCATTTATGTATCCCCAAAAGTGGTTGTCCAGTGTCGTCATATCAAAGCTTATGTCGAAGATTCAGTGCCATCTCACCTTCCTGGGAAGTTACCACAAACAGGGAATGCGAAATGGGTCGGCGCACCATCCTGTTGTAACCATGCCTTATTCAAACAATTAGGATATTAGTTAGTCTCGAAGAGTGGCGTCTCTGGTCCGTATAGAAGGGTGGGCCAGTGGCATAACTGCCTACGCCCAAATGGCGTGGGGGAAGGTCTCTTTTATCAAGTCATATTTCTCTCCGACATTCTCTCATAGCTGCAGTGCCATCGTACTTTTGTACTATAAAGTTCTGGCTCATATTGGACTCTTTTAATTCAGCAGTTTAAGTACACCTTATGCCTTCTGCAGTTAATTCAGAAACAGCAATGAATTTTATGAATCTTTCAACCGGTTTACCCCTGCTGATGTATAAATTGTTACGTGCATGTAATATCTGTCGTTTCATCGGCCTGTACAGAAACGAAATTTGCTATTTATATTTCCTTTCTAATTTAGAAAAGATACGTTTCTCACTTCTCACACTGTCAGCCAAGATTTTTTTCCAAACTATATATAAAAATAAAGTTTCTTAATTTTGTGACGTCTTGCTGATTAAACTGCTATAAATTTCGGTTGTTGAGATCCAAATCGTTTCACTTCCAACGTAACAGTCCAACTTAGACGCAAAAATGAAGTCTTCACTAAAACGTCCACTTTATTTTTTGTCAGAAAACAGATAACGCTTTTTGTAATTTAACGGTTAACACTGTGAAAATTAACTTTCCACTGACAAACAGTGAGGGAACCACAACAATTTTGAAACAAAGCGCGAAAACAGCCCCTAGTTAGTTATTCGTGGTGGTAGTAACCTCTCAACATTTGGTTCCGAAAAAAAGATAGAATACTAAGCACTGGCTATAGGCTATCTTTCTGCTGGCCCATGAGAACGCAGAAATGAGCAGGAGAAAATCTAACCCCATCTTGGTGGAAGATATAGATATATAATTATGTGTAAATCTTTGCTGGCCCATTTAGGTATAAGTTTAAAGCGTAAAATTTTCCGCACTGGTGCATGAACTTCCCTCTCTAATACAGTAAAGAAGAAATGCGCTTATTGCCTAAAATACAATTAAGAACTAATATCGCTGTTTTAATGCATCTTTTGTTTTATGAGTTGACCAGGAGAATGATTATGATATTTTCTTTGGGGGGAGGGGCATCTGGCCCTTATTGACGGCCCTGGTCTCGAAGTATCTACATATAAATTCTACCCTTAACAGGCCCTTATGCCCCAGCTCAATAATTTGCAGCAACACCTGACCAGAACGTAACATGTGATGAATTATGTTGCAATTCCAATGTGAAATATGGACTTTCCTTCGGCCAAAAACCGTATTCCGATCGCTCACTCATTAAAAATGAGGACAAGTTGTCGAGATAGTGGTTCAAACTCCTGAAGTAATAAAGCACATGCTTCGCTACGTTTGTTCATATCAACATCACAAAATTTATTGACGAAACAAGGGCAAAAAAGCTGTAAATTCTTTTTCTTGAGATGACGCATTGTTGAATATGTTACTCTGAGTTCGACTGCCCGTTTTCATTCGATTTATGTGGTGACCCTTCGATTGATTCTATAACACCATCACATTTGGTCCTTCTGGCGATGATCGACTTCTTAGTGGTCTGCCTTTGACCGTGCCAGAATGAAACCTTCGTTTCTCCCAAACTAACAATGTTACTTTTCTTAGAGGTGGCTACCCAAATGCGTTGTCTGTTCAGTGTGTGGTCTTTCATGAGCCCATACATTCTCATCAATCGAATCTTGGCCTAGTTCCACTATCACACTTTCAACTATTTGTTATTTTAACGAAATGTTTTCATTGCTGCCAAAGCATTGTTCCATAGTTACTAAAATACTCTTGTATATCAATGGCATGATATTCCAAGTTCTAATTTATTTAAATAAATTACGTAAACTTGACATATTGTAAAAAAATGAGATAACGGTGATTTATGGCGCTACTTGTAGAATAACATCCTTATTGACTTCTGCAAAATACCCTCTCCCTTTAATTTCTTTCAAGAAATATTTGTTTCTCATTACCTTAGCAAAATTTCTTTCGATTATTAACAGAGCTCGGGTTTTATGTAAATACATATTTTATTGAGTTATATATATGCACGAATAACACGCAAAAGTTTACAGGATACACAAGCAGAAACCATTTTCACACATTTATTTGGCATATTTTAAAATACTTGGTGTAATATTATGTATTTTGTAGTTTTAAGATAATGCTTTTCTGATGACAACCTCCCTCGATATGCTGCCCTGGTTACGCCTGAAAGACCGAATTGTCTCACACTACTTTTTAAATTTTTCCATACATCTTCCTCGTTTTCATCAACCTTTCTCTCATAATCTTAACACACGTTCTGAATCCAGTACGTGCTGTTATTATATGGCACCGAACATCACTTTACTCATCATCATTCACAGTAACCATTGCCTGTCTCTGTAATGCATTGCCACGGAATGTCAGATACTGCCAAACTTTGAGAAAATTTCATAAGAAATTGTTTAATATTATTAGAAATATCGATTACTGTAAATTTAGATTCCTTGTGTTACACTGCATGGATTCATTTGTTTTACCCTGCTGTAGAATTATTCGTTCTATTATTTTTATTACTATCATAAATGTTCCTATCTCCTTCATAGTATTGTTAGGGTTTTTAATTTTGTGTTTTGCTCGTATATTTATTTCTATTATGATTTACATATGTTGATATGTGTATAAATTGTCATTGTTAGTACTTGCTCGATTATTGTTGTTATTTTTAGTTTTCTTATTCTTAAGTTAATATTATTCATTATACATATTTATGTATTAGCCTATATATATATATATATATATATATATTTAACTACGTCATGTTTTACATTGGTTTATATGTGTACAAGTATTGTCCACGTTATTGTCTGTCTATGATTGTAATACTGTCACTATAACTTAGTGTAATTATATTAGATTGGTAAAGCAGGAAAGAAGGCCTAATGGCCTTATATCTGCCAGAATAAATAAATAAATAAATAAATAATGCTACATTTAAAGCGAAATTACAAAAGTTCATTGTTGTCACCAATGAATTATTTCAAACCTTTTCCTTTCTGGTTCTCAAAATGCTTCAGAATTTATAACAGTCGATTGTTAGCCATGGCATCAGTAGCGTATTCATTATCGACCATACTGAAAGCATGGATCTTTATTGGCGGGCTTTCACAACAGATGTCAAACCAATGTTCTAGCCAAGTTGTGATTAACGTATCAGGTATACAATACATCTCAACTTGAAAACATTTACGAATCGATCTGCATATTCAAGCACATGAATTTAAAATTTTCTTGCAGAAACTTTGCATTTGCATGGACAAATGAACTACGTGTAATAAATACTTGGGTTGTTGTTAGGTTGACTTCTTACTTTATCTCAATAAATATACATTGTAAATTTTTATCAACTTTCGCTTTCTCATTATTCCATGGTTACCAACTATTGAAAAAATTGAGATGAAAAACAACAGCAAGAACTCCAAAAAGTTCGTCAAGAGAGCAAGAACTGCGTAAACTAAGCGAATTCCTCACCTGGTACAGTAAATTTAAAAATGGTATAAAATTCATATTATGGCCTTATTAATTAATGAAATGAAATAAGTAATGGCATTGCTGTGTGGTATTAACCTAATTAGAATTGTTGCAATTATCACAAAAGAGAAACCACATTTTTAGAATTGTTATTGTTGAAATTAACCATAGAAATTAGTGGTATGCTATTAATTAAATGAAATATATGATCACTGATGGATAAAGTTATACTGTATGGCTATTTTAAAACATTTTTAAATGTAACAATGTTTATGGAATTACCCCTTGATATCTTTACATTCACTAAAACAGAGAGAAATAACAGAAAATTTCGAGTTACATTGTATATTTAAGAAGATTATGTTCATATGTTTCAATAAAACAAAAATATTTTAATATTTAAAAACAATTACAACGTACTAAGCAAATATACACAATCAACAATAAACAATTCTAAGTTACTTCAATTTTCATTTGCTTTGAAATTTAACTTAAATGTTATTGTAATAAAAACATGTGACGTAAACGTTTTCTGAAGGTTATTACAGAGCGCTCTTACATACAAATATAATTCTCACACACATATTAGATTAATATTTCACATTTTCTGTCTTCACTAAGGTGCTTTTGTTAAGTGTAAAATATGTACATCATTATAAATACATTTTTTATGCTGAAATAGTTTGTCCTTTTAGAGAAAATTAAACGCACGAGCGCTTTCCAAACTTCGATAATCAAGTATATCCTCACCCCCAATGGTCCAATTTCCCTGGTTAACGAACTAGACGAATCGTTTGTTAATTGAGGTTATATGCTGAGTTTCGCTGAGGAAAAAAAAAATTGCTACCGCCAGAGAGATAACATACACACATACACACACACACCCACACATATATTCCATTGTCATTTTCGGTACCTAGTAGGTAGGTTTAATGGGTACAACCACAATAGCTTCGGAATACGCTAACAACCTCCTTCAGATAAGATGCTCAAGGCAGAATCGAACTCAGTCCAGTTGCAGGCAGGCCCGTATAAGCTGTAAGACCAGATAAAAATTTGATTTTAAGAGCAAAGAACGCAAGTTCAGATATTTTCCTCAGTCAAAAGGAATACCTTGACGACGCATGTCTCTTGTGATATTCTAACGAAGGACTTAAAATAATGGCGGTGACGATTCCGTAAATAACAGTGATGATGGTTCTCGCAATGATAGAGAGACAGCGTCTCTGAGTGATTTAAATTTCTACGCCGACTCCTGTGTACCCACTTTCATACACAAGGAGCGGGAAGTAATTGAAGAATAAGAAGAAGGGCTTTCTTCTCCCGCCCTGACTAATTCCGTATGCTCGACGCGTACCGATCTGCGTGCGGCGGAAACAGTCGGTAGAGTGATGAAATGTGCCCCAGCGGTTTCGGGTCCAGAGTCGGAATGTAAAGCCTTAACTAGCAAGGTTCTGTATTTATTTATATACCGTTACCTTTCTTTAGTAAATATTTTAAAGTTTACTATATTATTTTATCATTTCTTCCTGTGCTGTTTCACATTTTTTCCTCTCTCTGAGATTTCTGTTTACTAGGATTAGTGAACATTTTAAAGAATTTATATTTTATTATTATTCAAACAAATATTATTTTACTATTTGTCTTTATATCTCTCTTCCCAGCTGTAATGCTGCTGCGGACAACTAGAAGAGTATAAATGAAGCAAATTGGTTACATAATGAAGAAAAACCATTAAAAATAATACTAGCAGGTGTAGCATTATTGTTATAAAATTATATATATATACATGTATTTATATTACTAATATATTTGATGCATGGGTCATCGACCGATACATAATTAGAAGGGAGAATAATAATAATGAATATATAAATCAATAATAATAATAATAATAATAATAATAATAATAATAAACTCTAAATTTAAAAAATGGAAAACGGCATTTGTTGACAATTTACATATTATTTACAGCTACATTAATTATTGCGTTCTTGCCAGAAAATAAATTACTTCTAGCTTCACGTTCTTTGGCTAGAAAAATGCCTATATTCAACCAATGCTCCCCCAGCAAGCCAATTGACCTCTAATTGGCTTAACTTATTTTTTCGGGAAACAGCGTTTTTCTCAGATGTTCCGAGTAAGTACATTCTACCTGAATATGTACCCACCCATTCCTCATCACCTTCGCAAAGTGGGCAAAATCTCCTACTAGAACTATTCGTTATTTTTGAGCCTTCTAACCTACCAGTATAAACCAGACCATTCCTGATCTTGCCTTTCTCCCTAGAACAGGCATATACACCTCGTTACTCTAGGATGATTTCATTTCATTAAATAGGCTCAAGGAGATTTATGTGTTACATTTTGCTTCGATTTCCGGCCTGATGATATCCTCTAGCCTTGGGCTAACCTTCTTCCATGCATTTTTATTATTTTCATTGTCTCATTGCCACATTGAACCCATCTTTGCATCCCAAAAGTTTGGTGTTATTATTTGTATCTGGCATACATAAATCGTTTTGGTCTATCTAAACACCAAATTTGAAGTCATTGTATATCTGTATCGGACCTTTTACATTATTGTTGGAGGCACCTTTCTGACAGAGTGTTACCCACAAAGCATCTCTCTGAACAGTGTCGAAGGCTATTTTAAAAGCAACAAATACGCTGTGTGATTTATTCCTTTTTCTTTTTCAATATGTATCTTTTTTTAAATTATTTTGGTTTATTTACGGACGCTCTTTAACATCTCAGGTCATCAGCGTCCCACTCTATTCTGGGCGTGAAACGGCCGACAAATTTTGCTCAGAGGCCTCTTCTTTCAGGATTGCCGTAAATGTATGACACGGGACCCACAGCTTTACTTCCCTTCCGAAGGAAGTTATTCTTGGATTTTTACGCCCGAAAAAATTGATCGATCCTGGCCGGGTTTGAACTCGCCATCTTGGGTTTAGAAGGCAAGTATGGTTACCACTACACCACCAGGGCCACCCAATTTGTATCTATTAGCATCTATGAAATGAATATGTTATCCGCAGTAGAAACTCTTTTCTAAAAATCTGCTTGATACGTAAATATTTTTTTATATTCTTTTGTTTATGCTCTTGGTTGATCATACGGAATTTTGCAGTATACTTTACCAAACACAGATAATAGTCTGGCGCACCTGGGTTACCCTTGCCGTTGAATACCCTTGAATATCGCCGTTGACCGTGCTTCTGAATATTTTTCTCCATCACAAAATGTATTAAAATCGATTCGCAGGAGGTTTATTCCTGTACTAGTACGACACATTAAAGACACGAACGGGAAGAGGATAACTATCTTTTTGCTACTCCTTTCGGCTGGAAGTTATTAACTTGGAATATGGGCCAGACATAGCGGGAGAATTAACGTTTATAAATTGCAACGGTGTAAGCACTATTGATTATATATTATGTTCACAGGAGATCTAGCTTTTATACAGGATTTCAACATTGTAAATAGAGTGGAAGCGCATGAAATGTAAGCAAAGGTGTCAGTCCTAACCGAGCCTTAACGGACGTCACTCCATCAGCGGTGTTTTATCTGATCTCTACTTAAAATGCACATATAGTCATTTAATGGGAGCAACGGAGCACCTGTGTACACACTGCAACTATGAGCACTAGTAGGAGAGGAATTACTTTGTGATTGACACTTGGACTGTGTTTATGGCGGCGACTCAGCTGGCGAGAGGCCCGTTATGTCGCTGACCAACCAGATAACAAAAAACGCATTATCGTCAGAGGCATGACATCATCGATTTGTAACAGTTAACCGGTTATAAAGTTTAAAGTTACCCAATAGCAACGCGTTTTCCAATGCCTGCGCTGATCTAATTTTTCGTAAGGTAGTGTTTTATTAAGGGCAGTTGTTGTGCTTTGTATTATTCAGAAAACAAAAATAATTCTGTAGGATTTTTTGATCAAAGGTGCACATTTTCTTAAGCGTGCCCGTCATTTTAATACACGCTACTCCGCGTCAATGCATACAAGTTCAGCTTATAATTTCTGCAGTTAGGTGACACTATGTAGTTAAAGCAAAAACCTGTGACAGATCTTCACACCAATGTGTGCCGGGGTATATTATTAAATATTTTATATATCCTCCAGTAGCAAGTAAGGGAATTTCATGAATCAAGAAGAGAATATACGCTACCTGGACATATATCTTTTTGACGCAAGGGAAAGCCTGCCTACTGTAATCTTTTGTATTCTCAATTGTTGAAAGTGCCTGAGCGAAAGCCTGCTTCTTGTTCACGCAGCTAACAAACCTAATTGTATGCAGGTGTCCGGTATGAGTCAAAATAATAGGTCTTTAGTATTCCCACTTGATGGAGATGCTCAAGTTCGTTAAAGATACCACAGGAACAGGTGTCTTCGACGATGGCTCCTCTAGTCTTTACATTGGGTGATCATGAAACCACCAATTAGAAACCCAATAGTTGAAGAGTTTAAAGTGGGCGCGAAAGTGAGCATGAGAGTTCACCAATAATATTTAAACATTTTGGAAGCAACTCCCTCATGCATGCTTAGTTACTAACTGCATGGGGAGGCGATGTAGACTGCATGCCCGCATGTCGGGCGATCGCCACCTGGGTCGGACTCCGTTGAGCGTCCACAAACATGCAAAGACTTTTCAAAATTTGTGTATGAGGGGGGAACATTCTCTGCTAAGGCAGTTCCAGATACAGTAGACGCTTTTAAAGTTTTCCAGTGAACAGTGTAGGCAAATTCAGTGTGCACAGCTGGATACAGTTTCGACTTCATGAGCAGGAGGTCTGCGGTTCGAATCCCGCCAGGACCGTTCTCCCTGACTGGGGGTTTTTCCAGGTTTTCCTCAGTCTTCACAACTGGCAAATGCCGGGGAGGTACCTAAACTTAGGCCTGGAACGCTTCCTTTCTTAAAAAAAATATATATATATCCTTTCCCAATATATCATTTCATCTCATGTACCATCAGTGTTCACTACCTGTGGTGCCTCAGTAGTAAAAACGGGCGTTAAATACCGTTAAAAAAAAAGCATTGTCTCCATGAAGATTAGGGCGACCACATCACTGATGATGTTCACTGCAGTCGTGGACGAAACGTCTAGGAAGATGAATGGGAAGAACACCGTTGGACCACGGGCTTACAGCCCGGATAACTCAGTTTGTATAATGGACACCTGCCGTGAAAGCCTGCGTTCTACAAAAATGAAATAGCCTAGTGGATTCGAAGCAGGATATAGCAACTTATTAAGGAGGGCGTACATAATAATAATAATAATAATAATAATAATAATAACAATAATCATCATCAAACTGTGTAGAAACGCCTTACAAGTAAGGCCATTACCAATAACACTTACTTTTTCAAAGTAATTCTCATTAAGGGTTCAGTAAGGCAACTAAACGTAAATTAAGTTACTTTTATTGGTATCGAAATAACGAAAATATCGTTACAATTTTTGTCACTTGAAATACACATTGTTGAAGAATTTCAGACAGTGTAATACGTCCCTATTTCTAAATAACTAAAAAATTGTGTGAGCTGTGTGTTTATTAATGTATTTTTTTTGCGCTTAAGGCCAGCTCGTATACATTAAATTTATTTCGGCAACACCGCCTCACCTCCTGACACCTTGAAGATTGCTCGGTAGTGTTCTTCATCCTTGCCTTTATTACGTCAGTCGCTCAACAATACCACTTATTTAAACAATGGCACTTATCCTACCATTTATCGCAGAAATGCCCAATTTATACTTTTTATGAAAACTGCATTCACGTCTTGGCTATTAAACTCAATTTATATATTTTCTATATGACAATTTTATATGCAACAATGTGATTCAATCCAATCGCCAATTCTTCATTTACTTTAATTTCTTTCGGAGATAGGTAAAAGAAGCAGAAAGGATATGCCTCAGTCAGCTTATGTTGTAAGCTGGCACGATCATGTTGCTTGAAATCCCTGGAATAGATTGTTTTTTTATCTTAGCTGAAACGTTATATATATGTTAAATATTATTTTTATTAATAAAAGCATAGCAGTATTCATTACATTTTGTTTGAAAAAATGTAGTGAATATTAGTATTGCAGAAGGCACATTTATAATTTAACAAGTAACTTAACTTTGCTAATAGTTCATTAAATTAGAGATGGATTAATAAAAAAGTGTAAAACTTGATAAATAAATAAAATTGCATAAACATTATGTTTGTTCGCATTAATTTTCGTATGCGTTTATTTATTTAAGCTATTCAGGAGTTAAACCTACCGTTCAGTTTTTGTTCACTTAATATCAAAGCATATTAGTGGACATCTTTGAAATGGTGACCATATTATTATTGTTTCAGCGAACGCTCAGTACAAATGAATGTATATCCTCTATGGATTATGCTTCAGTTTTATTAGCTATCATAAAGGCATCATTTGCATTCAAAACCCACCGGTATGGTATACTGAATTACATGTCCACAGAGTAATCCCAAATGAGAATTAAAAATGATATTTTATTTTCTGTACATAATGCCCCACAGATTAACCACTCATACAAAAATAGGATTTTAGTTCTCACGAAGTAGCGTGCTAACCTATACTTTTATTTTAAAGTTTCTAACGTAGGTAAAAGTTAATGCAATTAATTATTTTTCCCTGTCAAATGATGCTCTGAGTGTTATTTGAAAACTTGTTTGGGAAATCTACTTAAAGGAAATGCCTGTAGATATAATTCATAAATAAACAAACAATAGATTATGGCAAAGATTATAGAAAGTTGAAGCGCTTAGGAATGTATTAAGGTTAACTTGGACAACAATAATGATGATGATAATGATGATGATAATAATAATAATAATAATAATAATAATAATAATAATAATAATAATAATAATAATAATAATACGTCCGTATGTCCATAAAAAGGGCAAAGGCCTAAGATTTTTTATTGCTTGGTTTATTTATGAACGCTCTTTAACAGCTCAGGTCATCAGCGTCCCATTCAACTCAGGGAGTGAAACGGCCGACAAATTTTGCTCAGAGGCCTCTCTTTCAGGCTTGAGGTTCTTTATCGTGCCGTAAATGTACGACATGGGACCCACGGCTTTACTTCCCTTCCGAAGGAAGCCATACTTAGGATTTTTACGCCAGAAAAAATCCATCGGTCCTGGCCGGGTTCGAACCCGCGATCTTGGATTTAGTAGGCCATGGTAACCACTACACCACCAGGACCGACGAAAGGCCTAAGAGGTACAGCTTATCTGCTAATACGATGAACTAGTTCTAGAGTTGTGTACAGTAGTATTTTCCTTTATGCTGCACTTTGTTACATCTTTGTTTATCAGGTTTCAGTCGTTTCGAAGTTGACGTTCAATGGTTTGCCATGTATTCCTGCTTCTTGCTATTCTGGACCATTGTGAACCTGCCTGCGCCGCCTAGATGTCTTCCCATCCCCGCCTTGACCTACTTCTGGTCGTTTCCCTAAGCGCTTGTCCCACATGGTGGTCTTATACGTCCATCTGTCTTCTTACACAATCGCCATGTGGCCTCCCCATTTCCACTTCAGTCTGGCAGCTAGTTCTGCGATGTCTATTGTTGATGTTATTTTAGTTTTGCTTTATTTTTTATTTCCCGATAACTTAAAATGTTAACATAAATGTGCATTTTTCTCAGGGTTGGCTAGACTATCCTTGTTGGAAATTTGTACACATATAATGTAAAAAAGTGTGAGTTATATGAACTAGAATTATTTAAATATTACTATTAGTTGATAAAATCCATACCAATGAGAAAGGAACATGTTCCTTTATTTTAAGTTTGAAAGCCCATTTCTTATCAAACAACTAAAATAGTTCCCAGGTTTTAATGTTGCTGGCAGTTCATGTAAATCCAATCACACCGTTAGTTTATAAGAAAAATGAATGATTATGTCACAGTGTTTTAATTTTTTAACGATATTTTATTTTGTTTCAAAACTTTTCCTGTTCTTAGTAGTTGTAAGAACGTGTGTTTTATTAAAGGAAATTTTAATGTATTTTGGCTCAAAGTAATACAATACAGCTTAGATGAAAAGGCATATACAAAGAAAGAAAATGGTTACCATTTGAATTCTTGTTCGCACATTTAGTTTACCCCTCCCCCCATGTACTTATTCCTTATTTTAATGTCTATGTTGAACGTTTAAGTGCATATATTCATGCTCTTTTTACGTCTTTTATTGCCCATAAACATGGGCCGTAAATCTGAGGATAAGAGATTACTTACATGCACCATAAACTCTAAGAAATTCGCAAAACTGCTCTTGGAATTTTGCTCCGAGTTGGCCGACAACTGTCGAAAGTTAGTTTCAAGAACAGAAAACCCTTGAACCGTAGAAGTCCATTACGACACCATAAAAATGCAATAAATCTAGAGCACGGTTCAGAATATATTAAAGTTTATGAGACAGTGTAAATAATACTTCGTTTTCAGGAACTTTTATTTACTATACGAAGTCTTGGAACTGAGATTGTATATTGATCTACAAAAACCTGGTTTCTCACATTTACATTTTTTCTCCTTTCCTTCTTTGTCCAATTGTGTATTTACCTGGCACTACTACAACTTGGAATATAGTAATTTTAAGTGAGACATTTTGTTAGCATTGCAAGTTACCGCAAGCTACATGCTTTTATTTTATTGACGGTTTCATTTGATCTTGAGCTTCTATAAGAAATAAGACCATAGCTCATTAACTTTGAAATAGTGCCCCCACTCCGACACAAAATTGCATTCTACATAACCCATCTTGGAAACAGCCGTCATACATAGTGTTAGTGGTAGTGTTGGTGTTGGTGGGGGGGTTTTGGTGGTAGCAGCAGCAGCAGCAGCAGCAGTAGTAGTAGTAGTAGTAGTAGTAGTAGTAGTAGTAGTAGTAGTAGTAGTAGTAGTAGTAGTAGTAGTAACGGTAATAGTGGTAGAGACAGTAGTAGTAGTAGTAGCGGTGGTGATGGTGGTGGTAGTAGTAGCAGTAGCAGCAGCAACCACAACGAATTTACTTTCAATATGTTTGTGTTAGAAATTGAACTCGTCCATGTCGCACGGATTCTGGGACCATGCGTGCTTTTCCTCTAAACTACATGAAATTGCACAAAAAATATTTAAATTTTAAAAACAACATATATAATGAAATAAACAAACAAACAAATGGAGGAAAAAATAATTACATATGATAGGAAAAATGTTTTTGGAAGTACATTAATAATTGAACAGAAAAAAATCAGTACAAAAATAAGTAATTTACACTCATATATATAAATAAATAATTAAAAAGAATGTTGTGTATTCCCTATCTCATTCCCATTCTCTGTCTCTTCCTATCTAAACTGTCTCGCCTTGTTTAAACTTTTACCTATTCCCTTCTCCTCTTTCCTATCTGCCAACAAAGTTCAGCACAGTCATTGCCCTCTCACCTTGTTAACAAATGGGGCTGGTGGATCTCTTTCCTCATTCTTCCGTCCCGTGGCAAGACACCAGAATAAGTTCTCAAGATTCTTCCTCCACACATATAGGATAAATTATAGATGACATCAACCTGCTGTTCGTAAAACCCGATGACGTCATACGAATTCTCAAACCAATGGCTCCTTAGATTTTCTTGAGAGCTAGAAACAGGAAAATGTTACAGGATCCAGATGTGGGCTATACGGTGGATGCTTCATCAGTGTCATTCCAAATTCTTGCAGAAATTTCATTGTTTACAAAGTGCTATACTCAGAGCACTTTCATGGTGAAGCAACAATCCGCACCTGTTTTATGTTAATGCTCTGAAGACCTCCAGAAATAAATTGTGGTGTTACTATTTTTTTGTTCCTGGAGTGTAATAGTGGCAAACTGTCATATGACCATTTGCTGAGAAAAAACTTGCAGCATCTTCCATATACATTACAAATTGCCTAGTCTTCACTGGGGGTTCATAATTTGGGAGGAATCAGATCGACAAATACCCCTTTGATTCCGGATGGTACTTTATCGTATCGTATCTGTGATAATATCGCGGAAACATCGGATGCTGCCATTGTCGAAGCAACTAATCAAGTTCATGGCACCATTTCACTCTTGCTGCATTTTGGTTGTGAAGTATCAGTGATAACAAACCTTCCTCACACCTGTGATTAATTGTTTAGTGACTTCTCTATCTCTCTGTAAGTCACTCGTGAGTGTTCTTCACTATGGCTGCTATAAGGGCGACGTTTTCATCTGTGACTACAAGGAGCAAGGTCTGGAAAAGGTCTCCGTAATAATTTCAGGCACTTTTGTTTCCTCTAGATGCATTTATAATTTAATAAAAGAAACAATAATCGCACAAAAATGTTCAAGAATCTGTCACATTTTAGAACGCCAGAAAGTGAGCGCACGAACACAATTAACTTTTTTGCTGCAGCTGCAACTTCCACTATGGTAATTAATCAAGACACACTCTTTGCTAGTTTTTCTGAAACTGCCCTTAAAATATTTTGCAACAAAAAATATGTTTGAATAATATTTGATTCAAATGGAATACAGAACTTTTATCTGAAATATCTCATATATTTGAAAACTTGCAGCTCTTTGTCAAATTCCCTGAACAGCAGGGTAAATATGTACAAAGAAATAAGGATTATGTAATAAAATAATCAATAGTTTGTAAGTAAGGGACAGTGGGAGTGAATTTTCAAAGTTACACATTTTTGAATGGGTTTTTCTGAAATTTCTACTGAGATTACATTGCTGTTAAGTTAATATGTATATAAACTTTAATTAAAATTTGATAAATGCTTTGTGAGCTATAAATTATTTCATAAATTAATAACATAACTATGTCGCATAATCAAATTATCCCACGCGGCTCATGACTTGAGAACTTGTTTGGCATTTTTACATTTGGAACTTAGAATCCCATATGAAAACTGTATAGAAAGCTATTTTAAATAAATTTGATGCATGAACTGTGATACTTTTAAACCTATAAAATTACTGAATTTTAAAATATTAATTTTTGAAAATCATTATTGATCTTAGCATATTTTTACCCTATGGAATGTTAAAATGGATGCTGTTGCACATTTTGGTGAATTTTAATTGAATTTAAATAGCAATTGTGACGCTGGGGCATTTTGAATTGTGAAAAATAAGTTTTGAGAAAAATGTTGTTTTTTAAAAACCTAAATGTGCTTAAATTTCGATTTTGAGACCAAATTTGTCCAAAAACTCATTTCCAGTGTCCCTTAATATGGCGTACTTGGTTTTTTTCACTAATTATCCCATGACATTAGATCAAGACCATCCCAGAGATTGCTACTTCATTGGCTGAGGATCGTATTGCAAGGGGTATGAAATCAGTCGGCTTTTCATAGCTAAAAGCGGTCTTTTAGGCACTTAACATGGGTTCTTAAACAGCTGCATTTATGGTCTATCCAATATAAAATGGGCAGTAGCTATTTACTGAAAAAAGACACTATAGCTAATGAATATTAAAAATAATAACGCATTTTCCACACCTAGAAGTGAAACAGTTTTGTACACAAATTTAAGACTCGTTTATTTATAGATGTTTCATTCATCCATATTATTTCCATAGTTTGAATTTGAAAGTAAAAAATAGCGTTTTGACTGAAGATATATTTTTGGAATGAGACAAGCTGGAAGTTCAATTTCCCCTTTGTTATTCTTTCCTATTAGTAAGTTGGCATCAGCGAATAGTGTCTTCAGTCACACGTTTTTCTGCAGCTCATACTCATTTTTTCCCCATTTTTTCCCCAGTAGTTCCAAATATTTAAAAAAACTTCTGTTTTCATTTGTTCATCAACTCAAGTTGCTCACAAAGGTTTCCCATTAATTTAAGAAAAGCCATCTAGCTTGAGATTTGATATACGAGGTGCATTCAAGTTATAACAATCCGATTTTTTTTTCTTAGAACTGGAAACACATAGAAACACGCGGTTTATTTTAAAATAAGCATTGACAATGAGCACTCACTGCCAATGCGTAATAGAGATGGCAGCACTTTATGGCACACAGAACTATAGCGGCAGCGGCGAGAGGGAGAACTGTTTTTAATACTTCAAAAAGGCGACGTTTTCATTATTAAAACACCCTGTAATCATTCCTTTTCTCCATTTGCGTAATTTGACATCGATTGAAATTCATCGTCAGTTGAGTGAGACATGTGGTGATGGTGTCATGGGTGTCATGACAGTTCAAGGAAGGCAGATTATCGTGTGATAATAACCGAGGCAATCTCGGCCTCTCAAAGCCGATCTGACGACATGATCGAGCGAGTGGAGAAAGTTATTTGGAGGATCGCCGAAGAAATGTGGAACACATCACCTCCAAAGGTGACATTTCCATGGGATCTGTGTACACAATCTTGCATGAAGACCTGAAAATGCGAAAAGTGTCCTCCAAGTGGGTGCCACGAATGCTAACGGATGATCACAAGGGTGCGCGCGTGCATTTGCCAGGCAATGTTGACACATGAATGGGGCGTTCTTTTCATCGATTGTGACAATGGATGCCGTTTTTCAACCCTGAAACGAAGCGCCAACCTGCTCAATGGAAACATTCTTTGCCACCAAAAATTATGGTGGCCACCGATGGAGTAATCCTTACGTTCCAAAGGGCACTACAGTGACAGGTTAATCCCACAAAGATGTTTTGAAGAAAAACTCCTTACAGCTTGGGTGAAAAATAACCGGAAAAGGCTGCACGTGAGCTCTTTCACCAAGACAACGCCCCAGAGCATCGAGCGAACTTGACGCAGCAGTTTCTTCATGAAAACAACTTTGATGTGATTCCTCATGTGGTTGCACATTCGCTAACCGTTCTGCTATTGCATCAGCGATTTTCCAGTGGTCACAACTGACTCCTACAGAAGCATTTGCAGTGGTCATGACGTCGACGTTATAAAAAATGTGCACGTCTGCAAGGAGATTATGTCGAGAAGTGATACAATTCATAGTTTACGAGTAATTAGTGAGAAAAAAAGTCTGAGGTGCTATAACTTGAATGCACCTAGTACACAAAGTCATTCACAAATTTCTTACTTTTGATATGCAAAATGTATCATCCTCAAAGAGTGCAATATAATCGTTTTTTTTTTCAAAAACGTCATGAATATTCAAATAAACACAGGCCACACATAGCTCTGTATATGGAGCATTTATACACTAGATAAAAATGTATACCTTTTTAGTATTCCACGTTTATTACACTAACTTTCGAATATATTTATACGCTTAGTACTTGTGGAATACATAGAACTACCGCGTATTTCTGCTCGCGCAAACTTAAGGCTGGTATTAAAAAAATCAAATTGACTTTCTTGAAGGAGTAATGAGTTTTAATTTTGATATATTCTGTCTTGAGTAGGCAATGTAAACCAACAGAAGACATGGCAGTTAGTTGCAGCGAGTTGTGTAATACAAAGCAATTAATTACTTTCAGAGCAGCAATTGATTGCCGCCACCAGCATTTCACAGTTTGGGAATGTTTGCAATTTATCCAGTAGAGGGGAAAAAAAAAAAAAAAAAAACTTTGGTATCAACCCAGAAGGGATCTGAGGTGAGTACCAAAAATTTGTAATTCTAATGCATGGTTCTCACTAAAAATATAAGAAGTTAAAAGGCTAAGAGTAATATCTACACATTGAATATCTCTGAGAGATCATTCCAGTTTCACTGTAAGCTTTAGTTCTCCTAGGTGCAGGGCAATAAAGTTCCACACGTGTAAAAGATGGCAAGGTGTTAGTACAGCAATGGGAAATACTGACATTAACCAGAATTGTTCATTAATTAACATTACATTTTTTCAGCAATGTGTGTTTTCTACCTTAAACATGAATTTTCATGTGACTTCATTGTATACCTAAAGAGCAGAGCCATTTAGAATAGACAGTAGGTAGATGAGGTTATTGTTAAATGTATTAGTCTTGAATCTCAATCCAAGTATAGCTGCTTTACATCATATAATAACACAGTGCGAGGCTTTGCGACTGTACATTACGGAAAATAAATGCAATTAATTAAAATGTTTGAATGTTTATATTTAAAGTGTTTATAGAATGCATTTAGTAGCATTATTTAAAGAAGAAGAAATAAGAGGAAGAGACTATTTAATTTGCTTGGATAAAACTGGAGTCTAAAGTATAGAAATTTAAATTTTATAGATCACCAAAAGTGTTTAAACTGAAGGATTGAGTAATCTAGTGCTAGACAATGCATTCTATATACCTATGTCGGTCAGAAACTAATGCCTTCTATTTTTTTTCCTTCCTCTACAATCCTTGACAATAATAAATTCTTAAATCAAAAGGTGGCATCACTGCATCGGTTTAGGAAATGGCTGACATTAAAGTGTGTATAAGACATTTCGAATACGGAGGATGAAATGCCAATTCGCATTCATGAAAGGCTGTAGAATATGTGTGGATATAGGCACTAATCGCTGTACAGAAGCTGAAGGGCAAATTCTATTGTCTGTTTAAAGCGGAATGGCCGCCCGGCCACTGTAGTGACCTCACGCATTGAGTCGATAAGATGATTCGTGTTAACCGTCAGGTAACAACTGACGAATTGTATCTCGTGCGTAGGACACTGTTTTTTACCGAATGGGATCTCCTGTCAAAAGGGTTGAACAAGATGGAAATTATATTGGAAATAGAGGTATTACTCATTAAATGGCTAAACACTGTAACTTTTACTTAGTTTTCTTGTAAATTAAACCTGAGAGAAAATAGGGGGTCGTGCTTTCTAATTGACCGTCATATGCAAATGGCTATGCTACCGGTATTGGGAGGAGAAACGAGGGGTTTTCCACCTAATTGCCCGCCGAGTCGTGCCCCCCCCTTTTTATTTTGGGAAACAAGGATAAAGAATTAAAGAGAAAATAAAGAGAGGTTGGAAAAAGAAGTGGGAGAGGAAAGGAAGTGTAAGCAAGGAAGCTGGGTGGTGCACCCTCGAATTCATTGGTGGAAACTGTTAACTGACATGCAATACATACATTTTCAGTAAGTGGTGATGGTTAGCCGGGAGACAAGCTTGATCGGGGCTCAGCTTGCCCTCGCGGGTGATATTTAGGGCATTAGAAGGAGTTGTGAGACTTTACTCATAATTTTCTTTTGATTTCGGTTGGTGCGACTGCTGAATGTAGTCGTGCATTTCTTGGAAGTGTTGGAGGACTATCATGAAGTGTGGAGTCTAGACATTTAATTGTGTGGTTCTTATCAGCTTGGTACATGGCTCTCCCCTCAGAGTAAACATCCAGCGCGCCTGGGCGTCGTCCCGAAGCGAGGAGACCATGTCTTGCAGTGTCTGAAATTTCTGCATTGAAGATTTAGTAGCTGCCGTCTCTAGTGCGCTAAGGCGTGAAGAGGTAGTATGTTGAATGCTGATGACCAGGTCGGGGGGGGGGGAGGGGGGGCTGGCGGTCGAAGTTCCTGGTGAGGTCAGCTGCAAGCTGACCATTTCTGGTGATGAATTCTTTGGAGTCTTTGGTTTGTGGTGGGGTTGGCTGCGCTGGCTTCTCTTTCTTGAAGTTGATGCTGTTGATTCTGCGTGTAGACTGTTTTGGAGTTGGCTGAAGCTGGAGAGTGGGCAAATGACTTGACCTGTGAGGTGTCTGTCCCCCCCCCCCCACAAGAGGCACAGTACCGGCGTCGTTGTATCAGATCATGTTTGGTGCACTCTGCGGCCAGAGTCCGATCCGCAGTAGTGGCACCGTGGCGAGTTGTTGCAGACGTCATCTGAATGTCCGTAACCGCAGCAGCGCCTGCAGCCCTCTCCTAATTGAGTCCTGCTGCTCGGTGAATGCGTTGAAATTCAGCCGGACTAGAGGAGAGGCACCAGAAGCCGAGAAAATTCTCACTGCCCTGGCCGTAGACGTCCACGACAGTTGCGCGGCGATGAGGATCACTGTTGGGTTCATATGCCGCGGAGCTCCAGTTGCAACTGCACTGCATGTCCTGGTGCTGGTGCGGGTTGGCGCCGAGGAGCTGGCGGGAGATGATACTTCATTTGTGGGGCGGTATGATTACTTTCGGCTAAGTTGATGGGGACGGGTGAGCTAAGTTAGACTGCGACGGCTGGCGAGACTGCGATGCGCTTCTTTTTCCACCATATTTTTCTAATCTAAAAATATGATAACCAGAGGTAAGTTAAATTCCTTTTTCATTTAATTGCTTTATAACAAAGACTGTATTTATACATGATCTGCTTATTCTAACCCACATTGTTCCTCATATAAGAATTTTTCGGGCATTTAATACGATTTGAAACGACGCTTAGCGTATTACGAAATACTTTACTTCTGTAACGAAAGGAAGTGGTGATCGTGTGAGCCAGTGCGTCTCTGTAACACCTCTCGCCATCACATTCCTCGCCACATGGTCGCCTTAGGCACTGGCAAAGCTCATAAATAAAGATCAGCAAGAAATTAAATGTGCATTGGCCCTTTTCGCCATTCATTTGAGTGAAGCTCGCAGAGTTACTGCAAAATCCACGCTGACATTAATTTCATTAGCTCGGGGCCTGGAGAAAGTCGCATTTCTTCCGTCCAAACTGAAAAACACACCGAGCCATCATCTTGACTACAAAATAAGTGTACAGATGAGGATTAGAACTTCTCCCTTCCTTTCAGACACTGAACTCGCATCGATCCCACGGCGCTCATAGCCTAAGGCAATCACACAGACCACCGATAATCGACTCTCGTGTCAGCATTCTAAAGTTTTGACCTTAAGGCAACGCTGCATTTTCAGGGAATGTACTGGAATGGTCTCTATGTGCACAAGGTTCGGTTTTCAACTGTATGAAAGCCTCAACGCTGCCAGGAATGCAAATATTGAAATATGAAACACGCCAAATACTTGAGAACTTAGGTAGTCTTTTCACGCAAATCTTATACACAAGGGAGAAGATTATCCACTCTTAATGAAGTATTTCAGCCTGGGGTGGATAAAGCAGCTGAGAAATTTTATTTAATCTTTTAAATGAGGTTTTACGAGTTGATTGTTAGCTAGCAATGCCCACAACTGAAATAATATCACGAGAGGGTCTGAGATCACCGATAAATTCATGAACGTAGCGAGGAAAACTCAGACCCTCGAGTGATTTAGTAGGACTATTTCACGAATGAAATAATTTAAATATAATACCTCTAAACTGAACTTAGTAATTGTATATTTTTACTTAACCTTTTCAAGCAATATAGCAACAGAATAATGCCAATAAAGAAGAGCAAAATACGGGTTTAGGACTGAAATTTGCAAACAGAATATCCACTTGTTAATTTGAGAATATCCATTCTATTCAGAAACCGTGAGACTAAAATGGAAAAAAAGTCGGCTATTACAATCGCTACCTTTCGATTTTCTAATATCAACTGAGAGAGATTTTTTTTGATTCGTTTTATTTAAGGACGCTCTTTACATCTCAGGTCATCAGCGTCCCATTCTATTCCGGACATGAAACGGCCGAAAAATTTTGCTCAGAGGCCCCTTCTTTTAGGCTTGAGGTTCTTTTTCTTGCCGTAAATGTACGACACGGGACTCTTTACTTCCCTTCGGAAGATTTTACACCCGAAAAAATCCATCGATCCTGGCCGAGTTTGAACCCGTGACCTTGGTTTTAGAAGGCAAGCAAGTATGGTTACCACTATACAACCAGGACAGACAACTGAGAGAGAGAAAGGTAACATACAGTGTCTCTATTTTGTTTGTATTCTGGGGTTTGGAATTCCTAACGATAAGGTCAATTTGCACATTTGACGCATTACCAAAAGGCTTTTAGAACTCTCCATTTTGCGTTATGATTTCAATTGTCCATGCTTTTGCTGCTATCAATAGCTCCCCACCGCCTGTAGCAAAAGTGGTCAGTGATGTACGTTCAGGAATTATATAGTGGAGGTATAGAGTTGCCTACACTGACAAGATAAATTCACGTCACGTAAATAAAACGGATTTGATAATTTTTTTCGATAATTTTACTGCGTAACCCGACTGTGATTGGTCAGAGTTCAAATTGTTGTTTGGTTTTTTTTTTTTTTTTTGGTCTATTTTAAGATGACGTCATATGAGTGAAATAATCTGATTAAAATAAAAAGAATTCCCTCTGGGAGTCTTTTCTGATTTGGCTAAGACATTTGATAGTCGTATAAATTAACAAACTGTTGTTACAAAAATTTAACTTCAATAGGGCTGACAAAATATTTATAAATTTATATATATATATATATATATAAAACAGAACCCAAAAACTTAAGCTATACCACAAGTGCTGATAAATATGAGCAAAATAAACCTCTATTAATATGTCCTTTGTAACACTGTACCTTAATACTGTTACCATAAAAAGTACACTGGTGATTGTTTTTAAAATATAATGAAAATGAGTGAATTAACCAAGGTCGAAACCAAAATAAACACATAAGAATTTCATGGAAGCTCCAGGGCTGATATTAAATTTAAATTGAATTTCCACGGTTTATCATGTTTATACTTAATTTATTGGCATATTACTAACTATTAACAAAAGAGGACTTCATAATAATTAGGGTTTACTACATTTTTAACTTTAGCATATAAAATAATAGCTAAATCGATTGCAGACTAATAGGATCTCAGATTTGGCTCGCAAATGAATAAATAAGATCATTAATGTATATAATAATGAAAAGGCCCTTGTTCAGAACCCTGGGGAACTCCATGATCTAAGTTTCTGTAAACGTATGTGATGATAAACAGTGTCAAAGGCCGTAGAAAGATCAAAGAACACACTTAAGGCTATGTTACCATCGTTTACATTTTTATAGCAGTGCTTAAAAAAGTACGTGACTGCATTTATAGTACTCAAACCATTTATGAAACCATATTGTCTTTTATTAAACAAAGAATTAATTTCAAAATAAATAATAATGTGCTTCCACAAAAGTATGTCAAAGATCATAGCAGCTATAGGAAAATGTTGGATTGGTCTGTAATTATCAAAGCAAGTCTTTTTTTTTTTTTTTTTTTTTTTTATCGTTGACGCGGTGGACACTGATGATACATGAGATGAAATGATATATTGGGAAAGAATTTTTTTTTTTTTAAGAAACGTTCCAGGCATAAGTTTAGGGTATCTCTCCGGCATTTGCAATTTATGAGGGCTTAGGAAAACCTGGAAAAAATCTCAGTCAGAGAGGACGGTTCTGGTGGGATTCGAACCCCAGATCTCCCGTTCACGAGCCGCGCCTTAACGACCTCGACCACCGTAGCGGTTCGATAGTCTGATCCCCTGTCTAGCGCGTGTTTTCCCTGTTTTGATGTATTTCCCCATTTACCCCTGATTGTACTTCCAGCGAAATCATCCTTAATACCATTAGGCACACTCAAATAAGCTCTACAAACTGAGTGTGAACAAGCGCGTATTGACACATGCGCTAGTGGGGCATGTCACATTTATCAGTTATAATATTCTATGTACTGTAAGCTTTCCTTGGAAGCAAATGCATTATTGCTTTTTTTTAGATGAAAAATGTTTATAACTCGATAAGAATTAGTTTCTTCACATTAATTGTTTGTCAATTATTTGAAATAAAGACTTATTAGCATTTCTTACTGTCTGGTAAGGTAGGAGGGTAGGCCCACAAGTTTCCGGCTTAACCATTTCCTAGGTATGATAAAGACAACTTTTCAATATAATTACCCTTTATTGCAATACACTTCTCACATCATTGAATCAGTCATCTTGTCCGCAATATGGACATAAACTGCATCCATCACTACTTCGTCCCACTCAAATTTCCTTACTTGAAGGTTATTTGTGAGTTCTGAGAAGAGGAAATAGTCACTAGGAGCTAGATCTGGGCTATAGGGTGGATGATCCATCTTTTTGAAGCTACGTTTCTTCACAGCTTCATTTGTAACAAGAGTTGTGTGCACAGGACCATTGTCGTGAAGAAGGCGCACACCACCACTCAGCTTTCCTCGTCTTTTCTCTTTGATGGAAGCACATAGTCTGTGCAGTAGGCTAATATAGTACTCCTGGCCATGATCTTCTTGGTTGACTGAGTGACCTTGGCCTTTAGAGGCGGTGCTTCGCCAGGTTTACGCCACTCCATTGACTTTCTTTTTGACAAGGGATCACAGTAGAGGAACATAGTTTCATCTCCTGTAACAATAGTTGCACAACTTTTCTCTCGTTTCCACGGCAGAGTTCCAAAAATGCCTGACAACAGATGACTCGTTACTGCTTTTGGACTGAGGAAAGAAGTCTAGGCACTAACCTTATTCATATTCAAATGCTCATGAATAATTCGAAGGACTTTTTTAGAAAGACGCAACCGTGCTGCTATTTCTGTAACTTTGGGCCGCCGGTCTTCCATAATTTCTCCTTCTACAAGAGCGATGTTTTCATTAGTGAGCACCTCCAAGGGCCGAGCTGCACGCTCTTCGTCTTCAATGCTTTCTCGACCCATTCGAAAAAGTTTGGCTATGGTAGAATATGAGGGGAATGCTTCCCCATATACACCGTCCAATCGCCGTTTAATTTCATTTGGAGAAAGTCCTTGTTTTGTGAAGAACTTAATAAAAGTTGGAAACTCGATTTTGAACTTGTCAAAAATTTTCTACGCATACCCTTCTTTATACAACTGTATCTGAACAACTGAACACATCGGATCGGAAGTTACAGCTGAAATTATTTACTTAACACATTAGGTATAACATCAGATAAGGTTTTTGTGAAGACGGAAATCTTATCGGCGTGTCAAGAATGTATGAAGTGGAAGGAGAAGGTATCGTTAATGAGCGCGTCGTACTCTTAAGCATTTACCACGTCCTGGAAGATCTAAGGTATGTATTAAATATTGAGAGAGCATGTAAGGTTTGGAAAGAAAATCCACAAAAAGTCCTCGTAGGCTGTCAGAAGAACTTGGTGCATCAAAAGACACCATATATCACCACATTGAATCACTTCAAAAAGCGCACAGAAGCTGTAAATCTGTACCTCATGAATTGACATGTGAACAGGCCCATCGCAGAATGGATATCTGTCGTCAGTTCCTCACAAATCCAATGGATAATAGATTTATCAGAGAATTGTCACTTGTGATGAAAAATGAGTATATTACCGCAATCCTGACACCTTGATCTCCGTCAGCCTGCCAAAGACATCGCAAAACAAAATCGGTTTGTCTCCAAAGTAGTATTATATATCTGGTAGGATTTTGAAGGCCTTTTTTTTTGAATGGTGTTTAACGTTCATTTTTAATACCGAGGCACCACAGGCGGTGGACTCTGATGATACATGAGATGAAATGATATATTGGGAAAGGATTTTTTTTTTAAGAAACGTTCCAGGCATAAGTTTAGGGTATCTCTCCGGCATTTGCAATTTATGAGGGCTTAGGAAAACCTGGAAAAAACCTCAGTCAGAGAGGACGGTCCTGACGGGATTCGAACCCCAAACTTCCTGCTCACGATTCCGCGCCGTAACGATCTCGACCACCCGTGGCGGTATCGGGGAATCAGGTTAGTATCTCTCTTACTTGTGGTACAGAACACATTCTAGGGACGTTCATTATACACCTGTACTGTTTTCATCTTTCTGTTTTCCAATTGTTTGTACCATTCATGCAGTTGCTAAGTTATTCCCACCACATATTTCCTAGAATTGTCTCACTCAGATCGATACAAGGTCGTTCGCCAGAACTGTTCAGAACTACAGTACTTCCCTCATTCTATCTATTCTCGGGTATTCATATACCTGAGGTAACCTTGCATTCCTTTCACTAATGAAGATTCTCCCATTTAAAGGGCTTAAGTGAATAGGTTGAGCAGAATGTTTTTGATTCCTTGAAAGAAAATAAATGTATAACAAGATTCTCAATAGATATTTGTGTGAGGTTAACTTGCTATTTAACTTTTATTTATGTATTTTTTCACTTTTCGATATACTGAAATTCTTTGCATGCTTTTTAAATGCCTAAATAATCGTAGAAAAAAAGCATAACTATGCATAAGAGACAAAAAAAAAAAGGCTTTAAACCTTAAAATAGGCAACAGGAGCCAAAAAACAAGGCAAAAATAAAAATAGTCCTACTGGTCCTAAATGTACGGAAACATGTTCATTTCTATCCGACTATCAAATATGGCATTTTGCTTAATATCCGGGCTCTGATTATTATTGTTATATTTTTTCTTCTTTTAGTTTTCAGTTATTCTTATTCCAACAAATAGGTTCAGCATTAAATTATAAAATTATTGTGTTCATAGAGCAATATGCCAACTGCTGCTCTTTGCTATATTTCTTGTTCGTTCTAACGTTCTAAATTTTCTAAACACGGTTCCATATCTGTGCTTAAATTATCAAGGCGCTCACATTGATGTTCATTACTACTTAGAGAGGTTTATAATCACCCAAGGGGATTAGCGTCGTAAACTGCTGCAGGCACTTAAGTCCACTTGGAGTGCATCAATTTACATTAGAGGAGCGTCGCGTAGCACGGGATGGAGGGATGAAGTGTGATAGCCCTGGGGAAGTCCCTGCTGGGGATGTCGATACATAGCCACGTCTTCTAGAAACTACCATGACTAACAAATGAAATAATTAAAAGACAAAATAAAAGCATATCATTTTAAATAAGATAAACAGTAATAAAACAACATGTTGGAAATATAATCAGAATTCTTCCTGCAGGCAAAAAAATAAATTAGAAAAATAAAGAAATAAAAGTGAAATTTTAAATATATTTTGTTAATGAGCGCTGTTTATTTGTGTACTCAAGACTTTTACCTTTGCCATTTTTATTTACGTAGGGGAATTAAAAAAATGCATATGTTCAGTTAAAATTAAACGATCTTCAAATAACCGGAATTTTTTGTAAAGTTAATGTAGAAGGGTGCTCAACGAGAAATTTTATTTAAGGATACAAAATGGTTCCTTAGAAATATGTCATGTGGATTGACGTAACACTTAAAATATGACCCCTTCATTGTCAAATTTCACCGCGAAAAAAACCAGCAACGAAGCTTTCATTATTTTTGTGATCAGAGGGAGTAAAACCCTTTGAAATATTCAGCAGAATGAACGTTTAGTCTGTAGGCAGTTGTTTGAGTGCACGAGTGACAAAGAGATTAAAAATTGAAGGCGAAACGTCGGTGACTAACATTAGCATACAATTGAGAGAGGAAATAGCAGATCGAACAGCGAATCTGAGACTACATTACTGATGAAATTTCCGTGGAATTCATCATAATTCACTCTCCGTTAAATATCGTGATGACGTTGAATATAAGAAACTATGAAGAGGGGTCGCAAGAAATTATCACAAACTGGACCATCATGCTCTAAAGGAGATATTTTTCTTTATCATACTGTGACAAAGGCGAGTCCTGATATACCATTGAACCAGAGAGTAAGAAATATCCTTGTCTTTCGTCAAGATAACATTCGGAAAATGCATTTTAATAGTATTTATCGCCCCTTTTTACTCAGGCATCATAGGAGGTGGAAACTGGTGGTACATGAAATTTTTTTTGAGTAGTGTTAAAGCCCGCTTTTACTACTGAGGCACCACAGGCGGTGAACATGGTGATACATGAGATGAAATTATAAACTGGAAAAGAGTTTTTTTTTAAGGAAGGAAACGTTTTAGGCCTACGTTTAGGGTACCTCCCCGGCATTTGCCAGTTATGAGGACTGAGGAAAATCTGGAAAAAACCTCAGTCAGGGAGGACGGTCCTGGCGGGATTTCCACATCAGACCTCCCGTTCGCAAGTTTGCGTCTTAACGACCTCGGCCACCCGTGGCGCTTATAGCGCTGTTTTTTTTTTTTTTGAATGATTTATTTATGGACGCTCTTTAACAGCTCAGGTCATCAGCGTCCCATTCAACTCAGGGCGTGAAACGGCCGACAAATTTTGCTCAGAGGCCTCCCTTTCAGGCTTGAGGTTCTTTTTCGTGCCGTAAATGTACGACACGGGACCCACGGCTTTACTTCCTTTCCGAAGGAAGCCATACTTAAGATTTTTACACCGCGAAAAAATCCATCGGTCCTGGCCGGGTTTGAACCCGCGATCTTGGGTTTAGGAGGCAAGTATGGTAACCACTACACCACCAGGACCGACTTATAGCGCTGTAAAACACTACTTGCTGTTCAATGCAATATGTGCAGTTGTTCTTCATTATTGAAACCGATAATACGAACTTTATGACCGCCTCTCGTATATCTATTAATTAATGTTTTATTTTAAATGAACTGAGTAATTTTACATTTTTTATTTATTTTTAAGTAAGGAATAAGATAAGCTCATATAATTTTGTAAAAATAAATATTTAATTCCTTTAATATTTTAGATTTTAGAATAGCTTAACAGTTAATTTAAATTACACAAAATACAACTGATTCAAGGAAGAAAATAATTTTTCTGCGTATAACAATTACTGAAATTTTAAATGGTTTCTTAATTAATGTTGATACTGCCTAAGACGAAACACATGGTAATAATTTTCTAATGTTTTCTTAATATTTTTTTATGTGTTCAAGGATAAAATTGCCCCATAATATCAAGTCTTCGCTTTGTTTTTTCCCCTGCACGTCTACCAGGTTCAAAGCTGGCAGGTGCACATACCCGCAGTCAAGGTCGCGTATTGCCTCTGACGCGGTCTGCCAGTGGGGTGTTTCGGCTCGGAACAATGAGTTACTCTGTTATTGCGTTTTATTTCTCATAGTTCATAGTTCACAATGTGATACAGAACACCGAATTTTCATTTTAATAGGAGAATCAGCTGCTTAATATAGTTGCAGAAACTTAAGAACGTTCTCTAGGAATTCATCCATTTAACAGAACTATAGTTCATAAAGTAGTGTTTAAATTAAAAGCAACAGGTTCAGTGTTGGACAAGCAAATAAGAAGCAGGTGTCTTGGGTTAACAGATGAATGCTGTTGCTCGATTAAAACGATACCACGAACATTTCTTGCATAGGACACACAACAAGCGGAAGTAAACTGCAATTTCATCCCTTCAAGGTTACTGAAACGATTTTCTTTCATCGCATCGACTCAGGAAGGAGAATAACTTTTTGCAACTGGTTTCTGCAAGCTAAATATGATGGATATTTCAACGCAGTGAGTATTTTTAACCGGCGTGCATGTTTTTACTTGAACGACTCACTGAATAATTAAAAATAATCGGTATTGAGCAGTAGAGAATTCACACCTTGTACATGAAGCTCCATTACATGCATGAAGAACGTATTATTGTTGACGCGTTTGATGCTAAAAGTTGTAGCCGCTTCAACATCTTCTGTGAAAAACCTACGCACTTTTTCACTACTTTACCGATCGCTTGGCGGGCCTGGCGTGGGAGGTTTACCTATACGGGTAAAAATAAACCGATTAATTACCGTATTTACGCGAATCTAATGCGCATACCAAATTTTAAACTGAAAATCATTAAAAAAAATGGTATATTGTTGCATGCCGTCTTAGGGATAAGCCCTCCCGCTTTATAAAACAGAATTTATAAGTGGGCTATTGTAAATCTTGTAGCAGGTAGGACAAAATCCATCACTCGTGTTGTTGTTAGGACAGATGCTGTAGATCAAAGAAGAAAAAGTTATTTCTTATGGCGTCACTAGTCACAAAACGTTTTCTTCAATGTCAGGATGTCTTCCTTTGCGAGGACCAGTGAATTTCTTCCTACTGCTTTAGTTGCAAATAATGTCACTTTCTGTTGCCGCCACAAGCGAACGTTGCTCTTACTGCATTGAACTCTCTTCCTGTCTTTCTGTTATCTTTTTTTCAGTATAAAGAATTACTTAACGCTTAAAAGTAGAATTATAAGATGTTTACTGTTTCTGACTACCTAATACTCAAACGCTCTGTGCAATAATAGGCAACAATAAATGTAACGAAGTCGAGAATTGCAGCAATGCATTATGACGTAATAAACACTAAATTTGAACTAATTTACCGGCCAACTACGCATCAGTTGCGCGTCAATATGGTTTATTACTTTTGAAATTAATAAAACAAGATTGCAAATTCTTACTATCATTGCGCTAAACGACATATTTTCCTTAATGATCAAAGTATTTCTTCCAAACAAAATGCGCCCTTAAATGGTTGGAATATTAGTTGAGACCTTGCTTCTGGTAGAACCTTTTTCACCTTCCAACTATAATGAAGTAGTACGTAGGCACACAATTAAATGTGTGTAAAGCAATATTTTAACAAGCTCCAGTTTGTAAACAAGTACACATGACGCAAATAAAGACCTATTGTTGATTTTGTTGTTTTAATAATAGAATATGACTGAAACACAATTTAATTTACTTTTAAGCAAACAGCGTTTTAATATTTACATCAGAAAACAACCAAACGATGCTATTTTGTCTGTATTTTAGGAATAGTAAAAATTTGTCCTTTTATATATAATGTCATATACTTATTATTTATTAGCTCCAGGTGTCGATTTTGCTATATAAAAATGATTATGTGAGTCTGTTTGGAGATAGCAAGACGAACATTTGATCCTGCTTTGTTTTATGGCTGAAGGTCAAAATAATTGTTGAGATGGTTTATATCAAAATAATAAAATATTCTCTGTTAGAGTGAAGATAGTTAATTGATTGATTTATTTATTTGTGGACGCTTTTTAACATCGCAGGTCTTCAGCGTCCCATTCAACTCAGGGCGTAAAACGGCCGACAAATTTTGGTCAGAAGCCTCTTCTTTCAGGCTTGAGGTTCTTTTAATCCTGTAAATCTACGATATAGGAACCACGGCTTTATTTCCCTTTCGAAGGAAGCCCATACTTAGGATTTTTACACCCGAAAAAATCAATCGATCCTGGCCGGGATTTTGGGTTTAGGAAGCATATGATACAATTCCGATATGTAAACTTTGGGAATTTTTGAAAAAGAGTAGCTCATAATATGTTAATTGCCATTATAAGAGAAATATGTAATGGTAACAAATCTTATATACACATGGGAAAATACATATCACTACCAATAGAAACATTCAAAGGACTGAGGCAAGGCTGCATTTATCACCATATTGTTGTGTTAGATCAATGAAAACGTAACTGTCAAGGAATGAGTATAAGCATAGCAAATAAATGTTTATTTAATATGAGCAATTTGCCACCAATGATCAAGTAGCTATTACACAAGACAGTTTTGATTTAGAATTCATGGTTAAAATATTTAAAAGTTGCTATGAATATTGGGGCCTTACAGTAAATTAAAGGAAAACAGATTATTTGGTCATTAAAGCAAATACAAATGAGAGCTCAATTATTGATGAAGAAACAGAACTATCGTAAGTTGATCAGTCCAAATACTTAGGAAAAATCATAAATAGCGTAGAAGTTATTGAAAAAATTAAAAAAAAAAAAGGAATTAAATTGAACCAAATAATTGTAAGCTGTTTAATTTCAATTTAGGGAACAAAAACATTTGGAAAAAATACAAATATATATATATATATATATATATATATATATATATAGAAATAATATTGGGGGAATCAGTTTTTACTTACGGGAGCGAGAATGGGTACTGAATGAGTATTATTATAAAAAGAACATTACCCTTTGAAATGGATTATCTCAGACGGAGTGCTAGAATTTCGAGAAAAGATCATATTAAAACTTGGAAATTAAAAATGCTATGGATGCAGAAGAAACAGTACTCCAAATAATCGAAAACAAGAACCTTAAATAGTTGATCATTTGATGAGAATGGGAAAGGACAGATCGAAGATATACAAGATAGAAGGATGTGGACGATTGGCACAGGAAGAAGGCATCAAGAAGCATTAATTCTTCATCTCTTTAAATCTCGTTGTTATGAGAGACGTTAAACTGTAACAAAAACAAAAAAGTAGGTTACAGAAATACAGCGTGTGCAAAGGTAGTATATACAGATTGAGGAATGGGCAGAAAAGTCCATAGGAACATTTTTGTGTCAAACATTTTCCCCTATGGATGCTAATAAGATGCATAGTATCGGAGTGAGGAATACTTCATTTGTCATGAGATGATCTTCTACTTGTAACTTAAGTGATGAATGTTGATATTGGGTATAGTAATTGGCGTTCTTTACTTTTTACATAGGCAAAACAGTGTGTGATAAACTGCAGAGAAAGATTCCGTTTAATGTAACGTGAACGTCTTGTTGATTGGGTCATTTCAGCATCTCTGGAAAGTCAGTTGATGTTTACTGTACAGAATATGCAACATGATTTAAAATTTTTAGGTAGTTTCTAACAGCAAACTTCACATTCTCTAAGATGACGCACATGCTTTCCATGCTGCAAGGTGCCTACCGAACACTTTCCTATAGAACTGAATTGATAGTGGCGGAGGAGGATATTTCGGTATTTAAGTCTACCTGTTTTTGGCTAGTGGGAGAATTTCCGAAAGAAAGGAAAATAAGATGAAATACAAAGCTTCCAAAATTCACTGGCGGTGAGGGGCGGAGCTAAGCAACGTGCCTAACATTTTACAGATAGAAAGCCCCAAGAACGGACAGAACCCACCTTTAAGGAGTTAGAGCACCTCAGCGTTTCCATAGTGCAAGCAACCGCCACACCGCACACTACACCAGTCACCCTGTAGAAACAATGAAATGAAATGGCAGAGCGCAAAAAAATTTGGAAGGAAATATCACTTCCAGCATTTTCGAACTACGAACAAAACCTAAGGTCAGGACGGCCTGCTTGAACTCGGTACAAGTCCCAAGCCACCTCACTCGGTTGTTCTCTCTTCTTCTTCCAACAACGTCATGAACGATTTTGTAACATAGGACTGTAAATAGTTCTTTGAAAGACATTTTTACAAACGTGTGTAAATGGTGATTGAAATTCGTTTTTCGAGGAAATAAAATAATGTTTAGAAGCAGGGGCGGCCCGTCATTAAAGGCCAGATAGTCCCCCTCCTCGAAGAAAATGTCATAATTAATTACCATTTTCTATTCTACTGGTAAACTTTTAGAACAAAAAATAAATTAAAACAGTGATGTATACTCGATTAGTTCTTAATTGTACCTTAAGCAATAAGCGCTTTTCCGCTCTACTGTAGTAGCGGTAGCATGCGGGTCCTCCGTTAGCGAGGGAAGCTCATAGGCCAACCCAGAAAAATTTAAGCTTTAAACGTATGTCTCCATGAACCAGCAAAAATTTACAAGGACTTATATTTGTCTTCCTCGAAAAAGGGTTAATCTTTCTCCTGTTTATTTGTCTGTTCTCTTAGGCTAGCAGGAAGACGGCCCATGGCCGAAGCTCGGTATTCTCTCTTTCCTTGGGAACCAAATGTTGAGGGGTTACTGACATCACGCATAACTGACAGGGTGGCTTCCTCCCTGTTTGTTAGTGGAAAGATTACTTTCACAGTGTTAACTGTTAAGTTACAAAAAAGCGTATATATTTTGTGGCAATGAATAAGTGTAAGTTTAATTGAAGACTCCATTTTCGCGTCTGAGTTTAACTGTTAAGTTAAAAGTGAAACGATTTGGACCGCATCAACCGAAAGCTATAAGAGCTTACTCAGCAAGTCAGCACAAAATTAAGAATATTTTTTTTTATTGTTTGAATAAATATCTTTACTGACAGCTTGTGAAGTGAGAATGCATCTTATCTATAGAAATAAGCTTAGAAAAGAAATAGAAAGGGCAAATTTCGTGTTTGCAGGCCGACTAAACGACAGGCTTTACATGCATGTCATAATCTGCAATGATATTACGATATTCGATAACCGGTTGAAACATTTATAAAATTAATTGCTGTTTCTGAAATGACTGCAGAAGGCTCAAGGCACACTTTAACTGTTGAATTAAAAGAGTAAACCGCACCTTTATCGCACAAATGTGTGATGGTGCTGTAGTTATGAGAGAATGTCGGGGAGAAATACAACTCTTGATAAAAGAGACCTTCCCCATGTCATTTATGTAGGCCTCTGGCTCACCCTTCTACATAGAGCACGAGCCGCCACTGGTTAGAAGGTATATATGTTTCTGAGTACATCTTCCCAGCGGAAAAAGGGTGAAACTAGAAGCTTTTTGAAATATAATTGTTTCTTGGCATTCTGTATCATTGCTCGAGTATTGTAAAAGACCCTGTACCAGTTTTGTTTATTGAAGGTGTCAATGGGTGTGTTTATTTTCTGAAATGTTCCTTCATTTTTTAATAATTACTTCTAATGAATTTCAGTTATTTTTAAACCTAGCATTACTTTTTGGAACGTCAATAGGCAATATATTTACTTTGAAAGAGCAACCACGTTACTAAAGAGCTTGCGTTTAAGCATGGAACTGTAGCAAAGGCTGTTACTTGAGACTGCCACTGCGCAAAGAGCGAGTAATGAATGGAAACAGGAGCGCATATTCCAGTACCCCCTCCCCCCTCCCCTTCTAGCGGAAGAGCACTGCGATGACGGCGGGTGGGGTTAACGCGCACTAACTGCTAAGTGGTAACTCTACCCTGCATTCCTCAGGGAGGGACACGTTTATCTGAACCTCTTCATCTCAGCGCAACCTAATCGGAGCGCCTGCCTTTGTTCCACCTGCATACATTAAGAACGCTGTAGCCCCAATAACCGGCCCACATTTGCCTATCCATTAAAAACGGCAAAAGGGATGTAAATAATTAGATCACGCTTGTGTTGCTACATGTCTGATAAAGCGAGACAGACCAACGTCCCTTTTTGGTATGCATAATGTATTATGGACCCTAAACTTCCCTTAGCTGGAGCATATATAAATGTCTGAAACTGCAGTAAAAAGAAGAATACGTGCAAAGTCTCTCCTTCTGGCTTTGATGTAGGATTCGCTCTCGAGTTTCCCACCTCTCAACCCTCCCACGTAGGTATGTGTGCAATAGTACCAACTTATGCACATTAGGACGCACGAGTAAGTCAGGCTGTAAACAAACAAAGCTAGAATTAATTAACTGGCAGAGAAGGGGCACAGAGAGAGGGAAATGTAAAAGATAAACTAGCTTTATACCTTTCCCCCTTCTCCTGTTTACGCTACTTTTGTCTCCCACTTGTTTTGGATTTTCAGAAAACTTTGACCCTCTTTAGAAGCCGGTAGCCTGGGACCGCAAAATGTGGAAATACCTTGCTCGTTACTTACAAAGGCAAACCTTCATAATGGGGGAACGAAAACCAAAGGCAAAGCCGGCATTAAACTACCTTATAACTAATTAATTTTTATTTTACTAACATTAATAAAAATATTTGTTAAAACATTATTTTTGTTAGCGTTGTATCAATCAGCACCGAAAAATACAGTCATATTTCTTAGTTTGTTAACATATTAAAAGTAGATAACTTTTTTAAATTCCAGAATTATAACAATCATATCACTAAATTGCTTTCAGTGCTAAACTGGCGTAAGTAACTTAATATTACGTTATAATAACATTAAGGAAACAAATTTACAGTTGCTAAAAACTGAAATAAATTAGTAGAATTTGCAGAAAATCGTTTCCAAAATCACTTTGTCCATCCGTAGACAAAATTAAGTTTGATGTGATTTCTTACTCTCAGTAATGCCTTGCATAGTACTATAATGTCTTTTCTCTTCAAAACGAAGTCTTTCTATGAAAAATATAGATCTCAAATTGATACTTGGTGCAGAATGCATTTAGTCCATGCAATGTGTCGGAACAAAATGCCAAGAAATGCTGTTTTCCGCGCTCTTTTCGTATAATGTATGCAAGCATTAGAGAATTGAACAGTACAAAAAGTAAGAGGCTATACCTACCCTCACAACTCAATATTAATAAGATTTTCAAGGTGTGTAATGTCAGAGTTTCAATGTAAAAAAATTGGTCATGAAGAAGGCGCACTCCACCACTCAGTTTTCCTCGCCTTTTCTCTTTGATAAAGCGCTCAGTCTGTGCACTAGACCAGCATAGTACTCCCCATTTATTGTGGTGTTCCTCTCCTTGAAGTCAATGAAGAGTATTCCTTCACAGAACTTCTCGCTCGTTACTACGGCAGAGCTCCAAAAATGTCTGACAACAGATGACTCGCTGCTTTAGGAGAGGAAAGAACACAGGTACTCATTTTGCACTAGCCTTGTTCATGTTTAAATGTTCATGAATAATTCGAAGAGCTCTTGTTTTAGAAAGATCCAATCTTGCTGTTATTTCTGTAACTTTGAGCCCCTGTATTCCATACTTTCTGCTTCCACAAGAGCGATGTTTTCAGGAGTGAGCACCTCCAAGGGCCGACCTGCACGCTCTTCGTCAATGCTTTCTCGACCCATTCGAAAAAGTTTTGCCCATTCTTTGAGGGAAAAATATTAGGGGGGATGCTTCTCGATATACGCCGTCCAAACGCTGTTTAATTTCATTTAGGGTAAGTCCTTTTGTGAAGAGCTCGATACTCTATTTTGAACATGTCACAATATTCTACAAATGGCCTTTGTTTATGCAACTATATATCTGAACAACAGCTGCAATTATTTACTTAACAGATAATGTATGACATCAGATAAGGGTTTTGTGAAGGCAATAATCCTTATCAGTCAGTCCGGAAACTTATGGACGTACCTTGGTAGATATTAACTTATTCTAAAAGTAATGGGACACACTTTATGAAGCACACTAAGTAATGGAAAATACTGCTCAATCAGGTTATGTTTGTTTAGTATTATGATCTGTGCAAAATATGCATTTCAAGTTGTCAATTCCGTTTAGATTTGCATAAAGTTATATTGGGGGTTATACGAGTATTTTCTTCATGTTGAAGATATCGCCTGTATTAATCAACTATAAATAAGGTATAGTTGTCGTTATCATTCATTTTTTTCAAAGGATATTTTGAAAAAGTTTAGACGGTAGCTTATTAAACATTTAGAAACCAACTTTAAAGTTAATGCTTAATATGACATCTTGAGTATTTGACATTTAGCCTTGAACTGTGCGGAACGTGTGGAGAAGTGTTAAATCGGGACGAGAAAATGTGGGGATTCAGTACCAATCACTATACTCACAATTGCATCCTGTTGTATCGAGCAACTTTCACGTTCCCCACACCGATGTATTTGGAGTGTGGCCAAAATTCGCGTGGCTCAACTGTCATGTTCAATTGTGCCGGGTGTTGACTGTAGAGCTGAAGTCACAAGTCTCATCTGTGTGCAAGTTCTGTTTGTCAACAACAAACACTGTTAACCGTCACTGTTCATATTTAGCTCATAATGAAGTAGATGCCTGCCCAAGCAACACGCTTGGATATCTTCATACCAAAATGTCAATTCCAGGCATAAGGGGTACTGAAATGTCCTGTATTGAGATTCGTAGTAAATTTTAGTTAATATGGTTACTCTTTTTTAAAAATTAAATTAAAAATATTGCACTCACTATCGACCGAATCTGGGCTTTCGACTAGTTTCTATAAAGGTTCGGTGTATATCCTGGTTAATAATTGAATTAATATCACGTTTATAGCTTAAAATTTTTTTAAGAATAAATTGTAAAATTTTAAGAGATTAAAAACGCTAAATGTTCTGTCTTGCATGGATTATTTGGAATTACGTCCTGGAAAACTTGCATTAGATTTTGCACTAAGCTACTTATTTGCTATTAATTACTTCCTATCTTCCTTATTTTTAAGTGCTGGCAAGTTAGTTATTTTTTATTCTTTCCTCCTTTTTTTTTTCATTTCACTCGACAGCTATAGAAAACAAAGAGGGGATAACATGTACTGGAATAACTAATAAATTAAACGTGCCAAAACTATAGATAATGACATGCATGCTTTATTTATTATTCCCACAACACAGATGCGGACGCTAATTAGATGTTTGTTAAGTTCTGTTCTCATCTATATTCATAAATACACAGAATGAAACGAAAGTTACTAAATTTTTATACCAGCGGTCTAAAAATTATTTTCCAAGTTTGAAAAATATAAATCATTTGATGATCTAACATTATTTTTATTATATTTTGGAAACTAATAGAGTATTAGTTATTTCCAAGAAAGTAGTTGCCTATTCATCCTTAACCCTTTCAATGTTATTTTATGCAGGTATTCTACTGCTAAGTTGTTTAAATAAATACCCAATGTCATATAGGTCTGGAGGGTTTGTATGTGTATCATTCCATATCATCGTACTTTTCTTGGCCGTTCTTCAACTTTTGACAAGCACTGTGTGTTTTTGCTCGTCGTCTGAGTAAGGTGTTGTTATAGACACTTTCATATTTCGATTTTGAAAGTCTTCGTAAAATTTCAGTCTCTTCGCTACAGTATTCAATCTTGTCACCTAGGTATTTACAAATATCTAAAATTTGAGTAATTTTTGCTGAGTTACTGTGTCTTTCAGCATCTACGACTAGCCCTCTTTCTTACTTCATTTTCTGGGTTTCTCTCAACTAATATTTTTAGTGACAACAATTACTTAGCTATGGGCATCAGCAACTTTCAGAAGTGTGGAAACGGATGATAAATTGTGACATGGGATTATATAGAAAGAATTCAAACGTTTGGAATAAATATTTTTATACTTATGTGTATGTTGCCATACTTACAGAGTTTCTTTGAAAAAATTATTTGTGACGAAAGGCAAAGAACACTTTATTTGCTGATGGGCATAAATATTCCAATAGTTATTTAAATTATTTTTTCTTTATGTGGCTGTTTGTACTACGTGCTATTTTAAAAATATTTTTAGTTCTGTTTTTAACGCCCGTTTTTACTACCGAGCACTACAGGCAGTGAACACTGATGATACATGAGATGAAATGATATGAAGGGAAATTATTTTTTTAAGGAAGAAAAGGATGGCCTAAGTTTAGGGTACCTCCCCGGCATTTGCCATTTATGAGGACTGAGGAGAACCTGGAAAAAATCTCGAACTTGAGACTTGCCGCTCACGAGTCCGCGCCTTAACGACCTCGGCCCCCCCATGGCCGTCAAATTAGTTTTTGAAACTGAAATTAAGGTTTCTTTTTCTTTTTTTTTAAGTTTTATAATATGTATCATTTTTGTGAAATAATGTGGAAATTATTCCGAATTCAGTTAGGATTAAAATATAGACTTCTGGATGCCTCATTAATTATGACTATTTTTTTCAAAGTCAATCATTTATAAAATTCAAAGCACAATTCTTAAGTTGAGAAAAATTACCATTAATGCATTCATTCAGTACTAGTTTTCTTTTCTTTAATTCAGGTATATATTTTCCCTGTTTTTATTGCAGTAATTTAATTTCGTAAAAATATATAAGTCAAATTTGAAATAAATAGCCAATACTTTCCGTATAGTTTCGTTTTTCATTTTCGCTTATGTATTTTACCCTATACACGTATATTAATGAACTACACCAGAGATTAGGGAGGAGTCTTAGACATCGTAGGGCATCTGTAGTACTCGTAAAATGTATTTGGAACAGGATAGTTGCTGTGTTACCACTTGAGATTAAAATGTGCTTCAACTTTGATACTTTGGTTGTCTTAATAATATGAAAAGAGAGGGTAAATTGATAACATTTAAGGGTACTGTTTAATTATTTGAAATATTCGAACCAATGAATATAAAATGCAGCCTATGTAAACTGGTATGACATGAACTAAAGACACAGTAACAATAATGGTAGTAAATTATGAAACATTAACATTAAACTATTTAAAGAAAAGCCCTAACAAAAGTCCAGTTTACTACCAGATAATATTAAATATTGGGCACAGCGATCATTCTTAGCTGGGCGACAACGACTTGCCTTCGTATCTCAAGGAATAAATAATGTAATAAATGTTAATAGGTATTAAGCTAAGGAGACACTTTACAAGCTGCTAAAATCTAAAAAAAAACATTATAAACGTACTACTTTAACAACTACCTGGGCTACTGACAATACCATCCAGCCAAGAGGCTCCTTTTACTTCTAATTGTTATAGCGAAAGACTAGCCCCCATCCCGAAACGCCTTGGCTACGTCTGCTCAAGAAGAAAGCTAGAAAATATATCTATATAGTCGCTCCCTTGGAAGTTCGTCAATAGAGATGCATATTAGCCAATAAGTAATTGCTTCCGCCATGAGACCGTTCCTACGTTACGATTCGAGAAGGTACTAAAAGGAAGAAAGGATTGAAGTGAAGGTGTTGATTTAGATTGGTTACAAAACTGACATAACAATTTGAGATAGGGAATGTACAGTCCACAAAGAATAACCGAGTTTATGGTGTTAAAGAAGTTAAAATTAGATGCTAATATGTCAGTGTTAAACAAAATAGGGCAAAAAATGCCTTAGAATGTCTCCAAACCTGCTTCGCGAGCGTATGAATCTCGATTTTCAATAGTTCATCATCAACGTTTTCAAGAAATGGTGACTAAAATGACTGACCAGCACTATCGTGATATACAACTTAGTCTAGAAAGCTGTGTGACCTTATGGATAAGGTGATAGATTGTAGTTTCAAATTCGAATCCTGCAGGTTGATTTTTAATAACATTTGTGTTATTTTATCGTAAAGTAAAGTGATACATAAAAGATGTAAAATGGAAGTGTAATCGAGTTCAAATTTTAATTCGGCATGCCATAGATTTCCATTTCAAATCGCCTGTCTGAAATTTTTCAAACTACTGTAGGATAGTTCATGTTATGTACATGTTTGTCCCCTTTGAAGACAAGAAACAAGAATTATAATATATTATGCAAAATATCTGAGGGAACGCTTTTTGCTTTCTCATTTGTACAGTTATCACAGTAAAATCGGCATTTGCATTGTCCTACTCGACCTATAAAAATGCAATAAACTTTAATAAGTATTTTTCTCCTCTTTTTACCACCCTGGTACAGTTAAAGAGAGACAAGGGGGCTTACGTAAAGTAGGCATGTCCAATATACTTTATCGCAAAAACTTCAGAAAGAAAGGTGATTATGAAGGGAAAATAATAAAGGATGTGCATAAACTAATTAATTCTGAGGAGATTGTAGATTTGTATAAAATGTTAAAGAATGGGCAATGTTCATGAACGTACTGAGCAATAGTAGTTAAGAAATGCAGTATTCTGCAACATTTGCATTTAATATTGTAAATTGAGGGGCCAGGATTTAGTTGCAAGAATTCTGTGTAACCTGAAATTAAGAAACCGGCTCGCATTTAAAATATTTAGCACTCTGTTAACATTCTTTAAGATCCTATTTGTAAATTTCATTTCCCAAGTGCTTTCATCGTTTGGAGGCTCATACAACCAACGTATCCTAAGTGAAATAAATTCAGCAGTAATTTTAAACCAGGTCTAAGGATGTGCATATTGTACTATCTGGTGTATGGTAAGATGGATTGAAACTTTGAAAGTAATGAAATTCGAAGAATAAAATTGCCTGCAAACCTCATTCATTTTATTTTGGGACTATTGTGTAATATTTTCGCAATTTTCACAAATACAATTTTTCATTTTTACTTTTTCGCGACAGTTTTTTTTTTTTCTATTTTTAATTTCTAGTTTAAATCCTGAGTAATATGCTTAACAGTTTGAGAAATATTGATTTCAGAGCTATAATAATAATAATAATAATAATAATAATAATAATAGTGGTGGCAGTTAGTAGTGCCTAGTCGCGATAATCTGCTCCTTTTCACTTAAGACTTTGTACAGAAAATATTTCAATTCATTTTTTTCAAGATACAAAACTGATAGTCGTAGTGAAGCCAGTTAAAAAATAATGGACATGCACTTTAGTTTGATTACTGGTACTAAAAGAGTTTTGCTTGGAAGTCAGTGAGAGAGGACGTTACGCCATCAGCTTCAGGATGGGCCATCTAGGTGACGACTAATAATAGTAAAGGCATTAATCTAACATGTCATTAAAATGAATGTGTAAAAGAAAAAGTCAATCCTATTTAAAGTGGATTAGTAGTAATTCGCAAGATGACTTAATTATATAAAGCAAAGAGCGATAACGGGGAATTTGACTACACAGACATAGAGAGAATCGTGGGAAATATTTGTTAAAAGACTATAATATGATGTTACGGGCTTCCAAAGATTGGTTTTCAAAGTATTTAGGAGTTTAAAAGTGCAATAAAAGATGACAAAAGATAATAAATGACATGAATACTATGAGCAACTACTATGAAATGAGCTGCTACTACTATATTTGCACCATTTCCAGGTTTTCCTTTTATATTCGTGATGGATGATGATTTTCAGAGATGTGATGTAGTAAGTGATGTAAGCTAATCTCGTGTCTGAACTCGTGGTGGTGAAGTGAATGATATATGAGCAATGAGGGAGTGCTGATTGATAGGCCATGACAATATTAGATTTAATTTTTCCTATTTTTATTGGAATATAGGAATTGATTTTTATAGGAAAGACTTTCCTAATAATTGCATGGAGTATAATAATAATAATAATAATAATAATAATAATAATAATAATAATAATAGAATCCTTATGTAAGAATTTGCGCATCATATTTAAGTTACAGTATACAGTTACGTGCGAATCACACATGTACTTAATGCATTGGGAGAAAGGAGTGTGGTTTTCTAGGAAAAGAATACTAAGACACGTAGATAGTTAAGTACCCCAAGAAGAGGGCGCATGTATACATGAAATCTCCATATTCCTTTACGCCCTATTTAGAAATCGTAAAACCTGAGCTTTACGAGTTCGCAGAAAACACCAGAGAATATGAGTACCTAGGCGACATGCATGCGAAATGGTCCGTTATGGTTTAACCTAAGCACTAAAAAAAATGTTTTCTTGTTTTAAATGCACATTTTAGCATAACCACGACAGGAGAATTCATCATCACCATTATTATCATTATCATTATTATATGTTGTTGTTACTCATTGAAGTTTTATGCAGTTCTTTTAGTACATAGCATGAAAATTTAAAGTTCCGACAATAATGAGAAGTGAAAAATATTTGGCACTGTATAATTGCAACACATATGCGTGATTATGTGCATTCTGCTGCCAAAGTTGGACAACTGGTTTCATATTTTTTTAAGTTTAATATATATTTTATACCCCTACAATACATACGACAAATACTTTTGCAATAGGATATTCCTAGGTTTGATAACTTTCATGGGAAAACTCATCAGTTACGTATTTTATTAAACTGTTTTTTTATATACACATAGTTCATGAACCCCTTAAAATAGAAATATGAATAATGTCTCATTTTAAAGTTTATAGCTCCAGGACTTGTAAAGCATAATCATTAATTTACAAAATTAGAAGAAAATCTGTTTTATTTAGATTTAAACGTTTTTTAATGAAAAAATAGAAAAATTACTAATCGCAAGAACAAATAAATATAGTTTTCAAATTTGTACTTTAAGGTAATCCAGTGTAGAAAAATAAAATAATTTCATACCTAGAAGTAAATTTTATGTATACTGTACGCCAGTAGAACTATCACCAAGCATAAAATGCATATTGCTTTTTTATTGCATATTGAAACCAAAAATATTTGTAGTAATCTTTTTAAATAAAAATATATTTATTAATACCTGTGAATTACTTTTTGTTTAAAATATATATTTAGTTGCTTAAATAGCACTTTAGGTGAAAAAGTTAGTACATATACATTTATACAATCTTTTTTTTACTTGACTTACTATTAGTGGAGAAATAGGATCAGCAAGCAAAAACAGCTTTTATATGTGAAAAATTCATTGTGTGATATCTTTAACTGCAAATTAATTTTAATAACTTATATAGTAACAGCGGTTTACAAATGGAGTTAATGTTAAATCTTATATCTCTGTTTTTAAGTTCGTTTGCAACGAGTTTATGGACACCAAGACATATGAAGTGGGCATTTTATGATACAGGTTGAAAGTAAAACGCTTAAAAAAGATTATTACTGTTTTACTGGAATACAAAATTAATCGGGCAAATAAGCAAAAATAATAAAACATAGACAAAATTATCTTTGCTGAATGCAACCCTAATATTTGTATTAAACAATTTTTTTATATTTGTACGAGAGGCGTTCTACATGTTCTCGTCCTGACCAAGGAAACACAATATTTGAGAGATTTTTGGTTATTTTTCAACATAGTCACTTTGTAAATCAATACGATTAGTACAACGACTTTTTAATGCCCTCAGTAAAATAAGATTTGTCTATCTGTGAAAATAAGCGTCTGTTTCAGCGTCAACCTCGTAATTTGAAGTGAATCTTCGTCCACCCAGCTATTTGTTCAGATTTCAGAACAAAAAGTAATCGCTAAGAATCAAATCTGGCGAATATGGTGGATGTGGAAGCACTGGAAGCAAAAGTCACGCAGTTTTGCAGTAACATCCTAGACGTGTGAAGACACATTATCGTGACGAAAGAGAACTTTGTTTTTCGCAAGGTGTGGATGTTGAGCCTGAATAGTACGCTATAGTTCCTCCAATAGTGAAGCGTAATGCTTCCTGGTGATGTTTCTGCCCTTCTGGACGTAGTCTACGAGCATCACACCATGAAAATTCCAGAAAACCGTAGCCATGACTTTTCCCGCAGATGGAACCGTTTTTGCTTTCTTTAGTGCACTTTCATCTGTTGCCATGAAAGGAGAACTTTCATCTGATATTTCGTTTATTTCTGGCGTTTAGTGATGAATTCATGTTTCATCTGCTGTTATGAAACCCCAGAGAAACTCACTGGAATTTCGTTCAAACAAGTCTAAATACTCTTGCGAAATGTTCATTCGAATGCGTTTTTGGTTCATTGTTAACAAACCGACACCCATCCAGCGGAACGCTTTCGCATATACAAAACTTATTGCAAATTGTAGTGTCTACAAGGTCATTAAGACGCGGACTCGTGAGCGGGAGGTCTGGGGTTCGAATCCCGCCAGGACCATCATCCCTGACTGAGATTTTTTAGTTTTCCTCAGTCCTTATAAATGGCAAATGTCTGGGAGGTACCCTAAACTTAGGCCTGGAACATTTTCTTCCTTAAAAAAAATTCCTTTCCCAATTTATCATTTCATCTCATGTATCATCAGTGTCCACCACCAACTCGCATACCTTCAATCGGCGATCATTAAGTACGACATTACGAAATTTTTTCACAATCTCGTCGGTCGTAGCAGTTTTTGGACGCCCTGAGTGCTTATCGTCTGAAATGGAAGCGCGATAACGCTTAAATTCAGCAGGCAAACTGTCGAAATCGAAGGGGAAGAATCCTTTAATATTTAATCTAAGTCATTTGGTATTTCTGTTGGGGTTAAACTCTTCAATACGAAGTGCTCATCACAGCTCGCATTTCAGTGTGTCCTATTTTGTAGAAAATGTTAACACTAGTTTTTTTGCACGATCATCACACACAAGTGACAACATTTATCCATCTGAAACTTTACAACGCGAAATCTAAAATAGAATGCTCAACAACTATTACAGTTTAGCTGATATTTTCCATAGTTTAAATTACCTAAACGAGAGTATACCAGAAAAACAAGAAAATGTTCTGATCAAATGATAGACTCATCAGGATTTTAAGGAACCTTAGAGGATGGACATTGTAAATATCACATTAAAATATTCAAATATATTGTCTGACTTTCAAGGTAAATAACATGATGTGACATCCGAACTGATTTAAATCATCTCCTAGCCCTTAAGAATAATAAGACAATATTTACCCACCACCACTGACGTCAAATGTAACTAGTGCGCAATCTTAAGGTATGTACCCAAAATGCACCACCTTAACCTACATATGGAGAAAGAAGGGCAATTAGAACTTCAGTCAGACCCAATACTTCAACTGAAAAACAGTGGAAGGAGCATAGACGCCATCCTTTGAATCAGAACGAGATTTCGAAGAAAACAATGCCAGAGATTATAGAAACTTTTCTTCCATTCTTCTTATATTTGTAGAAAAACGTTTTTTAAAAAAGAGACATTTAGCAACATTTCCTCTTGTAGATACTGGAATGGCGCTACTATGTAAGTGAGTGTTAAAGAGTTATCTTTTAATGAAAGAGCTAAAGAAAATTAAAAGTGTTGCACTTAAACATTTATTCATATGTACTTAAAGTATACTTCAAATTGTGCAAAAATTTTAATTCAACTATCATTGAAATTAAATCAAACATTTATGTTTTCATATTACCATTGAATAAATCGAAATATATCCCAAAAAGGTGGTATAGAATATTTACAGATTGTAATGAAAATTAAAAAAATAAATTATTTAAACATTTAGTGAATATTGACATGATTGCGGGCATATGGCAAAGGTGCAAGTTGTAACTGGACGATCAACCACTGTGTTCCATTGAGTTCGCATAACAAATTGGTTTGCAATGTGTACGATTTTAAGCATGTGACGAACCCCGCACTATCAAACACTGTAGTAACAAGGAACTTCGGTTTAAAATTAAAATTTATAAAAAATAAAAATGCTAAAACGAAGTCGTTAAAGATGAAATTGAAGAGCACAAAAAAAGCTGAGAAGCCTTCTTATGTACGAGAAAAGTGGGAAAGCTCATTTTATTCTGTTGACATTCTGTTTGCAAAGTTCAAAATTTATTATATTTTTTCGTTTGTTTCTATTTGTAGAATAATCTCCTTAGCTGATGACATCTATACCTCTTCCATCAAATATTAAAATAACACTTCCCTCATCCTGAATGCTAGAGTGTTATAAAAGAAAGAGTAACTAGTTATATCAATAACAGCAACTAACACTTATTTTTTCAAACACCCTTTTTCGAACTGGTCTTTTCAAACATAAAAAACAAGAAACGCGACACATTCCCTGTGTTAAACAAAAGTTGAACGTTTTTGTAACAAACGCCAAGCTCAAAGTTTCTCATTAATAACTCATTCATTTTTCAAAATAAATTTTAACGGAACTTACATGAATGACTTTTACTAGCAGTATGACAAAGTGGTCTAGTGGTAGCGTTTTGCGTCTTATTTTTCCGCAGGCCCTGGGTTCGAATTCTGGTCAGGTCAAGTTATTTGAATAAGGTTTTTTTTTCCCGGAGTTTTTTCTTACTCTGAGAAGGGAAGATAGATTTAAGGCCCGCAAGGATTCCGATATCATTTGTATCATCATTAACTAATTTCGTTTCATTCGTACTTAGGTTTAAGGGCCCCCCAGGTGTAGCATAACCATACCACCTTCGCATCATCTCTACTTGGACAACGCAGCGATATTCTATGGAGCGACCGACTTAAGAAGTCCACTACGATACCGCCTTGCCATAGGGGATGCCCATTAAAATATTACATAATCTTGGATTTCGCGGCATACCTAATGAATATCGCGGCACATCCTTTGAGAAACACTGATTTAAAATCAAGACAGCTAAAATCTCCAGGGCTCTTTTGTCGTGGTCTATGGCTTAATATGCTACCATAGCTTTCACCAACTCTTGCGGTTGGCATCACTAGTGGGTGATGAACAAAAACTGTTAGATAAATGTAATTGCAATAGGGTGGTAATTATTGAGTTCCTTTAGATCACTTTTTATGGAATTATTTTACCCTTATTTAGTCAGCTGGGAAACAGTTGTTGTTCATCGTCTAGTGAGGATGCTAACCGCAGAAGTTGGCGAAAGCTATGGTAGCATATTAAAGCATGGCGAAACAGACCGGAAGATTTTAACTCTTTTAATTATAACACCGGGCGTGAAAGGTATGATGTATGAACATATAAAATGAACTCTGCGGATTTAGAGATATACTGAAATGTTTGTACAGCTATTATAATTTAATAGACTACAAAAATGTACATATTATCCTTCGTTTTACTGCCATGGATGACCGAGGTCGTTAGGGCGCGGACTCGTGAACGGGAGGTCTGGGGTTCGATTTCCACTACGACCGCCCTACCAGACTGAGTTTTTTCCTTGGTTTTCCTCAGTCCTCATAAATGACAAATGCCTTGGAGGTACCCTAAAACTTCGGCTTGCAAGGCTTCCTTCCTTAAAAAAATCCTTTCCCAGTATATCATTTCATCTTATGTATCATCAGTGTCCATCGCCTGTAAAAATGGGTATTAAACACCACTAAAAATCCTTCGTGTTTCTGAGTATATTAAAATTTAACCTGGCATTTGTGTAAATAATGCAGCACACAGGAACTGGAGAAGCATTTAATTCTCTAACAAGTTCTGGTGTTCCATGCGCTCGATAACTCAGACATGGGTGACCTAACCTAGCGTGTTAACGCGACAATTAAGAGTTCGTCTCCAGCTGTTCAATGGAAGACGGATGCTGACACATGTAGGTCACCAGCGTGACCTCATGATGATGGGAGCAGACAAATGTCGTTAGTGCGTTCATTTCCGTATACGGTAACTATAAACTGCATTTGCTTGTAAAACAAAGATAAATAACAGAAAAGCATGTTTCAACTATTTGTTATTCTAAATTAAAATTACATGTTAAACTAAACATGCATACACGGAGTTAGATATTATTTTTTTTAAACAAATGCACGTTTTGTAAATAAAATTCTTAAAAATCATCATCAGAACTTTGGCTATTTGATCTTCTTCCGATTTGCTGGTCAATGTTGCTTATTCTAAATGAGAGATTTACTGGAGATTGATTTAAACTGAATAGTAATATTTTATAGCAGTAGATCATCTAGATTCTATAACAAGTAAACTTAAAATATGAGCGTGTTTGAGAAATTCTCTTGGCCTCGATCGTAGGTGGCCATGCAATTGGCAAGATAATTATTTTTATGGAATCGTTTGCAACACCAAGTTATTGTTTCAAACATTTTATTTAATACAACTTTCTAAAGTAGATGCGTTGTGAATATTCCATAAAACAAATAATATTCCTTATCAAGCAATGATAATGCTCTATACAAAAGTGATTTAACGCAAAAAAAAAAAAATCTTACAACATTTATGAAAGTTTTGAGGACACGCTCCATTTTCAACTATTAAAACAATAGACTGCTGAATTAAAACATGGCAGTGGAAGCCTTGAACATGGTGCTCATGAAGGAGGTTCAAAAGGTGCAACAACAGGGGAGTTTGCTAATCAAATGATTGGGGAGAGTAAAATTGCTGATGCTATAGACTTTTTAAAGGCTTTATACAGGTTAACCCAATCGAATATGACGGTTTTCAGAATCTTCTTGTGAGACACTGGTACAGATTTAGATACTTTTTTTTTTTTTTGCAAAGAATAAGAAGAACAATGCAATTTATTAATCTGAACTTATTTTTTAAAAATCATGAGAGTTTTGTGTTATAGTTTGATATTGGTTGCTATGTAAGTTTGCAAACATGCAATTTATTCGTCCGTTTAGTAAACAACAGTATTGATAAATGCGCACTCGCTGCTACAAGATTTACTGAATCTAAGTCAATCTCCTACGTTCAGAGAAGAGTTAGGGTAGAATTTAATGTGCCAGAAATACTGGCAACATTGTACTTTCAGATGGATGATGATGAAAATAAGTTTTCGTTCCAGCAGGATGGCGCCACAGCTCACACTACTCTTTGCGAACCTGTTTCCTGGACGCATAAACTTGAGATGGAATTTACTAGCTGCCACCTCCATATAAATTATAATTGACATATTAATTAATTTTATGTCATTTTTCTATTTCAATCATGATTGCAGTGTCATTTAGCATTTCCTATGTGTGTTGAAGTATTACCAGAGTGGAAATCCACCCTAGAGGAAATGAGGACAGAGAAGCCTGTTGCCTGTTGTAACAATATTTTGTATAGATGACCCTAATGCCAAAACGGGAAACAGACCGCTATTACTTGGAGAAATTCTAAAGCAGGGTTTCTTTTGTATATAGCCAAAGAGTTTTGCTTCTATCATATTAAGTAAGGGTAGACGTAATAAACATATTCCAGCCACGGAGTGAAAAGACAAGGCAATAATCTCTCGATGTCTGAGCTAACTGTATATGTGTGTGACATGTCTTGGGTCACGTAGACATGATAGCCAATAAGAGAGATGAGAAGGACATTATGCAAGTTCAGTATCCAATTCTTAGATAAAAAAAATATTCTAGATCCTTCTAAAGTCAAATTTTGAAAGAAAAGATATATTCGGGAGACTGACGGACTCCCAGATTTATTTAAACTTGTAATTTTGCGGCCCAGTATGAGTATTCAGATTATTAGTTGTTAGGTGTGGGTCAGTCGAAGCACCAGTCGTTGCTGTATCAATATTAGTGGTCAATTGCGTCAGTTATTCTAAGATAATTATCACCCAGGGTTTTACTAAGAGTGTTATTATTTAGCCGTAGCAGTTTTATTACGTTTATCGGAGTATCCAGGTGTATTATTGTATCAGTGCGAGGACACCAGTATTGTGCTACCAGTGTCACAGTGAATATTAAAATTTGTTAGAAACCCGCTTTGAGTAGGAAGATTAATAGCGTGTTAAATAGTGCTGGTGAAGTGATTAGGAAGTTTATAGTTAGTGCAGAAGTGGCACATATAACACAAGAAATTCCCCAAGGACTAAGAGTTGGTTTGTCAAAGTAGTACAGACTCTGGAGAATAAAGTGTGTTCGTCTCTTAATACGATAACTCTTGTTAATCCCCTTATAAATCCTCTTGACTTCTTCCCCCATGTTCTCCAGATCACTAAAGGTCAAGGAAAGAAACAAGAGCTAGCCCATGTAACGTAAGTCAGCGGAAAAATCATCGGAGAGGGGAAGAATAAAATCATCATCCCTGAGAATCCATGTGATCCATCGCTCAATAGATTTCCCTCCATTCTTACATATATTAATCACCCATTTTAATTTCTGCTGCAATCTCTCGATGTGTTGCCATGCCTGGATAGCGCGATCTCCAGATCTGACGACAGCAGACTATTTTTTACGGGGATACTTGAAAAGTAAAGTGTACTGCGACAGGTCACGGACCATCATGCAGTTAAAAGAAAACACAACTTGTGATTTAGGAACATTGGTCATGTTTTATTGCAGGGAGTTATGGTGAACTTCCAGAGTCGATTACACGAATGAGTTCAAAGTTAATATGATTTTTAAATAATCAGTTCAGATCAATAAATTGCATTTTGGTACTTGTTCTTTGAAAAAATTATTATTTATTTAATTCAGTTCGAGCTTCCTACAAAAGTTTTGAATTCAATTGGGTTTTCCTGTATTAGTGCTTTTCTTGCCTAATAGAATTTAAAAAATAATAATAAAAAACGGAACCATAAGCCTATATAATAAACACTAAAAGAACATTTTACACGAGTCACTGGGTATAGACAGCGAAGAAGGCTCCGGGCCTAATTTGGAACTGAAGTGAGCTCGCACACCTGATTTCGTCAAAGTACGATTTGTTTCAATCAAAGGTCAGACAGTCTGGTGATGACATATTCACTTAGTACTTAGTAAACCCGACACAACATGTCATTGCTACAGGCCCCTACATAAATGCAACATTTTCCCATCTCGTATTGCTTGTCATGGTCCGGACGCCTTGGCTTTTCTCAGTTGACCTACGATAAAATGTAGGTCAACTGAGATCTGACCCCCCCCCCTGTGAATTTGTGGGGTACATAAAGATCGTGTATACGTGCTACTGCTACCTGCAGACCTACCTGCGTTGAGACGGAGGATTATTGCAGCAGTTGGATCAGTTACACCAGACATGCTACTAACATCGTGTGGCAAGAAATGAACTACCGGCTGGTTGCATGCCGTGTCACAAATGACATGTTATGATTCAAAATTATATTGTATACCACAGAAAAAATATAAGTTTATAACCGCTATAATAATTTGTGTACACCCTGTATTTTCACTGATGCCAGTAAATGCATTCTTTTTTGTTTATAACTGTCATATTATATGCGCCACGTAATTCTAATCATGAATTCTACATGCAACGAGTAATCTCATCGCCTGTAATTAATCATTTCGACGCTCTGAAGTGCAATGTTAGCAGAATTAATGCCCTTTAAGATCATAAATTTGGGGATATCGGTAAAGTTGAAGATAATATAGGCTAAGATATTCCCTATGGCATGGTAGTCTTCTTATCATCCATTATCTCTGTTTGTCTTCTCTCCCCTCATCATCAGCATGGCGATATTACCATCTTCGCCGACTTCCCTACTTGCAATCTTATTACGTTTTCAGTGTTGCTAAAAGCTGCGTGGTGCGGGAGAGGTTTGGATTACGCCGACAAGCAAACGCTCTTTAGAGTAAGCTTGCCACTACACAAAGCATACATTAGTGTAAGAGGTGCCAAGGCATATGGGGAGGCAGACTTAATTGTAGCGCTCTTCTGCCTTTTCTGAAGTTGCAGTTGTCTTATCGGCTGACATCTGGCAAATCAAAATGAATGCCTACTGTCTAAAATGTGTTTTCTCTCATAGCGAATTATTTTAAACAAACTGTAGGTTTTTAATTAATGTACATTTAAAATGCATTGAATAATACAAAATGAAATACAGATTTTAACGCAAAATGATTAATTTTGATTTAATAAATATAACAAATAAATGCATAACATGGTTATTGTTTATACATTGCGTTTGGAACGTCGTTGTGCGCTTAGGCAATAGAAGTAGACTTATTTGGCACTGTCGAAATATCGAAGATTACTTTTTCATGTCCGTTAAAACGTTCTTTGTTATGTGAATTTTTTCTGTATTCAGTTGTTCCATTATCTGCGACGTTTTGGTCAAAATATTTATTCCAATGCCATTATCCATCTCTGAACTGGTTTTCTGGAAGTTCTGTTAAACACTGCTCTTGATTTGATAAGAAATGCTGACTAGTCAGGAAGAACCAAATCTGGGGAGTATAACGAGTGCTGTAGTAATTCATAATTCAGTTCTTATGTTTCTCTCATTACTAAAATACTTTTGTGAACAGGTTGCATTATCTTAATGGAAAAAAATCTGCAAACCGGATCTTTACTTAGGAATTCTTTTCGCTAGTTTACATAAAACATTGGAATTGTGCTCTAAAATTATCACCTTTTTGAAAATGATTAATTACTAAAATTCCTTTAGCCCCCTAAAATAAACGTTACAGCCTTTCCTGCAGATAAATTCAATTTTATCTTCTTAACACTGAACAACCGGCTTCTGTACTTTATTTTGATTGCTGTTTCGGCTCGTGTATGTGATTGTGGATCCAACCCTTCATGGATTAGGAGACTTTCTCTGTTTGGGCCCCATGTCTGTATCTTCTCTTAAATCTTCCAATATGGTTGATAATCATATGGCCATTCTCTGCAAATGATTTCTTCTTCTTCCTCTATTCTGATTTATTTTGTCTTTAATTGGAGAAAGGCCTGATTCCTCTCCATTTTGTCTATTATTGTATATCCTATAATAACTCTAAGATATCTCTTTTTGCCGCATTTATTGTATCCCATTTATTTTTCTTTATCGTCCATGCTTTAATACCCATACATTAACTTTAGAATCGCCACTGTTTAGTAAAGTTTAAAGCTTGTTTCGTTTCTAGCTGTTCTTTTGTGGTTCTTGCTAATATTCCACAATTATTCTGAAAGTTATTTACTTTATTATTTTATTTTGGTTTTGTTTGTATGATATATAAAGTCCTAAATAATTAAATTTTCATTTTAGCACGTCGTTTATTACTATGTTGGATTTACAAGGGTATTTCCCTTGAAACTTTTGTTTTAATAGTTCAGATTTTGAATCCATAGTTTCCTATCACTTTTCTGCAAAACATTTTCTGTTTCTTATATATTATTATAATAGCATGCGCATAGAGTGGTATATTTATTGCATTATGCTTATTTAATGGAATTCCTGAAGGTATTTTCTCATTTATCTGTAAGAATTTCGTTCATGTACACAGCCACACATAGACATATACACATATATGTGTATATAAACAGTAACTATAATAGTAGAAAAGGATAAAACACTAAGAAAAAGTCACACTTGAGTTCGAAATATAGCGATCTCAAGTGTGACTTTTTCTTAGTGTTTTATCCTTTTCTGCTTTTATAATTACTGTTAATTTGTTACATTATTAATAGTGTCACTTTATTTTTCTTTTTATTTTATATTATATGATATATATATTGAAACATTGCGAGGTTAAACTGACCTTGTCTTAAATTACTATTAACCATCATTTCTGTGAAAATTGTCAATTTTCTAATCTAATTCTTATTTTGTTTGCTTTGTGCATATTTTGTAGTATTTTTAATAAATGTTGGGCTTTTTTTTCTAACATTTCCCAAAGTAGGTTTCCCTTTATTATATCATGAGCCCTTTCTAAATCTATAAAGGCTATATGTCGTCTGTAGATTAAATTCTTTTCTCTTTTATATTATTTGATATACTGAAAATATATGTACAATTTTCTGAAAAAACTTTGGTTTTATGATAATATTGTTTTTTGTTATTTTTTATAATCGGATATTGATATTTTTAGTGTATAATTTATTAGCCGTATTTATTTCGTTCATCTTTCTTAAAAATTGGGATTATATTGTCTTGGAATTTGTTTTATTTTCCAATACTTATGTATATATTTCAATATCTGTGGTGTATGTTGTAATAATTTCGTGTTAATACCATACGACAGAAAAAGTTATAAAAATATTGTTAAAAATAATTCACCTCCCATTATAATCACATAATAATATAAACTAATAAACAATAATTAGATTAAATTATTAAATTATGTCTTGAAATCATAATAAAAGGGTCCTGGGAATGTTCTATTTTTCATTTTATTCGTCGCATATTTTATTGTATATTCTGTGATTTCATGTAGTACTAAATTATCAATTCCTTAATTTTCTTTTACTTCTTGTAACATTTGAAGGTTGTAACATTTGAAAAACAACCAAAATATTTTTTTTTTTACAATTTGAAGTTGGGGGGGGGGGGTTGAAATGTTAATTCAAAGACTTGAGAAGTGTATTGCAATAAAGGGTAACTATATTAACAAGTGAAATATAGTTTTTGTCTTTATCATACCTTGAAAATGGTTAGGAAAATTATGGACCTACCCTGGTTTCATTAGTGTCCATCGCCTGTGTTTCGATGTACCATAATAATCGTAAGTTTTAATTATAAGACGTTTTGTAATACTAGTTCATTTCTATTGCTTATTTATTTTACTGTCTGTTTACTTAACATGTAAGGATCTTATTTTAAAAAGTTAGGTGGATAAAGAATACGGATGTGATATAAGTAGAGCTATTTTGCACAAATGAGGAAACAAATGCTAGATGAAGCAGATTGCAGCCGTGCGTTCCCATGTTTATGTATGCCTGGCGTTTGCTTAAAGTAAGGGAAACTGGAGTGGTGGTACAGCTTCCGAATTCGAAAGTCCCAGCAGTAATTTATTAAAGTGAAACATTAGCTCGCTAACGTCACAAAGGAGTTGAGTGGGAGTGAGATAGAGCATCGAATTAATTCAGTCCGACCCCACAGCGGCAGATAGAGGAGCCCTCTTGTCGAAGTGTGCATTGCTCTAGGTAATAGGACACATTTTCTGGGATAGAAATACTACACTTTTATGAACATGCAACATTTTCTTAGTCGGTTAAAATGCTTCTAAATCTGACAACCAGAGCTCGGAAGTTGGGCAAAGTGCCTTTTCTATCTGGGTGAATATATTTAAGAGTCAGACAGAAATGAATATATTTCCGTACATGAGTCGGTAGGGCCAGTTTTTATTTTGCCTATTTCAAGGTTTAAAACTTTTTTTTATTTACCTTTTTTGGATCGTTATGGAGTTTTTTTTTTTGCAATTATTCATGCATTTTAAAAACCACATTTTCATTTCTATATATGGAAGTGAAAAAAAATTATAAAAATAAATAGCATGTTCGCCTCAAAAATATCTACTGATAATCTGGTATATACTTCTTTTCAAGAAGTTAAAAACTTTCTCCTCAACCTATTCACTTAGGCTCTTTAAATAGCAAAACCTCCATTGGTGAAAGGAACGCATAGTTAACACGGGCACACGAATACCATGAAATAGGGAGGATGATGGAAGTGCTCTAGTTTTTAATAGTCCTGGCGAATGATCTTGTATCGATATGCGCCAGACAATCCAAGAAAATTTGTGTTGGTGGTAACTTCTCAGCTACATAATGTAATGAACAATTGCAAGCGAAAAAGATAAGGACGGTACAACTGTACAATAAACCGTCCCTACAGTGCGGAAGTAAGAGAGATACTAACCTGATTCCCCTATAAACAGAAAATGAACTCGACCAGAAACCACTGCGCAACTTTTACTCATTCGCCAGGATCATTCAAAACTACTTTACTTTGTCTTAATCGCCATTTCCACGATGTCCTGAAAAGTGAATGTTCTGATGTAACTAGTATGAGTACTTCCGAAATAGATTGTTTTAAATATGCTCCAAATCACTTCAGTGGAAGAGAAAGTTCTTTTTCCATGATGAAAAATGTTCTCTCTGACAAGCGACTGGTTTGAGAGTTGGTACCTTAAAAAACATGTTGTTGTTGCTTGTAACCAAGAAAAATAAGCTTAAGTACTTTAATTGTGTGATAAACAAATTGTAAACATATTAAATGGCAATTTTCATTAATAATGAGTGATATTACTGCCTATTTTAATTATATTTCCCATTTTCAGTATTTAATTTCAAAGATATCTAGCAGTTTAACTAGGAATTTTTTTGTAATATATATATATTTCACACTAGCCGTAAGGAGGCCATAAATTGGAAATAAAAAATTATACTTGAAAAAGTCGGGTCACAGCCCGTATTCGAACCATAGGAATCTTCAGCCTTCCAGGCTGACACTCTACCAACTAAGCTATCGTGTTCCCTATTCTGCAAGACAGCGAGCACCATCTGCCAATGAACACGACCGCTACAGGTAGTATTGGGTGCGGACCTAACGACCCTTTTATCGTTTTGCCCAAACTATGATACGCGAAATTGCACACAACTAATTCGTCTTTTTCTTCAAATGAAGTCTACTTTTTTGTCTGGTGTACTTAAATACAGAATATACTCCTTATTTTGAATGTCCCTTTATACCCTTGCATGAAATTCCAGAAACTAATCAACTGATGTATATAAATTCATATAAATAAAAATCCAACACAGAACTTTGTAAAGCATAGAAAAAGATTTGAAATTACACGAAGGACAGAAACGTCCCGTGTTGCAGTCTGCAGGCGAGTACTGGGCGACAGCGGAGAGAACCGAAGGTAGTGACTTGCACAATAATAACAAGCTTTTCAAACGCAGTGGCATGATAGCACAGACGATTAAAGCGTCATGCTATAGTTGTGAAGATATTGGTTTCAAACCCTCACGTTAACAACATTTTTTCCTCCCGCAGTTAAAGCAGATTTGCCAGATTACTCGCTAACATAGTAGCACGTACACAATGTGCTATAAATTGATATTTACGGGTTTTTCCTGCTGGAATCACAGAAGATTTGCCGCTATTACAGTTATTTACCCGCACATATCAATTTATACTTACGAAAAGGAGTCGAGCGTAGACCGTTATGCCGTAGCGGGCCGCAATAGTGTATATACCTGATAGTGTATATACCTGAATTAATTGCGAATTCCAGTAAAAGCACATTTGCCACCGTTAAAATATTTCACCCGCCTAACAACCCCTCTTCAATTTACATTTAAAAGTTACGGAGGAGAAGGCTTAGATAAGATTATGTTTAACAAAAGAAATTACATATGCAACATTTACACCGTTACAAGCGACCACCTAAACAGTAGCTCCGCTTTCTCCCCTGTCAGCAGCGCGAATGTTTCTTGTGGGTACGGAACAAGCGAGAAAATTGCCAAGAAGTAGTTAATGCCTCAAGTGCTACAGTCATTAGTGCCCTTCTGTTTCTATTTGTTTATGTATTGGTTAAGAGTGTAGGAATGTTTTCCTTGCTCTGCAAGGAAATACTGCAAGTGACCGATATGAGTCACTGAAAATGGAACACAGCTCCCCAAATTGGACATGTTTAATACCGTAATGCATTCTATCAGCGGTCACGGGGTCATATCGCCGCCGGTGCTTCACGGGTCGGCGAGCAATGGCCTTCCTTCAGGGCTGGACGTGACGATGTCTCTAACATTTCCACAACATTAACCTCTGATGACTTCATTCCAGCTGTTTAAAGGAAATAATTTCGCTCGCTTCTCCCCTACGGCTATAACTATTATTTGCGAATGAGCCACTCCATATGCGAAATTATCATGCGTCCTTTGCATGCAGTGTCCTAATATTTCTCCTTCAACATTATACGAGGATAGGTCCATAAGTCGCCGATAAGGCATATCGCCTTCACAAAACCCTTATCTAGTGTCATATCTTATCTGTTAAGTAAATAATTGCAGCTGTAACTTTGGCTCCACTGTGTTCAGTTGTTCATATATAGTAACATAAAGAAGGCTAAGTGACTACAAATGAAATTAAACAGCGATTGGACGGTGTATATGGGGAAGCATCCCCCTCATATTCTACTGTAAAAGAATAGGCCAAACTTTTTCGAATGGGTCGAGAAAACATTGAAACTATGGTCCTCTACTATGATCCCTTGAGCAAAAAAGAATCAATGGAGTGGTGTAAACATGGCTAAGCACCGCCTCTAAAGGCCAAGGTCACTCAGTCTACCAAGAAGATCATGATCACAATCTTTTGGGACTGTGAAGGAATACTCTTCATTGATTTCAAGGAGAGGAACACCACAGTAAATGGGGAGTACTATGCTGCCCTACTGCACAGACTTCGTGCTTCCATCGAAGAGAAAAGCGAGGAAAGCTGAGTGGTGGTGTGCGCCTTCTTCACGACAACGTGTCTGTGTACGCAGCTCTTGTTGGAAAGGAAGCTGTGAAGAAATGTGACTTCAAGGAGATCGACAATCCACCCTACAGCCCAGATGTAGCTCCCAGTGACTATTTCCTCTACTTAAACTCAAGAAGGAATTTAAGGATGACAAGAAGTGATGGATGCTGTTTAAGCCCATTTCAAAACAAGCCTTCTGACTATTTTTGGGGGGGGGGCGGAGATTGAAATGTCAATTCACAGATGTTAGAAGTGTATTGCATTAACGGTAACTATATTGAAAAGTGAAATATAGTTTTTGTCTTTATCATACCTACAAAACAGGCCGAAAACTTGTGTGCCTACCCTCTACATAGAAGTTTTGTAGATACAGCGTTTAGATGTGAATATTTTGCTTCCTTATTCTCAACGAGATACTGGGCCACCGTGACGGCGAATAAATGATGTATAAATTATCTTTTTTCTCTGGCGACGGGGCAAATAATACTTGGAATTCCAAGATATTTTATAATAGAGTCTGAACAAACTTTTCGGGCTCTTTGGTCGTGGTCTGATGGTCAATTCATGTTTATAGTGACCTGACGTTTCGCCCAACGCTATGGCGGACATCTTCAGAGAAACAAAGTAAAACGTCTACTTGAGACTCACAGGCTGAATCTAAGACTGAGGGCTTCGGTGTCGTCAATAACTGAGGTGAGAGCGGAGCTGTGACTTTGTTGATTCGTTTTATTTACGGACGCTCTTTAACATCTCAGGTCAAGAGTGTCCCATTCAATTCAGGGCGTGAAACGGCGGATCAATTTTGTTCAGAGGCATCTTCTTTCAAGCTTGAGGTTCCTTTACGTGCCTTAAATCTGCGACATGGGACCCACGGCTTTTCTTCCCTTCCGAAAGAAGCCACACTTAGGATTTTATGCCCGAAAAATCCATCGATCTTGGCCGAAATGGAACCCACGATCTTAGATCTGCGAGACAACTATGGTTACCACTAGATCACCAGGACAAACGGGCTGTGACGTGGGAAGTAAAAGGGAGAGTGGCATGGTCATGGTCGTTGTGTCATTGACGGGTTTCTTAAGAACAGAAATCCAAATGGTGATAAGTTTAATCCGTGTAACATTCCTATTTATATTATTGGAGAGTTTAAATATTTCAATAGCTTTTTATTCCTCTGAAGATGTCCACTACAGTGTCGGACGAAACATCAGGTCGCCATAAATATGAATTGATCATTAGATCATGACCAAAAGTCCCGAAAAATTTGTTAAGATCCAAGACACTGGCCTTGAAACCCTACGTATGTATTTTACATTAGCCACATATTTTTCTCATTCCGGGATGTATAGTTAGAAAATCCGATTACTCTAAAGTTGGCCAACAGAAACAAAATTCCAAAACTCAATGCTGCTGTAAAAAGCTTACAAAACAAACCTTTTGAAATTCAGAACGGATTTTTATGTACGTTATATGAAAACGGATTTTTGTAAGGCAATTCACAAGAAAATACCATGATAATCGTGTTACGGTTACAGAAACTGTTCATCTACTTGTGAAACAGTTAGCGAGCAACAGACTCTTTTACTGAAAGAAACGTGTTCCAAAACCCGATTTCTTAAAGAAAAAACGTTAGATGAAACGCAAGAATTTCTTTCACAGATTCCGGCAATGTATTGCCGTTTAAGGGGCATCTTTTTAACATCTCATATAACTGAGGTTAGTATTCATTATTATGAGTTTTAAATGGATTATCAATTTATGCTTTCAATAAAAAATTAATTACAAAAATAAAACATTAAGTTTACGCGGGCGACCCTGTCTCCCTTTGTGCGGTTGCGGCGAAAGTCTTCCCCAGTTATCCGCCGTACTCAGGCTGTCAGTAACTCAAATACCCTCACTGTATATAGTATAATAAACACAAGTTTTAGGGATCGGGGTTGCTGACTACGAACTCTACGTTTAGGTGTCGAAACGTAGCACACCGCTTGAGCAACATTAAAGTAACATTTTCATGTAACATTTGAGATCTTCGATAATTTAAACCATAAATTATGATCCTCTAAGCAATGCACAAAATGTAAGATATTCAGTACAAAGTGTGTTCATGATTTGCGCATAAGGAAAATCTTTACAGTGTCCGCATCTGTAGGTAGAGAACATTTGGAAGAGATTATTTGCTGCGTTCTTGTCATAATAAACTTCATACATTAGAAATATGCATCTATTGTTACACAATTTTTATAATAATAGAAAACTAAACTGTTGATATAATCACATTTGCATGCATACTTAAAACCGATTTTATAGCAAAAGCGACACAATAAATTATAGGTTGACTATGGAACAGTAATTTCTAAGTATTCAATTTTGAAAAAAGAAGACTTTAGATCTAATCCAGCTATTTCCTAATAGTGATAAAATTTTATAAACTCTCTCTTGCAGTATCAATTATGTGTAGAAAAATACCATTCTCAAAACAATTGAGAAATAAAATTATACAAGGTAGTTCAAATAATAGAGCAATTTTAAATCATAATTATGACATTATGGAGATATATAAATAATTTGCACTAATTTGTACTCTAATCTCAATCCTATGCAAAAACGTACCGCATTCGTATTTTATAAATAAATAATTATTGCCCACAGGGAACAGTAAACGTTAAAAAAATTAAAATATTTTTCTTATAAGATATCGGCAATTTGCAAAAGTGGAAGATTTCACTTGAATTTATTTTCTATCCTTTATATAACAAAAAACGATTTTAAGTGTCTTCTTTTTTCTTATTATGTGTTTAAAGCTGTGTTCAGCTGCAGCTGTTTGCAGCCTGAAAGAACTGCTAAAATAGATGATTTCAGAGCAGATTACTAACAATCTCAATAAAAATAAAAATACAAGCCTTAGATTAAAGAGCTAGAAAAGTGAGATACATGAATCATAAATATATAATCTAAAACATACAATCACTCTTATAAACCATGCAGGATATTCTTAAAACTCATACCTGTTGGTAAAGTCTTGAGCACATTTTCTCAAGACCCATATTTGTTGCTGATACGAACCAAATTGTTGCAATAGCTTACCTGGAAGGAAAATGAAAAATAATTAAAGAAGCTTTTAAATAATACTGGACACTCTCTACTAAAGTAATGAAACCAGTTCATTGCAATCTAGTTTTACACCACATTCCGGGTGTTACAGAACACTGGGAGTTGATTTTTCTCTGTTGCAAATGGTTCTTTGAACCATTAGGCGTCCACAGAGAGTCAGTATTTGCACCTCCCAGCTCCCCTCCCTACGGGATCTACAGCCATTTAAAGAGCTCCGCTTTTCCTTTTAAATCACAATTAAACCAGCATAGTTTTATATAAATTAGCGTTTTTCTTAAAACTTCATTTTCACACATTCAAAATGCCCCGCACATAACAGTTTTTGTATAAATCAATTAAAATTTCCCAAAACGTGCAGAAGTAGATATTCATTGTAATATTCCATAGGACAAAATACATGTTAATACCATAATAATTAAAAAATATCTTTTCTATGAAAAATGATTCATTTTAAACATTAAAATGTCTTATAGATTTAAAATTATGACGCTCACTAATCAAGTTTATTTAAAATATTCTTCTATACAATTTTTGTGTGTGGCTCAAAGCTCCAATTGCAAAAATGTCATTCAATTTTCTAAACTCATGAGTCGTGTGGAATATTTTCATTTTGAGACAAATTTTGGTTATAAAATTTATGAATTAATTTTTAGTTCTCAAAATATTTATCCAATTCAACTGAAAGTGGTATATATATTAAGGTGTCAGCAATGCACCGCCATAGGTGGCTGAGGTCGTTAAGGTGGGACTCGTGAACGGGATGTCTGGGGTTCGAATTCCGCCAGGACTGTCCTCCCTGACTGAGGTTTTTTCCAGGTGTTCCTCAGTCCTCATAACTGGCAAATGCCGGGAAGGTACCCTAAACTTAGACCTGGAACGTTTCCTTCATCATTTCATCTCATGTATCATCAGTGTTCACCGCCTGTGGTGCCTCAGTAGTAAAAACGGGCGTTACACGCCATTAAAAAAAAAAAAAAAAAAAAAAAACAGCAATGCAATCACAGTAAAAGTTTCAGAAAAATCATTACAAAAATTTGTAGCTTTCAAAAGTTCACTCCTATTGTCTCTTAATGGGCTACAGCTAAACGATTTTAGAGATTGTACGGGAACCTTAAACAAGACATTGAGATCCTCGATAAAGATAAAGGTATAAGACGTTTACATTAGATACTGATAAGTAAGTATTAAAAGCTGAAAATGTAATACTTTGCTTTAGATTATTTTCAAACCTGCTTTGCAAACAAGGAAACTCTGATTTTCAATAGCTATTATCAACCTTTTTCATATTTAGTGTTTTAAAAATCTCTAAACCTTGAATGAATTATATGCCAGTATGGCATGACATGAACCGAGCAGTAACCTATGTACATAGTAGAGATATGGTGGTTAAACAATTTTTGTGAAAAGAACATATCTTATTGGAGGAAAAAATGGAATCACATACGCGCATGCGTGTTAATACAGGACGCCAGCAAAGAGCGAATGTTTGCCTACAGTCTGCGTAAAATGGAATTGCTTCGTAACGAGCAGAACGCTGCTCTGAAATTTTGCTTTCGTCTGCAGAAATCCCTTATGGAGGCGTACGCGACGTTACAACTAGAATGTGGGGATGAGGTTCTGACCCTATCAACCGTTCAGGGAGCTTAAAAACGGTTATATTTCTACAACAAAGCAGGGCCGTGCAGGTGTTCCATTCACTGCAGATGAACGAGACTATAACTATGTACAACACAGCTTGATCAGAAAGATCAAAGAACAACAGCGGATATACTGTTATGCGTTTCCTATGGTCATGCGTTCATCTTTCTGCAGGATCTCTTACACATGATACGCGTTAGATGGGTGCCGAGATTACTGACGTCTGAACAGAAGATGCTACTTCTGTCGGTAGGGTCCTGTAGCAGAGCATGGCGAGGGCATTACTAAATTCCATTATTACCAGTGATGATGTCGCTAAGGTTAGCCGAGGATATTAATACGCGGACTTATGAGCGGAAGGCCTATGCACAAGCACCGTCCTCTCTGACTGAGGTCTTTTTTCCCCTCAGCTTTTGCTCGATCCTCATAAATGGAAAATGCCCAGGAGGTACCTTAAACTTAGACCTAGAACGCTTCCTTCCTTTAAAAAAACCCTTTTCCAATTTATCATTTCATCTCATGTATCTTCAGTGTCCACCTTCTGTGATGCCTCAGTAGTAAAAACGGACGTTAAACACTTTTCAATAAAAATTACAAGTGATGAGACTTGATTTCCCATTACGACTCCGAAAGCAAACTGGCGAACTCAGTTTGAAAATCACCTGTTCCCCAACACCAAAGAAGGCCAAGGTTGTTCGGCCAGCAGGAAAGGTGATGGAGATTTCGTTCTTCGATTGTCATGGAATGGTTTATCAACACAATCCTTCAGCAAACAATGGAAAATAAGGAGTATTATAAAATTGTTTTCAGCATCATGATCGAACACAAAACGCCACGAGCTGCACCCATCTGATTGACGCCTTCACTATGCACGCCTTCAAGTTTGCAATGTTGTTGCTCAACATTTGATCAGATCAAACAAAAAATGTGTGCTGCACCCTCCATACAGCCTGTATCGTACTCCATGTGAGTTTTTTCTGTTCCCTCGTCTCCAAAATAAGCTGTAGGACCAGCGACTGTTGTGAATAAGTTACGGCGGTTCTGAATATGACGTCAAAAACTGTTTGCAGCACATCTTCCGGGACTGGCAGACATGTTGGTGCACTCAATGGGGACTACTTCGAAAAATATCATAATATACTAGTGTACTTCATTCTCAGCTCTCGTAGGGAATTATCTACTGACTGTGTGACCTAATGGATATGTCGGTGACTGAGGGAATAGCTTATATTTATTTGTGGAAAATTTTACTTGACGCCAATGTTGTACTAACTGCGCCAAAGAGACATCTCCATAACTTCCCTCCATTATTGTATTGTTTCATTTCCAACGAAAGCTGCATTACTCAGTGGCGTACTGGTCAAAATTTAAAGTTTTGCATTAAGTTTCTAAAGGACCAGTATGCACTGAATAGCGCAGCCAGACCGTAGATTTCCCATCTCAGGTTCCTATTTAAGACCTCTCTACAGCTTATTAAATTATTAGAAGTAGTGTATTAACACCCTGTATTAAGAATAAGGAACGTTGTTTCTTAAAACACAAGTAAAAGCATTATTTGAGTAATTTGTGTAGAGGGTTGTTGCAAATAAATTTAGATACTAGATATCTTATATTTCCTTCTGAATGTTATATCTCAAGTTTCAATGTAAACTTCCGGATTTTTCTTGAGAGAAAGTAAAGCATTCTACACCTTTAATCCCACCCCTATTATTTGGAAAGGGGAGGTGTGACGAGGTAATGGAAAGAGGGAGGAATAAAAAAACGAAAGAAAAGGGTCGGAAAGAGACCCAGGATTAATAGCAACCACTAATTAGCGGGGTGGTGTGTAGATAAATTAGTTTCCCTTGGTAGTGGTCAGGAGAGGTCAAGTGATAAACAGGCGGTGTCACATCAAAAGCTTGTTCACTTCTTTTGTGATGTTAGCTTTGTGAAACAGAGCCTTTCCTCCACAAAGTCGCCCTTTCTAGTCTTAATCTCATGTTAGTGGAGCTTATTTGTGATATAACTCAGCCCTGTGTGATCTAAGAAGAAGGCAATTAAAACGCCTATCTACTCAACCTGCATTAAAATACATAATTGAGACATCAAACACTTATGTGGTAAAATAAAATGTATTTTATTAATTGTGTTTAAAATAAAGTGAAAATCTATAAATAAATAACAGATTAAATTGTTTTAAAAGCTTCCAGACTCAATGCGATCTGTAACAGGTCTTCAGAACCATGTGTGAATTTTCCTAATTTTGATGTACGTAAGTGAGATAGATGTATTCGCTTTTTCAGGATTGGAGAAATTTCTCCAGAAACAGAAGCAAAATTTGGGCCTGCATATTTTCTAATAGTTATATGAGAAATTTTTTTGAATGGTTTTTAACACCCTTTTTAATATAGAGGCAACACAATAATAAAATGATAATTGATACATTGCGAAAGATTTTTTAAGGAAGGAAATATTTTAGGCCAAGGTACTTACCCTGCATTTGCCATTTATGAGGACTGAGGAAAACCTGGAGTAAACCTCAGTCAGGGAGGACGGTCCCGGCGGGATTGGAACCCCAGATCACCCGCTCACGAGTCCGCGCCTTAACGACCTTGCCACCCGATACTGTTGTTGTACGGATTTGTTTTATTTACGGACTCTCTTTAATATCTCAGGTCATCAGCGTTCCATTCGATTCACGGCGTGAAACGTTCGACAATTTTGCTCAGAGGCCTCTTCTTTCAGTTTTGAACGTGTTTTACGTGCCGGAAATCTAACATGGGACCCATGGCTTTACTTCCCTTCAGAAGGATGCCATATTTAGGATATTTACGCCCGAAAAAACCCATCGGGATTGAACCCGAAATCTTGGATTTAGGAGGCAAGTATGGTTACCACTTCCCATCAAAACCAACATATTACCAACTTACATAGAAAGAAAATATAATGAAGACATTGAAACTGATAGCAATGAACATACATAGGTAAAATAAAAAGATAACCAGAATCGTTTGGAAAACAATGGCGTTTTTGTATATTAATAATTGTAAATTGTAAAATATGCCTTCATTTGCACACCAATGAATTATTTGGGCGTTTATTTCAAAACCCTGTGCTTTATCCGCTTCAATATGTTAACGTTTTTTAAATTTAGATTATTTTTTTATACAAGTGTCTTGTTAAGAAGCAAGAATTTGCGTGTAATTTTCTTGCACGAATTTAAACTTGAAAACACTCATTTGCCAACCGCTGGAAATGTTGTGAAAGCAAGCGGAGAAGTCAATTACTTCCATAGGCACAGTTTATGAGGAATCAGCCTTTAAGATAAGAATGGTTGCGCACAATAGTAAAGCTGATGATGATCAAACCAGAGAAATTGCTAAAGCAAACACGAGGGTAGATCCATAAGTTTCCGGCCTCACCGATAAGGATTTTCGCCTCTACAAAACCCTTATCTGGTGTCATACGATATCTGTTAAATAAATAATTGCAACCGTAACTTCCGCTCTGCTGTGTTCAGTTTTTCAGAAATAGTTGCATAAAGAAGGCTATGCGTAGAAGATTGTGATATACGAGTATTCATAATGAAGTATCGAGTTGTTATTAAGTTCTTCACAAAAGAAGGACTTACTCCAAATGAAATTAAACAGCGATTGTACGGTGTATGTGGGAAAGCGTCCCTCTCTAATTCTACCGTAAAAGAATGCGCCAAACTTTTTCGAATGAGTCGAGAAAGCATTGAAGTTGAACAGCGTGCAGGTCTTGAGGTGCTCACTTCTGAAAACATCGCCCGCTGTTGTGGAAGGAGAAATTATGGAAGACCGGCGGCTCAAAGTTACATAAATAGCAGGGTGGGCCTTTCTAAAACAACAGTGCTTTGAATTATTCATGAATATTTAAACATGAATAAGGTTAGTGTAAGATGGGTGCCTACACTTCTTTCCTCAGTCCAAAAGCAGCAACGAGTCATCTGTTGTCAGGAATTTTTGGAGCTCTGCCGTGGTAACGAGGAAGAAATTCTGCAAACCATTGTTACAGAAGATGAAACTATGGTCCTTTACTATGATCCCTTGTTCAAAAGAGAATCAATGGATTCGGGTAAACCTAGCAAAGCATCGCCTCTAAAGGCCAAGGTCACTTAGTTCAACCAAAAAGATCATGGTCACAATCTTTTGGGATGTGAAGGAATACTCTCCATTGACTTCAAGGAGAGGAACAACACAGTTAATGTTGGCCTACTGCACAGACTATGTGCTTCCATCAAAGAGAAAAAAGCGAGGAACATATGCACCTTATTCACGACAACGTGCCTATGCACACATCTCTTGTTGCAAAGGAAGCTGTGAAGAAATGTGGCTTCAAGGAAATCGTCCATCCATCCTACAGCCCAGATCTAGCTCTCAGTGACTGTTTCCTTAAAACTGAAGAAGGTCCTTCAAGGAAGGAAATTTAAGTGTGACGAAGAAGTGATGGATGCTTTTTATGCCCATTGCTACAGACAAGACTTCTGACTATTTGGGGGGGGGGATTAAAACGTTACTTCAAAGATTTGAGAAGTGCATTGCAATAAAAGGTAACTATAATGAAAAGTGAAATATAATTTTTGTCTTTATCAAACCTAGAAAATGGTTAGGCCGGAAACTTATTGACTTGCTCTCGTGCACATCAGTCACTAGAGAACTTGCTAAGGAACTTATTCTTGTACCATTTGTAGTCACTTGATGAAAATAGTAAAAGTTAAAAATGTTTAAACCCGTCACACTTGAATGAAATTAGTATAATAATTGTAGTTTGAAAAGTCCGTTCCTTACTGCTGTTGCGAATTCAAAATCATTCCTTTTTTAATGGTACTGTCATCTGCTAACAATATGTTCTCTACTATAAGTGCAAATGATTGATGCAGTGAAGGAAACACTTCGCAAAACCAAATTACACGAAAAAAATACACGCTTCCACATCTGCTTAAGAAGCTGCAGGTCGATGGAATTTATTCTTCTTCATGGTAACCCCGACTAGCCATCTTGCAAAGAACATTCTATAAACTGAATGAATTGGGTTACGAAATTATTTCATCTACATATATTACTCTTCGTTTCGTTAACTTGTTCAAACGCCTAATAGTTTTTTTAAAGAATAAAGTCTTCATTAACCAACTAGCTATGGGATATTTAGAAGTTTCACGGCCTCTAGCTGGCCAAGATTGAAATTAATTAACTTCCAAACGACATTTGGTACTCAAATTAAAAGGTAATTGTAAATATGGTACAAAAAACAGAGGAAGACTCCAAAATTCCTAAACAACAATTGAGTTCCTTTTTATTTGGATACACCAGGACGAAAAGAAATGAAAAAATTATTCCGGTGTTTTATTCCAAATCATTTTTAAAACACATTTTGTTACTACTTTTGACTTCTTTTACAATTATATACAATTAAGAATGAGGTTTTATGTTAAATAACTTTAATTTCTTAGTGTTTAATAAGACACAGAAAATTACCTATTTTTCCATGTATGTGAAAGTCTAAATCAAATAATTATATGTACATGCGTAAATTAAATAGAACCTATCCGGTTATCTGACAAATAAGTTCTGAATAGCCAATGTTTGTATTATTTTCGCTGTGGTGATAACAAGCGTTGTATAAGGACGTTGACATATTCTTTCAAATGAAGTAACAAGAAAGTGCCAACAATGTTATAGAAAAACAATCCCCAGGAGAAAATGACAACTGACGAGTTACAGCGTTAGGAAGAAAGATGTTAAAAAGAAAAAGAAATTTTGCAGGACAGAGTTTTGACAGCTGCAAGAAGAGTGACAAATGCCGTACTTATATTGAAAGAATGGGGTCTTTACAGATATAACGAGAAACCCTTCAGTGGATGCAGTATGCTTATTTTTGCTTTGAATGCTAGCAATCTAGACCTTAAACATGACCTTAGAAATTTTCTTGCGTATCAATTTAATAATTATATAAATTGTATACATATTATGTTTTACGAGGGTTACGGAAGTTTTCAAACGAGGAAAAGTGAATGTTGAAGCACTTAAATGGAATGTGGCATGTGGTATGCCCATCACTTACGAGTAAAGCGGTACAAAGTAGCGACCTTCTCCACTCCTCCCGTGCACAGGCAGCAAGTCGTTATGATGGAGCTGGAAAGAGGCCATTTACCTACTACTTTTCTTTATGATTTCAACAGTGAATAAATGAATCCAAAACCTTGAGAGCTTGCAACAGGTTTATGGGATCTCGCTCTATTAGAGCACCAGTTTTCCATTTGTGTACAGAGTTAAAAAGCGGTCGAAGTTGAGAGGAGGGAATTGGGGGTAAGGCAACGGCAGCGACTGTGGAAAACCTTGTCGGTGCAAAAAATGATTGCGAAAACAATTGTATAACATTTAAGGACATCGAGGTAGTTTCTAAATGGGATTGATAGTAGTATAAAAAATTCCACATGGTTTTCTTTATATCAGGAAATAATCTTTCCTTTGGGTGCTTCAAAATTTGTCAAAGGCACAAAAGCGCACCCGCGTCGAATGTGTGAAAAAGTGTTAAGCGATTCAACGGAGAGAGCTCAAGACCTGTTTCTGATGTTATCACGGGTAATGAGACATGGAGTTACCATTCTGACCTGGAGACCAAACGACTGTCCACAGTTTGGATGACGATCCACCAACGGAAGTGAAGAGGGGCCGAAGTTTTGGGTCACATTTGTTTCAGAAAGAGATCATGTGGCCACAATTCCTCTGGAGGAGCAAAGGACGGTTACTGCTCAGTGGTACACCGCAGTCTGTCTGCCAGAAGCTTTCGACAAGCTGCGAGAGCGCCTTCCAAGAACAGGGTTGATGGAGAATCCTGTTTTATCAGGACAAATTCTCCGCTCACCTGACTAACGTCACCATCCAGTTCCTGGAGTTCACAGAGGTCAGACCCAGACTCATCCTCCCCACAGTCCTGATCTGGTTCCATGCGATTTCTGTCTTTTTCGTAGTGGTAAAAAAATCGCCTGCGAGGAAAGCGATTTTAAATCCCTGAAGAGTCTGAGGCGGCACATGAATATAAACATTTCACCTTTGAGGAAAATTAGTGGCAGGGATGCTTTGATAAATTGTTTTTGACAATGAGAAAGTGTGTGGAATGAGGGGGGAAGTACAGCAAAAAGATGCAACAGCCAAAGGGAGTCTACCAGCTCCCAATTTGACGTTTCTCAAACTTTCATATTGACTCCTCGTCTTTAAACTGAATACAAGCTTACTATCAATTACAAAAATGGCAATACGCAACAGACCTATATTAATGTCGCTTATGCCACATCTTCGTTACGCACTAAGTTACTTCAGAGCAAAAGTACTCTATCATCCCTCTGCATAGTGATGAAAAAATGAATCTGTTGTTAGCTGGCTGTCTAATGCAGGAGTCTTTCGACACAGGTGTAAAGGACTTAGAATGAATGTGCTCAAGGTTATACAGAACGACAGTGGCAGCAGGTACTCCATGAAGGCTGCAGAAATCGATATCTTGCAGAAGAACAGAAAGATGGGTAAAAGCCTTGAAATAGTGACGTCAATATGTAATAAGTGTAGCCTGCTAATCACTGTAATGCAATTGAATTGCAGCACATTTATTTAATACTACAACGAAGTTACTGCAACATTGGCACACAGCGCGACTGGTAGCGGAAGAAGACAGTCGTCAAGGCTGTATAATGCATGTGCAGGTAGCAGCTTGGATGAGGTTAGAGAATACTTTGCCGTCTTGTTAAAAAGCTACGATGTTCCGCGCCACCGTGCTTTGCAGAAGAAAAGTTAGATTAAATACAGGACTTCGCTAAGTGATATTATATTCAACATCTGTTATAACTCATGTTAAAGCTTGTTATTCACAGTTTTAAAATAAAAATATTAATTTTTGCGCTTGCCCCTCTATTCCGTTTTTTTTTTTTTTTTTTTTTTTTTTTTGACTGCACTTACGCAGTAAACAACCGAGATCCTGCAGCCCTTTGCTGAAATAATATCACTGTTTTTATTATGGAAAACTCATTTTAACTACTTATCATTATTTGATATGCATTCAAATTATAGCTTTCGTCTTAACACCATTTAAACTATAATATTAATAGATATTACAGTTTGAAATACGAGATAGATCCATAAGTTTCCGACCAACCCTTTTCTAAGTATGATTAAGACAAAAACCACTTTTCATTTTTCAATATAGTTACCCTTTATTGCAGTACATTTCTCACATCTTTGAATTAACACTTCAATCCGCCCCCCCCCCCGAAAAATAATCAGAAGTCTTGTCTGCAAAAAGGCATGAAGAGCATCCATCACTTCTTCGTCACATTTAAATTTCCTTCCTCGAAGGTCCTTCTCCAGTTTTGAGGAAACAGTCACTGAGACCTAGATTTGGGCTGTAGGGTGGTTAGTCGATCTCCTTGAAGCTACATTTCTTCACAACTTCTCTCTTTTCTTTTGATGGAAGCACGTTGTCTTTACACAAGGCCCGCATAGTACTCCCCATTTACTGTGGTCTTACTCGCCTTGAAGACAATGAAGAATATTCCTTCACAATCCCAAAAAATTGTAGCCATGATCTTCTTTGTTGAGTGAGTGACCTTGGCCTTTAGAGGCGGTGCTTCGCCAGGTTTACGTCATTCCATTGATTCTCATTTGGACAAGGCGTAGTAGAGGACCATAGTTTCATCTCCTGTAACAATAGTTTGCATAACTTCTCTCTCGTTGCACGGTAGAGCTCCTAAAATGCCATCTGTAGACTTGTTGCTGCTTTTGGATTGAGGAAAGAAGTCTATGCACCCAACTTGCACTAACCTTATTCATGTTTAAATGTTCACGAATAATTCAAAGAACTGTCGTTTTAGAAAGGCCCAACGTTGTTGCTATTTCTGTAACTTTGAGCCGCCGGTCTTCTATAATTTCTCCATCTACAACAGCGATGTTTTCAGGAGTGAGCACCTCCAAGGGCTCTTCGTCTTCATTGCTTTCTCGACCCATTCGAAAATGTTTGGCCCATTCTTTTACGGTAGAATATGAGGGGAAAGCTTCCCCATATACACCTTCCAATTTCTGTTTAATTTCATTTGGAATAACTCTTTCTTTTGTGAAGAACTTAATGACAGCGCAAAACTCCATATTGAATATGTCACAATCTTCTACACATAGCCGCCTTCTACATGCAACTATATCTGAACAACTGAACACTGCGGAGCGGAAGCTACAGCAGCAATTATTTACTTAACAGATAAGGATTTTGTGAAGGCGATAATCCTTATTGGTGTGGTCGAAAACGTAGGTATCTACCCTCATATATAAAAATATAGGACTCACCCAATTATCTGATGCCGATGGGGCGGTAGAGGACTGCATCGACCAATAAGCCATTTATCAAGGCTAGCTGGGCTAAATGAGTCAGATTTACTGAACTGTTAGGTTGATCTTGAATGTCACGACACATTGTCAATGTAGTTTGAACAGGTAAAGGAGAAAGTACGTGTCTAATCCTAGAGTAAAGTTTACTATGAAAATGAACAAGGTATATTTGAACAATTTAGAGGATAACATCCGTCAAGATATCAATGTAATTTCTCTAAGAAATTTAAGAAGGGTAATGTATAATTTTATAAGAAAATGCCAGAAATATGTGAAAAATAATGGTTATAGTTCCAGCATCTCTTTGCAACAAATAAAACACAGAAGTAAAATATATTAGAAAATTATCACTAATGAAGAGCTTTGGCATTTCTTCAAACGAAAAATTACCTTAAAATTCACAGTCAAACATCCCTTCCTTAGAATGCGTCGCTCCGTAACAGTTAAACTTTAACTCTTCGGATAGGGGCTTCACGTTCTTCTCGAGAAAAGCAAACAAAAGCCTGACAGCCAAGCGGGTAAGGAGAATTTTAAACTGACAGCACAACCACTTGATGTTTTAAATTCCTTCCTTACACAGAAACACAGAGATCAAAATATATGCTAACGTAATCTTTCTCGCCATTTGTGCCTTACATCTCATGTAACATAATTGTAAATTTTTTTGTTTTGTTTAGTCCGATATACTTGCATTTTTCTTTATTGTGAATCTTGGAGATAATTTCAATATAGTGTTGGGACAAATATCTAACGAACATACGACACATTTAACCGAAAAATTGCTTGTTAAGTTTATTCACCACATTGTATTTCGTAGAATAGGTTCGTATCACTTATTGGCACAGAGCGGAAAAACACGAAGAAAAAAAATTGACGAAATATGAAATCCATATCACTAAAATATGAAAAAATTTGGAAAATATACTACCCTATTCAAATTGAAAGAATAACAGTTAGATTTAATATATTTGTACGTTTTATACATTAAATTGTTACATTACAACTATAATGTACATTATTTTGACACCATATTACAAACATTTTCTTCATAGACTGTACCGTCTGTCAGTGAGATTGTTTTATACAGTGAAAACCTCCGCTGTACATGATAATGATGTGACAGGAGCAAACCAATATCAAGCATCCGATGTCATTCTTACATCATGTGATTTCACTGTCCCGTTTTTTCAAAGACCACATGCTTTTATACAAGAATATATGTAAATTGCCTATAAAGCAATTTTTATTATTATGCATTTATCGAAATCCATTTTTCGGACATTTCTCAAATTATGTAGTCTTAATTCTGCGATGCAGACAAACATTTACATATATCAGTTTTGTTTTCCCCCGGAGTGTTTTGTCGTTAGCCGGTTATCCAGCAAGCCGAGTCTCTTGTGATTAGCGGGAGGGTAAAACAAACCATACACGAAACAATTTAAGAGGCTCTTTACTTACCAAATTATCAAATGAGGTGTTGAAACTTCTCCGCCTTCATTCTCTACACTTTTTTTTTTTCCATCTCTCTATGAAATTATTCATTACTCACTGTAGTTTATTTTGAGAAACCCGGACCATTTCCTTACGAATGTTATCGTTTAATTCTTGTATGGTGTGCAGGTTCATTTTGTTCATGTACCCCAGAGATAATAAACGCAGGCTGTTAGATCGGGAGACAGGGGGTTAGCAAATCTCTACTAATAACTCTATCTTGTGCAAACACATTGTGAATTGCTCTCGTGGAATAAATCACAGTGAGTAGTGGCAGAGTCCTGTTGAAAAAAAATGCACTATCACGCTCCCTGCCGGTTACTTCTCTCAAAAACTAACTGTATGCTAAAAAAACTAGTCCTATGATTGTTTCAGCACAGAGTTAACACACATGAATTACATAAAGACAAGCTGTGCTGTTGTAAACCACAAGGCATAATACACTTTTTGAATTCCATCGAATTAAGCAACGAACAACACAACACACCCGAGAACAAATGTGCTACAACTGTGACAGTCAGCAAGGCGCGGCAAACGAGCAAGTGCTACCTCATAGAAAAACCCCGCGCCCCGGGGAAAGCATGTCTGATCGCACTGTATTATTTTCGTATCAGTTTTGTAGCATGCGAAACTCAGCACTAATCTCTTATGACTCTGAATGAAGACCGATTGTTTAATACGAAATAACGCAGGAAGAACCGAACGCCTGTACTGTATATTTGCCGTGATATTACTGATTTACCAATTACCAGAATATCTGTAACTTTATTTGTTAAACAAAAAATTCCCTGAACTTTTAGAAATAAAATTCAGATTTTTTTTTATTTTTAATCGTTGTAGAAGTAGGTCAGAATATCCAACTCAAACTGCAACTACACATATTTAGGTCTTGTAGACCTCGCAGATGGTAAGAGTCCGAGAAAGCTGTTCCACGAGACAGATAGAATATCATGCGCCTGCGCAGAGCCTTTTTCTATATTAGCTATCTATTCTAAGAAATATTATTTGAGTGCTTGGGTGAGAAGTTAGCGCATGACAACAAGTGGAAGTTAACGTGTCTGATGCATCTTTAGATTATGCAATTAACTATCTTTAAGATAATAGACATTCCAAATTGTTCATTAGAATGCAATATGCAGTTTAGTTTACAATACGGGCACTTGTTCGAAAGTTCAATATCTTCATAGCAGCTAGAGCTACAAAGCTTCCTCTGAAGATAAGATAACATTATCAGTTAGAATAAACTTAAGTGATATTTGCACTCTTGAAGACTGTCAGACCTGGTGATCTAATGGTAACCATATTTGCCTTGTAGACCCAAAGTTGCATGCTCAAACCCGGCCAGGATCGATGGATTTGTAGAACGTAAATGTTATACGTATGATTTCCTTCTGAAGAGGAGTAAAACTGTAATCTATTGTGTTAGATTTGTGACACATAAAGAAACCTCCTGAAAAACGAGAAAGAAAAATAGATCGTCTTTAAATAAACTTAATAATAATAATAATAATATCTTGAATTCATAGCAACCAAGTAATCACTTATAAGTGTGAACCAACAAACTAAATCACCAGCATGTTTATCAAGCAATATGATCATCTGGTTAATAGTATACACATCTTTAAAATGTTTAAATATATGGCAGAGATGATAATGGTAATAAAGTGCACAAGAAATACAAAACATTAAAATAGTTAGGAATAACTTTTAATATAATTGGAAATGCAATAAGCACTTATCTGTTAATATAAAATACTGAACTATACACTAAGGTCAACTAAATCAGTTACTACGTGTTCTGACTCGCGTTCCGGATATACCAGTATATACACTTGACTATAACACTGCAATATGAAAGAGAAATATGCAGAACAAAGTTCGAGTCAATGTTTGGGAAAGGGTTCTCGGGCTCTTCAAAGGAGCGCTCTGGTCCTGGTGGTCTAGTGGTAACTATACTTGCCTCCCACACCCAAGATAGCAGATTCAATCCCAGCCAGGGTCAATGGATTTTTTCTGGTGTAAAATCTTAAGTATTGTTTCCTTCATAAGGGAATTAAGCCAAGGGTCCCGTGTCGTAGATCTATGGCATGTAAATCAACCTCAAACCTGAAAGAAGATACCTCTTAGCAAAATTTATCGGCCATTTCACGCCCTTAATTGAATAGGTTAACAATGACCTGAGATTTAAAGAGCGTCCGAAAATAAAACAAATCAATTCAAAGGAACGTCAAACTATGGGGTCATGAGGGAGGTGAATTGGCATGAAGATACGGTTAAGAGTAAAACAAGGACGGTGAAATACAGGGAGACCATTATATACTATAGACACCATATGCAATATATAACACCAACCTTTTGGGCCGTAGAGGTGGAAAGAGGATTTAGAGCAATTTGATATGGCAACGAGGCAATGAAAATAATAAAAACGTGTGGAAGAGGATAAGAACAAGGCTAGAGGATATCAGCAGGGAGGAAATCGAGGCAGAATGTACCACGAAAGTCTCCTTGAGCCTATCGAATGAAATTAACTTAACCTGGGGTATGGATGGTATATATGCTTGTTCTAGGGAGAAAGCCGAAGTCAGGAATGGCCTGGTTTACTACAAAGTTGGAAGGTTAAAAAAATAACAAATAGTTCTGGTAGGAGAATTTGCCCATTTTGTGCAGGAGATGAGGAATATACCCAATGGAAAAACCTGAGGAAAACGTTATTTCCGGAAAACTTTTTAAGGCATTTAGAGGTCGATTGGCATGCTTGGAGCTATTTGTGAACCACATTAATTGATTAATTATGGGCATTTTCCTAGCCAAAGTGCTCGAAGCTAAAAGCAATATAATTTCTGGTTAGAACGCAATAACTTGTATAATTGTAAATAATGTAATATGTTTCTATTCACATATATGTTAAAATCCTTCCTCATATTTTTAGGGTTTATTTTTTTATTTATTATTTGTTAATTTGTTTGTTCCTCTTTCTAATTGTGTGTTGTACTTAAGCATGTGCGGTCTACGGCCTATGCATAAAATATATTTGTAATGTGTATATAGAATTTTATAACAATTAAGGTATACCTAGTAGTAGTAGTACAGGAAACGTCTAGCTTACATAGATCGACAATTTATGATTTTGACCCTATAATGAAATATGCATTTCTAGGTTTCCATAATTCTTGTTTACCTAACACAAAACATAAGTATTGTGTAAAAAGCAGAAAATAATATTTTAAAATAAAACACTATTTATAATTAATAAAGTTTTAAAAAGCAAAGAGAAATGCTAAAATTGAAGTGAATAAAATATGAAATGTGTAAAAATGAACGAAAAATGATGAATTAGTAGCTTATTCTTTGCTCTTGAAGAATGAATAGAACTAAGGAAGATATTTCATATCACATGATCATGAAATCTGTCCCACTATATCTCACTGAATGGTGCAGCTTATGCTATTCATTTATTTCAGTTCTTTGCTTTCTCGCCTTGTTCTTTTTCAGTTCTATCTGCTCCCTCTTCTCTTTTTGCAGCCCAAGTCAGGATTTTCTTTTCGTAAGGATTCTTCTTCCATTTTCTTGAGGAAAACACTTTATCTCTCTCATGTAGGGTCCATACAGTACACACATGCTTCTGAAGAGGAAATTACGTCACGAAAAGAGAGGACAAAGGATGCTACGTGTGTCTATCCACCAATGTCATAAGAGCAATCAATAACGACTGTATTCGTTAGGTGTTGACATCCGGTTCTCTTTTTTGAGAGGTAGACAATCACGTTTTGTGGTTGTAGCAGCCTCAACATGATACCGATAATTTGTCCTCATTAAAAGTGTTGTTCTCAAACAAAGACACCTACGTAGTTGCTTGAAGTTAATGAAGGGCAAACCTCCTGCTTTCGAGAAAGAAACTCTTAAAACGTTCTTTGAGGTTAACGTTGTTTTCATCATAAATATAGTGCATTTTGTATTTGGCAAGAGAACTTCTATCAAATGAAGATTATGACCTTAAAAGGTAATGCAGTAGAAAAGCAGAGATCATAAGCTCGAATCCTGTTTAGGTAAAGTTGAGGTGCCAAAATAATAAAGACTTTTTTGTGAAAAATATCGTTTTATTTTTTACACAATTTTCTTTAAAATCTATTTATTCATTCCAGTGATTATAATTTGTTAATCTCTTCCATAAAATGCGATTTCATCATTTCAAAATACGCATTTACTTCGACGATATCTTCATTTGATGTTAGGGAACGGAAAGCAGTGCAAGGAAGTCAAGTCCGGAGAGTATTGGGGATGTGGAAGTAGTTCATATCTTAACCGCAATAATTTTGAGATGGCAATCGCAGATTTATGTGTATTGACGCGTTATGGAATAGGAACATACCAAGGCTCGAACTCGGAACCTGCTGGCCAACAATCAGCAACGGCACACTAAAGAAGCAGTGAAGAGTACAATCTTACCTTGTAAAAATGTTGGAATTGTCTCCTTCCCCCGGCTAAACAAACGTGTTCAAGATTTGATCTGCTTTCATCTAGTTATGCTATTGTATTTTGTTTTGCACTGAGCCAGTAGATTTAAATTTGTGCATAATATCTATAATTGTTCTGGAGCGAGGGAGGGACTTAATGATAAAATCTCTAAATATATTAGGCATGCAATTTCAATCTGATTACTTTTTAATTAACACTTAAACACTAAAAGGCATTGCTTTGCCGCCAGCTGCTGTATGTGTAGTGTCATATGATAAAACGAGGTTTATAACTAAAACCCTAAGTTTATTTTATATTTCGAATATCTAATGTAAGTCAAAGTACTTGTCAGAGTGTCTCCCAAATACAGAGTGTACAACAATCGATTACACACTTCTATATTTTTCTCTGCGTTATACAGTATAATTTTAATCATAATTAAGAAGAAGAAATGCTTGGAAGTCACCATATCACAAATTATAAGTGTTTAATATGGAATCCATTTGTGGCACGGCATACATCCAGCTGGTAGTCTATTTCTTGCCACACGATGTTAACATGTCCGGTGTAACTGACCCAACGGCTGCAATAATCCTCCGTCTCAATTCAGGTAGGTCTGAAAGTATTGATGACACATGATTTTTATGTACCCCCACAAAAATAGTCAAGGGGGGTCAGATCGGGGGACCCCGAAGGCTAACGGAGAGCTAAATCATTCAAACCATGACGACCGAACCAACGATGGGAAAATTTTGCATTCAACCATTCCCGTACATCGTTTAGGAAGTGAGGAAGAGCGCCATCTTGTGGCCAAATTTGTTGTTGTTCCGTTGATCTTGTAGTTGAGAAAACAGTCAATTCTGAAGAATGCCTAGATATATACAGTAACTTTTTTCGTAGAAAAAAAAAAAAAGATTCAAAGGACTGGCGTATTTCTGCTACAGGGTGAGTAAAGATGCACATCGGAACTTTTTCCGTTAGCAGACAAAAGTCTTCAAGAACTAATAGACACTTCCATAAGCCAGTCATTATACTTTGACTTCAGGGAAAACTGACATAAAAATAAATTACTGTCTATATTGTCATGCATTAGATCTCTGGCATTTCATATATGTTTTTGGAGCACCGGGGAAAATGAAAATCTTTCTCTTTGCGTTGGGGGGCGCACGTATGAGATTGCACACAATACAAAGCAATAAAACGCTCTCCTCAAAGCTGTAAAATACGTCAAGCGTCGACATGCTATACTGTTCACTTTATTTCTTCTGCTTTAACCTTTCGTTTCATGCTTCAGGATCTCCAAATTAAGATAATTAAGATGCCAATTTAGAGGCACGTACTCTGCCTTAGCCACCTCTTCTTCCCTTCCGCCAATTTTAATTAGTTTTGAATTTAGTAAATAAGCCGGTTCTCTGTACGTCTTTTCCTTCTTAGCTTTTAACTTCTGTTTCTTAATTAAGGCTTTTCATACGTGTTCCTAATGCGTTAGAAGTAAATGGCGGGACTAAAACAAAATAAGAAAAGCAATAATTCTACGTAGCCTCAAAGGTATAAACCAGCATGGGCTCACAGATCACATAACCCACGGATGTTGCGATATTATGAGCAAATTAAGATAATTATAAAGATTATCTACATCAGGTGTTGTCAACCTTTTCCATTAACGTGCCATTACATTCAACGCAGGATATTAGATCTACCAGTAAGCTCATTTTACGAGGGAAATGCGTGATTTTTGGGTACAGGGTTAAAATAAGCACTTTTCTATATTATTATAATAAACAAGTGATTTATTATTTCTATTATGTAGTATTTACAATTAGATATTTATTGGAGAAAAAATTATTCTGGCAGAGTGGAATTATTTACCCCACTTATAACTCATTTCTCCCTATGAGGTTTTAGAGCATAGTCCTTTAATTAATCACTTATCCATGTTTGGTTTACTTCTTTTGAATCTGTCACAAACTACATACAAATCAGGCAATTTAACAAATAAAATCTGGCATTCAACAACAATAATGTAACTCCTAAACCCAGGATCGCATGTTCGATCCCGGGCAGGACCGATGGAGTTTTTCGGGTGTAAAAACCTAAGTATGGTTTCATTCTGAAGAAAAATAAAAGCCGTGGGCCCCATGACGCAGATTTACGGCACGATAAAAAACCTCAAGCCTGAAAGAAGAGACTTCTGAGCAAAATTTGTCGGCTGTTTCTCGCCCTGAATTGAATGGGACGCTGATGACCTGAGATGTTAAAGAGGGTCCGTAAATAAACTAAAAACACATCTCGCAGCTAAAGAAACGACAATGTGTATCCCATTATTGTATTAATTGCCATAGGATTAAAATTTAACTTCGTATTATTTTATTACAGTATCACACAAAAGTTTTTATGATAATTATAATCCACTGTTTCCATTTAGATATAGTAGAACTTTTAAATATTTGTTGCTTTTAAAACAAATATTAATTTATCTAATTTATTGTTTTACGTACCACCCGGCAGTAGCTCACATACCATCAATGATACGCGTGTCATTGGTTGAAAACCACTTATCTATACAATTGCTACGCGAGCCATAAATATTTCTAATATTTTGCAAGACTACCATAGTTGAAATTTCCAAATTAGGTTCCTATGATGGATTTATTTTTGTTATGAAGTGAATATACCGAGCGATCCAATTAATTATGAACCAAATTGTGCTTTTTTCGCTGAGCGCGGGCATCCTTGTTTACCGCCGTTGACTAAAAGAGGTCACAGAGGCTATCAGTACAGTTCTGATTGTGTTTGAGTTCAGTTTAGTTATCACAAGTTATGTCGCGTGTTTAATCAAGAGGTAAATTATGGCTCAATGACTGCATTTGTACCATTTATTATTTATATATCTTAACTCATTCACCTCGTCAAGTTCAAGATGATTTGAAGGAAGATTCCCGGTATAAAACTTCCTGGCCGTACAACAATCTACAGTGCATCACCTGGCAATAGACGCCAACATTGAAACCAAAATACTGCAAATTGTTCAAGGAACATATTTTGAGAAACAGTGAGGGCGTCTCTTCCAATGGGCTAGTACAGTAAGCCTTATAGGTTGACGTTATGGAGATAGTTTAAACTACATTCAATCCCCATTATCTATGTATAATATATATATTAAATTATACCGCTGAATAAAACTGATATCATTCAATAAGTGCACCTCCACGGGTCATGGTGCACCATGTGCGAAGAAAAAATTATAGAGCTAGTGGATGTTGCCGTAATATTAATACACTCCCCCCCCTTTTAGAGAAATACCCACAGGGAGCGTGATTTCGTCAGCTCATACACTGCATGTTTCAATAAGAAAAACTGTAAATGTTTCAGAATGAAAAAGTTATTAATAAGGATTTGCGGCCCACTCCAACACCCGACTTAACCCTTTGCAATTATTATGTTGGGGTAAATTTAAAAATACCTTTTACAGGACAAAGCCACATACCCTGGAAACCTAGCATTACTAAATGTGATGCATTTTTTTTAAGGAATGCTAAAAATGTTTTCAATGAATGAAAATGATTATATATACAGTGTGACCGGGAAGTCGGTAAGAGGGTAGGTCCATAAGTTTCCGATAAGGATTATAGCCTTCACAAAATTCTTATCTAGTATCATACTTTATCTGTTAAGTAAATAATTGCAGCTGTAACTTCCGCTCCGCTGTGTTCAGTTTTTCATATATAGTTGCATAAAGAAGGCTGTGTGTAAAAGATTGTGACATGCTCAAAATGCAGTATATCCAGCTGTTGGTAAGTATTTCACAAAAGAAGGACTTAACCCCAAATGAAATGAAACAGCGATTGGTTGGTGTATATGAAGAGGCATCTCCCTCATATTCTACCGTAAAAGAATGGGCCAAACTTTTTCTTCCAATGGTTCGAGAAAGCATTGAAGACGAAGAGCGTGCAGGTCGGCCCTTGGAGGTCCTCATTCCTGAAAACATCGCTCATGTGGAAGGAGAAATTACGGAAGATCTACAGTTACAGTAGTTACATAAATAGCAGCAAGGTTGGGTCTTTCTAAAACAATAGTCCTTCGAATTATTCATGAACTTTTTAACATGAATAAGGTTAGTGCAAGATGGGTGCCTAGACTTCTTTCCTCAGTCCCAAAACAGCAACGAAGGCATTTTAGAGCTCTGCTCTGGCAACGAGAGAGAAGTTGGGCAAACCATTGTTACAGGAGATGAAACTTTCTTCCTCTACTCTGATCCCTTGCCTAAAAGAGAATCAATGGAGTAGCGTAAATCTGGCGACGCACCGCCTCTGAAGGCCAAGGTAGCTCAGTCAACAAAGAAGATCATGGCCACAATCTTTTGGGACTGTAAAGGAATACTCTTCATTGACTTCAAGGAGAGGGACAGCACAGTAAATGGGAAATACTATGCTATCCTCCTGCACAGACTACGTGCTTCCATTAGGAGAAAAGGCTAGGAAAGCTGAGTGGTGGTGTGCACCTTCTTCACGACAACGCGCCTGTGCACACATGTTGCAAAGGAAGCTGTGAAGAAATGTGACTTCAAGGGGATCGACCATCCACCGTACAGCCCAGATGTAGCTCACTGTGACTATTTTCTGTTCTCAAAACTCAAGAAGGACCTTCGAGGAAGGAAATTTATGTGTGACGAAGAAGTGATGGATGCTGTTTATGCCCATTTTGCAGACAAGACTTCTGACTATTTTGAAAAGTTAATTCAAAGCTGTGAGAAATGTATTGCAATAAAGGGTAACTATACTGAAAAGTAAAATAGATAGCTTTTGTCTTTATCATACTTAGAAAATAGTTAGGCGGGAAACTTATGGACCTGCCCTCGTACCTCTATACGCTATATGTTATTATAATAAATTTAGTAATTTATTCGTGAACTTATAGCTAGTTGTCCAGCTAAGATTCAACCAATCAGAGCTCAGTTCCTTAGCACCCCACAATATATAACGCCACTAATTCCATTAACGTTACTAATCCCACTGTCTCGTCTCCCAGAAAATTACGTCGACCACACCACTGATGATGTCCACCGCATTGTGGACGAAACGTCTGGGAAAATAAGGAAGAAGAATTCCATTGGACCACGGTCTTACAGTCCGGAAGACCAGTTTATGTAAGTGATAATGTTATAAAACAAACACATGGGCCACCTTTGTATTTTCCGCTCCCAATTCTTTATCTGACACATTTGATCGACGGCTTTCTAGGTCTGTTTGTATGCGATCTGAACAGAGGCACATTGAAACTATAGTTACAATTTTTGTTCTAGGTTTATGGGATACGATCATTTTTCAACGTTATCTTCTTCCTTTAAATCGTCCAATTCGAATTCATTAAAATTCTGCAGCATTCTTTTTACATCATTAGTTGAAATTTTCTTTATTACTCTAAAAATGTTGTAGCCGTTAGGATATCTTTATATAATATGTGTGAATATTTATGCTACTTAACAGATTAAACAGTAAACATAAAATATTGTTTGCTAAACGTATTTAGCGCATGCAAATGCTAAAACTATAAATAAAATTAGCGTAATGGACTTACCTTGCCAGGAACTGGAGAGATGGTTTTTCAGAGGAATATGTTGATAGCGCCCAACTGATCGCTATTGATATTCTGCTTTTGCTAACTCAAAGAGATGAACCGACTCTTAAGTATTTGAATAGATGATGATATACAAGCAGTGCGTAATGTTTTACTTGGCATATAAGCCCTCTCCTCCCATACGACGCTAGCCATCTCTCCAGCTCCTGGCAGTACATTGTTGCCACTTCGACAATCAACTACATGCGTTCCCAAGAAATTTCAATTCTTTACTGAATGCAACGTTGCCATCCCCTTTCCTGTGAAAATTCGTAGATGAGCTTGCAAAATCCGAATATCGGGTGTAAAAAGCGGCATATTTTGCATTACATGTCACGATTTTTTTAACTGTGGATTATGAGAGTCGAGGGATGGACAGAAGATGAGGCGCAAACAAAGTGGTTAACAATGTATCAGATACTGTTGGTGGATATTGAAATCTGCCCAAACCGAGCCCTGAATAAGCCGGAATCCTGTCTTTTTCGGAAAAAAACATTTCGGTTCCATTGGAAATCGTATACTTTATCAATAAATTTTCCTGAATAATACAGAAATTGATAAACGTGGAAACGGAATCCGTCTGCAACTGCTTAAAACGGAAACATGTAATATTAAAATGCATTTGTTTTGAAATATTCTGTGCTTCCAAGGAAACTGAAAATACAAGTCATTAAGGCAAATAAGTTTTCTTTGTAAACATACATACCTGAACGGTGATCGCGTCAAAAACGAAAGAACGGGTTACAGTTACAATGCACATATTTTCCCTTCAGTATCGTCTTCTTTGGTGAATGTATTGTGAGAAAATCTGTGCATTTGTTGATTAAGGATGTCGCATAAGAAATTCTAAAGGATAAAGTAAAAATGATCTAAATAAAGGAAAAGGAGAAACGCGCTGTGAAAGAGCTAATGCTACAGTTCAAATGTGACAAAGAGCAAATCTACGAAAGTTTAAAAAACAAAGATCGCATAATAAGTGAATGGTTTATACGCAACAATGATGACATGAAAAGTAAAAGGACAATGGGATATGAAGAAATCAATGATATGTTATGGGAATGGTTCGTTAGTGCTCGATCAAAGAGTATGCATATTTTTGGTTCTCACTTCAAACGCAAGGCCTTGAAACAGCACAAAAACTGAATAAACCAGAATTCAAAGCTTCAAAAACAAGCACATGGGGAAGCCAATGACGTAAATTGCTCTGCTGTTTCTGGGTGGCAGGAAAAAGTTAAACATTATTGGATGAATACAAGCCGAATGATGTAACAATGGGGAAACCGGCTTGTTTTTCAGAGCACTTCCTAAAAAGTCACTTTCTCTTCGTGAGGAGAAATTATATGTGGGAAAATGACCAAAGAACGACTTGCTGTTTTTCTTCGTGCTAACATGGCCAGCAAACATGACAAACCGCTGGTGATGGGCCATTCAGCTAAATCTCGTTCATTAGACATCTGGACATCCACAAATTGCTGGTAATTTTGAAATCCAATAAAAAAGCTCGGATGACTGGACAAAGAGACAGAAATAATGCATGTAATAAACATAATTCAGTGAATTGTGCAGTGAATATAAAACTACACATGTACACGCTAAGGTGAGTGAGTGCTTTTTAATAAAATGCATGGTATTTAAATCTTTGATGTTTGGGATTAATCTTAAAACTGTTCATTGAAAAAAATTCGGAATATCTGAATAATACGGAAACCTTGCCAAAACGGAAACAATTTAAGATCACATCACTTCCGTCTTGAACAGGTTTCGCTGTATATTGAACAAGAGTAACTATAATATTATAATATTACAGGTATTAACTATGGTACTTAAAATCAGCATTGATGGTCTTTGTTAATTCAATTGTATTTCATGTACTTACGGTATGTTCTAGATAAAAAAAAAATAAGTGCACATTTTTAATAATGTAAATACAAATAGGTAGTTAAGACAGCGAAAGCACAACGTTACACACTTTCCATCCAACAAACACAAGTCAGAAGTTGTCAACTGAAACTGAGAGAGTTGACGATGAACTGAGCGCTCGCCCGTACACGCAATAATCAGTATTACAGTGCTCCAAGTTGAACGCAACAATGCAGTCTAGCTCCGCAATAATTCAACAAGGGGCAGGCTCACGCAAACAAAGGCAACACAACCGCCACGGATGGTCAAGTCATTACGGCGCGTTATGATCGGGAGGTCTGGGGTTCGATTCCCAACCAGGACCTTCCTCCCTGATTTTTTCGAGTTTTCCACAGTCATAAATGGAAAATGTCGGGTAGGTACCCTAAACTTAGTCCCCGAACGCTTCCTTCCTTAAAAAAATTTTCTCTCTTAGTTTATCATTTCATGTCCACCGCCTAATTCACATCAGTAGTTAAAACGGCCGTTTAACACTATGAAATACAACTCACAGTATTTGACATTTCCTACTTATTTAAATATGCAGTCTTAAGTCATTTTGTCATTTATATCTGGTAGTAGTTAGATAAAAATACTAAAATGAAGTAATAAAAGAGCGCTATTGATATATCACTTAGATTTTGTTTAAAATTGGTTTGTATGTATATCTGTAGATGACGACACAGGAATAAGAAGTGAACGATTATATATCGTTAATATTCTGGGTTTAAATCCAACTGATATTTGAATTAAAGTTTCGGTTCGGCGTTATTGAATCTCTAGACTAGTTTCAAAAACTATTTAAATTATTATTGTAGTGTTGAAATTGTTGAGTGTTGGGCCAGCTACAAATTCAGTATGCGCCATATCCATAATAGGGAAACTTTAGCTGGAGAACAGTTTACATTTATGGCCAACGTCTCTTCCATATTTCTCTCAGCCTCTCATGGTCCAGGTATCAAAGTGATTGGATGATCAAGAGCCCCAAATGCCAATAAACTTCACCCCAATTAAACCTCTCGGCCGTCTTTCGAGGCAGAGAAAAATAGTTGCCACACTTCGCCGCAGCTGTTCTTCCGTTCGCTGATTACAATCTGTAGCGAACTAGAGCGGTCTAAAGACACGCTGGATCGCCATTAACTTTAACTTGGAGTTGTGTTACTCCAGTAACATTTAGCACTCCTGTTTTGATTTTTTGATTAAACTGTAAAAGTATTTTAACGCAGACTTGTCAACTTTTATCCCACCTACCGTCGTTGTTACTGTTCTTGACCATGCCTTACCCTCCCTTTCCCTTTTGTCACAAATCTCGATATATTTTTCCCTGCCCCATTCTTTCTTAAAACTCCTACAATATAACAGATTACTCTTATCTCTTAGACTACCAAATATTCCATGCATCTTGGTTATTGTATACTAACTAGCTCTCTCAAACCAATTTCTCTTACATATAGCTCTTATTTATATGGTCTTTATTGGTTTGAGTTTTATTCATGCTCAGCCTATAGTAATGGTTCTTGTATCATATGAACGGCAGTGTTTATTGAGCATATTAAATTCGTATTTATCCTTGATTGGCATGATAGCTTTGAATACATATTGTGCAACTTTGGTTAGGATGTTTTGCTACAGGACTGTTGAAACGCTGAGTGTTAGAAATTAATTGTAAATGCCTTTAAAACTTCCTTTCTATTAACTGTAGACTTAGGAAATGTGAAACCAAACGTCTCAATGTGCTAGAGACTTGATCTGTCACGGCCGCGGTCTAAATTATATAAGGTATAGCATTTGTTCAAATATTTTATCACATTTTTTTTTCATTCTTCCAACACTCTTTGGCTTCTTCTACCATTTAACATCTTCATGTCCATTTCATCTCAAAAGCTGACTGTATTCCCACTAGGACCGTTCTCCCTGACTGAGGTTTTTTACAAGTATTCCTCATCCTGATAAACGGCAAATGTGAGGTATGCTAAACTTAAGCTTGGAACGCTTCCTTCCTTTAAAAACTATCCTTTCCCCAGTAGGTCATTTAACCTTTTACATCATCAGTGTCCACTGGCTGTTTGATTATTGATTGATTTGTTTTATTTACGGACGCTCTTTAACATCTCAGGTTATCAGCGTCCCATTCAATTCAGGGCGTGAAATGGTCGACAAATTTTGCTCAGAGGTCTCTTCTTTCAGCCTTGAGGTTCTTTTTCGTGCCGTATATCTACGACACGGGACCCACGGCTTTGCTTCCCTTCCGAAAGAAGCCATATTTAGCATTTTTAAAAATCCATCGATCCTGGCCGGGTTCGAACCAGCGATCTTGGGTTTAGAAGGCAAGTATGTTTACCACAACACCACCAGGACCAACTCCACTGGCTGTGATACCTCAGTAGCTAACAGGGCGTTAAACACTATTAAAAATCTCCCTGTCCCATAATATTTGCATTTATAAGGCTGTAATTTTGTTCTATATATCAAATTATTCTAAATCCGTGGTGGGAGAAATACAAATCGAACTATGAGAATCTGCCTTAGAGACGTTTTGACCAAACAAATCCTGTCGATTTTTTCCCAATGCTTAACGTTCTGCACCAATTAAATGTACAACAAATAAAGTTGAGATGCTGAAGAATTATTGCATAGAGTGAGACAATTAAAGCGTTGGGTTCCCTTTTCGCTAGTATTAGTCAGTATTCTGAAAAGCGGGGCTAAAAGTGAGTACCTCTAAGATGATTATACGGGCTTATATGGGAACAATGCAACTCCAGGGGTGCGAAAAATATTCCATACCTAAAGTGATGATGTGTCAATGAAATTCCAGTAAGGTAACAAAATCCTCGAGGATGAGACACGAACGGAAAAACCAACAGCAATGAATAACGAGGCTCTCTTAGGGACTAAGGCGAACAACAGCCAGACTTGTGAGGACATGGTTGAGTTGAAACAAACAAGGCTCCATATCCATCAGCTGGGAAAAGAGGTGTATGCTCGGTCAGTGAATTCCGCATCAGTTGACAATGACTCAAAAGACGGCACAAGCTGATGCCTGTTTTGCATGTTGTTACTTCAGACAAAGACCACGTCATACTATGAAACGTGTATGCTTTACGTACTTCAAGATGTCGTATTCGCTACTTGTAGCTCGTGAATCTCTCCCCAAACAACCGAAACTACCACTGCACCAAAAGAAGGTTAGGGTCTGTGTGTGGTGGATTGTGAATCATGAAGTGCTGCCTGCCGGCCAATCAACGCCATTATGTACTGTAACCAGCCGAAACGTGTCCGTAAAACAGCTGCACTCGTGAAAACTAAGACCGTCTTGGTTGGGAGGCTACTGTGCCTTACCATATACTCCAAGCATCGCACCATCAGACTTTATCTTTGGATGATCACCTCTTAGGAAAGCAATTTCGAATATATTTTTAATGATGTTTAACGCCCGCTTTTACTAAGGCGGTGAACACTCATGATACATGAAATGAAATGACAAGGCTTTTTAAGGAAGGAAACGTTCCAGGCTTAAATTTAGGGTAACTTCTTGACATTTGCCATTTGTGAGGACTGAGGAAAACCTGGAAGAAACTTTAGTTAGGGAGGACGGTCCTGGCGGTATTCGAAACCCAGACCTTCCGCTCACGAGTTCGCGCCTTAACGACCTCGGCCACCCGTGGCGGTCGTGGATAATTTTTTTTTTTTTTTTTGCTTGCCGTCCTAAGGGTTTCTATTACTGTGGAATTCATGGTGTTTTTTTACATTGGTAGGAGATTGGTGACTGTTTCAAATCAAAGATAATATTTTGTTCGCAAATAACAGACCGCTTATGCAAGCTAAATAGCAAACTACAGGGCATTTATAAAAACAATGTTATTACTTGGAAAATAAGGAAAGAATAAAAAATACGTTGTGACAGCTTGGTTGGTATGGCTACTCTTTCACGTTTTTATTTTCTTTTTCTACTTACTGAAAATTGCCACTTATCTGAAGCGCTATCGATTGTCATAGCCATGTGTTTCTAAAGAGGAAGAAGTTGGTAATTTTTAGAATTCCCCATACAACCTGACATGTCTCTCTTAGTTGCAATTCCACGCACTGAATTCAATTTATCGCAGGAAATCTGTGCCTCATTTTGAATATGGGTTTTTTTCAAGTGCTACTGAAAAATAATACTTATTAAGGCTATCTATTGTAGTTGTCAGGTACCTCAGTTATTCCTTGAGTCAATTTTTCTTGCAATTTCTCGAAACAGGTCAATATTTTTGGGGGCAGGAATTTTTATCATTTCACTGAAAATTCAGAATGATTCGTTGATTTCATAACTACTTTTCACTGCGACTCACTAATTTTGTAAATACAGTTTGATGCCTAATGATTTATTTATTTTATTATTATTTTGTCCTAATTTTCTTTCGAAAGTTCAAAAGTATTCTTGATTTTTTTATCATAGTTTTGCTCTTTGACAACATTTATACGCGCACTGCGAACAATAAACACGATTTTTGCCTCCATCTCCGGAACTTCGTCGACATTTCTTTACCAGAATGGTTTATCAAACAACCTCATGCACTTGAATACTTAGCTACTATTCAAACAAATATTAACTGACCTTTTAACGTTTAAAATTCCCGCACCTTAGATCTCCCGGCCTACGAACCTATCTCCCTTCAATCGCTGAGACGCTCCACGTGGTATGCACGGCGCCATTCTCTCTTCCAGTTAGCTGTGAGCGGAATTTCTACAGGGACGGGCAGTTGCGTTGTGCATTCAGGAGTGACATTTCATTAAACACTTCAGTAGTGTTATACAATAGTGAGATTATTCATTGCGTCGTCAATACCTGGTGAATCACCTGAAACTGCACCGTGAATTTTTCGAAATGAAAGGTTCTATTGATTTCACAGTAGTGAAGTTTAGGCAGGGGCTCATAATTTCAGCCAAAACACAGGTGTTTATAATTATCAGAATGCGTAATACTTGAAAAAGGTTACATTTTTTTTCAAATGCAATAATTCCTATTGACATAAAAAATAGTTATAATAATATGAAAATTTAAATACCTACATTGTCTGCTTAATTACTAGGCTACGTAGTTAGTACGCTTACTTTTCTTATTTAGTGTGTGTTTTTTCTTTCTTGCTGAATTTTCAAGAAAATATTTGTTACATATTGTGCTTAAGTGTTTTACAGTGTCATGTGTCAGAACTTTCTTAAGAAACACATAAGCGAATAAAAAAGTTCTGCGAAGAAGAAGAAAGAGAAAACTGGTCTTCACAGGTTGTGTTCAAAATGATGACCAGGAACTACAATAAAAGCTTCCAGTCTGTCGTGTAAAGATTACTATGCATTTCAGCAGAAGTTTCAGAACAGGCAGCTGTAATATGTCGCTATCTTCATGTCTTCTTGTGTAGTCGCTATGTCCTTGCTGACAATGTCTTTTAGCTTTCCTCACAGAGAAATGTCTAAAGGGGTCAAATCTGGTGAACGGGCAGGCCAAAGTACAGGTTCCCTTCGTCCAATCCAAACATTTTGAAAGAATCAATAAATACAAACATAACAGGTGTACTGAGATATCTTTCAGCGTACACACTACAAGAAAGAACAGCATTCTTGATACACCATGAATATGTGTAATGCATTTTTCCATCACATCCGACTTTAAGAACTGTCATAAAACACTGGCAAGGAATGAAATCAGTGTAAAGGAAACAAAAATACATGAACATCGTAGCCTGGCAGCTAAGCAGAAACTGTTGATATTACTACATAGCTCGCAAACTACTTGCATTAGAACGACATAAAAACCATCATTGACATTCTAATTACCTCTAGTTTAATATTCTTTATAAGCATTTTATTCATTTGAAAAAATAAATGTGACTTACTTCAAGAAATACTCATAATTATTAACATCTGTGTTTGGTCTGAAATTATGAGCACCTGTCTAAGCCTCAATTCTGTGAAATCAGTATATCAGAAATAATTTTAGATGATTCACTTAGTATTTATCTTCAAGGCACACATTAGGTGTTGAAAATCGTGTAATAAAACGAGCAGACATTGCACATAACTTTCCAGGCAAGTCCTTTCCAGCACGAAGAACAATATTAAACTTGGTGACGAAGTTTAAAGAAACAGGTTATGTGATTGTCCGGGAAAAATCGAGCACTGCTCATCAATCTATGACACAATTGCGCTGTATATTTGATCCCAAAATTATTGGTCCTATTTGTGCTCTCCTTGTTTTCCAAAAAAATTAAAAAAAAACATTTTATCTTTGGAGGACATTGAAAAATAGAGTATATTCAACTAATCCTCTCAGTTGAGTAACTTAAACGTTCGAAACGAAGTTACGTTCTTTAGTGATGGGGAATTAATGTGTGTTAGTGATACTTTACTAACAGTATGTGGATTGTTTGTCAGAGAAAAAGGGCAAGCTTTCTAGTACCTAAAGTAAGGAGATTGAATAGCAAATTCTGGATTTAATGTGTTGCACCCAAGTTCTAGAATGATGAAGCGCTTGTGCGCCCCAGGTGTACGCAACAAAATACCAGCGGCAATGTGAGGTCTATTGCCGACCGACTGAACTGTGTATCGGACTTTTGTATCGCACTCATTGTAGTTTAAAGACAATGAGAGATTGTAGAACTTGCTATAATTGGCTGCATGCATAAGCAGATATTTCACACACGCAAATAAGAATATCTGCTTAAGTGGTGGGCTTGTCTTCAAAAAGTTGCCAATATAAATCGATGTAGTAGGAGCTATACCAATAGACTATGCTTTTCGTGGTAAAATATACAATTAAATTGCTTTTACATGGAGTCAGTAGTTGATAGACATGTTGAAACACACAATGCATGTGAAGGTGTATAGTTTCAGTGCGCGCGCACTATTGCAGCAATGCATCGCCATAACGGTAGAAATTAAAGATTGTTACAGAGTTTTGTTATGCTTCTAACCTCAGTAGAAACAGATTCTCTTTCTAAACCCATATCAATCATTTTCTTTCTTGTTAAGATGAAGTAGCAAATTTTACTTTGTAAATACAGAGGGTGCCAAATAATGTAACACACTTCAAGCAAAGAAAAAACTGTGTTAACGTAGCAAAACTGAATTCACACAAACAGAAAATGATGAGCACTAATCATCTTAGACTTTTACAGTTACAACAGTTGCTCTAAATGCCCATCGTCGGCGTCGATACACTTTTGAGTACGTTGAACTACTGATTGAGCAACGTTTGCGAAAGTGTCCTCAGCGATTGCAGTACATGCCGTTTCAATTTCCTCCTGAAGTGCTGTCAGTGTAACTGGTTTACTACGGTATAGAACATCCTTAAGAGTTCCCCATAACTAGAAGTACAACGGAGTTAGATCCGGAGAAATTGATGGAAACTCAGTCGGACTTCTTTGTCCTACCCCATTGCTTTAGAAGATTGTCATTAATGTATGCAGTACAACTTGTGTTAATGTGTTGGTGTGCCATCCTGTTTGAAGCAAAATTCCTCATTTCCATAAAGATGAACGGCGGGTAAGACGGATGTGCGTATCATGTTCAGGTACACTGGGCTAGCTACTGCTCCCTCAAAAAAGAATGGCCAAATTAGACCGCTAGATGACAACCCATACAAACATTAATTCCTAGTATAACAACAGTTTCTTCCGAAATAGCATGTGGATTGTTTGTTGTTAGGCCGGTCAACAGTTCCGTTTAACTCAAGTTGTGCCTCATCGTACCAAACAACTTTCCCTGCGAAGGCCTCATCCTCTCGCACCATGTTCCGAAACCACTCATAGGGTTGCATTCTCAGATCAGGGTCATATTCATTTAATCCAAGCAGTGTTGGGATGAAAACTTTCAACTTTGCAGTTTTAATAATACGACGTACGCTGGTTCTGCTAATCACAGTCTCATGTGCACATTGCTTTGTAGATTTCTGCGGTGAGTGCTCAAAACGTTCCAAAACCATAGTCGAAGATGCGGAGCTTGTTGCTATGCCCTTGTGAACATCGCATACGGTACCATGAGCCTTAAATTTGTCTGGAATGCGTGCAATTGTTACTCGTGTTGACGGTTCTGTTCTGTACACACGTCTCCATTGCCTTTGAACTTCAACAACATTCTCGGTTTTCCAGTACCACTTTAAAATTGCTTTCCACTGTTCAAACGATAATCTTAACTCCATTTTGTTGTAGCAACGTTAGCATAACATAATGTGAGTCACATCTGTTTACAGAACATCATACTACACATTGCTGTTGCTTTTTGGTCCAACTTTGAAATATAATTAATAGATATCTACTGTGAAAGTGCGTATACATATTTTTGGCACCCTCAGTATATCAAACACAGTCGTACTTGATGATATGTAATGTTTTTGAAGTAGAACTACAACAATAGAAAGTTAAGTTTTAGACAAAAGACCTGCTGTTGTCGCTTGAACCGCTCTGCCTGTAAACATCCAAGACAGCAAAGCCCCCTTCACATGGGCACGCACTCTCTTTGCTTGCTTTACCTCAACCAAAACACTCATCGAGGAAGAAGGGAGAGGGTGTTTTCTCTGCACTCTAAATTTGACCCCCATCCCCACCTTGCCGGGGTTCTCTCTACGGTCCAGGATTTAAATCCCCTACACCCGACAGACAACCTTAATCCGGTCTTAGCAAGTCGACTACCGACCGCCCCCACTTGGCGGCGGCGGTCCCGCTTCCTGCTCCTCATAAGCAGGCTTTGGCACGACAGCTGTTTACGTGCCCGCTAATTTCCCTAGGTGCACCGACCAAAAACCACAACCACTCACACTACATGCCTTAATTTATTATAGGCGACGGAAGCCTATTGTTAATTTCTGTGTAATTTATCAGCTTACCTTTCCAAGTCGTCTTGGGTAGGCTGAGAAGGAACAAATGGAATTTTTCTTCTGTCGCGTATTCTACACTGAGGCAATAGCGAACATTAGAGGTAACTAGAAAGCTTTCTAGGAATGTTTAAAAGAGAAATAAGCGTGCTTTTGCAGTAATAACTTTTATACATAGTTGAAATGATGACTGCAAATCTCTCACATCAAATAAAACATCTTAAGCAAAACACATATCTTCAATTTACAAGGTTTATGCGTTGTTTCAGTTTTGTTTCCTTAACAACCAACAAACTTCTCATTGATAGCACTGGGCTCTCCTATAAACAATGATAATGGCATCTAATGGTGTCATTTGGATTTATACGTATAATATTTATTAATGTTTTAAATGTCTATAAATAACAGGAACTAGAGAAGCAGATAGAGAAAAAACACTTAAATAGTCGCACACTTTTCCTTATATTTCGAACAACTTGTGTTTTTTCTTTTCTTTTCTTCTTTCTTTCTTTTCTTTTTATTTTCTTCCCCCCCCCCAAAGACAGAAGATAAGTGAAGGGGGCAAAAATATTCAATCTAAAAGGTATTGTAATGCTTAGAAATTGACTACACAAGCAACAAGAGGGATAGATATGTTTATATTAATACGTAAGATTTAAACCTGATGGTGTACTCGCTTTATACAAAAATATAGCTGCCATCTCTATCTCAGGGTTTTCATAGCCATGCATGAATCCAACGCATCAACAAATGTTAGATTAAAAGCATCATCGAAATCCCTACAGTGTGACAGGACACCTTGGGCAATCAGCAAGGGAGACTTGGTTTTAACCGAATGTCTATGAGTGTTCATACCGAGCAAATAACAATAGAAATTCAACCAATGTTTTGAAAAAATTTAAAAATAACATGTATACGACATCCTTAGAAGAACAAGTAGCAAATGAAGTAATCTTAAATTCTCTGGATAATTTAGGACTGTGCAAGGAATGACAGTATAATTAGTAAAGAGGTTTTATATTTAGGGCGTTGACGTGGATATGAGCCTGCGACCAGACAAGGAAATTTGGAAGGAGAAATATACAAGGGTAGGTCCATAAGTTTCCGGCCTAATCGTTTTCTAGTAATGATAAAGACCAAAATTGTTTTTCACTTTTCAATACAGTTATCCTTTATTGCAACACACTTCTCACATATTTGAACAATATTTCAACCCCCCCCCCCAAATAGTCAAAAGTCTTGTCTGCAAAATGGGCATAAACAGCATTCATCACTTCTTCACACTTAAATTTCCTTCCTCGAAGATCCTTCTTGAGTTTTGAGAAGAAGAAATAGCCACTGGGAGCTAGATCTGGATAGTCGATCTCCTTCAAGCCACATTTCTTCACAGCTTCCTTTGCAACAAGAACTGTGTGCACATACGCGTTGCCGTGAAGAAGGCGCACACGAACACTCAGTTTTCCTCGCCTTTTCTCTTTGATGGAAGCACGTAGTCTGTGCAGTAGACCAGCATAGTACTCCCCATTTACTGTGGTGTTCCTCTAATTGAAGTCAATGAAGAGTATTCCTTCACAGTCCCAAAAGTTTGTGGTCATATCTTCTTGGTTGACTGAGTGACCTTGGCCTTTAGAGGCGGTGCTTCGCCAGGTTTGCGCCACTCATCGATTCTTTTTTGGACAAGGGATCATAATAGAGAACCATAGTTTCACCTCCTGTAACAAAGATTTGCAGAACTTCTCTCTCGTTTCCACGGCAGAGCTCCAAAAATGCCTGACAACAGATGACTCGTTGCTACTTTTGAACTGAGGAAAGAAGTCTAGGCACTAACCTCATTCATATTTAAATGTGCATTAATAATTCAAAGGACTGTTGTTTTAGAAAGATCCATTGCTGCTATTTCTGTAACTTTGTGGCGCCGGTCTTCCATAATTTATCCTTTCACAAAAGCGATGTTTTCAGGAGTGAGCATCTCCAAGGGCCGACCTGCATACTGTTCGTCTTCAATGCTTTCTCGACCCATTTAACAAGTGTGGCCCATTCTTTTACAGTAGGATACGAAGGGATGCTTCCCCATATACACAGTCCATTCGCTGTTTAATTTCATTGGAGTAATAGCTTCATTTATGAAGAACTATTTAACAATTCGAAACTCCATTTTGAACATGTCACAATCTTCTACACATAACCTTTTTTATGCAACTATAACTGAACAACTGAACACAGCGAAGCGAAATTACAGCTGCAATTATTTACTTAACATATAAGATATGACAGCAGATAAGGGTTTTATGAAGGCGATATTCCTTATCGCCGAGGCCGGAATCTTATGGACCTACCTTCATACTTTTAAGGTTAGGAGGATATCTAAAAATGAGGTGAGGTACACATTTAGAAAACTCACTTAAAGATGAATGCATTTATAAAGTATCGTGACATTCTTTCAAAACAGCTTTGGTGCTTTTATTTTCAGGACATAATAGTAACAAATCTAATGAAGTTATTATTGGGAATTTATAGTTTGCATTAGAATTTATTTTTGTGCAGAGGAATATACGAGATTCTAAAGATAGGAAGGATATTTTTGATTTTCTAACTTTTGAATTAGGTATTTAATATGTGTCAAGAAATAAAGAGTTGCTACAAAGACGGTGGCCACGGATTGAAAGAGGAAATGGAACAGTGCTTTTGGCATGCAGGGTATGACAGCTATCAAAATGAAGATACTGTTGTAAATAGGTATGCTTAATGTGCACAGACGTAAGAAAAGAGCCATTGCATAAAGAAATATCAATATCTAGGAACGTAGCAGCACTGGGAGAAACAAGAAGTGAACATAACTGAAAAATTGGGAATTGAGATAAGTAAGAATTAATCGAGAGATTCTAAACCATGGTTCCAAAGCACGAATACACTGTTAACGCTATTCTGAAGTTATTCAGATACAATTTTATCCTGTTTCGTCTTACTATTGCTTTCTGATTACGAAACCTATAGCTCGGATATTTTACGTCGGTGATGTTGGGTTTCCTATCCCCAATTACTTACTTTTCTTTGGACGTATGACAGCATTGTCGTTGCTGGAAAAACGCGGCTATAGATTTGCTAGTACATTAAGAATGCTTTCAACATATTTCTAAGTAATGTTGAGGATATAAAGGGCCATCGAGAAGTCGTTCTGCAGCCATTGTATAGCCGAGATTTCACTAAGAAAGCGAATTCATGGGCAGCACTGACCGCTCGCTGAGCAAGGCAAAGCACACACTCTCCAACCAACCCTTAGCAACGGTGGTGAGTGGATTACTTGCTAAAAACTGGTTTCGAAGGAAGAAAGGAATATCAGAAATGTAGCAGTACCACATTCTCCTGTGCAGTGCCCATGATCCGATTGCGGAGGAACTTTTCGATAATCTGTGCAATTCGTGCACGTTTTAGATAATACCAGTTTGCAATTACGTTTTGTGCACTCTTATCGTAACCATAATTCAGAAAACTAATAAGCATTAAATGAACAATAAAAAAGAAAGATACATTGGGGAATAAAGGAGATAAATATGAGATACAGGTGGATGTGGCATAATGCGTAGGTATTGCTAGTGAGATAATCCTGGTGACCATGAACGCTAATCAACAGATCTTAACAATAAAGTTAGAGGAGAGTATAGTTGGCTACCAAATTTAAAATGTAGTAAATTTAAAGAGTTTATTTTAAAGTAGTTCAAATTAATTTTTTTAGTTCAGCACTGTTAGGAATCGCTAAAATATGAAATAATTAGCTAAATGCGCATGTAAAACATTATTTATATAAGATTATATGTACGTTATAATTACAAGCATTACAATTACGTTTACATATTTTCTCAATATTATGCCACAAAACTTTTAATTTATGGTCATATGTATTTATGCGAATCTAATTCGTCATCGAATGTAATGCGCACCCCACATTTGAAACTCAAATTCACAAAAAAGAAGAGATTTCGACTATTGTTGTACGGCGTCTGCCCGTGCTCTTCATAAAACGATCAGAACATAACACAGAATTTATAAGTGGACTATTGTTACACCTTGGAGCACCTAGGACAAAATCCATATCTCGTGCTGTTGTCAGGACAGTTGGTGTAGTCAAAGAACAAAAAGTTATTTCTTATGGTGTCACTAGTCACAGGTTGCCCGTTCTTCCTTCTTTCATACACGAATTCCAAAACTTTTTCTTCTGTCAGGATATCGACCTTTGCAAGAACTAGTGGATTTTTTCCTACTAGTTTTTGTTATAAATAATCCCACAAGGGAATGTTGCTCTTAACTACATTGAACTCTCTTACTGCCTTTCTGTTACTATTTTTTTATGCATAAGCATTGCTTTACACTTGAAAGTAGGATCATAAGATGTTTTCCTCTGTTTGTCGTCCTATTCAAACGCTCTATGCAACAATAGCCAACAATAAATGTAACGAAGTCGAGAATTGTAGCAATGCATTATGACGTAATAAATGGCAAATTCGAATGAAGTTACCGGCCAACTACGAAACAGCTTTACACTCGAATCTACAGTCTAATGCATGCCACAGTTTTGAATAATTCATTTGGACAAAAAAGGGGCGCTTTAAATTCTCGTAAATACGGCATATCGTGACTATTTTTAATATTCAAAATTAGTTAATTAATTTTAATATTTGTTTATGTATCGTAATGCTTTTAGAAGAAAGTTGTAATAAAATGCAACAATTGGAACTAACAATAAGAGCTGATATTTAATTGGTGAATAATGTAGAAATATTATTATATTTTTGTGGGTACAGTATAAAAATAATTGCTATTTACATAAATAAAGCAATACTGTAAACCTATACGATAGCTTTTTAATTGAAACTAATAGAATTAAAGTATCAAATGTTGGTGGTTGTTTCATCACAATCTTTAAAGAGGTTATGAGTTATGAATCTACAGAACCCTGGTCCTCTGAGTGAAACATGCTTCCTTGCTGTTGGACGATTCTAAACACTAGACCAGCTGTACAACAAAAACGGTAGAGGTTTATTATGTAGGAACCTGTAATGCTAATATAAGAGACTGGGAGCTCAGTTTTCATGTGGAAGATGTTGGTACTAGGCTCCACATCGCTATTCGCGTGTCACTGTGTCATCCGTGCGTGACAAGTAAACCTGCAACATCCAAATTGTCCCCCTCTAGATCTAGGGGAAATATTCCGCATTAGCGCCCCTTTTTTCCTCCTCCATAAAATAGTTCCACAACAAAAAGTAAAAGCAATAACTTTCAGCAAAGAGACAGTAAAATAAAAACGCTGTCTATATGGACCTCAAGGTAATCGATAGAGGATGTGAACTACGCATTTAAAGCACTCTTATGTAGAAAACTAATACATTAAGGTTCGTTTCATCTCTTATCTGTCGCTGGCTTGCAACGTTTCTAGCAGCAGAAGACACCTAAATGAGTTGGTGCATCATCGTGTGTAAACCACATAGTCTAGTGGATCTTCTTCTCCGCTTCCCCCAAAAGTAAATGTTGGTTGATAAAATAAAAGTATAAATACACGCAAGTAGGTACAGCTGTCACATGAGCTTTAGGGCCATATATGCTGATATTATCCTTGTAACAATAGAAAATTATGTACATACACACATGCAAACCTACATACATAGATAAATAAAACGAAAACAGTGACTTTCAAGAACGGAGCATTCTATAGCAAGGAAGAATATTGGAAGTACGGAGGACAACCTTAGTTAACTTTAACAACTTCGTGTACCTGATATTTACTTTTACAGTGGATGAAGAACATCGACACGGTGAAACAAAATGCTGGATGAAGGCCACGGAGACTTTTCGTATACGCAGCAGAATTCCAGATCTGCCAATAGGTTTACAGAAAACCGTTTACTCTCTGATTAGATCAACGTTTACACATGGCGCGAAAATTTGGGGGTCGAAGCAAGCGGAGAATCTAGATCAGGTGAAAACGCGTTTTTTGAAAGGGATTTAGGGAAAAGGGGGGAATAGGCGAACTGCGGAATTAAAAGAGAATTTAGGATTCATAGTGCGGCAATAAAATGTAAAATTATAGCGGTAAAATAATGACTGAAAATTATTGTGGGAGATGAATCTGTAGTTATCATCCGGTTGGTCAAGATTTGTACAGCGGGTCAAGGAAACAGGAGAACTGTATGGAGGAAGGTCAAGAACTGCCTAAGGAATATAGACAGGTACCATACCAATGTGGGGAAAAGTTTGAAGTACAAATGGGGTTGAATCTGGGGTGGGGGATGGAGCAGTACATCAAAAACAGGGGCCAAACTCATTAAAACAGGGACTCGCGTGATTTAATCTTCGAGCATGACGGCAGATGAAAATTTCACATGAAAATTGCCCTTTGCCCTTTGACCTTTTTGTGGCCAGGAAGAATCATGGTCGTACATCCTAGCGAACTGTAGCAGCACTGAGGTGTTGAGAAAAAACTACCTGCCGCCTTCCTGTACTAACTTTAACAGAGCGCAAAGGGCATGTTGAGCTCTGCTGGCAGGCAAGGATGAGGAGCAGGTGAGACAGCTCAGATCTGAAAAGCTGAAAACCGCGGTTAGGGGCGGGGGGAACTAAATTATTCCACTGACAAGGGGGAAAAGGTTCCACGTTCTGGATATGATATAATATTGAAATTTATTATTATTATTATTATTATTATTATTATTAATTTTATTATTATTAGTGAGGTTATTACTATTCATTATTATTTTAACTGTATTAAGCATGCAGTACGACATATTAATTAATTTATTTAAGTAATGTACTTTTTGCGTATTATGAAATGCACATACGGTTCGGTAGACCCTTGCAAAATTATTAGTATGTATATTAATTTGGATAAAATACACTTATTCATTCATTCATTCATTCATTCATACATATTACATGGATATATTTACATCACACTATACACAAACTATGCAGGCACAATATTGTCCACCTTGCTGTATCCTCCCCCAAATAGCGTCTGGAATTTTAAAGTATTCTATTACACATTGCCTAATTCTTTCAATAATTTTTCTCCTTTACCGGAAGAAGCGTCATCCCACCGCCATAATTACCCGGTACTTAGTTCGAAAATAGTCAACAGACATTGTGGAAAGGCGACCACTATGGGGTAAATTGTGGACGAAATGAGTCTCGGGTAAAATGATCAGGGCACAACATATCGTAAAGTACATTTCTGTGTAAAATATCGCGATAAAGTTTCAAACAGTGTGATAACTTGGTGAGGAGTGAGACAAGGCTGCATCCTGCCACCGCTCCTTTTCAATTTGTTTGTAGATGACATACGGAGAAATAAAAGTACTCATAAAATTATTCCACTTCATACATTACTGCTAAGCAATTATTGATCTCTTTTTAACAAATCTGCATGATACTTTTTTCATGCAAGACAAGAATGGTAACTGTGGTACATGACAATGGCTTCGACTACAAATCACAACATAGCACAAATTTTTATGGAACAAAAATATCTTTAGCTTGTCTATTGGAGGTACATTACCAAAAGTAGGTTTAATTAAAAACTATACTAGGAGCATATGAAAATTTGTTTGCAGGTTACAAGATATACATAATAAATTTCTGCAAGATTAATAATAATTTAATAATTTGTTTTCAGATTACGTTTGGGTCCTCTGCAGTGTCTACTACAACATAAAAGTGTAAGTAAGTGCTATGTAATTTAGTTGATATTATGAAAGGGTTGATCTTAAACATTCTTTTGAAGTCTTCCATCTTATTGATTTCTGTATAAGTTGTAATTGTTGTAGGTATTGAAATAGCCGCTTTATGATATAATGAACAAAAATTTGACTTCTTTGCGAGAATATCCAATAGCAGAAAGCATACCATGTTATATAAATTGATACTTTTAGTACCAAGTTCATCATCTGATTTTAGTGAAACAGAAAGTATTTTTTCTTTTCAACGCCCGTTTTAACTATGTGAAAATACAGGCGCTGGACGTTAGTGATAAATGAGATAAAATTATAAACTGGGGAAAAAAGTTGGGAAGGTAGAGTTCAAGCATGAAAACTGAAGAAAACCTGTAAATTAACTTACCCAGGAATAACGACCTTAGCGGAGTTCGAACAGCAAGCAGTGATCACGGGCTTATATCGGTTAATAAATATTAAACTTTATAATTTACTTAGCTTACCTCATGCTTTTGTCTCAATGCGAAAGTAGAATATTTAAGTAACTAAATAGAGAAATAATAAAAATTACATGCTTCAGAAGAATATAAATGTTACCTATGACGTTTGGTCAGTTTGTCTTCTATAATTAGCCGATTGAAATGAAATCATTTTACAATACGAAAGAAATGTATGCATTAATAGAAGTTTTATATTGCATATCCTAAAAGTACTTAAAGAAATTATTTGTCTTTATTTTTTGACGTTTTTATCCTGCTTTGGAACACACTAGATCTATTTGCCGATAAGTTTACAGATAGTCTTAAGAAAAATCTTTTAGGTGTAGCCTTTAAAAAATTTTGTGTTGCTCCCATTACCTCATCATCTGCTACCCAAGAATGCTTTCAAAAGCGTCAAATCCGGACTGTATGGAGAGTGTTTTAATATGTGAAATATAGCAGGAGAATTAGAAACTTATTTCTTAAATTATACATATTATAATGATTTAAAATTTATTCTTCTTGGATTTTTATGAATAGTAAACTCTCAAAGCACATTTTGCAACTGTAAAAATGTATTCATAGCATTCATTACAAAATTAGACTAAAGGTTCTGGAATTTACAAATAATTTACCCCTATAGAGCTGTGGTAAGCAAAATATTTCTTACATAATTGCTAGAGGAGATAGAAACGTTTTTATATCCAACTTGGAAACTCTCGGCAAAATTTAAAATGCTTAATAGTTGACCTGAAGGCGGCCAGCGAAATGGATAGCGGGAAAAAATAGCAGTGAACACTCTGCAATGTTTCCCCGGCTCCTTTTCTTTTTCGAATATTAATCTTCATTTGTAGGACAAATTACGCGCCAAGGAGCGGGGTTTTAAGCTGCCCTCCCTCTAACAGCAGCTGAAGTGAATTAAATATCCCTTCCATTTTAATTAGAGCCAGTAATGGAGTAATTGCTCCCATTTTCTCTAAACCTTTCTCCTATCGATAAAATCGATAATACGAAGAAATTTTCTCATCGCTTCTCTTAGCCTGAGATGTTGAAACCAGCGCCATTTCAACTCCAAATATTATTCATTGTTTCTTCAGTTCCAAATATAATATCTTACCTTTTAAACTGTTACAAACGACCATTAGGTGGCGCTATTGAGGCATGTCATTACTATTTTCGCAACAATGGACATTTGTTATTATAAAAAAGTGAAATTGACTTTGTAGTTTCCGTACAGTGAACGTTTAAACAAAGCAATTTTGCGGGTAAAAAATGGAAATTTCACCTGAAAGTTTTTGGTGGATGATTTATTACGATTTAAGTAAAAATCTAACTCAATAGCAATGTGTAGATTCGTTTCGTTTAACTTTTGGTAATGAATTACCATGAGAAAAAACTGTTTACACTGCTTTGCAGAATCTCGTTGTGGTCATACTTCCGTCAGTGATGAATTTCGACCGAAATTGGCTGTCATTCCAAAAATACACCCATGCTATGCGCAACATGATCGAAGAAGATCAGCATGTGACTTTCAGTGAGATTGTGGCATCCTTAAGCATATCGAAGACAGCAGTACGTTCGATTTTGCATGAACATTTAGCTGTGAAAAAGTTCTGTTCCGGATGGATTCCGCATAATTTGACGGAAGCTTAAAAAACACTCGTTTTAATTGGTGAAATGAAATGCTCAAAAAATTCCACCGTGGAACTGCAAAATCCATATACAACATCGCAACAGGTGACGAAACTGGGATATATTCGTATAAATCGAAAACTAAGCAACAATTCACTGTTTGGGTGTTCCAAGATGAACCGAAACCCACAAAAGTTGTTCGTTCACGAAGCACTTCCAAGAAAATGATCGTTTGTTTCTTCGCTGGTACTGGACATGTCGCAACCTTTCCTTTAGAGGATCGAAGAACAATTAATGCTTATTGGTATACAACAATTTGTTTGCCAGAAGTCATCGACGAAATCAGGAAAAACAACCGAAAACGTCGCATCTTTTTCATGATGACAATGCCAGCTGTCAATAGCAAGCCGAATATTTGATTGTTTGAAGGAGAAAAGCATCCAATTAATGTCTCATTGCCCTATTCACCTGATTTATCGCCTAACGATTCATTTTTGTTCCCGAATGTCCAATAAAAATGCATAGAGAACGATTTTCATCGCCTCAAGAAGCAGCTGAAACCTTTAAAAACCACATTTTTGAGATACCAACTTCAGAGTGCAAAAAGATTTCCAGAATTCATTTGAGCGCATGCAAAATGGTATAAATCTTAAAGAAAAATATTTTGAAAAGCATTGCAATAGTTGTTCGAAAAAAAGTTTTTACTTTACTATTTTTTGTGACAACTTAAAAGCTATTCCTGGTGTATACCTATATATAATTTTTTCTTTAGCATTAGCCGGTACAGCATATTAGTTGGAAAATTATGTTTCCTCCGGGATTCGAACCAAGAATCTTCGACCAAACTGAGCAGTCTTTTCCTTCACCAAGTACGGAATCGTCGCGCATGATGGTGTAAAGGTAACCATACTTACCTTCTAAACCCAAGATAGCGGGGACTGGTGGATTTTTTGGGGGGTAAAATCCTAAGTAGGGTTTCCTTCGGAAGGGAAGTAAGGCCGTGGTTCCCGTGTCGTACATTTACGGCACGTTAAAGAACCTCAAGCCTGAAAGATGAGGCCTCTGAGTAAAATTTATCTAGCATTTAATGGCCTGATTTGAACGGGACGCTGATGACCTGAGATGTTAAAGAGTGTTCGTAAATAAACCAAATCAAATTAGTTCTCTCCACGCTTTGGTTTCTGAACCTTCAACTGCCCATTTAATCCTTGTCCATTTTTTCACATAATGGACACTGTTCCTGTTTAATTTTTAATTCACTTAACCCTATTATTACTGCTCTACCCCATGCAAATCCCTTCCTTTCCATTTTGTTACAAACATTTACATATTTTTCCCGTCCCCATTCTTTCTTAAATTCCCAGCAATATTACAAGACTCTAATACTCCATATTTCTTGCTTTTCAATATCATCTATCCTTTGTTTCATTTTATTCCATAATTCTTGTCTGTTGATTATCTGTTGTCCATCCAAATCACCTATTCAAATCTCTTTATTGAGACAATCAACTTTTATGAATTAGCATATATGGGATCATCCGATTATGTGATCACCGGACAGACAACAGGGGACCTCATGGGTTAATAATCTATTGCTTAAAGCCAGCCGGGCTACACGAGCGCCGGCGACGGTTACCAGCTTGGCCTTGAATCTCACACCACTCACAGAAAGTTGTTTGAAACTTGATAGAAATCACGTGTTTTATCCCATTGTATAGTATGTTAGTTTTCGGCCTAACCATTTTCAAGATATGATAAAAAATATTTCACTTTTCAATATAGTTACCCTTTATTGCAGTACACTTCTCACATCTTTGAATTAATACTTCAATCCCTCCCCCCAAAATAGACAGAAGTCTTGTCTGCAAAATGGGCCGAAACAACATCCATCACTTCTTCGTCACCTTAAATTTCTTCTTGAATTTAGAGAAGAGGAAATAGTCACTGGGTGCTATATCTGGGCTGTTAGGTAGATCGTCGATCTCCTTGAAGCCACAGTTCTTCACAACTTCCTTTGCAACAAGAACTGTGTGCGCAGGCGCGTTGTCATGAAGAAGGCGCACACCATCATTCAGCTTTCCTCGCCTTTTCTCTGTGATGGAAGCAGTAGTCTGTGCAGTAGGCCAGTATAGTAAGCGCCATTTACTGTGGTGTTCCTATCCTTTACGTCAATGAAGAGTATTCCTTCACAGTCCCAAAAGATTGTGGCCATGCTCTTCTTAGTTGACTGAGTGACCTTGGTCTTTAGAGGCGGTGCTTCGCCAGTTTATGCCACTCTATTGATTCTCTTTTGGAAAAGGAATCATAGTAGAGGTGAATAGTTTCATCTCAGTAACAAAGGTTTGCAGAACTTCTCTCTCGTTTCCATGGCTGAGTTCCAAAAATGCCTAACAACAGATGACTCGTTCCTGCTTTTAGACTGAGGAAAGAAGTCTAGGCACCATCTTGCACTAACCTTATTCATGTTTAAATGTTCATGAATGAGTGGAAGGGCTTTTTTTTTTTTTAGAAAAACCCTCCCTTGCTGCTATTTCTGAAACTTTGAGCCGTCGGTCTTGCATAATTTCTCCTTCCACAAGAGCGATGTTTTCAGGAGTGAGCACCTTCAAGGGCCGACATGCACGCCTTTCATCTTCAATGCTTTCTCACCCATTCGAAAAAGTTTGGCCCATTCTTTTACGGTAGAATGAGAGAGATGCTTTCCCATATACACCGTCCAATCGCAGTTCAATTTCATTTGGAATAAGTCCTTCTATTGTGAAAAACTTAATGACAGCTGGAAACTCCCTTTTGAACATGCCACAATCTTCTATACATAGCCTTCTTTATACAACTATATCTGAACAACTGAGCACAGCGGAACGGAAGTTACAGATGCAATTATTTACTAACAGATAAGGCGTGACACCAAATAAGGATTTTGTGAATGTAATAATCCTTATCGACGAGGCCGGAAATCGGAGAACTTCAGGGACGCTGGTAAAAGCTATATTCACAACACGCATGCAGCGACTGGCACATTACAGTATTCCAAAAATAGTATTTTTTACAAATTACAAATATACAGATATTTAGTCTCTATATGTGTGTGGAACATAAATCTGCACTTTTTTTTTAAACATTTTAAAACTGCATCATAGGAGTATTTTATTACAGGGCCGGAGAATTTTTTCAGAAAATATTTCATGGATTTGTTTGAAATTGGAAGGCATGTTTTTATTATATGCCATTAGAGTATATTGAAAAATAAGCGAATTGGTCCAGAAATGTATACTTTTTTGTTTTTCAAGGCGTTTCTCTTAATATGGTCATACTGTTGGCAATTTTCGTCTTCCCTCTCTCTCTATCAAGATAAACTTCATACATCAAATTAAGCCAGTAATACTGCCAAATTGATACAGTGAATTATTTGAAGAAAAAATGGTTGAGAATGTTATATAAACCGAAATGTGTTCGTTTTTTTATATTTTTCATAGATGTTGATTATGGCTCACCTACCTCGAAAATTACTTGCAATAAAACATGCAACAATCCTGTTAACGAACAAGAGAAATAAACGGAGGTGGAGAAAATGAAAAACAGTAAAGCAAAAATCTCATTTCAACTATATAAATAATTATTTTCAGCAAAAGATAACGTTTTCTATACTGAAAATAAATACACATATAACATTGAATACTTAGATCCCTCAAGCAACAAAGGTTTTTATAGCCAAAGCATGTTGTACATTCAAGATTTTTCCTCCTCTTGTTCACCTGTAGTTAGTTTCGAATTTATTTATTCCTGTTACTGTTTCCCCTAGGATTCCTAGAAAGAGCCCCACATTAGTTCCAACAGAGGATGGAGAAATGATATCGGTTTGCACAGTTTTAGTTTTCGCTTTATTTACACGATGCTTTTGTTTTTAATGTGGAAAGTTTTTATGACTGCGGTACGGATGGTATAAATGCCTTAGAGGCTATCTGATGGAAAATGCGCATTACTGAAAAGCATTTTAAATCAGGCATATACTCTATATAGCGAAAGAATAGTGTGGCGTTGGTGTTCTTGAGATCTGTGATTGGCTCCTGTATTTTTACGCCTTAAAAATATAGTTAATGCAAAAAGTTTAAATATATCCCTTAAAAGTACTATGTATGTTAGTTATTTAAGACACAAGTGTTAAAAGTGGTATTTTATTGAGCAAACCTAAGAAAACCTACGAAAAAGCGAATCATGTACATTTTTTACACAGCTTTTAATGTTTATAAATAAGTTAGTAATCATAAATTAAATATATAACAGTAATTCCAAAAATGTTCCTCGTCTCAAGGAAATATTTCGCGTATTTCTTGCTAACATAGACGTGGTGGAAATGTTACTAAATATCTGGAAAATTAATATCGCAACGGTAGTAATTACTGATTTTTAAACCTATTTTGACTAGGAAAACTTTTTGGTAAAACTTTTTAACTTACTTATAGATTCTACGTGTCAACTGATAACTTTAGGGACGCTCGTAAACGCTGTATTCACAACGTGCATGCAGCGACTGGCACACTGCAGGGAGCGCTTTGCCTGTAAACAAATCATAAGCTTCTGGAAATAGTAGCGCTGGCAGAGCGGTTTAGAAGCCATTGCTCTTCTGCATAAACTCCTGGGTTCAAAGTAATCCTTCTTTTGCAAAGAGCTTAGTAATAGCTTGATACTCTATGCTGAATATGTCACAATCTTCTACACATTGCCTTCTTTATGTGACTATATCTGAACAACTGAACACAGAGGAGCGGAAGTTACAGCTGCAATTGTTACTTAACAGATAAGGTATGACACTAGATAAGAGTTTTGTGAAACGATAATCTTTATCGGCGAGGCCAGGATTTTATGAACCTACCCTCATATATTTCAAATCTGAGCCTATCAATTTTATACTTTTTAAAACATTTCTGGCCCTAATATATTTGCAGATAGGGTGTGTTCAATATTTAATAAGAAATTGAATAATGAAAGGTTACACTTTTCTTTAACTTTATTAAGAATAACATTAAAATACATTTTAATTTTAATGCTGGTTGTTAAGTTTGTATAACTGATAAAGTATTGTTAAAAATGTGGGAAAGAGCTGCATGCACGACCCACTATGTTTATGTTGTTGCATATGAATGCGTTGACCGTGAGTATGTAGTGCAAAATGAATATAAGCATTGTATTTACTTGACTGGTTGTCTTTTAATGGTTAGAGAACGATTTCTTTCGGCCTTTGAGAGGAAAAAAACGTTTATCTCACTAAAAAGTGTGTCGACTTTTATAGCTGAAATCCGGCGGCGTCGTTGTATTAGATGAACAAATTCGCGACTGAAATTCTAATGTTACTGTTGACACAACCCATGAGGCGTTATACGTACAAACAATACACTATGCTCGATTGCGATAAAATGCGCTAAATAGCAGTGATAAGGGATAAAGCGGGATTCTTAAATCAAACTTATGCGTACATCTAACCTAACGAAATTTTAAAAATGTTATGAATCTTAAAATCTAAGTTAGGTGTAAGTTAACGAATGGTATTAAGGGACTTAAATTGAATACATGATCTGAGTTTTTGGTGGTAATGGTAAAATTATATACCAATTGGCAACTCTGAGAAATAAACGAGCAACGGATGAAAGTGATGCACAGGTATGCTATGGTGGGAAAAAAATAGAAGACAAGAACCAAGCATGCTGTTGTGAAATGTTGCTATAATAATAAAGCATTAGCTAAATCTAACAGCCTGTGCGTGACATGACGGTCTCCAAATTCTGCACATTATGTTCTCTTGTTATTATATTCTGTTCTAATGATGTCTTCAGTCATTGTACTGTTGTATTACCTAAGTTAAAACTGCTCTCATTTACGGAGGAAAAGCTAATAAGTCGGTCGGTTATAAGGAAGTTTCGACAACTTTAGTTCTTATTACTGTCATTACATTTTCTTCTATATTATTATACCTAAATTTCTGTTTATATGTGTAATTTTATCACTTTGAAAAAAGGTTAATAGTATGTTTTTGGGCATGCACAAGGGTGGAGTCGGCTGTTATTCATTTTGTTTCAATTTGACTTCGTTCCAGGCTTATAAAATGCTTAAAAGTAAATTAAAAAAAAAAAAACAAATTTATATAGTATCACTAACCGCACTACAGTCTGATTTCGAAACCGCCGCGAGAAATGTAAAACTTTAGCGTTGCTAGGAAGTTCTTTGTCGTTTGTGGTTTGTCATATTTCGAGCATTTCAATTTTCAGATTTATGAAAGTTTACGTTAATTGCGAATTAAAGAAAATGAAGAATCAAATTGGGAAAAAGCGAACACACCCGAAATATTCTTATTTTTGAGTTTAATAGAGCAGCGGAGACGGCTCGAAACATTTGTGCCGTCTACAGGGAGAGTGTCATTGGAACAGAGCAAGAAAAACGTTCTGTCAGAGAGGCACTTTGACATGAGCGGTTTGCCGCCACGTTCAAGAAGACCATCGTGCTTTGGTGAAACGTCAAGCCGAGAATTAGGGAATGGGGTGAAATTGTGACCAGTCAACCATCAGGGGACATTTGCATTCTATGAACAAGTTTAAAAAAAATGATATATGGATACCATACGCTTTAAGAGAAATAACAAAAATCAGCAGCTGTCCGTTTGTGCATCTCTGTTTCCTCCTCATAGGTAATTCGTGAACAACATCAATTATTCCTATCTAAGATTATTAGTGGTAGTAATTAATGGTACCTATATGTTAAAATAATAATAATAATAATAATAATAATAATAATAATAATAATAATAATAATAATAATAATAATATGAGAAACCGGATACATTTGTATTTGCTGCTCAATTTTTGATGTACGAAATTAACAGTAGCAGGACTGGGGGGTTTACAGGAATCTCGTGGCAGTGTGTTGGTGTTCAGATGAAAGAGATAACAATATAAAAAGCGGAACAACCTTTAATTACCTCGCCCCACCTCACTTTCGTCTGAACAGTAACACATTACCATGAGATATCCGATAACTCTCCAATGTTGCCATTGTTACCCTCATATTTCAAAGATTGAGCAGAAATTATAAACATTTACTGTTTCTTATATTGTTAAGGATATCTGAGGGTGTCTTGATTAATAAATAATAATAATTAAAAAACCAAAAAATATTTATTTTCACTTTTACACCATATTTCTGCTAGCTCTGAATGTGTACTGAAAGAGATTGCAGAGATGGGAGAATTTGTTTTCCTCAGCGAACTCTAGTATGCTTTCTTCCTCACCCGTATCATATCAGCGGAACAGGTAATTGTAATCTCAGTTCCAGGAAAAAAGCCGGTTAGCCGGCCAGCCCGATTTCGGTGATTAGGGGAAAAGTGAATCAATAAAACAAACCAATCATACAACATTACATGAATAAATTTAAGGATCTCATTAATTACCAAATTACCAAATGAGGTGTTAAAACTGCCCCCTTCATTCTAAACATATTTTTGGCATCTCTTCAGGAAATTATTCATGGCACTCTATGTTTGATTTTGAGAAATCGGAACAATTTCCTGATGAATATTATCTTTGAGTTCTTGTATGGTGTGCGGGTTCGTCTTGTGCATGGCATTTTTTAATTTACCCCAGAGATAAATAATTGCAGACTGTTATTTAGGGTGAACGAGCCACAATCCATACTGATAACTGTCTTGTGGAAACATTATGAATTGCTCTCATGGAATTATTCGCAACGTAAGCATGGGAAAGCCCTGTTGATATATATGACATAAATGAAATATACATAATCACCCTCCCAGTGGGTTAATTCTTTGAAAAGAAAATAAATAGGCTAGTATGATATTCTCATAAGTAACAGAAGTAACTGTAAGCTCAAAAAAATTCGTTCAATGATTCTTTCATCACTGAGTCAAACACGCATGTGTCGTACATGAATACACACTGCATTGTTGTAAACACACGAAGCATAATACACTTTATATAACTGTCCAATTTGGAAACGAACAACGCAACACACACCCAGAAACAGCTGCACTACCACTGCGCAAGTCAGCAATGTCAACAAATAAGCAAGCAGGCTTGCTACCTTCTTTATGGCGCTACAAACGAGTATGGGCTTGCTCATGAGCAAAACCCCGCGCCGCGGGGGATAGCATCGCTAATCGTACAGTAGTAAAACTATGGGTGAACATGCTAGAAATATTCTTCTGGAATGTCAACATGACTAGCAGCAATTATAGGTACCTGTAGCTTCTTTACGAATTAACTGCGTTTGGAACTCAATCTGGCTTATGACCTTGTCAAACACTTCTGTGTTTCTTTAATAAAATAAATATAATATACTAAAATTCATTATTAAATTGTTTTAATTTTTCACAATTCCCTGAATATAATTGTGCAAATGGCAATGTAAAGCATACATAACACACTTCCTTATAATTTTCTCTGTAACAAATTGAACCCCCGTTTTTGCTCAATAGCGAAATATTATAGATTTTATCCACAGCATACTGCAAACGTGCCTTTTTTATTTTTCTTTCTTACCAGCAAATGTTAAATGTTTACTCTCTTTTAAAAATGCAAACATTTAATTTGGGCGCAATGATGAAAATTAAATATGTGCACAAGGAATAGCTATGCCCTCCATTATTTTCAAACAAACAAGCTCTCTACAAATATTTGTAGTATAAGTTACGTGTAATCACTGCATGCCCATTTTCAGTCTTTTAAAACTCCAGATAATACAAGATTATGAACATGAGTAGAAAAAATAGGGAATGCAAGTCACTGAGAAATTCGTTAACGCCTAATCAAAACTATGAGGGGTGCCCAAATAAACATACAAATAAATAAACAAACATAAATGAATAAATGAATAACAAACATAAATGAATAAATAATACTTGGATTTCTGTAGCTCTGGAGGAACTAATTCTTTTCAGTGATCTTATGTAAGGATTTATTCTTTAGGTTTTAAAGTCATTTTATTGACTTTTCAATAGAAGGCAAGTCTAATGTAAGGGCAGTGTCGATTTCTTCCTTTAGTTGTGTAGCAGCACATTCCTCCAGCAAAGAAATGGAGGCAATGTGCTAATTCAAGTTGTAATAGTACCATCTAGACTCGCATATAGTGCTGTTGTAGGAAAAAATAGCCTTGCGCGCGCATCCAAATGAAGAGCAAGAGGTTAGTTTGGCGAGGCATAAGTAAGCAAATAACGTAGTTAGCGTTTGTCAAGTAATTACAATCGAAAAAGACAACGTTAAGAGTAAAAATGTTTATTTATTCAACAATGTGCTATTAGAATGTTTCACAATAATCATAATAAGGATGGTTTTGTATAATAAGCGACTTAATGTTTACAACTGTTCTACAGTCAACACACGACCTTGGAAAGAATTTCTTTTCACAAGTAGCCTGCATTAGGTGAGTACAACGCATTAGTGCATGGTAAGAAGCGATAACTTGTTAATTGCGTTAATATGAGGAATTGTGTGGTAATATTTACTTTCGCTTTTGTGCGGGTGTGCTGCTTTATTTGGAGTGTAACTTTCTAAAAGTAATTTGATATGTTTGTGGATAAGAAATTATATAATGAGAGATTCCTAGAATACTTATTGGCAATTCAAAGAGGTGGGAATCAATAAATTCTAATTAAGATATATTCTTTGTAAGAATTAACGTGGAGACAAGACAAAAAGTGCGATGCATATACACTGTTATCGCGAGTATCTAATTATTACCTTATTATGGACTATGTAAAGCTTTTTGAACTCATAATAAAGTAAAATATGGGTGAACTAATATTTAAACAGAGAGTCAAACATAATCTAACCAAGCACAATGTAACGAAACCTTTACATCTAATAAGTTTAATTACTAAACAATAGGATGCCAGATCGGCGCTGATATTACCCTTTCCGTTATATGCATGACATGTGAGCTTAAAATAGTAATATATTCCGAGTTTCCAGAAAATATCTTCAATAATCTATGAGATTTTGATTCTCGATCAAGGCCTGCTCCGCTCCCCATTACGACCGTCCTTCTGCCTGTCCTTGAACTTCCGAGCGGTCATTAGCCAACATTCGATCGCGAAGATAACAAGACAGCTGACAAGAGTAAGTTATTGTTGTGTGTACATGTTGTACATACGCAGCTTCTCGCGATCACATGAGCGGTAATATTCCGAATAGTTCATTCAGCTCTTAGGTTCTTGTTCAAGTAACTTATTTCGTTATCATGACTGGCTGCTTATGATTTTTGGCACTAGATGACTCCACGTAGCGTCTTTTGGAAATAAGGAGATTTGACCCAGTTACAACGATTTACCCGCTAACATAGTGACACACAATCCTCTATCAATTTATATTTACGAAAAGGAGTCGAGCGTAGGGCGTTTGGAGCAGCAGGAAACTACTGGGTCCTCCGGTTTCTAGGATTTACCCGAGGCTAGGTCAGTGTGTGTGTGTGTGTGAATTAGTTGCGAATTCCATTTTTCCTAGTTGTTCACTAAAATTCCGCTTGAATCCCAGTTATGCTGCCCATTCTTATATCCATACTGGTGGTGCAACCGTCACTGGTAGGGGGAGCCTGTGGCTGTATAAATTCCACGTACAGCTGGAGGAGTATAACTTCCACGTACTTTTAGAGGGGGCTCATAGCAAGTAGTGCTCCAGCAACTCATACCTTTTTAGTGTTCCTTATTACAAAACTGAAATTTTCAGATATGTTTCAACTTCCTTTTACCACGCTTTGTATTTTTTTTTTTTTTTTTTTTGCACCTGACCGAAAATCGAAAATGTTACCTCTGCATATGTATGGGATGAACTAATTGGGACTCTTCCCGGAATTTATAGAAAATTCTCTGTGCATTTAGCTCCTTCCAGAACTGCAATACACGATTTTGTGAAATTTGATATGCTGGTTCAGTTCAAAACAAAGCATGCAAAGAGGTACAGTTTTAACCGAAGACAAATCAGATGAAATTTGGGCCCAATCTTGAACATTCACCAACAAAGTCATTACCGAAATTATTACAATAAACTGGGGTTTAAGTATCTTTTGCACATACAGCAACAAAATTGTTAAAACTCAAACCTTTCAAGTATACAGGTGTCCACTGTGTACTACAAGGTGATCCCGTAGCAAGTGTGCGTTATTGTGAGTGGTTTCTTTCATCACTCACTGAAGGGTTAATCCACTCACAATTTGTGTTCTTTTTGTGGTTTTACCAAAGTAATCGTGTGAAAACTCACAACACTCGCTAATGGTGTTCTGAAAATTCAAATTATGTATAGAAGCGCCTTTTTATGATAGGAAAATTGGAGTGCGATTAGTGAAAGCTGCATAAGGCGTTGCCGGATGTGGCATGTCCAGCAGCCGAGACCCAAAACCCCATGGGAATGATAAGGACTTATTCTGGAAACCCTGTACTTCATCAATACCACACGGTGTGTCAATCGAAATTAACCAAAGCATTCTTTAGTTTATTTTGTGTTGTATTTTGTAGATTCATGTATAGCACCAGTAGCTAATAAATATAGAGAGCACGCCAATATCAGTCTGTACTAAATAAACTGAGTAAAGTTGTATAACAATCTTATATTTGTAGATTCTGTACATTATTAACCAAGAAAGCTTTTACATATGCATTTTTAGGAACAGTTAAGAATATCTTTTTGCAATACAATACATATTTTGAACAAGTTAAATTTGCCACTGACCTATGAAGGGTTATTTTCTGCTTGGTATTAAAACTGTATACTTGTAGAATTATGGTAAATTTATTATAATTTTAATATAAAATATAATAAGGGAAAAAATTAATTCCCAGTTCATAAGGTAAATTTTTGCAGGATTTTCTAAAATTATAAGTTATTTATAATTTATATATTGTTTTAATAATCAGTCCAATTACATTTTCTGCAATTTACAGAGTCACCCCAGCTGATTATTCTATAATGAAAATAGCAACATATGTCGTTTTTAAAGTTTCAACCAAGATAAAAAAGCTGTATAATCTAATGTAATGTGTTGAACATAGTTGCGTGCAATGTACACAATATACACTTTCCAGTTTAAGCGATTATCTATTTAACTAAAGTTCAAGTAAGTTCGTAACTGCTATTTTTATAATAAATAATTATAATTACTATGCAGATACTAGGGATTATTGACACGTGAGCATTGGCATTCGTTACACACGGTTTGTTAAAATTAAATCCCAATTTTGTTGCTTTAAACTATATGCACATTTTGTTCAATACTTTGTTTAATTTCCAGATAAACTCTCAGAGTTATTGCAAGTTAGTTATACACTAGTATTATCAGCAAGCAGAAATACATTAGCGATATAATTAATTAATAGAGATAAATAATTAAATAATAAACGTCACAGAACTAAGTGTAGAACTCCCAGCAAATCTGTAATTTATTATTACCTCATCCGACTGGCAAACATCGAACATTTCTACTGATATTTATTCCCACACTTTGCTTTCCTTTTTATCGATATTATTCCAAAATATTTAAATTATCCGTTATCCTGGGATATTTTAGTTTTCCAGAAGGATATCATGAATCACATAGTCAACCCTGGTGGTATAGTGGTAACTATACTTGCCTTCTAAACCCAAGATGGCGGGTTCAAACCTGATCAGGATCGATGGGTTTTTCCGCACGTAAAAATTCTAAGTATGGCTTCGTTCGGAAGAGAAGTAAAGTCATGGGTTCCGTTTCGTACATCTACGGTACGATAAAGAACCTCAAGCCTAAAAGAAGAGGCTTCTGAGCAAAATTTATCGGCCGTTTCATGTCCTGAATTGAATAGGACCTTGATGACTTGGGATATTGAAGAGCGTGCAGAAATAAAAAAAATCAACAAATAAATCACATAGTCAAGACTTTTAGCTAAATTAGAGAAAATTCTTCCCACATGCATCTTACTGTTCATGGCTGATAATTAAAGCTCTCCGTCTGGTCACTTTGGATGTACGTTAAATGTTCGTCAATCATTAAACTTTCGCTTTGAAAAGAGAGCATAGTGAATGAAAACATTCAAGCTACAGTGAAGGTGTCTCCCGTTTATTACCTGTAAGAGAATTGTATTAACTAGGCAGTAGACCGCCAAGCTATACTTCCTGCACAGCTACACTGTTGTGGATTGCTTAGATCTTCCGGTGTACAAACGCAGGGCTTTGGTGATAATATTTCATTTTTAAAGGCATGTGTTGATAAATCTTTTCTGAAACCAAAATGCTGTTCGCAATGGACTATTTCTTTCAAAATAAAAGTAGGTACAGCCTATTATATATGACTTTCCGAAAAATATTGTTAAAAGCTTTTAGCTTCTAATAGATACTATAAAAATGTGGCAAACGCGTACCATCAATGCACAATATTTTCTTTCACAGAATTTTATTTCTGGGAGTCTACGAGTTGGATATTTAAAATTGACAGAGGTCCTTCAGTTTTCATTTTTAATCAGAGCAATTACTTTTCAGTATCATTTCTAAAATATTTGAAAAACTGTTGTTTCTTAGGATTGCTATTTTTTTTTTAAACAAGAACAATGTATTAATAAAATCAGTTTGGTTTTATGGTAGGTAAATCAACCAACGAATGTGTTAAATTTATTGAATTTGTACGTTACTGTCTGGACAATAATTGACACATTGCGGTCATATTCTTTGATTTAAGCAATACCTTTGATTCTATAATTCAAGCTTTTTTGAAAGTTAAATTAAATCAATTGTAATAAGGGACATAATCAACTGATTTTATCCTTTATTAAATGTTTTATTCGTGTTGTTATCGACTCAGCTTTAACCCAGTTTGCATCTTTAATCACGCAACCAGTCCTAGCATGTTTTCGCCTGCTATTGCCAAAACTTCTAAATTGCCACAAGCAACCTCTTCAATTATCGCCAGACCATAGTTTCAGTGCAGGTAGTGGTATGGGGGCGTGGTTAAGAATGAATGAAGTTCCGAAAAGTTCCGAAAAGACAAAAATGTTAAGATTCCAGAAGAGGATGCAATCGGAATATACACTGCGTAATTACTTTAGTATAGTATTTAAATTTTATTATGGTCGACTGTTAACATAATAGGAAAACGGAACAATCAATTTGGATTATTTGATTTGATTGAACGAAAGTGTTAGTTTTTCGCAGTGTGGATGAACATTATTTTTTTTTTTTAAGTTCGGTGTCGTGTTTTGATAAACTTAACGTGCCATGCATAACATCGTAGTTTTTGAGGCAATGAACTATAAGAAAATGAGCTTATCGTTATCGATTTGTAAGGCAAGCAAACCAGAGAAGGAAATCTTTTGGGGAAAAACATTTCGACAAGTTGTCTACCAGAAATCGAACCCGGACCCACTATTTGACAAATAGACATTAGACTCCCCAATGGACAGATTTCACAAACAGTTTTCCTGAACAGAAGCAGACATTATCGGAACGTATAAAAGGGAATTTTCTTTTTATATTACATTTTTGGACGAGTGAACGTGTTTGGAATGGCAAAGAGAGATTGCAGCCATTCTGAATTAGCTCTATCCCAGACAAATGCCTGCACTGCACTGCATCACGTTGCTTCCTGGAATGCTGCCGATCGCAGTAACGAAGCTCCCGACTATTTCGTATAATATATTCATGTCATCATTTATTCCACTTCAAGCTCCACTCGCACTGGTACGGTGGACTGGCATTATTTCACGTCATGCCTTGGGTTTGATGTGATTTTGGCAATTTCCCTCGTTGAGTGATCATTTTATTCTATTTGGACAGCTCTTCTGAAAAGACGCATTGTCTTACCCCAATCTTTTAAGGAAAATATCAGTAATGAAATCAATTTTTCTAAAAACTGCACTACTACTTATTCTATTAAGGCATTGGATAGAAATATATATATAAATTAACAGTAAAGTCACATTTGAAATTGAAATTGCAATTATCTACTTTTATTATTACTGTTAATTTGTTACATTATTAATAATGTTACTTTATTTTTCATTTATATTATATATACACACACATGTGTGTGTGTGTGTGTGTGTGTGCGCGCGCGCGCACGAGGTGGTATCCACAATATTCGGAACTGGTGCTGCCATCTCGACAGCAGTTGCAGTAGAATTTGGCACCGCTAGGTGGCAACACTAGTGCATTTGATGAGTGAGTGTTTAAATTTTCATGCAGCTGGGTAGATGTGCTGAGATTCTATAGTACTTTCATGATACTCTGTTTGAAGTGTGTGGCGATTTTACGAATGGATCCAAGATTAGAACAGAGTGTCCATCCAATTCTGTGCACATCACGAGAAAAATGCTACGGAGACCCTCGCAATGATTCAACAAGTATTTCGGGGACAAGCATGAGCCGTACACGTGTGTTTGAGTGGCATGATCGCTTCAGGGCCGGCCGTACAGCTATTGAAGACGATGCTCACACCAGTAGGCCCCTTAGCTGCACATCCGATTACCCAACCTTCTTGCCCCAGGGTCATCAACAGCGACGAGAGCTGCATGTACGCTTATGATTCTGAGACAAAATAATCCTCCCAGTGAAAGAGCCCGAAATCACCGGGGCCAAAAAAAAAAGCGAGACATGTGAAGAGCACAGTCAAGAGCATACTCCTCGTTTTCTTTGATACCCAGGGTTGTGCACAAAGAATTTGTTCCACCAAACCAAACAGTAAATTCAACGTACTACTGGGACGTTTTGCGACGGCTCGGTGAAAACATGCGGAGAAGACGGCCCGAACTTTGACGACTAGGGAACTGGCTGTTGCATCACGATAATCCGCCCTGTCACAATTCCTTGTTCACCAGGAGCTTTTTGACGTAAAACAAGATTGCGGGTGTCCTCCACCCACCGTAATCGCCTCATTTGGCACCCTGCAACTTCACTCTATTCTCCAAACTGAAAATGAAGTTGAAAGGACGTCGGTTCGACACATTTGAGAGGATTCAAGAAGAAACGCTGTCTGTGCTAAACACCCTCAAAGAACATCACTTCCAAGATGTACTTGGAAAGACGGCGTTACTAGTATCAAAGTAAGTTTTTGACCAGATGGCAGTCCCGAATATTCTGAATACCACCTCATATATATGTATATATATACACACATATGTATGTATTTATATATAATCTATCTATTAAAGAGCTAAAATATATACCTATTTGGAACAACATCTTTCCATCTGGTGACTAAACTTTTAAAACTTTTACCATTCCTACCGTCTAGTGATTATTTATAGAACTTGCACCCCTATAATATTTATTTATATTATAAAAGGAATTGCGAAAATAAATAAAACATGTAAACAAAGAGCAGAGAAAGCACAAAGACTTAAAATATATATGTAAACTTACAAGCATTTTCAAAAGCAAGCAGATTCGAATTTTATGCCCATATCTACGTAGATACTAATTGATATATAAAATTCCAGATGCAAAATGGTTGTTTACCAGTGTTATTATACCAGGTATTTGACATTTTGATTCTTAGCAGGAATAGACACGTGTATTGACTTTTGCTGTTCAAACGATACTGACTGAGTGGTGAAACACTTAGGCCAACGTAGCAGTTCGGTAAATCTAGCTCGCCCACATCTACTGCTATGGTTCAACTATGCGGTCCGTCGCCTCCATGAAGATCATTAGATAATTGAATAACTCGTAATATAATACATTTTCCCAATATATATAATTACTATATTTCCCATGTTAACACACATTCAAATGAAATGAAATAGTCGCGCTAGATTTATATCCTCTTCTCCTGTTATAAACAAACTAAAGCACAGAATTTATCTTTTTTTTTTCCTAAGGTGGTAAATTGTGCGTAAATAACTAATAAAATTTGCAAGAGTGAGTTCACCAAAAAGATCGGATTTTAATTACGATTATGCGCCAAACTTTCCTATAAAACTGTTTATATACGTTTTTTTTCCTGGTTTTAGTGCTGGTGCATTTAAGCATTAATTACAACGGTATAATTGCCTGTGATGATAGCGATAATAGACGTGAGGGGTATAGATAGCTTCAGTGGTTGCCGCAGTTTTCCACTGCACCACTCATTTCCCAGAACAGCGCTATCTTTTGTTGTTTAGACTAGGGGTGATCGATTTGAACAGTTTGTCCATAGGGCCGTGCTCGAAGTGAAGCTAATTAACGGCGCCTGTTGGCGCTATACCAACTTGGTTTTCAATTGCAATCACTGTGAAGTACGTTACGGGAATGGTCATCAACAAAAGGGCTATCATTGGGAATATCCATGTTCATTACTACTCTAAGCAGTTTCTGATTTGAGAGAAGCCCTAGCTACGTCAAAAGCGAACGGTCGTTTGATTACAATGTTGCTGGGTAATTAAGGTTAGTGCCGGTTCATTTGAACACTAATGCCATTTCAGTCAGTAATGACATAATGGGAGATTTAATAAAATCGACCATTTCCCATACCCCTTACAAACAGGCATGCGGCACTCTGATTTTTTCCTTACTTATTTAGCTGATTTAATTTTGGAATTTGCCTGGTTCAATCCCACAAGGAGCCACTCTACAGTGAACTATGATTAGTGAACGTTTGTTTTGAATATAATGTGTTTGAAAAGCAATTATATTGCTATTTTGTAATTTTTCTCGCAAGATAATGGGATTTTAAAAATAGTCTTGGTTGATATGATGGACTAACTAAAAATATCTTAGTAAACAATATGGTTAAATTACAGATTTTTGTAATAAACTGCTCAAAAAGTAGAGAAACATATTTAAATAAAAATCCCAAAATAAACTTTGATATAATTTAATTTTTGACAGTTTGTAATTATAGATTGAAGAATTGTGAAAAATTAGAATAGGTATTCTAAAATACTTTTATTTCACAGGACTAAAATATGAATAAATTATTGAGTAATACAGAAAACAAAGTGGAATACAAGATGATGTTGTTTAGTAATCAATGTTCCCATGGTAATTTCAACACTAAAAGTACCTAGTGTGATCCCGGTGAGCTCCACTGACTTCATAACACCCATGTGGCAAGCTTCGCACCAGCCTCATAATAAAGATTTGTGGGATTCTCTTCCATTCTTCAGTGAGTGCATTCGCGAGTTCTCCCAGGTTCTGTGGCACAGCAGGACGCTCGCGAACAAGTTTTAACAGCTTATCCTATGGATACTAAATCGAATTGAGATAGGGACTGCATGCAGGGCAGTCCATCTCCCGAAATTTGCATTCTTATAGGACATCTATAAGAATCAGACATCTATGGAATATTGGTATTCCGTGTTGTACAATTATGCATTACAAGAAAATAGGGTCCATACTATAAGCAAAGGGTGCATGTTGTAGTATAATGTCCTTAATGTAAACATCAACATTCATGCGCTGTGGGACAACAACAGGCTCTGTCCCAGACTCAATAGTAATACCAGCCTAAACCATAATCAACCCGCCTCCAAATCTGTCGTGTTCAGCCAGCCTTGGAACAAGGCGTTCACTAGGATATCTCCATGTACGTGTACGACCATTACAACTCGTCAAACAAACTCTTGACTCGTCTATGAAGAGAACTGCCTTCCATTGGCGGAGCTGCCAGTTGAGATGATTCTGAGCAAATCTCAGCCGGGATTTCTTGTGCTGACGTGTCAAATCAGGAGCTTAACAAGGGATTCTAGATCTCAACCCTATATTTCTCAGTCTAATTAGAAATCACTACTCCAGTTATTGTTTGTACATCCTTTTGTAGATCTATGGTTGTAGGTTTGCGTCTGAGTAAAGTTGATAGGACAAGATATCTACCCTGTACCTCTGTTGTCTTCTTCTTATGTCCTTATCGGGGCCGCTTCTTGTATCCACCTGTCTCTATATATCATCTCCAAACCCTATGGATGACAGAAGGGCTGACATGAAGAATCATGGAGACAAAGAAAATGAAATGCCCGTCTTCAAACCATGCAACTGCTTGTGCTACTGGTGTTTCATTCAGAGATCATTGCTCTGTATAAACCTTAGATAACACAAAATAACAATTTCCTAGCACAGATTGCTGTTAAAACATGCTTTAAACACAAGTCAAAGAACACTTACTTTGGTTTCAACAATTCTTGAATAACTTCACTAAGTTATTCAGAGAAAAGCTAACCATTTATAGAAGATCTTTATTTTAGTTTTAAATAATACTTCAAAACTACTTCTGACTGTCAAAAATTACATTGTATTAATATTTATTCTGAGGCTTTGATTTAAATGTATGTTCTTCTAATTTTGGAGCACGATATATTCATTTTGTTACATTCCAAAGCCAAGAGCATTCGTAAATTAGGCAAATTTACACTGTTCGATATCTAAAGCTACGGTCATGCACATTTCACAGGAAAAAGGAATATAGCAGGGCAAAGAGCGCCTAACTTGCAACATATCCACTAGCGCTCCTAGTTTATCATTTCGTAATGTAGTTCAGTTAGATACGGCCTAAGAAATTATTTTCATATTTATTTCTTGGGAAAACCTTACCATATGAGGTGGTATCCAGAATATTCGGATCTAGTGCTGCCATCTGGTAAAAAACTTAACTTTGAGACTAATGACCGCTGTCAACCTCGAAATGGTTCCTTCCACACGTATCCCCTCAGGGGCCCAATTTTTTGGGTACAGGGCGTAGCGACCCCGATGCACCCAAACTGCTCCCACAGGTCCACTCTCTGCGTGTTGATTCATTTAAATTTCGCCTCCATTTTAATTTTATTCGTTATACTTCCCTGTTCTTTGTCTGAGGGATACCCTCGTGTTTGACACGGTAAAAACTGGCTGGGTAATGGCATAACTCCCAGTACTGGGTTATCATATAATATGGGAGCGTATCCCCTGGTAAAGGTCAGCACGGGAAGGGGCAATTGCATGAGCTGTTGTACTTCCTGCTGACGATTGGGTCCCTTTGTCAACCCATAGGAAGGCGTGACCCTGAGGTTACTTTGTTCAGGCCAGAGCAAGTAACCTAAGCGGGGTGGCGCCCAGGAAGCAGCCTGCCACCGGAGCCAGTTGCAATGGTGGAGGATTATATCGCTATGGGGAACGAAAATAATTTCACACAAATTAAAAGAAAAAGAGTGGACGTAACAAAAGTAACTGAGAAGCCTTTTCCTCGTTACTTAGTCATTAGTCGAACAGAAGACAGCCAGTCGTTTACCCGAGTAAACCGGTTTGTAAATCAGAAGGGCATTGACACCATAGCTGGACCCGTGAAAACCTGCACCCGACTTCGTAATGAATCACTTTTGGTGGAGACACTTGGAATATTACAGAGTAACTCATTGCTCAAGGCGACAATTCTCCACGGATATCCCATCAGTGTTGAGCAACACCGAACACTTAATTCGTCGCGAGGGAGTTATTTCTACTAATGTACTGGACGGAATGTCTTTCCCGAATATTCAGAGTTGCTTGGAAGACCAAGGGGTCACTTCAGTGTATAAAGTGCAGGCGAGAAAGGAGGGTGATTTGCAGCCTACCCGAACTCTTTTCCTCGCCTTTAACAGGGTTGAATTGCCGCAGAGGATAAAAGCGGGCTACGAAGTCATTGAGGTGCGCCCATACATTCCGAGCCCGTTGCGTTGTTTTCAGTGCCAGTGCTTTGGCCATACGCGCATATCTTGTAAGAGTGCCGCTGCGTCAACTGCCGCGGAGATCATCCAGCCTCATCCCGAGAATGCCCTCGCTTTAGAGAGGAGAGCTGTATTCAGGAAATCCGGGTAAAGGAAAAGCTCTCCTTTACCGAGGCCCGAAAGCGATTTCAATCTCGCCAACCCGCTATGTCTAAGACCGGCACATACAGCGCAGTAGCTTCTTTATCGGCCAAGAAGTGCGATAGCAGTACGCAGACATGCGACCTTGCTTTTACTCGGGTCCCCAATGTGCCCAGTCCTCCGAAGCGCTCCACTGAGAAGACCAAACCAATAGTTTTTAATGCTTCGGAAATTAAGTTTAAGGCCAGTTACACAAAGACTGACTTCTTGAAAACGTTCACTTGTGCTGAAAAGCAGAAGATCCCTTCTCCTCCTCCTCAGGGGGCCCACTCCCATGATGGGAGCAAACCCGCTAGGCTAGGTGCTAGAATCGGTGGATGCTTCTCAGCGGGAGAGGCCTCCCTCTGAGGAGGTAATGGAGCAGGATGTTCCTGCTCCGGGAAAACCACCTAGCCCCACGCGACTGAAGAAAGGACGCTTGATTCGTCCTGGACCGACCAAAAAGTATGGAGGTAAAATTTTAACTTATTTTATCTAGTTTTACCAATGGCTATTCTTACGTGGAATGTGCGTGGGCTCCGCAGTCGAAGATCTGACTTGGAGTTACTTTTACGATCGACTGACTCTCCGATCGTGTGTCTCCAAGAGGCTAAACTTCGCCCGCAAGATTCTCTCTCTTTGCGCGGTTACTCTTCAGTGAGGTTTGATCTTCCTCCCAAAGATGGCACTCCCGCGCATTACGGTGCTTTAATTCTCATTAGAGATGACGTGTACAGTACTTTTGTGAGCTTGCAAACTCCTATTCAGGCAAACTCCTAAACATTCTTTACGTCAAGGCGTTCTCTCGCGCTGGCGCGAGGAGTGGGATTTAATCCCTGCGAATAAGCTTCGAGAATGTAAATCCGTCCCTTTTAACTGGTCGACTTCTTCTCGCGCAGTTCGTCGCGAAGAAGTAATTTTACTGCAACTACTATCGAGATGACAGCACAAGTCCTGAATATTGCGTCGACCACCTCGTATAGATAAGATTCTTAAAGGTTCAAATTACTAAATTTTCGCCAATTTAAATTTAGGAAATTATGGGTCAAAAGCGAGAGATAATACAAGCACCTCCTTGTTAAGTTCTGTTTAAATAGGGACAATAAATTTGGGAACAGTGCTCGAATCACACCGTCCATAGGCACTTGACTTCATCAAGACCCTTTTGGGTTTTGAGAGAACTTTAACTACAGTTATTCGCTCAAATGTTGGTGCTCGGAGTGGGCAGGATAGGATGTTAATAAACCAAGGTTAGTCGTAACAATACAATATTATGTATACTGCACTCTAAAATTGAATTGAGTTGAATTAATGTGGACAGTGAAGGAATGTTCAGTACTTAAGCCGTGATTAGGGGCTGAACATTTGTGTCTATGTCCCCTATTGGGCATTTCCGGGAGGAAGAGATGATGTGAGGGCTACACCGGACGACCAAGATCTAGAGGGCGGTAACCACAGATGTAGATGGGACGGTAACATTGTTTCTACGTAAAACATCCCAACAGAGCGACCTTCCACACTGAACACAACATAGGACTATTTCACTGGCACTTTCAACTCTGTAACAGAATCAACGAAATGAAATGGAGTGAAATGGGAGAACACGAGAAAAACACAAGGGAAGACCCCTCCTGGCATTCGCCTATGAGAAAACCTAAAGTCAGAATAGTCGAATCCAAGAGATCTAAACCCGGACTTTCAATACGAGTCCCAAGCGATACCGTTTGAGACACTTAAAATACAAATAATCATCACGAAAGGATTTGAGATTACCGATGCTAAACATAATGAGTAAATTTATATGGAAACTTACACTCTCGAGTGATACTTATAAGTACTATTTCTCGAAATAAGAATTTAAACATAATTCCTCTAAACTTGGCTTACAAAATTGTAATAATTGTATATTTGTACTTAACCTTTTCAAACACTTTTGTAACAGAAGATTGTCCATTGTTGGTAATGTTAATAGAGAAGAGCCAAATACGAGTTTAGGACTTTTTCATGAATAGAATAGTCGGTGCTGGTGGTGTAGTGGTACTTGCCTTCTAAACCCAAGATCGCGGGTTCAATCTCGGCCAGGATCGATGGATTTTTTTCGGGTGTAAAATCCTAGTATGACTTCCTTCGGAAGGAAAGCAAAGCCGTTGGTCCCGTGTCGTACATTTACGGCATGAAAAAGAACCTCAAACCTGAAAGAATATGCCTCGGAGCAAAATTTATCTGCCGTTTCACGCCCTGATTTGATTGGGACGCTGATGACCTGAGATGTTAAAGAGCGTCCATAAATAAAACAGATCAACCAAAAATAATAGAATAAGAATATATAAGAATGTTATTTTTATGAATGTCTATTCTATTCAGAAACCTTGAGACAGAAATGGACCAAAGTGGAGTGTTAAATCGATACCGTTCGATTTTCTAATACCAACTGAGAGAGGGAGAAAAAAATATAACATACTTTGTCTGTATTTTTCTTTGTATTCTGCTGTTTGGGATTCCTTATAATAATCCCACCCGAAGGCTTTGAAGTACTCTCCATTTTGCATTATGATTGTCAATTGTCCATGCTTTTGTTTCTATCAATAGTTCCCAACCGCCTCTAGGAAAAATGGTCAGTGATCGGTGTTCAGGAATTGTATAGTGGAGGTGTAAAGTTGACTACGCTGACCGCAAGACAAATGCAGGTCGCGTGATAAAACGGATTTAATAACTTCACTCCGTAATCGACTGTGAATGGTCAAAATTCAAAATTTTGTTTCGTTTCATTGGAAGATTTTAAGATGACGTCACATGAGTGAAATAATCATTAAAATACCACTCTATTAGAATTTATTTGCAAATAAAAGAACTGTACGATATTTTACACACCTCTTTCTTGATTTGTTGATTCGTTGATTGATTGATTGATTGATTTATTTTCTATATAAAGAAGAAAACCCTTTTAAACAAATTCGCTGTAGTTCAGCACGAACGTTGATACATCCATGGGTGGCCGAGGTTGTTAAGGCGCGGACTCGTAAGCTGGAGGTCTGAGGTTTGAATTCCGCCAGGACCGTCCTCCCTGACTGAGGTTTTTTCCAGGTTTTCCTCAGTACCATAAATGGTAAATGCCCGAGAGGTACCCTAAACTTAGGCCTGGAACGTTTCCTTCCTTAAAAAAAAATATATATTTATCTTTTCCCAATATTTCATCTCATGTATCCAGTGTCCACTCCTGCGGTGCCTCAGTAGTAAAAATGGACATTAAACACTATAAAAAAAAGATTCCGAACTACTGAAATAATTTGCAACATAGGTAACTAAAGTTTAACTTATTCAAACTTCAAGTAGGACTCACTCTAATGCGTTTTTTTTTTCAACATTAAAATTGCGAAAAATGATCCATTGAGTTTAATTGCATTCAGCTTCTTCCCAATTTGCACTTTCAGCCTGTGGATACAAGAGAAATAAAGGGTGCTCCACAAGTTGCTTACTCCTGTTCTATTTTGCTAGTTAATTTTATTTACATATTCTTTAAAAGAACGCTCGTTTCACGCTGTTGGAAAACAGAAATTTTATATCTTAAGCACTCACCTCTATCACTCCATTGCTCGAGTAGAACACGTTTCAAGAACGCTTGCTTGAAACGGCGTACTTTTTCTTCAGCTCTCTGCACCGTTGCCATTTTTCGCCATTCAGAGGTAATTAACTTTAAAATGTGTTATTTTTATATGTTGAGAACTACTTTTTGACATGATGATTAATTCTGGACTCAAAAATTATGGACCGAAACTGAATGGAATGCTGTGAGATATAAACGCGCACTATGTAAAAATGAACTCAAAGGACGTGCCACCCAAATGGTAAACAAATATGCCACTAATTATTATACCTAAACGACAGAAAACGAAAATGTTTACTCTGGCTTAGAATGACACATTAGTTAACTCACGCATTTCTTCTTCTTCTTCTTCTTCTTCTTCTTCTTCTTCTTATTATTATTATTATTATTATTATTAATGTTGTTGTTTTTGACTCACACATTAAAACATGTAACAAAAGATCTACCTGTCAACCTCAAAGTGAATTTATTTCAAGGGCTATTACGTCTCACTCTAATTATTGTGATGTCTTGTACTCTACTCTGAATACTGGAAGATCAACAGATTACAACGCGTTCATCTCTAACACCCTATGCAATGAACGTAGGACTTTCAATTCCCTTACGCTCCTATTCAAAACCCTACTCAGCCTCTTTCGCCTTCGTATAGCACCCATCTGTAACAAATATGGCTTTACAGTCTATCCTCTTCACTGAACACATTCTAACCTCATTCAGCGTGTCAGTTCCAAGAATCTGGAACTCCCTTCCTCCTGAAGTCAGAGATTGTCGAGCAATAACGGAATTTAAACCTGGATTAAACTGTCATCTGCTCCTTTGCAAGAATAACAACAGTTAATCTCTCATTTTCTCTTCTTATTCTTCTGTTGTTGCGCATCCTCCTCTTGTACTTAAGAAAATTGTTGCAGAATTGTTACTACCACTATCTTTGTACTCTCTCTAACTTTACTGTAAATACAGGGCTATTCAGAAAGAAGGAACACATTTCAAACATTTATTTCTTCCAAACTACAAAAGATAGAAACACAATTCTAACGTTCCTGGAAAGAGAAAAGTTCAATTTTCACTTTTTATGCATTCAATATGAGCACCATGTGTTACACGACAAATGTCAAAATGATGGCTCATTTCTTGCCACACACGAATCAGCTGGTCTCTAGTTATCGAATTCACAGCTTCAACAATTCGATGTCGCAGACTTTCAAGAGTGTCATGCATGGAGGGAAAAAAAAAAAAACACCATCTTTTACGTAACCCCACAGATAAAAGTCACAAGGAGTGAGGTCTGAAGACCTGGGAGGCTAGCGGCGATGAAGTTGATCTTCTGCTCCCCACTTCCAATCCAACGTCCTGGAACGATGTCATTCAGGTAACGTCGGACGTGCATAGAGAAATGAGGCGGTGCACCATCTTGCATGAAGATGAAGTCATCTGAATCATCTTCAAGTTGAGGAAATAACCAATTTTGAAGCGTGTGTAGATTAGTCTTGTCACAGTGTTCTCCATGAAGAAGAAAGGTCCATAAACTGTTTACAAATATGGCACAGAAGACGTTAATCTTCGGTGAATCTCTTTCATGTTCAATAACTGACATAGGATTTTTACTTGCCCAAATTCTAACGTTATGCCGATTAACTTTAGCGGAAAGATGAAAAGTGAATTCATCGGAAAAAATTAATCGTTCAGAAAAGTTGTCTTCTTCCATATCATCTGGCATGCTAATGCAAAATTCGTACCTTTTGTTGTGATCGTCAGGATGCAATGCTTGCAATAACTGCAGTTTGTACGGCTTCAGATGCAGACGGTGTTTCAGAACTCGCCATACCGTTGGTTGAGGAATGTTAAGTTCCTTGCTTGCTCGTGCTATGGATTCTTTGGGCTCCTTTCGTAAACTGTACGAATACGCTCGACATTTTCACTCGATGTGCGTGGACGTCCCGTGCTTTTCCGTTTCCAGATGTAACATCTTCTACGACTTTTCGATGCCACTGGTAAATCTGCTTATGTGCAGGCGGTTGTTTATTAAAGTGACGGCAAAAAGCACGCTGAACTCAAAGAATGGACTCTAGTTTTGCTAATTGCAGCACACAAAATGCCTTTTCCTGTTGTGTCGCCATTTTACTACGGACAATCAACATGGCAAGCAACAGCACCAATGCGGCCGTGATTGGCATTTATACCTGAACGGTTCAAATTTTAAACTTTTGTCTGTCCAGGAACGTTGGAATTATGATTCTACCTTTTGTAATTTGGAAGAAAGAAATGTTTGAAATATGTTCCTTCTTTTTGAAGGAACAGATTTCATATGTCATATTTATATGCAGCATGTATCTTTAATTTTCTATGTTATATTTGTATTTTATATAATTATGTATATTGTACTATGTATTTTCACTGGTGATGATCACCTGGTAGAGTGGAAGAGAAGTCTTCTTGCCAGAACAAGTAAGTGAATAAAATAAAAAATAAATAAAAACGGGATGTTTACTTTCAGAAATTTCTCTCCAGTTTATCACTTCACCCCATGTATCATCAGTGTTCACCGGCTGTGATATTTCAATAGTAAAAAGGGGTGTGAAACATTATGCACATTTTTAACCAGGACTGCAACGGTGCGGTTTCAGGAGCGAAACCACAGCTGTGTTTTAGCAGTGTCATATTTTTCGTAGTCACCCTATGATTGGGCTACAAAGTGTATGTACTCCATTTCCGGCACTGCGCTGTTCATTTTCACGAGTGTTCCCGGAGAACATTATGAAAAGTAACTTTTCCTCTTGCTCTAACTCGAGAGTATATATCAGCAGCGTGGAAGGAGAGAACTTATGACGTAAGGGAAGAGGAAGAATACGCTAGATATATATACAGGATATAGGACAGAGGAGAGAAACAGAGAAAGAATTAAAGGAGTTTGGGAGTGAAACGTGAATTTACTGTCTCATCTCGGCTATCTATTACGTGGGACAACTCTGATAAATTATAAATGCTTCTTCTGTATCGGATACCGAAAAGTTTATGTACGAAACTTGAGAAGTCCCAGACAGTGCATTAAATTACTGGAGATGATCATATGTCTCATTTCTAGAATCGATAATAGAAGATTACATGAAGAATACATGAAAGGTAAACCTATTTTGAGCAGAAAAATGGTTTTGATTGTTTAATTATATATCTCTCAGGTATGGAAATAGAACAAACAGCAACACCATGCCTCTCCTCGTATACTGGAACAAAAATATACCAATAATTTTCTTACAATAAGAAATACTATTTTATTTCAGCTTTTCATAATGAAATAATCTAATGATCAATTCATTTTAGCACATTTTATTCAGCCTTTATTAATATTTATTAATAACATAACGCTTTTAATAATAAATTTAAATTCCATATAATTTGTAATAAAGAAAGCTCCAAAAAATTCTCATTGACATAATTCCCCGCAGTTAGTGGTGCCTGCAGCTCACATCTCGCATGCACGCATAGACACATTCTGATTTAAAGAGCCCGTCTACTCCAACAAAGCGCTCCTGATTCCAAGCACTTTGTATAGAAAAGAAAACCAAACTATGGCCTTGTCTTCCTGTGAAAAAAGACCCCAACGTGCTAACCTATCCCTATTCGACTTAGCAAACTTAGCTCCAAGCTGTTTGGTTCCTGGGCATCACGTTCTAACGTGCTGCCGGTTTTCGCTATATCACAAAAAAGCAAGTATTCTCTTCTCAGCCCCATCTGTTATTTTAATCGCCCTCCATGCACCCAATATAATCCACGCTAGACCCGATCTATTTTGAGAATTCAGTGAATATGTATATACAGCGTACAGCAGAAACAAAGAGCCATTTTTAATCGTGTGATTTTGTTGGTCACGGCTTTTTAGTTTGTGTCACTACCCTGTGCAGTTCAAAGCGTTTTCTGTACGCCATATTACATGACCTTGGCCGCTCGCTCCGCTGCACATACTTGGCAGTCTGTATGGGGTGTAGGTTGAATGAACATGGTGAGTTTGCAAATGAAAAGTTTTCCAAATGTAGTGATTATGTCGTAAGAATGCAGTTTTTGTTTCGGCAACATTTCGACATCGGTCGGAATGGACAAACTCTGTCAGGGAGTTGGGTCAGGCAGTTCATGACAACATCTGCTTGAAACAAGGAGCCAACTTGTAGGCAACCTACGGTTCGCACTCCATAAACATGGCATCATTAAGAGCATTATTTAATGCGATCAGTTCGTCGGCATTCGCAAGCCCTTAACATATCAGATAGTGTGCATCGGATGAATGCCGATGAACTATTCGCTTGGACTTTGCTTCAAAGCAGCTCTTACTGTTGCCATGTTTATGGAGTGCGAACCTAGATCACCTACAAGGCGGCTTCTTGCTTGTTGCCGAAACAAAAACTGCGTTATTACGTCTCAATCACCACATTTGAAAAACGTCTCAACTGCAAACGCATTCGACCTGCATTCCATACTGACTGTGTAGTAGTCTGTGCAGCGGCCTAGATCATGTAATATGGCGTACCAAAAATGCTTTGAACTGCACTACACAAAGGTGCAAATATCTCTCTCTAAGAAGCCTTGATCATATATAGCGTACTATTTAAAATGGATCATTATTTCTGCCGCACTCTGTACATCTGTCAGCCCATTCTATTTTCAGTTCAGTGCATAAACCTGGATATTTTTTCTCTGTATTCTGCCTCTATTTCTTGTTGGTTAATTTACCTGTCTTTTTGTACCTCCCTGTATACATAATTGCCATTCCTTGCTTCCTTCACCCACACTCTTCCCAACCCAATGCTCTCTATCAACTTCTTTTAATTTTTGGTGTCCAGTATTTTTGAACCAATTATTAATATGATATTTATAGCCTAAAATCCTTAACGTTGTGTGATACTCTTTTATTATGCGTAACTAATACTTAATTATTATAATTTTACAATGAAAAGTGTATTCATGGTGCCCAAATTCCTGTAGGACCCTATAGTTGGCTGTATTTCTCCTTATTACTAAAACTCGCTTTAGAAACTTTGGGACTTGTTCAGTTGGTACCTTTCTCCATGCATAAATCAGGCATCCCTGACAAATTATCCAAACCTCTAATATTCACCCCCGAGCTTTGTTTGGTGCCGTGTGTAGATAATCAAAACATTTTACCTTCTTTATTCCTCTGTCCTGGAAATTTCATTCCTTATTCTTATTCTAAACTGATCTATTTTTAAAATCCCCATAGATATACTCTCGGGGCTTCTATTCTAGTTATCGTAATTAGGTGCATGCTTTTTATGCACAGATAGGTGAAATATTCAAGTGCTAATGTAATTAAAAGTTTCAAAAATAGCAACTAATTAACAGTTAAAATCTACTTCTACATATACGACACCAGCAAAGTTTAATTTCTAACTTCTCAATCTCGTTCTATTACAGTTGGTCACCACTGGATGTTTTAGGTTTTGCAGAGTCAGAGTTGCGTTGCTTCTAAGGATGTCAGTGCTCAAATCTTTAGAGAAATCAGGGATTCAAGTTTTAAAATGACCAGCAAATTCTTCTGACATGAATCCCATTTTAAATATATGGAAAAGCTTGAAATGACAAGTTTGTTATCACAGATCACAGATCATAAAATTAATCGTGGCTCGATTTAACGCTGTTGAATCATAATAGGAAAGCACACCACCAGCATGTCAAAAAATGATTAAAGCATTCATTAAAACAAAAGGTGGTTTTACAAAGTATTGACTCCTTTAGCCTTTATTTATCATATACCGAAGCTTATAACAAATACATTATCGTTTATTAACTTTGAATTTATTCAATAAATAATTAATAGCTCGTTAAGTCAAAATAGTGTAATACTATGGTTAAGATACATTTATAGATAGGAAAAATACAGCGTAGTGATCAATAATTTGCTTCTAAGTCCAATGATATCTTGTTTTGTCATTTTGTTTTCCTCATCAAGTAACTAACCTTTATGAAATGTTGTAGCATTAAACTTAAAATATTTGCACATACACTGGATTTTTAATATTAAGTAAATAAAATTTATTTTTTGATTTTTAATTATATACATTAATAATATAATAATATTTAAATTGAGTTTACTGCCAATAGAAAGTGACCAAAATATAGAACATTCTCAGCTGTCACATTTCAGTGGGATTTGTAGACGAATTTAAATCAAAATTAAAAACAAAAGTTTGGTAATTTTTCACTCAAACCATCTAACTTTTCTCGATTCTAATAATTGTTTTTAATAATGTTTAACGCCCGTTTTTACTACTGAGGCACCACAGGCTGTGAGCATTGATGATATGTGAGATGAAATGATATATTGGGAAAGGATCTAATGCTTGTGCAAATGTATTAAGTTGTAAACTATCTTACATTAATGACCCTATATCTGTGTTCCACCAAAGATAAATGCAGAAAATAACAACAAGGTTAGGTATTTTTTTTAAAAAACTATTCCTAGCTTCCAAACTGGTAGCTTAAACACTGGTCTATTTTGTCCAAATTTCTAAGACCGTATCTTCACTAATACTTAACGAAAACGGCATTACCAGGATTTGAAAGTCAGTATTATATAGACGATTTCCATTATGTGAAACAAAACCTTAAATTTTGACCAATCACAGTCCGATATCGCAGTGAAATTATCATACAGTTTTATCAAATGACTCCAAGTGCATTTGTCCTGTGGTCAGTATAGCCAACTCTATACCTCCACTATACAATTCCCGAGCTCGCATCACTGGTCACTTTTCTGTGTTTTCAGTAATCGTACATTTAACGTATTCACTCAATTGTTTTTGCGTATTCAGTCAAACAGCCTGAAATCATGTAGTAAATTATGAAACAAAATTTGCCTCAGCAACTGTAAATTTAATAAGCAAGTTGTTCAGAACGGTAAAACGTAATCTTTGTTTTATTTTATTCAGTTGGTATTGGTAGTAGCCACTGTAATAATCGACTTTCATCTATTCCAGTCTCACGATTCTGAAAAAGTACGTATTTATAAGTAAGTATAATCTTTTATACAATTGTTAACATTCTGTGCGTGAATTTCAAATATATACTACTTTTATTCTTATTCCTAAACCCGTATTTGGCTGTTCTCTATTGGCATTACTGACAATCGATGTTTGCTTGTTGCAAGATGGCTCGAAAAGATTTACGTTTTTCTAATACAAATATGCAATATTACAATATTGTAAGCCAAATTTATTTTATTCGTGAAACACTCCTAATAAATATCGCTTAAGGGTCTAAACTTTCCAGATAAATTCATCCACTATGTACGTGGGTGAATTTATCTCAGACCCTCTTGTGTTATTACTTATGACAACCATATAGCCACTATCATCTCACAGAAAAAGCGTGCATAATTTTTGAGAAAATGGCTTGCTTAACCAATTTACTGTAGTTAGCGTGTCCTGGAATATACATAAAGTAATGGTGTTGTGATTCAACGCGCATTCCGACGGAAATTTGAATGTGGTGGCCCCCCGCGTTGTCACTCCGAAAGTTGTACGTATGAACAATGGAGAGTTGATCGATAATTGCAGCTACAGGAGCACACAGTGAGAAAACGTTGTAGCATGTATATTCGTGCATATTTCCCCTGCTGGCGTTGAGTGGGAACATGGTAGAAAAAGGAGTTTGTTGGAATGGACCAGTTTTGGTAATAAAGCGGCATTTCATTTATCCAGGAAGGTTAACTTCCCAACATCAGGATATTGAGATCCCAGAATCCCCCAGTTGCTATCCAAAGGGAGCATGACTACTATTGAATTTTGTGCGGTTTTCAGTAGACGCATATACAGAAGCGTTAAAGGGTGCCAATATGAAATTTCAAACACTTCATCTGCTTTTAATTGTCATTATACGAGAGTAAATCAAATATAAACCGGGTGTTTTTTACAAACTCATTTTCCCCAGGGGGTAGGAAGTTCATTATGATAGAAACCGTGGGGTTGAGCTTCCAGCTTCCACCATCCTCACGGTAAAATCACCGATCTCCCATTGATGTACCATGGATTTCCTTAATTTTTCTGTTGACAAAGCAACTGTGTATGAAAGAGCGATGTCTTGCAGAAGAAAAACTTCTGAAATTGGATAATGACGTCTTTTTTTCACATAAGCATATTTTGCCTCAACCAGAAACTGGCAGGAACAGCTGTTCGATTTCCATGAAGAAAGTTGATGAAAAAATGCCCTGTGAGTCTTAGAAATCTATTGAGAATCTTCCTAACGGTTTTTGTTTTGACAGGAGCGAATTCCAGTCATTTCCACTTCATGTTAGTTCGTTTTGACTCAGGTGAGAAGACATTTAATCTAAGGTTACAATTCGATGAAGAAAACATTCTCCTTGGTTCCAATATTTAGCCAAAAATCTCCGGCACACTCCCACCCCTTGATGAAAATTTGAAGAAACCATCCAAGTCATCTAAAACTATGAATTTAACACTTTCATAACTTATCGCAACCTCAGGAGCGACTGCAGAAATCGCCATATGTAGGTAACACTCGTTATGCTCGTTCATAGTGGACGTTGAAAACTGTGCTCATAATTTTTGCTAAATTTTGGTTGGTTTGATGCCCTCCCTAGCCAAAAACTTAATAACACTAAGTTGTTCAATTAACGAATGTACCTCTTGTTCGGACATGGTGCTATTGGTGAGGCGAATCACATCACCCGTATTCCTGAAACCCACAAGATTAACGCCTCAATGGAGTGTCTCGCTTCATGCTACTCACAAGCGGCAAAATTAAAAGTCCGGTTTATTTTTGATTTACCGTCATATCTTAATTTGTGTTCAACATATAGTCTGACTCGTATAATAATTTATGCGAGTTACGTCGAAAAGGAGTAGAAGAAAAGTTTAAGCTACTAAATGCTTGCGCTGAGCTTTTAATATTGTATCATTAACTATAAAGTATCGGGTTAAGGCACTGAATATTAAAATAAATAAAGTTTAACGTTTTCTTTGTTATTTTCGTAACAGAGAAGGAAACCAGCATGTTAAGAAAATAAAGGTTCACTGTTTGTGCAAATATCTGTGCCTATGATGAAGCTACGGGCTTGCACGCCGAGCGGCAATGCTTTTTAATTAACTATATGATGTTTAAATAAACTGGCTGAATGTACTGTATCAACAGTCTGCGAAGAGAGTACTGCAGTCTCTCAGATTGCACGAGTTAAACAGAGATAATAGCATATTTTATGAGTTCTTTTCACCGGGCTCATCTCTTTACCTGTGGATGAGCTATGAAGCAGTAGTTCAGAGGTTAATGCTTCCCTGAAAGCATTCTCTCTCTCTTTCTCACTTTTTGCTCGTAAGGTGGGGGAGATCACTGAAGAAACTCATAAAAAAGTAAATATTTCCCAATTTTTATTCATTTTTCGCGTATGTATTTTCCATAATGTTTAAATTTATAATTTCAGAGATTATAGAGAGATAATTTGAGAAAGAGAATATGTGATTTATGAAAAAAAATAAATAAATAACGGAATTCTATTTATAATAAAGAAATATAAATAATATGCTGATAAATTAATTGTAAAACTGGAATAACATTTTCTATACTCGTAGAATGTCTTCAAACGTGGTTTAGAGGTGAGAAAATCTAGACTAGGGTTTACAAGATACGGTGGGATAAAACTATTTTAAATCTTGAAGCGGTTTTTATATGCGATGTTGATGTTGTTGGAGCGAGGGTCCCACTTCATATCCCGGGTGGAAAGAGGTTGTTCAAATCACACAACTTTGTTTCATTTGAACGCATTGAAATGTTATCGCACTACACTTAGTTATCGGCCACCCGATTCGTTGGTTCGTTGTCTCTATGGCTTTGATGACACGTGCTGCATCTGTGTGCCTCTCGTCTACTGCCCCTGGTAAAGCGATGTTGATCATCAGAAAACGAACGAATGAGTACACAAAACGTACGTATAACTGAGCGACTGTATGATTGAGAAATTGGGAAAATATGTATAATTGAGCCGAATGTATGACTGAAAAACGTGCTTTTGCTTGGTTGTTTCTGCTTGTATATCAAGTGTAAAACGTCGCCAAGTGGTTACAAAAGCTCACAGGGGTACACAGCATGGCGCCCACGTGTTCTGAGCCTTTGAAATTTTTAAATACTATTGGTAAGTTCTTGAGTTCCCAAACGCGCTTACTTTGAATTATCGCATCTTTGGCACCTTATTGGAGAGCTCCTTGATCATACGACGTGACGACGTAATCGCCAACACATGTTCCCCTTCTTTCTTCAACGAATTTTCAAGCATCTTTAGCAAATAAGTTACAAAAGGATCTATTGTTCTGCCAGCTGCATGCACTTAGCTTTGCTACAGTTGAGGGACCCATCGCTCTAGCTATTAGCAGCAGAAGAATCACAAAAGATGACAAAAGGCAACTTTTCTCTATTGTACATCTCGATAACCGTGAATGCATTTTCATAATACATGAATGTCCCTGTTAATAATTATTACTATTTACATTATCTAAAGGCATACACTCTTCAGTATGCGTCGGTGTTAGGAGCTGTTTTAATCTCCAATAAACCGTATGACAGTACGGTATTGAGCAGCGTTATTAACTTATCTTGTGATGTAGCTTAGTCCACTAGGACAGCGGTTCTCAAAAGATGATTCGCGGCCTCCTACATTACTGTTAAATGCTTAAATATACGAAGTGAATTTAAAAAAACAATGGACGGTCATTCATAACACTATAACAATCTGTCAAGAAGCTGCGCAAACTAAGTGAATTCATCACCTAGTTAAGGTAACTTTAAAAAAGAATATAAAATCCAATTAGGCCCTATTAATTAACGAAATGAAATAAGTTATGGCCTTACAGTATGGTATTAGGGGAAAACTTTGTAATTTTACAACCTTTAAGCATTACTAAAATTACATTTTAGAATTATTATTATTATTATTATTATTATTATTATTATTCAGATTAAACTAAAAATTAATGGTGTATTATTAATTAAATGAAGTATATGAACAGTGATAAACAAAGTTGTACTGTGTGATATTTTTAAACAATTTAAAAATAACTATGTTTATAAACTGAGCCCTGGATATCATCTTTACAATCACAAAAATTGAAATAGCAGAAAGTTTCCATTTATCTTATGTATTTAAGAATAACATGTCTATATGTTTAAAAAAAAAAAACAAAACAATACAAAACAATTGCATCTCACTGTTTAAAAACAATTATAATGTACTAAGAAAATATACGCAATCAACAATAAACTATTGAAAGCTTCATCGATTTTCATAGACTTTGAAACTTAATTTATATTTTATTGTAGCCAAAACCTAAAGGAAATGTTTTCTAAAGATTATTACAAAGTGCTCTTACATACAAATATAATTCCCATACACATATTAGTCGGTCCTGGTGCTGTAATGTAACCATAGTTGCCTTCTAAACCCAAGATCGCGGGTTCGATCCCGGCCATGACTGATGAATTTTTTTCGGGTGTAAAAATACTAATGGGTTCCTTCGGAAGGGTAATAAGTAAAGCCGTGGGTCCCGTGTCGTACTTTTACGGCACGCAAAAGAACCTCAAGCCTGAAAAAAAGGCCTCTGAGCAAAATTTGTCGGACGTTTCACGCCCTGAATTGAATTGGACGCTGGTGACTTCAGATGTTGAAGAGCCGTAAATAAAATAAATCAACAATATTTCAACAACACATATATTAGATTAAGTTTCGCATTTCTAACGATGCCTATGCACCGTTATATAAATACAGATTATATGCTGAATTAATTTTTCAATTAATTTTAAATAACATAGAGAGAATTAAACGCAAGAACGCTTTTTAAATTTCGTTTTTAAAGTGTACCCTTACTCTTAATCCTCCAATTTTCCAAATCTTCAGAAATTGTTTTTATTATTTTATTTAAATGGCATATGGTGAATTTTGTTATGAAGAAACAAATATCGGTGCCGCTGGAGCGATTTTAAAATCCTGGGTCTCAGTTAAATCCCGACTCCTAATTTCCCGATGTTCCTATTTTCAGGAACTATAGTTTTATTTATATGGAATGTCGTTGTGAAAAAGCAAATATTAATGTCTCTAGAACGATTTTTAACTTGTAGTTTCATGTAAACCCCCCTCCCCGCGAATAGCCCGATTTCATTAATTTTCAGAAATTATTTTTTTATTTTATTTAAATGGCATGTACCGAGTTTGCCTTAAAAACAATGCAAGTTTTGGCTCCTAGAGTGATTTTTAAATTTCGCTTAAACACCTACTCAGTTTTCAGGTATACTCCTAATCCTAATGATCCGATTGCTCTAAATTTCTGAAAATAGTTTTATTAATTCATTTCAAAGAAATAGAACGAGTTTCGTTAAGGGGAAAAAAAAAACGAAAATTGCTGCCGCTAGAGCAATTTAAAATTGTTAACAATAATTTCGTTCCAGTTTAACCATCACCCTCATTAAATATTTTAGTGCGAAGGCATTTCTTATAGAAGGAAACTATAAAAATTTCTGGATGCTAGGCCTGGGCTGTATGGTGGATGCTTAAACTTTTTGCTTTGAGTTCCTGAATCCTGCTAACATTTCTGATACCGGTGCATTGTCATGAAGGAAAACACTTTCCAAGTCTCCAATTCTGAGGAGAGCAAACCTCAGTTTGGAAAGGATTTGACGTATAATAAGAACACATTTTGGCCCCATGAAATAGTGACCATAGTCTTCCATGCTACCGTCTGCTTTCTTTTGTGATGAATTGGAATGGTGTCACTCCATGAATCGTTTTTTAATTCAACATTAACAAACGAGTTTCATGTTTCATCGCAATTCGCGATATAATAAAAAAGTTAATCTGCTTTTCTGATGTACTAGTGCAAATTTTCACTTGCAGGTTTTTACGCGTGGCAGTCAACATTTTAGGAACCCACTTATGCATACTTTACTAATTTAAGGTTTCATTAACAATTCTGTAAGTTATTCTTTTCAAGAACAGTGACTGGGAAAAATAGATTTTGCTGAATTTTTGCATCCACATGCTGATAAAGGTCATTAGTCTGAATACTAGGCCTTCCTCTTCAATTTATTCCACGAACATTTCTGGAGTCTTCTTTAAACCGACGACACCATTATCTGTTTTTTCTCTTCGTACAGTTTGCCCATGAACGTCACAACGCTCGCGGCGAGTTTCAACTTCACTTTAACCTTTTGCGTTGAGAAATCGAATCAGTGAACGAACTTCGCAGCGGGAAGATTGCTTACTGTCCCAGTCATTATAAACCAATGTCTTGCATAGGCGAACTGGTTACAGTATACCCGCTGAAGCTTCTGTACATGTGCGATCAGCCTACATGTTGCCAACTTTGCTTTATGAATAGCTATATCTTACTTCTTGAAATGCATCTGATATATACGCATATATACATATATATGTATATAAAGATAAGTAAATGTTATGATTATTACTATTCCTTATTTATTTGTCTATAATATTTTAAATTTTGTCAGTTGATTTTTTTTATTCGTTTTATTTAAGGACGCTCTTTAACATCTCAGATTATCAGCGTCCCATTCAATTCCGGGCGTGAAACGGCCGACAAATTTTGCTCAGAGGCCTCTTCTTTCAGGCTTGAGGTTCTTTTGCGTGCCGTAAAAGTACGACACGGGACCCACGGCTTTACTTCCCTTCCGAAGGAAGCCATACTTCAAAGTAGATTTGCGACCATTACAGTGATTTACCCGAAATATATCAATTTATATTTACGAAAAGAGGGCGAGCGTAGACCGTCAGGCCGTAGCGAGCCGCAGCAAACACTGGGTCCACCAGTTTCTAGGATTTGCCCGAGATTAGCGTTAGGTTTAGTGTGTATATGTGAATTAACTGCGAATTCCAATAATATCAGATTTCCCACTGTTAAAATATTTTACAGCCTAACAATCCCCAATCAGTTTATACTTAAAAGTTACGGATAACAACGCATAGGTTAAATTACGTTTCATAAAATAATAATACATGCAACATTTACACTGTTACAAGCGGCTATGCAAACAGTATTGCCTCTCACTGCTTGGGACTGCAGCAGGAGGCGGCAGCAAGTTGCACTAGCAGCACATGATTTCCGCCCTGCATGTATGGGCAAATACCGACGTGCCAAAGAGACGTATTTTTTATCTTCTATCTGTTACTGTGTGCCAGTATTTCAACGGTGGCTTGATTAGTCAGTGGTACGCTAGTTCTTATTAATGCTATTACTTTGAAATTTGAACAGATAGATCATAGAATTCTTATCCAAGTCTCGTCTACAACATCTGAAATTATTGCAGTGTAGTTTATTAGCATCCTGATAGCTCACATTTACAAGCTTTTTAAATACAAAATGCGGACATGTGTTAGTGGTTTGTATATTCATTGTGTACATCTCGCCATATCTCTGATGCTCCTAGAACAGGTAATAGAAAGCAATGGATGTAAAAAGGGACATTTCATTAAGACAAGAACGAAAATTGTACAGTGAACAGCTATAGTGAAACTATATATTTTGTAGTGGCCGTTTGTTCGTTTCCAACATTAAATAGTGCGTTAACTATTATACATAAATTTTGTTGCAACCAATTCTCTTTAGAGTAATAGTCTCATTGCAGCTCATAAAATTGCAAAACTACCCCTAAGTATATTAACATAGCTGGGATGACAGCGCAATTTACTAGTATAAACTTGAAACTTGAACTCTCTATTTTACAATGAATATTGTATATGAATTTATTTGAGAATTAGTTCAGATGTGAATTTTAAAGGACGAAAAAAACAAAACAAAAGCAAAACAACGAAAAAACGCCAAAAAACGTGTAAACGTTTATGTCCTATATTTGAAACTTCCCTCTTCAATGCGTTATTTACGCAAACAGGCAGCTGTTTGCGTAAATAACTCTTAGCTCTTCACGAACCTGAAACTATTATGGCGACTCGTGGTCCCTGTAGAAGGATGGGTCAAGGACATAACTGTATGGCACCCAAATGGCATGGTGGAAGGTCTCTTTTATCCAAGCATATACTTGATCCGACAATTTCTCACAAATGCAACTTATGTTGTTAACTTCTGTTTCACATGGACATCTTCTAATTCAGCTGTTAAAGTACACCTTAAACCTTCTGTAGTAATTTCAGAAACAGCAACTAATATTATGAATCTTTCAGTCTATTCACCCCCACTGATATATCGTAATATCACAACAAATTGTGACATGCATGTAATATCTGTCGTTTCGTCGGTCAGTACAGAAACGGGATTTGCCTTTTCTATTTCTTTTCTAATCTCATTCCGATAGACAAGGTGCGTTTCTCACTTCACACGCTATTAACCAAGATGCTTTTTCAAACAAAAAAAAAATCTTAATTTTGTGCTGTCTTGCTGAGTAATCTTCTATAGCTTTCGGTTAATAAGGTCCAAATCGTTTCACTTTTAAGACTGTGTCTGTTTAACCACTTAAAAGCGAAGGTGGTGTCTTCAATAAAACGTCCATTTTATTCATAGTCACAAAACAAATACTGTGAAATACAAATTTTCACTGCAAACAACGAGGAAGCGAAAACAATTCCTATTCAGTTATGCTGGTGTCAGTAACCCCTCAACATCAGGTTCCTAAGAAAAAAGAGAATTCTGAGCGCTGGCAATGCGCCTGCTGGCCCTAAAGAACGCAGAAATAAGCAGGAGAAAGACTAACAAGTCCAGTATAAGTGCTTGTAAATCTTTGCTGGCCCATGAAGGTATAAGTTTAAAGCGTAAAATTTTCCAGGCTGGCCACGAGCACCCCTCACTTACTAGGCACCCGCATGCTATCGCTACAGTAATAGAGACAAAACGCGTTTATTGTGTAAAATACAACTAAGAACTAATCAAATATACAACTATAAAACTGCATTTTCTGTTTTAAAAGTTGACCAGGAGAAGAGTGGCAATTAATTAATGCATTTTCTTTGGGAGGGCCGGGCCCTTCTGCTCCTTATGGATGGACGGCCTCTGGTTTAGTACAGAGCAGAAAGTGTACCGTTTTAACAGAGGGAAAACTACATAAAGCTACCACAAATCTTGAACCCTCGCCAATAGAAATTAGCACAAGTGGAGGTTTGGAAATGTAAAGAAAGCAAACGCCGTGAAATCGAAAAACAATACGGTGGTCTAACTTAATAGTTCCATTTATAACACGCTTTTCGTCTGCTAAGACGAGAGAGGACTACAATAAGGTAACAGGCCGCGACTCGCTTAGTACCAGAGACAAGTAAAACACTTGTTAACGGATAAGTTTTATAATTGGGGTATTTGTACCTTTCAAAGAATGAATAATTAAAGAGTTGCATAGGCGAGCATTCGGGCTGTAAATGGCGTTTGAGTATTGATAAAGTGAAAACACTGTAAAACATTTACTAATGGATGTAACTGCAATTTTCTTCCGGAGTGTTGTGCCGTTGTCTCTTGGAGATGAGAATTGCAGATGTTTCGTCCGCAACTACGGCGGACATCTTCAGTGGTATCACTGTGACGCACCTTCTCCCAGGAGACTTTGTCCACGTCACAAATGAACTTTATATTTTGAAACTTTGAGTATACAGCATTCAAGAATGGGAGGTTTCTCAGAACGCTACATGGTCCCATCGCGCACTCCACACAACACGTTAAATTTTTGACTTATCTTTCAAGCTTGTAGGAGACATGTGGATTTTCTCTTGTTCAAATAATGCAGTTGTGAGTGTTTACTCTCTGCTGTAATGTCTGTAAAGAGCCAATTGTTTAAGAAGCCGTCATCATCTTCAATCCTTTAGCATATCATGAAACCAGCTTCATGATCCTCATCGCATAAGGTTTGTAGACGTTGTAAGTGATAAGGGTACAGTTTCAGGTACTTTCAACAATTCGCTGACAGGACGTATATGGCACATTCATCTCTACTGACAGTCGTTTTTAACTTTGCGTAGAGATCCTTGTCATGTCTTCAGAGATAGCTGCTTCTGTACTGGGTTTCGCCTATGACCTCCTGCATGCTTTAAAACACAAAAAAGGTTCCAAGCCACAACATTATGGAATCTTATTTAGGTACATTACACACACCACACTGGAAAATTTTTAACACTCTCAAATTTAGCATATCAAGGAACGCATTGCGATCGCTGTTCATTTGTAGCGCCTGTCAATCATCTACGATTTTCATTTGTCATTATTTTTCATTCTTGCCAGTTTTGAGCAAAATATTACCAGCAAGAAATGTCTCATACTATCATATTAGTTTTTATAATAATATTTTAACATACCCAAACGGACCACCCTGTTACGGAGGAAAGGCACAGGTAGAGGCGTCTGTATATCTATGAAACATACGACATTGCGTTTATTTGGGAAAGTTATGTGTTTTTGTTATTCAAACTCTAAATGCGTTCACATAAATTGATATGTGCCCTTGATGAAAGAGATGCGCCCACTTTTTGTTTTTCTTTAATTAATGGGGGCAATTGCTACAGTTTGGATTGCAACAACAATTAGATGGTTGCTTACCTTAGACATACCAGCTACCATGAACGAAGGCTTATAATTTGTAGAACATCAACATACATCCCCATGGAATTCACCTATGGAAGCATTTTTAATATCAAACATCATTTACCATTAAATTTTGAATTCGCTGTTGAAATTACGAATTATTCGAAAAATAAACGTAAATTAAATTGCGTTACTCTTGGGGTCCAGGAGGACGTATATTGTTATTAACTATTTCTCTTATGTGATGTCATCATAAAATCGACCAATGAAATATAACCACATTTTGAATTTTTAACAATCACAGTTCGATATCGCAGTGAAATTATCGTTAAGTTTTATTGGATTCCTTTATCAGGCGAAGTACATTTGTCTTCTGATCAGTGTAGCCAACTCCAAACCCCCACTAACTGAGCATAATTAACATGTTCTCATTAATTGTACATTTCAGTAATTTAAGTTTTTGCGATTTCAACCAAAGAGTCCGAAATCATTTTGCAGATCATGTAACAATACCTGCGTAATACAACCATATATTTTAATAAACATGTTGTTCAGAGTGGTAAAATGTTATCTGTGTTTTGCTTTTCTCAGTTTGTATTGGTAAATCGAAAGGTAGCGATTGTAACAGTCGACATTCGTTTATTTCAGTCTCAGGTTTTCTGGATAGGTAGCTCAACCCTTGAGTGATATTTGTTAAGACTATTTCACGAATAAAACAAGAATTTCAATATTATTCTCCTAAACCTGACTAACAAAATTATAATAATTGTATATTTATATTATGCATACTTAAATTTTTCAAGCCATCTTTCATCGGGTTTATGGCATTACTTGAATTGAATAAGAACAAAATTAATATATATATATATATATATATATATATATATTTGAAATTCGCTCACGGATTATTAACAATTGTATAAAATATTATCAATGTATGTAAAACATTGACTGTGAAAATAAATTAAAGGTAGCTAATATTGCACTAATTAAACCATTTACTATTGAGCTATTTGGAATCTTATAATATATTTTGAAACTTAGGAGCACAGTTTATTTAACTTTTAAAATGGGGTTAAAGAGCTGAAACTGAGCTTGTTATACTCATGTGACCTAGGTTGCTAAGGCGAGTATCGGACGCTCGATCAAATATTCGAGTCTCGCCTCTAGCGTGGTGAATTTACAATGTTTGTTCACTGTCTCTGTTAACATACCTAGCTCAGTTCACTAGCTAGCGGTTAAGGTTTGTGTAGACTGCATTAGTGGAATATCGCATCCAATTTGTGGATTGATTACGTCAGTAGACAGCTGTAAAATAAACCATGATAGTACGAAGGATTCCTGTATTATTGCTATATAATATTACTTTGTGTAATATTATTATATAGTGTTTTAGAATACCTAAGCATGTACAACATGTTGTCACAAACCTATAAAGAAGATAGAGGTGATCAATGTAAACAATTTTCGTATAAGAATTCAGGTCTCCCTTTCGGGAGCTAGACCTTTGTTGTGTACACTGACTAATGTAAGTCCATACTTGCCTTCTAAACCCCAGATCGCGGGTTGAAAACCGACCAGGATTTTTTTTTTCGGGCGTAAAAATCGTAAGTATGGCTTCCTTCGGAAGGGAAATAAAGCCATGGGTCCTGTGTCGTACATTTACGGCACGGTAAAATAACCTCAAGCCTGAAAAAGAGGCCTCTAAGCAAAATTTGTCGGCCGTTTCACAACCTGAATTGAATGGGACTCTGATGACCTCAGATGTCAAAGAGCGTCCGTAAATAAACAAATAAAAAAAAAAAGATACAAGTAACGTTAAAAATAATCATTCAAAACTTTGCTTATATTATTATAAAATTTAGTGCATTATTCAAATTCCAGTACTCATTATAGAAATTGTTGAGAATATCCCTCCCCTGTCTCAATAAACGCCCTGACTGTTGTTCCCGTTGGAAGAATCTGACCTTGTTCCTGATGGTGTCACAGGCATTTGTATTTTTTGCCATATGGTCCTCTTTTGTTTCGGTTGGATATCGTGATCGAGTTGTTCTAGAGGTACATACAGAAAAAAAAAAAACTCGATTGGGGTTAAATCAGGCAAATGGGCACGCCAATGAGCTGGACCTCCTCTTCAGTTGGAAAACGATTATGAAGGAGATTTCTGATAATATGAAAATGTGTTTGGGGCCTCATCGCGCTACTGTCACCTATGTTGGTGAACATTAACCATGTCCTCTATCACTTGGGGGTATTACAATGAGATTAAGAATGTTGCAATAGATTTTTCCATTTAAATGATTGTGCAGTAGTTATATCCCTATCAAGTGCAGTATTCCAGCTCACAGTCCACTACACATTCGTGTTGGTAATTACTGACGACGTGAAATAGGATTTTTATCTGCCCAAACTGTAAGTATGCCCATGTTTACGAGAAAAAAATTACAATACTGACAAAATCCACTGTAGGACCATAATTACCTCAGTTCAATTTCTGGACCTTTTGACTATGAAATGGATACAGGCCGTGCTCACGAATGGCTCAGCATACAGTCATAAGTGATTTATTTGTTTTCACTTGTGTAATGCATCACTTCCTCGAAGTCTAATATACATGGTATGAACTAGCTGATGTCGCAGTGGATAAATCCTAGTAGCTCGTCTTCCATTGAGTGTAAAATCAGCGTAGTGAAGTACTGGCTGCGAATTATTCATGGAAACCAATCTTTAATTAGGACATTGTGCTGTCATGAAAGCTGGAGATAGCAGGGAACATGAAATGTAAATCTCAATTAAGAAAGAAACTAGAAACAACAGGACTGAGATCCATTTGGATGGCGGGTCAGGAGAATAAAAAGAGTGCATGGAGTAGGACTAGGAAACGTTTGAAGGATATGGATAGTAAGCAGACAATTGCGCAACGCTGTGAAATGATCTCGTTGAAGTACAATAGGGGTTCAAATCGGAATGGAAGATGGAATAATATATGAAATCAGGAACCAGACTCGCTGAACTGAGGCTCGCGTGACTCAGTATAGCCAAGGCGCATGATCATGATCACTGACTTATATGAGCGTAGAATTTTCCTATAAGTGAAGAAGGGGAAGTATGAACACACATTCTGACTGAATATAAAAGTACTGAAGGATGAAGTGAAAAGTATCTACCGCGTTTCTTTACAGGATCAAGGAGAGGGAGATGGTCATGCTGGACTTTGCTGGCAGGCAAGGAATGAGAGGAGAGATATGGTGAATTTCAGATGAAAGTGAGACAGCTCAGATCAGAAAACGCTGATAACCGGGGGGATTGGGGGGGGGGGGTAAAATTGACCGAATCCCACTGTTTTTCGTTAATAATGATATTTCTTTATATTTTATATCTATTTTTAAAAATTATTCTTCTAGTCTATTATAAAACGCCTGTTGGAGATGTTTAGTATTGTATTGGTACCACTGTTACAAATATACTCCTCGTACTTCTACTGTAGCATGTTTCCCAATTAAAAAAACCAATAAAGTTCTCTGAGTGTGCATCTTTCTTTCATAACAAAAACAACAATAACATAAAGACAACTAATTTATATTACCTAGGTAATTCTGCAATGCTACTTAGACCAGTCAGTACACTGCAAAGTGTCAGGCTCCCGAATGGAGTGTTGCAGAACATGAAAATTTCTCATATTGATCTCCTCTATCTTCCCTAAAAGTTTGTGACAAAGCTAGAGATACATCCTATTTATAGAACTATCATTGAAAACATGTTATTGATCGTTGTAGTATATTATTAAATAAACATGATCATTAAAGAAAGTAAGTTCCTCATTTTCACTTAAAAATTACAGAAGCACTTAATATTTATAGTACAGTAGATTATAGGTAGTCCATAACAGGTATTAATTAACTGTATATTATTATTATTATTATTATTATTATTTTAATCCGTATCTTATTTATAATGTATCGAAAACACATACTTTCAATATGGGATGTTTCACTCTCTTTCGGTCCCTAATTTTCGCGTATAACTTTCAACCTAACATACAAAATTTGGTGATATTTGACACCGATATAGTTTAATGTGTGAGAAGCGTGATAGTGATTATAATAATTTATTACGATCAATTGTGGCGTTGTGTCATTAACTGTCATTCAAAGTTAATTTTGCCCATCGTCTTGTGTAGATACACATTTTCCATAAGCAAATCATTGAACTGCGAGAAGCTGCATGCTATTTCCAGTTGGATGTGCCTCCTGTACACCTTCAGTGTCAACATGGCTAAGCTTACCACACCAGACAGAGATAAGTTTGAAGGGAAAATGTATCTTAACAAGCCACAGCTTCTCGTGTGACTTCTTCTTCTTCAGCCAACGTCCTTTCTTGGCTGGTTAGCCTTTTGACGCCGTGTCATCCATGCTCGTACTTCTAATGAGTCTTCCCTTGAGCCACTCTGAAGTGCAGTATGTAAGATGATCAGTCGTACCGTCCTCTTTTGAGTAGAGGGGCCAGTTTGGAGAGTCGACTAGGCCGATTCTGTGCAAAGGTTTTTGTGGGTAGTCGTTGCCACGGCCACTTTGCGGGACAGATTGTGGGGGATAGGTTTTAATATAATTGTTTGCTATGCCCTCTAGGAGTTCGCTACGACATTCTTTATACTGTGTAACATTACACTGCATATAATGGCGTAGGTAGAAGGGGGTGAAGGTTGTTGATTCATCGTGCACCCTTCCTTCGCCAATCTGCCAGCTTCTTCCTTTACGCTGATATCACAGTGGCCGTTGTAAGTGGATCTCAGCTAATGTTTACAATCTCAGTTGTCTTTCTTTACATTGAACTACAAAACCGTCTTCTTGTTGCAGTCCTGAGTGTCATTATTTGGAGTGCAGAAGTGGAAACAGACAGGAAGACTACATTTTGTTTGATATTCAGAGAAATCAGTGTATTGGTCACTTCACTACTTCGCCATCAAAATTAGTTCTCATTCTTCCTACAGGGAAGGTTACTCGCCAAGAGATGAGAAAAATCCTGCGCCCGTACGTTCATCAATAGCTGAGCCATGTGTATAAATATGTAGCTATGCAGTGTATAATGTAGTGCTATCGCTTTCAGGAGTTGTGGTGCTGTATCTGTCTTGGGTGTATCAATCCCAGGGGGTATTAATTGAAAATTGTGGCAGTTGTTTCTCTGAGTACAATTTGGGTCTTCGGAAGCATTGGCGCCCCACTGGATCAATGTTATACTTCATAAAGAGTGCTATTCGTGTAACTTGGGTTTTTAATCTTTAAGTAACCGGTCTATATTATTGCTTTCAGAAATTATCAGCCGCTTCTTTCATAGCATTTAAGGAGAGCTTCGTCTCTTCTGTACTCGAGCGGTTCAACCTGGCTCTGACTTTCGAGAGCAGGTATTGGTGTAGATGCCTGTGGCTTCTAATATGTTAATAAATCCCTTGCAGGGAAGTGTGCAGCCATGTCTTGACGCAAGTGATAAGCACTTTGACACTTGCAATGATATCATCTTCTTATAAATATACTACGGTATAACCACATCAAATACAACTAAATTGCTATCATTAATTTGAAAGTTGTATGGCAATATCAGGGGCCGAGAGTGAGCGAAGCACCACATACTTTTAAACATTTTTCCGATGAAAAGTGAACTAAATACTGCTTGTTTTGCCTGACCAATGACTAAAAATGTAGAATATTACCAATGTAGTCAAAAGTAAAATAACTTTAAACATAAAAACTATATTTTACGCTGTTTAAGCAGTTGCAACTTCTAAACAATGCCCTTCAGTAGATTAATATTCAACTCTCAAGCCTTTCTCTCGACAGGAAGTACGTCATGAGAAGCAGTTACAAACAAAGCTGTACGCTGGTTTATATCCGGGAGGCAACAACGTGTTTGTTGTATAATGTAATTTGCTTTCTGTTTGTATATCGACAGAAACGACACAGCCAGCAGTAGATACGTGATACATGCAATTTATCTCTCGCAAAGTGCCTTACATCTCCCTCAAGATGCATTGCATTTAGTTACCTGATGTTATTTATTTAGTAGGAGCATAGGAAATATGAGGCGGTGCTCCATGATGCATATAAGGCTTGTTTAGTTTAGCAGCACTTATTCACGCAAAATATTTAAAGCATTAGTTAAAAAAAACACGGCATGCACCTGCCAATATCACATGTAAAATGATAGGGTCAATTAACCTGTTGCAAATAATTTCAATCCAAATTAATACTAAACGTTGATGTCTTGTTTTCAAAACTGCATGGTATTTTGGCCAACCCATTCACTGGCAACTGTGGTGGATGATAGAAGACTTTGATTACAAACCACAACACAATATCAATTTATAAATGACAAATATACCAGTGCCTTGTTTTTATGTAAACCGCAGTAATTAACAATATTAAAAAGTGAGGGTCTTCTGCCAGTTTTCCAGAGTTTTCTCAGTTAAGTAACACCAAATTAGGACAAATGACTAAATCAATAAATCCAAAAGTCGAACCTATAGTGCGCGAACGTAGGATAGAAATTTATCTTCGGCAAGAATGGATTACTATTTTTAGGCTATTCTTTTTGCTGTATGTAAGCACATTGCCAGGAAGTTGTATTAATGTATTTGTAGTTTAGTCACTTCAGGGGTTACAAAGTTAGAGTGAAAATTGTACATTACTTAATGTAGCGTTCATTAACTTCCTGTTAAAGATCATTTTGCTTTAACTCAAATCACATATCTGTAAACAGTTGCTATGTGAAAGTATATACCCAATTTTTGCAATATAAAGAGACATTTTGAAAACTCGCTGGTGTAAGAGATAAAATATTTTCTTTGCCACAAAAATGACTTTTTTTTTGTTTTTCAAATTTAGAAAATGCTTTCACACTTTTTTCGTCAGGCATTGTTTTTCTATGACATGCATTTCAAGTTCTAAGGAGTGCTTAACTAAATAACAGGTACAGACCAATCTAAAAAGCTAATAAGATGCTTTTCTGGTACATTTGGCCGATTTCCTCTGATGGTACAGTAACAGTCTGCTACAATTCCGGCACTCCATTAACTGGAAATTAAAATAGAGGCCAAAGTGACAGCTTATAGAATTAACACTGTGGCAATCCTAACGCTGGCACTCTTCAATAAGAACCACGGTGTTACCTAACACAGTTCTTGACATGGCATTTAACTACTCTACAAAGCACAATTTCACACAACATTCAGAGTCAGAATTCGAGAACAATCTGACCGAATGGGAGAAAATTCACCTACTCTACATAAACATCATCATTGCATATAGCTCAAGAGCAGGAAACACTTCATGAACTGGAGTTTATGGATTTGCCCCAAAACAAAATTTCTATTAAATACTGGGGATTTTATCACATTTTTTTCCGGGCAGAAGTAACAGTATGACTTCTGCCTTAACTTCCGTGAGAAGAGAAATTATTATACCATGTACGAGGGTAGGTTCATAACTTTCCGGCCTAACCATTTTCTAGGTATGATAAAGACATAAACTATATTTCACTTTTAAATATAGCTACACTTTATTGCAATACACTTCTCAAATTAACATTTCAATCCTTCCCCCAAATAGTGAGAAGTCTTGTCCAAAATGGGCATAAACAGCACCCATCACTTCTTCGTCACACTTAAATTTCCTTCCTCGAAGGTCCTTCTTGAGTTGTGAGAAGAGGAAATAGTCACTGGGAGCTAGATCTGGGCTGTAGGGTGAATGGTCGATCTCCTGTAAGACACATTTCTTCACAGCTTCCTTTGCAACAAGAGCTGCATGCACAGCTGCGTTGTCGTGAAGAAGGCGCACACTACCACTCAGCTTTCCTCACCTTTCCCCTATGATGAAAGCACGTAATATGTGCAGTAGGGCATCATAGTACTCCCCATTTACTGTGGTGGTCTTCTCCTTGAAGTCAATGAAGAGTATTCCTTCACAGTCCCATGAGCTTCTTGATTGACTGAGTGATCTTGGCCTTTAGAGGCGGTGCTTCGCCAGATTTACGCCACTCCATTGATTCTCTTTTATAGTTTCATCTCCTGTAACAATGGATTGCAGAACTTCACTTTCGTTGACACGGCAGAGCTCATAAATGCCTGATTACAGATGCTGCTGCTGCTTTTAGAATAACGAAAGAAGTCTAGACACCCATCTTGCACTAACCTTATTCATGATTAAATGTTAATGAATAATTCGAAGGACTGTTGTTTTAGGGCCGACCTAAGGGCCGACCTGCACCCTTTCTTCTTCAATGCTTTCTCGGCCTATTCGAAACAGTTTGTCCCATTCTTTTAGGGTAGAATATTAGGGGATGCCTCCCCATATACGCCGTCCAATCGCTGTTTAGTTTCATTTGGAGTAAGTCCTTCTTTTGTGAAGAACTTAATAGCAGCTCGAAACTCCATTTTGAACATGTCACAATCTTCTACATATCTATATCTGAACAACTGAACACAGTGGAGAGGAAATTACTGCTGTAATTATTTACTTAACAGATAAGGTACGACACCAGATAGGGGTTTTAAATCCTTATCGGCGAGACAGGAAACTTATGGACCTACCCTCATACTCATTCTCACTGACAGTTAAGCTACACTTAGTGCATATAAATCTCGTCAGGTGAATTCTAGACTTGTAAGAGATTGTCTCTAAGCTTGGTTCCTCAGTATATTGCGATTCTTGAAATTTTATTGTGTACAGTCAATATCTGTTAAATCTTTTGTCTTTTATATCCTGATGTCTGGGCACTCAACGAACTTCAAGTTGATTCTTTGTAGAAAGGCTAATGAGAATGGCTGGACATAACTATCTACGTGAACAGTGTGAAAGTAAAGCCCTGGGAAGTAAATATTTCTGTCATTTACAGTGTCTAGAGGATATAGTTCCTAAAATTGCAGGAAAGATTCTAGAGCTCACTAGAGCACTAATTAGGATGTTAATATTCCGAGAAGCAGTTTGCAGCAAATTTTAACTAGCGATATACATATGCACCTTTTTAAGATCGAACTAACAGAATAGCTGAAGCCGAAGGACCATTTGCAGTGTCGAACATTTACCTCTCGCAACGGCGATCAAATTTGGTTACCCAGATAGTGTGATTTGACACCATGCGAGTACTTTTTGTGGATGTATGTAAAATGTAATGTTGTGTTTATGTGGACAATGCATGAACCATACCCTCAATTCACGGCAATAATTTGGTGTGTCATGGGTGAAATTCAGCCGGAACTTTGCTTAGAAGTCGTTGAACATTTTACTAACACAGTGAAGGGGTGGAAACATTGTCTCATGTTTTGTTTATTGTTTAATGCCAATATTGACCTATTAATATTAGAAATTTTCAAGTAAAAGAATTGCATTCATTATTTGACACCCTACAGATACTCTTGAAATTTATAATTCATAACGGACATAACGTATTATTATTATTATTATTATTATTATTATCATCATCATCATTTGAATTTATGGATCATTTAATTAAAATTCATATTGTTAAAATTATAGCACTAAACTAACTAACAATAATAGCCATATGTGAGTTAGATTGATATCACAATCAAAGTTCGTCAGTGCACCAAATACGCTTGCCCCGTGAACAAAAAGTCAGTAAAAAAAATTGAAACGGAAAAAGTAGCCCTACTTAATGTATTGGAAAAACAATGGAGGTCTTATACCAGAGGCTTTAGCCATTCCTTATTTTATTATATAGGTTGCCTATTCGAACAGTGTTTAGAAGTCATCAGGATTCCTATATAATATAATATAATATAATCTTTCTATCACTTTAGAAGTTCACCCACTATATCACGATAGTTTTCTTATTTTTGATTCCTAAGAACCACATCAGATATTAATGAACACAGCCCGGAAGTTAGGTAAAATGCATTTTATATTTGGGTGGATGTATTTAAGAGTCAGATAAAATGAACATATTTCACTACTTTTGTGGTCGATAGGGTCCGTTTTTATTTTGCATTTTTATTTTTGGCCTAATTTGACTTATGTAGCCTATTTTAAGGCTGAAAACCTTTTTGTTCTTTTACCTGCATTAGACCGTTATGGACTTTTTTCTCCAATTATTTACGCCTTTTAAAAGTCACATGAAGAATTTCAATGAATCGAAAAAAAAATTATAAATATTAAATGGCTTGGTCACCTCACAGAAATATCTATTGAGAATCTTGTGATACATTTATTTCTTTCAAGCAGTCAAAAACTTTCTCCTCAATCCTTCACTTAAGCTTTTCAAATAGCAGAACCTTTATTAGTTCTTGGGTTACTTCGGGCATACGAATACCAGGAAATAAAGAGGATGAAAGAAGTACTGTTATTTGAATACTCCAGACAAATGACCTTGTATCGATCTCCGCGAGACAATTCCAGCAAATCTGTGTTGGTGGTAACATCTCAGCTGCACAATTGAAGGCAAGAAAAATGAGAGCGGTTTAGCTGTGCATTAAACCGTCCTTACAATGTGCTCAGTACGGAAGTAAGAGAGATACTAACCTGATTCCCCTGTAAATGCATAAACAGAAAATGAACTCGAACAGAAACCACAGGACTATTCATAATACTTTATTTTGTCTGGATCGACAATTCGTCCAGAAAAGGGAATTCTCTGTGGTAACTTATATGAGTCCTTCCGAAATAAGTTATTTCAAATATGTTGCATCACTTGTTCTCTCAGACAAGCGGCTGACTATGACAGTTGATACCTTGAAAAAATATCTTGAAGCAAGTAGTTCAAATACTTTAATAATTAGATAATAAATAATTTATTAAGTGTCTTAGATACCTATTTTCATCAATAATCAGTTATATTACTCTCTTAATTTCACTTTTAATAAATGCCTATTTTAATTATGTTATGCCTATTTTCAGCATTTTAAGTGTTTTTTATCTGCCTATTTTAATTATGTTATGTCTATTTTCAGCATTTTAAGTGTTTTTTTATCTGCCTATTTAAATAAATGCCTTAACTTTCGGGCTATGATTATGAAATGCTCTCAGGCTGTTTTATCCTGTGGATTTGTCAGTCCTTCAGAGTTGTCATAATCAATTAATAATTTATTTCAGGTCCTGTAAATATTCATTCTTAATTTTGAACGTCTAATTTTGAGAAATTTAAAATTTAAAGTCAAATATACGTGAATTGTATGCTTTGTTTTCACAATTTTTTTAAGTTCTGATTTAATATATAAATACCGTTCTATTTCTTAGCAATAAATGTATCTTAAGTATAAAATCGCAATTTTCTTCTATTTTCTGGAGTAATAGGTAAATAAGGTTTTAAAAAATAAGGACATTTTTCACAAGGTATTACAGTTAGCCATATATAACGTTGGCTCGTGGCAATGACAATGACAAGCCGCATCTCCCTCTCTCTGTGTGTTTTGTTAACACGTAGTCGAGGTTTACCTTCATGTTGAGGATTCGCGCTGCTGCCACAACAAACCCTATGTGTTAAATGCATCTAAAATTGATTGTACAAATTTCCGTGTGATGCTATTTTTTCTGGTCGTCAAATACATGCACTAATCATTGAGAGTAAAAAATAATAGGTTTCTTGTCACAGCGACAAGGGAGTTGTTTAATACTTCCACATTTACTTGAGAAACTGAGAACGATTGCAATTTTGTGGTAAGGGTAACTGGAGAACTGACGTCAGCAGAATAGTATCTTTGGAAACGGAAATGGGGACAGTGTTTTTGCTTACTTTGCTAGCAATTTTTGTCTCAGAATCAATTATTTGGTATTTTAATTGAACTTTTTAATAATACTAATTGTGTAATGGAAAAAAATCTTTAATTCAAGATTAGAGTAAGTTATATCTTTGTGATCTGATCTGTAAGTCAGAAGGCACATGGAGAGTGATATCTTCCTTAGATTGACTAGAAAGTGGTTTAAGGTTTCAAATCTGCTGCTGAAAGGAAAATGAAGAAAAGAAACACTTAATTTTTGAGAATATTAGTACATAATGGTTTCCTTAAACTATTTCCTGTTTAATTTTAATGAACATTTCAGTGAATGCTAACAAATAACGTTAAAGTGATATATCAATTATAATATAACGCAATTCTTAAGAACTGAAGAAAGTATACATAAAAAGTATATTTTATCGCAAGCAATATCATAAGAGGGCCTGGGATTACCGATAAATACACGAACGCAGTGAGGCTCGAGTGATATTTAATAGAATTATTTCAGGAATATGCCAAGAATTTAATTATATAATTCCCGTAAACTTGGCTTACAAATTTGCTGCGGCCCTCCAACATATGTCAGTGGGCAGGTTAGATTTCTTAAATAACCAAGAAACCATGATTTTAATAAACAGGCGAACAATAACATTTGCCTAATTCTTCATAAAATATATAATTAACTTTTAAATAATTTTCTTATAATCAAATTTATACTAATTAAATCATTATTATAAAAAAACAATAAAATTTAATTTCCAATTGTGTATATATTATGAACACAACTTTTTCAAGCCCCCTAGTAACAGGTGAATGTCAATTGTCAGTAATGCCAATAGAGAAGAGCCAAATACTGGTTTGGGAAAATTTCATGAATAGAATAAGAATAAAACTATTTTGATTTGGATTACTTACGGACGCTCTTTAACATCTCGGGTCATCAGCGTCCCATTCTATTCAGGGCGTGAAACGGCCGACAAATTTTGCTCAGAGGCCTCTCTTTCAGATTTGAGGTTCTTTTTCGTGCCGTAAATGTACGACACGGGACCCACAGCTTTACTTCCTTTCCGAAGGTAGCCATACATAGGATTTTTACACCCGAAAAAAATCCATCGATCCTGGCCGGGTTTGAACCCGCGATCTTGGGGTTAGAAGGCAAGTATTACCACTACACCACCAGGACGGACTAATAACAATAAAAGTAATGTATTTGGAATTGTTTAAAAAAAAGTATGAGGAAATCAAAACAAAAATAACATTTTACATTGTAAACAACGTGTTTATTAAAATTTGTGGTTACTTAGTCAGATAAAAACAATTGCTTGAGGGAATACACACTAAATGTACAATTACTGAAAATACAAAAGTATTTTAGTGATGCTTGCTCATTGATCGACTTTTGTAATGACGTTACATAAGTGAACTATTCATTAAAATGTTATTTTTTAAAATAATTTTCCTAATTTTAAATATGAAATTATTATGAATATTACAAATCCTGTGCATTAAGTAATTTTAATGCAGGCGGGTAAAAGGTATAAAACAAAAGATAATTATCCAGCTAATTATAGTAGAGGTATAAAATTTGATATTCAGTATTTCTGAGGAAAGTTATTTGTGAATTTCAAGATGAAAAGTACAGATTTTATAAATCTGTACTCACACCTTACCTTATGAATATTTTCAAAATATAACATTCATAGCAAGCCCTACGTGAATTGATACTAAGTTTTGAAAAGGAAGGAAAAATAATCCTCAAATCGATATTTTTTGTTACATAGTTTACTTTCTTAAACAATTTTTTGAGCTGAGACTCTCTAAATATACTAAGTTAAAATGCATAATAAATAATTAAATATAATCTCACATACATATTTAACCAGATACAATATCCTATTATGTTGCTTAATTTTTGTATTGAAATAAACACAGGTATTTGTAAATGGTTTATATTAATTGTTATTTCTCATTAGCCGTGTGTAAGACATTGGTAGGAATAGAAAGAATAAAACTTGTAAAAACTGGAAACTAAGGTCAAAAATACTTGTAGCATTACGAGTCACCTCTGAAGGAATGCTACATCTTTCATAGTAGAAAAACCTCAGGGGGATCTCCAGGGTGTCGAATTAGATGAGAGAGGTTCGTGGTTCCCTTGCTTGGAAGACACGGTAGCTCACTTGACTGAGCCTAAATATTTGTCTATTTGAAGTAGACAAGAACGACCTAAATAAGCAAACCAAGCTAACAAAACACGTTTTTAGTTGAAATAACGAGAAACATTAGATGTGCAATAAAATATTAAAAAATGAAATGTTTTTGATGAAACTCATCATATGTTCGTTCTTAAAATCATTTAACTTTACATTTTAAGGCATGCGTTTACAAGGAGGAAAATTACATGAATATTGGGAAAGTTGTGGCATAGACGTTCCTTGCTGACTATAAAGAAATTCAGATCTTGTTTATTTGAAAAGCTTTGTCATTATTTATATTATCTGGGTTTAAAAGATTCTATTTTTGTTGTTCTTTTCTTTCTTTTGTTTTCCAAATTTTACGAGGAGTACTCTTAAAGTCCTCGGCCTAACTCAGAGATGTAAAGTTGGCCCAATTATTGCGCATTGTAGAGTTTCCAACGCGTAAGTGTAGTCACTTGTTTGTGACGATCGTGTAAACAAACTAGTGTTAACATTTTATACAAAACGGATAAAACTGAAATACGAGTTGTGACGAAGTTCTTTGTTTTGAGGAGTTTAACCCCAGCATAAATACCAAAGGAGTAATTTTACATATTAAAGGATTCTTCCCCTTCGATTTCGACGGTAAAAAGGTCGGCTGCTGGATTTAAGCGTGGTCTTATATCCATTTAAAATGATGAGCACTCAGGGCATCCCAAAACTGCTACGACCGACAAGGTTGTGATGACAAAAATTCACAGTGTCATACTCGATGTTGATGAAGGTACGGAAGATACTGACATTGCAAAGACCTCGATATTTCGTGTGCACTACATTTTACACAGTTTTGAGTATGAGAAAGTTTTTCGCTCGATGTGTGCCGCGTTTGTTACAACGGAGCAAAAGCGGATTCAAATGAACTTTTGCAAAAGTGTTTAGATTTGTATAAACGCAATTTTAGTGAGTTTATCCGAGGTTTCACAACAGAAGATGAAACACGAAACACGCCAGAGACGAACAAGCAGGCCAAACAGTGAGTGGCAACAAGTGAAAGTGCACTAAAGAAAGCACAAATGGTTCTATCTGCAGGAAAAGTCATGGCTATGGTTTGCTGGGATTCTCGTGGTGTGGTGATCACAGATAACTCCAGAAGGACAGAACCATCACCGGAAAGTATTATGCTTCATTACTGGCCCAACTGAAGGATACTGTTCAAGCTAAACATTCACTCTTAGCCAACATGAAAGTGCTCTTTCATCACGATAATGCACCTTCATACCGTCTGGGCTTGTTGCTGCAAAAAAAGCACGATCTTTGCTTCCAAGAGCTTCTACATTCATTATAATTGCCGGATTTGGCTCCCAGCGATTACTTTTTGTACCCAAACCTGAAGATATGACTGGGCTGACAAAGATTCACATCAAATGATGTGGTTGAAGCTGAAACAGTTGGACAAATCTTCTTATTTTTATAAGGTTATTAAAAAGTAGAATTAAATGTGGTTAATTTACAAAAGGGACTTCAATGTAAAATAAAAATAAAAGTTTTCTTTTAAATCTTGCGCTTTCTTGAACAGTTTGAGAAGTTTTAGAATGCCCCTCGTGTTTCATGATACTTTTGACTGGCATGCTTTTCAATCAAAACTTTTTCTGGCTGATTAAGAGGTAAATGTCGCTTATGTTTTTGAGCCAAGTTTTAACTGATCTTTCGGTCATACCAAGGTATACTTTCCGACGTTTACATGGTACTTTATACATTCCTGTGGAACTGAGAGAATCCTATGTGTCTATCATCGAACGCGATTTTATTCTTTTTCAAAACTCAACCAATACATTGCGTGACGCCCTGTATAAGTGGCAAGAATGCTTTAATTTGTTCTTTATGATCTGGTAGAGATTTTGTAGTTTTTTTGAGATTTCAAGGCTCGATTGATTTATTTGTTGCTGTCGCCATTTGCTAGCAAGAAGTTCTGGAGATTAAGTTTACTTTTTATTTTCTCAACTCTTTTTATTCATTTGTTTCTTTGTTATTTTATTTAGGAAATGGTCGAATGTGCATTGAAATATCCATCGATATGCTTAGGTTTTCTGTAAACCTCATCTGCTAGAGCACCAGATGCCTTGCCTGGAACCAGAACCTCTAAAATTGCAAGTGTACTGTTATTTTCTGTTTCCATTAGTGAAAGATTATGTTGTGGTAAATGTTATTTAAGCGCTCGAGGAAAAAAATATATTTCTTTCCCTTGTGGCCATATAACGAAGATGACATCTACATAGCGCACCAGTCTGTTGGCTGTTCTGCTGCATGTAAATCTTTTTCTCAAAGTTTTCCATGAAACAATTCTCCACAACCGGATCTACGGACTTCCCATTTAAATTTTACTTAAAATGAGTTCGTGCTTAAGCATTTTTCTACAATCCAACATTTTTAGAGCAATCTGTGTATCAATGTGAAATAATTGTGCCAGAATTGCAATGGGTTTGATGACTATAGGAATTGCCGTAAATTAAATTAAATTTTCATTTAAACTTTACTTTTAGGGTATTGTTTTAACTAATGTTAAATTAAAGCGAAAAGTTTTGCATTGTTCATAATTTACGCCACGTCATAATGTTTTAGCATTTAGAGCTCATTTCATTTTACTTATAATAATAAGTAATGCAGTATTTAAGGGGACTTGTGGGTAAAAATAATAAAAAATCACATTTTATAAAACATAGTAATATATAGTTTTGAGAATCTCCCTATCTCTCCGATTATTATTCTAAGTGAGCTATAAAATTGAAAGTACCTAAGGCAGCACAAAGTGTGCAATACCTTTTTTTCAAAATAATTTATACTGGCTTCATTTTTGATGTGCAAATGCTGGTAACTGGTAATCATTTAGATAGAAGGCCTGTATACAAGTGTATCAACAACATTTTCCGCAGTTAAATTATTTTTGTTTGTTTTGTTTGTGAGGAGAAAGATATGGCATAATTGATTTTTTTGTGTATGTAGTGAATATTCCTTCGTTGTATGTTACACGTTTTAGCTACAGAGTATTCAAAAAGTGAAGGAGAATATTATAAAAACACTAAAAAGTGATTTGTGCATGTAGAGGATAGATACGAACTTTCTACAATAGTTCCAAAAGAAAAACTGGTGAGGGACTTGGCTTACCAGACTATGGGGAAGATGAATATTAAACAGGATTTAGATGAATTGATTTATTCATTCTTTCACGTACAACAAGTAGTGCTTGTTGTTGTGCATCACGTGGGTCAAAAAGTTTGAAACAGTATAATAATGTAAACAGTTATGCTGTGTGTACATTGTGTATAAAATGTGACACATCAGAGTTTAAAACTTCAGGTATCAAAAACCACATTTATGAGCCAATGCTAGGTTGACCTATAACATGAGATGCATTGGTGTGGAAAGAGAGGGCACAACATCAGTATGTGTAATATGAACATGTCTTCACCACACTGCGATATACTGACACAAATAGGTAGCTTCTAAATTGTGTCAGAAAGGTTTGTGATGAGTCCATGGTCAGTGCAGTTAATGAAGCCATGTCTGTAAATGACACAAATTCCACTGATTTGTGTGTACCATCTGGTGGTATCTGGTTGAAGAAGAAGGTTTCTTCCCTCCATGGAGTGTCAACTGTCGTGAACCAAAGAAAGATGAAAAAGAGTGGGAAAGAGCAAATGCTCTTTTGAGTTATCATGACTCAAGTATAGATGGAGACAGCTGGTATGACATTCATTTTTCATCGTTATAATATAAAACATGATGTATGCTGCATATAATACTTAGGAGAAGGTGACTCCAGCGCCTTCGAAATAGTGTGGGAAGACAACCACGTACACAATATAAAAATTAGAATGTGATGGACTCATAGGATGAGCTCACGGCTGAAATGAAAGTAAAGAAGTTGGCAAGGGTACAAGGTGGAAGTGGCAGGTTGAGTAAGAAATAAATGCAAATATTCAAATTTATTATGGAGCTGTAATAAGACAGAATGCTGGTAATTTAAGAAATGTGCAGCAAGTTGAGTGAATCATTTATTTTCCTAGATTGTCAGTAGATGCCAAACCTCAGCATGTATGGTGGTGCAAGTATAAAGAGTCACGAAACAATGTTCGTAAACATGGCTTGCCGGAGTCAGTAACGTACTCCATAAAACCAAATTCACAGCTCTAACAAATCCAGAATTACTGATAAAATGCATTCATGGCAAGCCCAAAATCCCAATGAAAGCTCTAATCCAAAAGAGCTGGCCTAAAACACTGTTTGATTCTTGGTATTTTTAAGGGCTACTCATGGGGAATGAGGGTAGTAAATCTTCCCCCTCCCCCAAAAACTCTTATGTTTTATGCTAAGATGATTGTCTTATTTTTTGGTGACTTTTGTATTACATCTGTAGATAGAACATCATTTGAAAGGGTTTTTTTTCGTTGCTTATAATTATGTTGTTTACATTTTTTTTTAAATTCTGAACATGTTTAGAATAAAATGTTGATCCATTACACCAATGTTTAGCTTTTAATGTCACGGAACTATTATAGTAACACTTGTAACAAATGCCGCAACAGTAACAATAAAATTTTCACTTGTAACTTTGCAAACAGTCTGCAGTCATAGAGTGTCAAGTGTTCTATACAGCACTTTTGATCAACATGCGAGAGTTACCTTTAGGTTGTTACAAACGACCACCAGATGGCACTATTGAGATATGTCAGGTAACTATTTTATAAACAATTGACATTTATTATTGTGAAAAAAGAGTTACAGCGTAGAAATTGATCGAGTAGTTAGTGAGCTAATTTTGTTTGAGAAAAAAAGGGGGGGGGATTTTACGGTAAGGTTTTCATTGGATGATTTCTTTTACGATTATAGCAAAGGCCTAACTCATGATTGCTTTGTTCAGCTTATGGTAATAAAGCACCACCAGAAAAGCCTGTTTACAATTGGCAATTTTGTCGTGGTCGTGCGGCCATCAGTGATGAATTTTGTGAAGTGGACCAAAATCGGTTGTCATTCCAAAAAGATTGGCATGTGACTTACACTGAGATAGAGAAAACTTAAGCATAATGAAAACTGAAATACATTCGATACTGAATGAACATTTAGCTGTGAAAAAGATCTATTCCCGATATATTCCGCATAGTTTGACCGAAGCTCAAAACAAAATCTCGTGTTAATTGGTACAATGAAACGCTCAAAAAATTCTACCAAGGAACTGCAAAAGCCATATCGTAACAGGCGACGAAACTTGGATATATTCGTATGAATCGTTAACTAAGCAACAATCACTGTTTGCGTGTACCAAGATGAACCGAATCTCACAAAAGTTGTTCGTTCACGAAGCACTTCCAAGAAAATGATCGTTTGTTTCTTCGGTTGTACTGAACATGTTGCAGCCTTTCCTTTAGAGGATCGAAGAACAGTTGATGCTGAATGATATGCAACAGTTTGTTTGCCAGAAGTCATCGACGAAATCAGGAAAAACAACCGAAAACTTCGCATCATTCTTCATGATGACAATGCCAACTCTGGCAGCACGTCAAATAATTGATTATTTGAAGAAGTAACACATCGAATTAATGTCTCATTGCCCGTAATCATCTGATATGGCGCCTAACGATTCATTTTTGTTCCCGAATATAAAACAAAAATCCATGAATATCGACGTAAATGATCCCAAGAGGTTGTTGACGCCTTATAAACCATTTTTTTTGAGATACCAATTTGAGAGCGGAAAAAATGTTTTAAGAATTGGTTAGAATACATCTTAAAGACGAATATTTTAAATATTTTGAAAAGCAATAAAACAGTTTGTTTGTTTCCTAGTTGTTGTAAATATTTAAAAGGTAAACCTCATAGTTTCAAAGTGTCATTAACTCAAAGAAACCCATATCTTACGGGAACAATTGTTTAAATCTCTCAGTCGTATTGTTAAAGCTAAGATGAGATGTGTTTCCAGTATCTGACCACAAGAGTCAAGTAATAAAACAATTATCTGCGCCGTTCTCTGAACAACTAACAAGTTTAACTCGCGAGAAGGAGCTTTAAATGATGTTGTGTTACTCAGCGAGGCAGAACAAGAAGTAGTGGCGCTGTTTCCAACGAATTGACGTTGACGAAATTGAATTACGGAAACAACAACTTAAAGGGTAGAGTTCTACAGAAAGAACAAGCACAAGAACGAATTTTTGAGGTGATTGACATCTTTCAGAAATTTTATTAGATTTTGTTCGCCCCATTGAAAAATAAATACCAGGCGGTCGTAGATAGATCTGAGATGAACTCTACTGCAAATACCTTTAGGAAGGTACCTTTCATTAAGGAGTAATCTAAATCTATAAATAGTGTTTCGGATTTGTGCTCACTTGAGTTTACAGAATATGTATACGTAGATATATTTACTAATTTTTCTTTAATTATTATTACAGTTAATAAGAGATTGCTGGAGTCATTAATTATTTAATTTATTTATGAGCATACTATGAAATCTGACACGCAACAAGTATATATTAAATGTTTCATATTTGAAGGTTGCAAAAGAAGTTAAATAAAGCAATGCAAAACGTTAATAATGATTAAATTGGAAGAAAATTGAGCATATGTATTTTTTATTTTTAAACCTTGATATCTTCAGTACTAGATAAAAAATGTTAAACCATATTTGTAAATGGTTCACTTTTTATCATTAATAAAAATATTAAAACTATATGTCTGCGTTTACTTGCCAAAATTTTCGCTTGCGAGTAGTTGAAGTAAAACTATTAAAACAAAATTTAGATGTATTAACTTAAACAGATGGAAATGCAAATATTTCTAGGTAAATAAACTAAGAGATGTCTACCCAGATCACAATGTGTGTGTGTGTATTTTTTTGAATGGTTTTTAACACCCGTTTTTACTACTGAGGCACCACTGGCGGTGAACACTTGTGATACACGAAATGAAATGGTATATTGGGAAAGGATTTTTTTTTAAGGAAGGAAATGTTTCAGGCCTAAGTTTATGGTATCTCCCCGGCATTTTCCAGTTATGAAAACCGAGGAAAACCTGGAAAAAATATCAGCCAGGGAGGACGGTTCTGGCGGGATTCGATCCCCAGAACTCCTGCCCTCACGAGTCAGCGCCTTAACTACCCGGTGTGTGTGTGTGTATGTGTGTGTAATATAAAAGAAAATAATATAACACTATTAACATTGTACCTAAATTAAAATAATAATAAAAGTAGAAAAGGATAAAACACCAAGAGAAAGTTACACTTGTAATCGCTATATTTCGAAATACTAGAGTTCTACGAGTATGGCAAGAAGCAAGTCATATGAGTGTGATGGAAGTCAGAGAAGATTATCTTTGTCTTGGCCCTCCTTAACCCTGCTATAGTAATCTTAACAAGTATACAGTCTATTACTAGAGTGAGCATTAAACGTACTTGCTTATACGTGTTTTGTACTTGTATAATATGCTAAACATTCAGTTACTTTTTCTAATCTTCAACGAGCATTCATTTACCATTCATATGTATACAGGATCCGCCCGTGCCATCACAAGTAATTAGATGCTCGAGTACCAGAATTTTTTCTGCTATTCATAGTTTTGTTAATAAAGATCGTGAAACGAAAAGTGTTAAAGATAAAAGGCAAAGAAAACGACACAGAGTGTTCACAGAAGAAACTCTGGAAAAGTTGCCGAAAAATCTGTTTGTCATCTTTTACAACAAATGAGAATGTTCTACAATTCCGTTTGAGTGGCTGCTTAGTTACTTAAAGGAATGGATACACACATGATACTTATAATTTTGCAGTTTTGCACATTTTCTGTATCCGTATCTAGAACAGGAATTGACACTATTTATAGTGCTATTAGTGTTTAAAAGATATTCTTTGTCTTAAAGTAAAAAGTATTCCCATATTATATGAAATAGTCATTATAACACAGACATAAAAAGGTTTTAATTGTTCTAATATTATTTGTTATAAGGGTATCTCAATAGTTAATACGTATACAGTGCCAATGTGATTTGCATTTTAAGCACTATTTTTCCCCATTATAATATTAACATTATTTTCTATTTAACGTAATATTCATTTAATTATTTCGAAAATTGCAGAAGTTGTGATGTAAATCGTTTCGTAAAATTCACTTTTGAGAAAAAAGCTACATGTAATGACAGATGCAATACTAATGTGTAGTTTCAGTTTTAATATAAGCATCACTTTTACTGTTTTGATTATCTTTAAATTCATATTTTTTCTTGTATTGTTGCGCCTTAAATTTGCTCTTGCTCTATTATACTTCACACAAAAAAGTGTTGCAAAATGCTTTTATTTTTAAAATCAACAATAGACAGCTGACAATTACTTTCAGTTAGTTAACAAGTCTATTACACTGTTAACAGTTTCTGCACGCTATTAGGATGAAACAAATCCGCAGCAGTACGTAACGTAAGCTAATAAATGGTAACTCAAGAAGGAAAAGAAATCCTATTGTGATTGATTTAAATGTGTTTAGTGTATCTCACATTAAAACGTTTTAATGCACTTGCCCAATTTTGTGATATTGAAAATATTCTTCTCGGATATGAAAGTGAAGTTTATTTCAAATTAACATGTAAAAAATGTTGAAGTATTTCATTATTTGCCACTTCAGATGCTTAAATGCCCTTAAGATAAAACGTTTAGCATTACTGAGGTGCAAGAACGTAATATTTTGTGAATTGTGAAGTGCATGACGGACAAATTTATGTTCCTCTCAATCTACTTTGCAACGAAGTTCTGTGACGCCTACATACTTACATGTTAACTGGGAAAGCTGTCAAAAATGTCGTTTTCTTCATGAGGTGTCGTTTTGCTGATTTCAGGGTTTGCGTAACTCTTCATTTTCCTTATTCGTTGCATCATTTATCTAAAAAATTATAACAATAGGTGGGGTATTTTCCGCCCACTTCCTTATAAGTTTTGAGGTTGCTTGACCTGGACACAAAAGGGCTACAGAGATATACGGTAAGGTTATTTGAGATACCGAATTATGCCAGTCAAGGGCGTATAATACATATGCGCGAAGCAGTTTGTAGTTAGCTTTGTCAGCTACTGATGGCGCTTTCACTGTGCTAGTTGTTCTTCAATAGTTTGTCACTACATGAAAAAACAATACACGTTTTAAAACGGATTCTTGCAAAGAAGTGGTAAGGCGATTCTCAAGAAAATATAATGGAAATCGCCCTCCAATCAGAGAAGCTATTCGCCAATTTGTGGAATTTCCTAAGAAGATTCCGGCAATGCATTGCCGCTAAGGAGCATCGTTTTCAATATCTCCTATAAAATAAGTTCGTACTTATTATTGTCAGATTAAATACGGAATCGTTTTATACTTTCGGTAAAAATAAAAATAATAAAATAAAACTACTAACTTTATGCATAGCGACTCTACTGCGGCAGCTACCATTTCCCAATAAGCAGCCGCGCCCAGGCAGTCCATAACTGAAATAACCTCACTGTATTTATTTTGCGAGAGTGGCTATGATCTATGTACATATTACAGAAAATGTGCATAGTAAAAAAAATTAATATTTTTACTGGATTATTAATATTTTGCCTCTGGTTACAGTTCGTAATTAGGGGGGTTCTGTTTACAAGCTGCAAATAACTCGGTAATGGCTAAGAGCGCATGCCCACAATTTATAACGTTGCAGTAGCTGACGGAAGAAAACAACCACAATGAAAGAGGGTGGACTATCTGCAATCTATCCGCACAGTGTTACAGCATTATGCTGGATGTATGCTAAGTAATTCTGTCCGAGCCTTGTTTCCCGTCTCTACTCCCATCGGAATAATCCAGCGTTACGAGCGCCTGGAGATTAGGCAACCCAACAGGCCGCTATAATAACTGTTCACAGCCAGTTTATATATGCACACTATACACACGTACCTTGTTATGACGGTACCGCCGCTCATCTACACCCACCCTATTTCCTCACTTCCACTAACACCCTCCCTTAGTCCCATATACCTTTCTTACAAACATTTTTTTAGGAGTTTCCATGAACACGTTACATCGTTTTAGTTACAGAAATAATACTTTACAAGCACCTGTTTAAAAAGTTTGCAGTTGTGATTTGTGATTTTTTATTTTTTATACAAGCTTTATACTCGCATAAAGGAAGATTTAGTAGGAATTGTAGATACACTGGGTATACAATTTCCCATATTTATACCGGAAGGAAGACGTGTAAATGTGTACAAATTATTCTAAATGTATATTTTAAAAATTGAAAATGTATTAAAATGTTTTTTCGCACTTTTCATGATTCTTGGCCTTATAATTCAAACATGGAACGACTACAAGACATAATGAAAAGCATCTTAGAACACAGCTGAACATTTTTTTCCGTTCACTTTGTTCCTTAAGCACTTCGTTTCGCCACAATTTTAGATAATTTTTTGAGTAGTGTTTAACGTCCGTTTTTACTACTGAGGCACCACAGGCGATGCACACTGATGATACATGAAATGAAATGATAAATTCGGAAAGGATGTTTTTTTTAAAGGAAAGTAGCGTTCCAGGCCTAAGTTTAGGGTACCTCCCCGGCATTTGCCATTTATGAGGATTGAGGAAATTTTGTAAAAAACCCCAATCAGGGAGAACGGACCTGGTGGGATTCGACCCCCAGATCTCCCGCTTACGAGTCCGCGCCTTAACGACCTCGGCTACCCTTGGCTTTTATTTTAGATCATCAAAATTATGAGGATGAGTAAAGGCATGTTGTAAAATAAATTTATTATAATTTTTATTGAACAGTCCTAGTACATTTCTCAAAAAAAACTTCATTTTTTATTTGTAAAAAACGCGGACATAAAATGAAAGTAATTTTTTTAAATAATTGGCACTGAAATATTTAGACTCACATTTGAAAAGCATGGTAGGCCTTAAACACGTTCAATTTGTAGATCTGTGTAAATTGTTAGCCACTAATCTGGGTAACTGGTCGATTATGATGCATAAGTTCATCTTTGTAGGCCTTTGCTGAGCTAAGATGAATTATTTGAGTTATTCCTTTACTGAGATTAACGGAGTCACATAAATACGCACCAAGCGCTATAATGGAAGCTACAAAGGATGGGGGTCTCTTTCCCCTGTTCCGCTCTAGGGACAGTCCGGTTTATTCCCAGAGAAAATTGATTCCGTGTGCTTGTTTTTGTAGAGGGCGTGATACATGTGTCCCGGCTGGTTTTATCGCGTCGGGTCGGGAGACAATCTATCAAGACGTTTGCCGGTGATCGATGCGGAGGTCGTGTTCCCTGGAAATGACCCAGGTTGTCCTTCTCTTTCATTACCCGTGGCTCTTGGTACCAGTTTAGCGCCTTGCTCCACTTACCGCTGCTATTGTTGGACACAGCAGGTTAACCGAATCTTCTCTGTCAAACTGTAGCACCTGAGATTATAGAGGTTGCTTATTAGATATAAGTGCTATGTTTTTGAATTTATACATTAATTAGCATTATTAATACAGGGCTATTAAAAATAAGAAACAGATTTCAAACATTTATTTCTTCCAAACTACAAAAGATAGAAACACAATTCCAAATTTCCTGGAAAGAGAAAAGTTTAATTTTCACTTTTTATGCATTCAATACAAGCACCACGTGTTACACGACAAATAACAAAACGGTGTCCCATTTCTTGCGACACACGAATCAGCTGGTCTCTAGTTATCGAATTCACAGCTTCAACAATTCGATGTCGCAGACTTTCAAGAGTGTCAGGCATAAAGGGGGGGGGGGATAAAAACGCAGTCTTTTGCGTAACCCCACATGTAAAAGTCACAAGGAGTGAGACCTGGAGACCTGGGAGGCCACCGACGATGAAGTTGATCTTCTGCTCCTCCTCTTCCAATCCAACGTGCTGGAATGTGTCATTCAGGTAACGTCGGGCGTGCGTAGAGAAATGAGGTGGGGCACCATCTTGCATGAAGATGAAGTCATCTGAATAATCTACAAGTTGAGGAAATAACAGGTTTTGAAGCGTGTGTAGATAGATTAGTCCTGTCACAGTGTTCTCCATGAATAAGAGAGACCCATAAACTGTTTACAGATATGGCACAGAGACGTTAATCTTCGGTGAATCTCTTTCATGTTCAATAACTGACATAGAATTTTCACTTGCCCCAATTCTAACGTTATGCCCATTAACTTTACCGGAAATATGAAAAGTGGACTCATCGGAAAAAATTAATCGTTCAGAAAAATTGTCTTCTTCCATATCATCTTGCATGCTAATGCCACATTCGTACCTTTTGTTGTGGTCGTCAGGATGCAATGCTTGCAATAACTTCAGTTTGTACGGCTTCAGATGTAGAGGGTGTTTCAGAACACGCCATACCATTGGTTGAGGAATGTTTGACTCCTTTCGTAAACTGTATGAATACGCTCGACATTTTCATTCGATGTGTGTGGACGTCCCGTGATTTTCCATTTGCAGATAAATCTTCTACAAATTTTCAAAGCTCACTTTTAAATATGCTTATGAGCAGGTGGTTGTTTATTAAACTGATGCGAAAATTACCATGAACTTCAATAATGAACTGTAGTTTTGTTAATTGCAGCACACAAAATGCTTTTTTCCTGTTGTGTCACCATTTTACTACAGACAATCAACGTGGTAAGCAACAGCGCTAGTGCGGCCGTGATTGGAACCTGGGTGGTTCAAATTTTGAGCTTTTGTCTGTCCAGGAACGTTGGAGTTATGGTTCTACCTTTTGTAATTTGGAAGAAAGAAATGTTCGAAATCTGTTCATTCCTTTTGAATAGCCCTTAAATGATGGCTTATACTTTAACATATATGTAATATTACATCAGACAATATTATTTTTCTTATTCTTTGTAGCAATATCCTTTTCGCTTATGTTTCTGCGGTAACGTTCGTAGACTTGGAAAATGCAGTGAAAGTGCGCAGCTAGCTAAGAAATTAACTTTTGTATAGGTTTATAACTTATTTTGGTTTTTTTATTTGAAATATATAATATCCATATATCAAGTCATCCAATTATTTGATAACCGACGCGACGGCGTGCACTCTATGGATTGGTAACCCATCTCTAAAGACCAACCCTAGCGGGTGGGATTTACCGAACTGTACAATCGCCTGCAGCCTCATGCAATTCGTCCAGTTTCGCTTGAACATTAAAAGAAACGACATATGTCTAATTCGATAGTAAAGTCAGCTAGGAACATTAAATTAAATTAACTACAAGGCGGATAATTCCATTCCACAACGACTATTTATTTATGCTTGTATGTCAAGATATTATTTTAAGATAAATTTCACAGTTGATCGGGTTCCAAGTCGTAATGTTATTCATTAATTAATACTACCTACGTACTTTAGACGAACTAAAGCACAACTTTCGTCAAGAGATTAACTTTATTTTCTTAAAGAGAATAAATAAGAAGGGTAATGGTATTTGCTAATTACATGATAGAAATATCTGCAAAATTCCAGGTCTCCTTGCGTGACATATACTTTGTTAAGTGCATTATTTGACTCACTGTAGTGTTTCTGCTACAGACTCTTTTGTTGCCCTGTCCTGCTCCGAATCTAGTATAGTTTGGCTGCCAGTGAGTGATGACTTATCTGCCGTTGTAACCTCTTCCTCGCCCTCCATAATCAGATAAATGAATGAACCAATGTCTTCCAATACTAACACTTAGTAATAATGCCATCAAGCGATAATCCGGCCATCTGTTCGGACATCTATACGTGCTAAGGGTAGCTACATTTGAACAGTTCTTGCGGTCTGTTAGAACCCGAAAAATGCCTTAATCATTGTAAGCTATTAAGATGACAACGTCCAATGCTATATCTATCTTTTCATATTAAACATCAGTAGATAAAAGCATTTAATAGGTACCCTTTAAATAAACTGGAATCTAAAAATGTACGCTCAGGTTTTATGCTATTTTGCTGTTATACAGTGTGTTAAGAAACTACGGGACTAACATCGCTGGGTGGTGATAAGACAAGGGTCAAAGAAGATGTGTAAACATATGTCCAAAATACTTGGATTTCGCGATGTGATTAACCTTTGTTTAAAAAAAAATATTCTGTGCACTACAAGTTGTATTGTTTTCGCATTCATACACTTGGAGGCCTGATGACACCTCAGTCTTATTGCACACAAGTTACCTGAAAGAAGAATCGACCAAGGCGGAACCTTAATCACCTTGCATGGTCGTCGGATCTACATTCCTTATTTACTTTTGGGGACAAGTGGAGAGTAAATAGTATATTGAGCCGTGCATGTTTTGCGGTAACGTATGTATGATGTCTATCATCCTTTTCGAAATGTGCCTGAGTTCTTTGAGACGGTTTGCCAGTCTATGCAATGCTTGAGTTGCCAGTCATGGGGGTTACTTTGAACATCCGCTACAATGCAATATTAAATATTGATACTTTTGAGTTAACTGTGCTTTTCTGGACATATATTCATAAAGTTGCTTTTAGTCCTTGTCTTGCTAGCAATTGCTCCATAGTTTCTTAACATCCTGTATAAGAAACATTTCTCTTCGTGTTTATGTAATACACGAGTCTGATGTCCGTTACTTTTGAAAACTTGTTTGTTTTACATGTTGCTGGGGAAAATCTTTTTCTGGAGTCTTTGGAATAAATATAGCCAGACATGTCTATGCATGTCTGACGGCTATTTTTTGTCATTTAAATAAAAGGGGCGCGGCGCCAAATGCAATAACTTCTATTGCGAAATAGACTTTGCTGGAATTTTATTGCCTAAAAAGCATACAGACTTTATTACGTACTTTGGAACAGTGGGTCGATAAATAATGTTTGGATAGAACAAACGAGTTCTAAATACTTATCCAATTTTCAGAACTTATAGCTTAAAACTTGAAATACTAAGTGTTAAGTCTCAAGTGGTTCGTAGTGCCTTCCTCCATAGTACCGACAGTAAACACTGAACGATTTCAATTGTCATTGTAAAAATAAAAAAATAACACATGCAATTCACTATATATAAAATCAAATCTATAAATAAAGCAGCACGCATGCATATTTTTCACTTGAACTGTTATTAAAATCAACAAAATATGTAACAAAATAATATTACAACAAATAAAATATTAACGGGAATAATAATACAAATATTGCCAACATTTTAAATACTACTGTTGCAAAGAAACACAAATAAAATATAATATTATATACATAAAAATAAATAGATTAAAATGTAATACAAGTAGATAAAATATAAGAATTGAAACAAAATGGCATCAAATGCAAAAAATAATAAAATAAAATAACAGTATGTACAGTATAAAGTATGACATTTTATAAAAAACATAAAATATAGTTTAAATTCAAATTTACAGCCCAAGTGTAAAATTTATGGACAAATAATTTAAAATAAATTAATAAAAGTTCTAAACTTAGAATGAAATATCAGAAATTAAAATGTAGCTTATCGTATTGCTTTTAGGAGCTTTCAATAAATAACCTTCCAAATAAATTGCATACATAAAAATGCAATGCCATATTTATAGATTAGTGCGTCATATTAGCATATAAATTGTAATTACAATTCAATAATATATATGTATATAATCCAAAAGTAAAATTAATTAGCTGTTATACAAAGTGAAAACATTTTAATAAATTAATATAAGTTAATCTAATATATAAAATTGAATATCAGCAACCAAATTTAACTTATCGTATTATTTTCAGGAGTTTTCAATAATAAACTTGACCAAATAAAACATATATAGCTAAAAATACAATTATCTTTAAAAATGGCTATTTATTTATATGTTTATTTATTTTAATGACAACTGCAGATTTCCAAAGTATTTCACTTAATCAGATACCAAATCCTTACGATTAAAAGACAATGAAAAAACAAAACAAAATAAAAACAGAGTATAATAGCTGAAAGATGACAAAAAGCTACAGAAACAAATAGAACAAAAATTGATAATGTCGGTACACGAAAAGTTAATGTATACTTTGCAATAAATGATCACAGGATAAAGGTAATTTACCAACATAAGGTTTGCATTCTAAGCACAGAAGAATATTATAATGCATCAATATTAATCCTTAGAATAAAAAAAAAACATTACGAAATCGGTTTGGTGTGATATTGGGAACATAAAAGCATATTGATTGTCTTATGTCTGAATCACCAACCTTATTGTGTAATAGTTTGTAGAGGAAGAGTAACAAGTGGCGGTTCCTTCTGTGAGATAAACTTGGGTTCTAAATAATTGAAGTAAAGGTATCATAAAAATTAATTTAGAAAAAAGGAATTTTTTTGAAAAATGCATACTTTAGAAATTTGCGTTGAATTATTTCATTAAGTTTAACAGATTTGTCAATGTAAGAACTCCATATAATAGAAGCATGTCGGCCCTGGTGGTGTAGTGGTAACCATACCTGCCTTCTAAACCCAAAGTCGCGGGTTCAAACCCGGCCAGGACCGATGGATTTTTTTCGGGCGTAAAAATCCTAAGTATGGCTTCTTTCGGAAGGGTAGTAAAGCCTTGGGTCCCATGTCGAACTTTTACGGCACGAAAAAGAACTTCAAGCCTGAAAGAAGAGGCCTCTGAGCAAAATTTGTTGGCCGTTTCACGCCCTGAATAGAATGGGACGCTGATGACATGAGATGTTTAAGATCCTCCTTAAATAAACAAATCAAAAAAATTAATAGAAGCATATTCAAGATTAGATCTGACAAATGAATTGTGTAAGATAAATAGAATTCTCAGATCATTAAAATAAGATAAATTACGAATAATAATTCGCTGATTTTTACTTGCTGCACTAACAATGTAATTAATATGTTTAGTAAATGACAAGTCTTTGTTGAAAATTACTTCGAGATCATTCTTTATTTCCGACTAATTGTAATTTTGTTTCATCTGTAGTTTAAATAAAATGGACATTATTTTTGAGTCTAGAAAAAAAAAATTAACTGTATTAAAAGGAAGATTTTTCGCTTTACTCCATGTACTTAAAACATTCATATCATTTTTAAGTTTAACACAATCGGAGACAGTTTTTACAGAGCTAATTATGTTAGATCGTCTGCAAATAACAGAATATTATTAGAATTAACAAGTAATGATATATCATTAATAAATAAAAGAATAATAGTGGACCTAAATTATCACACACTTAGCAGCGACACATTCTCGATGAAGTGATCTTTACTGTTTAAAGTGACGCTTCTCCGCGCTCCTGGTCCTACAGTTTCTGCTTGTATGAACTTTGTTGATATAGTTCAAGAGCTGCGCAACTTTGTCCGCAGATGCTGCTGTTGATGGCCTGCTGACATTTCCCATCAGATCGTCCGCTACACTTCCGGTTCGTTTGAACTTCGCAATTGTTGGCCGAGAGTTTACGAATATGCAGCCTGAATTCCACACTGGGCTGAAGTTTGCTATGAACTGCGCAGAAGGCATTTCTTAATTAAAGAATTATATATTACTTTGTCTTTGTTAAGTCCTTACTTTAAACTCTGTATTTCCGTAGACGGGCAGATCTACTGGTTTATCCATAACCCTGGGAAAACTAAGGGAATGTAGAGTTAGGCTTATGGCGTGAGCTAGGGATATGAGTTCTTACAGGTATAATTAAAAAGAATGCTATTGCCATTGCTACTTCTTTTATTGTATGTTAATTAAAAAGGCACACGTTAAGGTTTCCTCTAATGCTGAAGGTAAACGTTAACACACAGTAACTGAATAGTCAGAAGTCAGGCCATTGAGGTCGAACGGGCTCTTACCTTAGGGGTGATGTCACTAAGAGCCGAGAGTGCAGAGCGGCCAGCAGCAGCACAGGCAACGAGTGAAGGATTCAGGCATAGGCAGTTATTGAGGCTTTGCTACCTCCTACTACAGCTTCATGATTTCTTAGAGGGGTCTTTACATTATGTTGTAATGTTCAACAATTATGGTATACCAGCCCTAAGTTTGAATTATAGTAACCAATGAGAAAAGGGTACGTAGGTGTAGGAAGAATCTAAGTTCAACATAATTGTGCTGGTTGCTAAGCGTCACGGTAAAATCCTTTAAGCCGTCAACTGAAGTGGTAAACCAAATGAATGTTTATTAGCACATTCAGGCTTAACTAGGCAATGTAAGAGTATAAGATGTTCAGGCTAATATAATTAACTGTTCGTATAATAATTTTAACCAATTACCACTTTAATTCACCGCCTCTGCCGTACACGTGACAATAAAGCATTGTCAGGGAAAAACTTAGGAAATGTAATACCTCGCTTGCAGCATGAATTTTTTGTTTTGTTTTTAACTTTACATAACATTTTTGCACGCTTTACACTTCTATGCGTTTTCTGTGACTTGATTAATGAACATTTGATTGATATTGAATGTATATCAAACACAAAAAAAAAAGAAAGAATAAAATGTCACCGAATTTGTTCCTTAAGAAAATTGTTTCATAAAGAAATATCGTCATGAGTGCAGCTGTTCTTATTCCTTCCGTGAATAAAAAATAATTTTGCTCTGTAAGGCAGAAGTACTTCCTTACTTGTTTCTCTTTTGAAGTAGGAAATAATGGTATCACAACCTACCGCCTATCTTCTTTTTTCTCTCTCCTTCTGTCTTGAGCTCTCTCTCTCTTAGTACACTTGGCTTTTGGCTTATTTTATTAAAATACGTGGAAAATTTCCGATTTATGAGGCAGCACCTTGCTTTTGTTCCACGATTTCCTTGCCAGAGCAACTTTGCGGATGTTTCTTTCTCAATCTCCTCTCCACTCACGCTTCTATTTTTGTACACTTTAAAAGTTACTTTAACAGGAAACTTAAAGATAGTAATTGGGGCTAGAAAGATGTGCAATAGAAAATACTGGGATACATATAAATTCCAGGTTTGTAAGACAATGATAGAATGTTTTGAACAGCAAGCCTCTCTGCAGGTTACAAAGATTTTGGTAATGGCAAATATTCAGTCCATAAATATATTGAGTCCAAATAAGTTTATATTAATGGGCGCTCTTTAACATCTCGGGTCATCAGCATCCCATTCTATTCAGGGCGGGCAACGGTGGATAAATTTTACTCAGAGGACTCTTCTTTCACGCTTGAGGTTCTTTCATGTGCTGTAAATCTACGACACAGATCCACGGTTTTATTTCCCTTCCGAAGGAAGCCATACTCAAGATTTTTACGCCCAAAAAATCCATCGATCCTGGCCGGGATTGAACCTGCGATCTTGGGTTTATAAGACAGGCTAGGATATGCGACCATGATTCTTCCACTCCACATAAAGTGCAAATTCTCACTGAACTTTCGCCTGAGATTCTGCTCTGCCGCCATGTCCCAAGTTTAAATCATGCGAGTCCCTGTTTAATAAGTCTGGCTCCTATTCTGATCTACAGCTTCATCCTCCACCACGATTTTAACTCCGTTTGTGCTTCTAACGAGATCTCCCCAAATTGTGCGATTGTAAACTGCCTGTCCATAACCATCAGGCGGTTCCTGACCTTCCTCCATACAGTTCTCCTGTAACCTTGACGCGCTGTCCAAATATTGCCTACCCTGATGGTTTCTAGCCCCTTTCTCACTTTGAAGGCCACTGTCTTATTCCTTCCCAATCTAAGCTGTTCCTTGAAGCAGATAGCCCTAATTAAACAATGATATCCCAAAATATTTCACACTCTAATTTTACATTCTGTTGTCTCACTATGAGCCCCAAAGCCCCTTTTAATTCCGCAGCCCGCTGTACTGCTCCCTACCCCCAAAATTTTTTTCTGAAAACGCGCCTCACCTGATCTCGATTTTCCGTTTGCTCCCAGCCCCAAATTCCCGTATGTCATCGTGCATCTGCCAGAGCCCCGTAAACGAAACACTTATTCTCATTAACCTTCATACATTTAACACACAAGATGAGGAAGACATTACTCAATGTCTACGCAGATAATCCTCGATGTTAGTAACAAATTCATCCAATGTGGTCGCGACTTGTTCATGTTGGAAATACTCTATGGCAAATTTGTCAACACTTCTTTATTTTACCTCTCTTTCAACGGGAGAAGATCCACACGTTTCCGGCCAGGCCATTTTCTAGTTATGATAAAGTAGAAAACTATATTTCACTTTGGAACACAGTTACTCTTTATTGCAATACACTTCTCACATCTTTGAATTAACATTTCAATCTGCTTCCCCCCCCAAAAAAAAAATCTGAAGTCTCGTCTGCAAAATGGGCATAAACAGCACTCATCACTTCTTCGTCACACTTAAATTTTCTTCCTCGAAGGTCCTTCTGGAGTTATGAGAAGAGGAAATAGTCACTGGAAGCTAGATCTGGGCTGTAGGGTGGATGGTTGATCTCCTTGAAGTCGCATTTCTTCACGGCTTCCTTTGCAACAAGAACTGTGTGCACAGGCGCGTTGACGTGAAGAAGGCCCACAGCACCACTCAGCTTTCCTCGCCTTTTCTCTTTGATGGAAGCACGTAGTCTGTGCAGTAGGCCAGCATAGTACTCCTCATTTACGTGATGTTCCTCTACTTGAAGTCAATGAAGAGTATTCTTTCACAGTCCCAAAAGATTGTGACCATGATCTTCTTGGTTGACTGAGCGATCTTGGCCTTTAGAGGCGATGCTTCGTCAGGTTTACGCCACTCCATTGATTCTATATTGGACAAGGCATCATAGTAGAGGACCATAGTTTCATCTCCTGTAACAATGGTTTGTAGAAATTCTCTTCGTTGCCACGGTAGAGCTCCAAAACGCCTGACAACAGATGACTTGTTGCTGCTTTTGGACTGAGGAAAAAGTCTAGGCACCCTCTTGCACTAACCTTATTAATGTTTAAATGTTCATGAATAATTCGAAGGACTGTTGTTTTAGAAAGACCCAACCTTGTTGCTATTTCCGTAACTTCGAGCCGCCGCTCTTCCATAATTTCTCTTCCACATGAGTGATGTTTTCAGGAGTGAGCACCTCCAAGGTCCCACCTGCAAGCTCTTCGTCTTCAATGCTTTCTCGACCCATTCGAAAAAGTTTGACCGATTCTTTTACGATAGAATATGAGGAGATGCTTCCCCATATACACTGTCCAATCGCTGTTTAATTTCATTTGGAGTACGTCCTTCTTTTGTGAAGAACTTAATAACGGCTCGATAATTAATTTTGAACATGTCACAATCTTCTACACATAGGCTTCTTTATGCAACTATATCTGAACAACTAAACAGAGCTGAGCAAAAGTTACATCTGCAGCTATTTACTTAACAGATAAGGTATTACTCCAGATAAGTGTTTTGTGAAGGCGATAATCCTTATCGGCCAGGCCCGAAACTTATAGACCTATTCTCGTAAGACACCGTTTTTGCTGGTACGAAGCAGATGATCAACTGGACAATATGTATTTGGGCAAACCTTCAGATTGAATAATAGCCAGTGCGCATATTCTTATACTAATAAGAACCCCTAACACTTTACCCAATGTTGCAAGCACGATTCACCTACTCTGACTGTATCTAGTTCAATGCCCTGTGATATTTGGTTCTTCATTTTCGTTTCTAGAGGAGCGAATAAGGCCGTTGAGAATATGCGAGTATTATTTTAGTGTATTTAGTATATAGTGGTATTATATTTGTGGAAGCAGTCATTAAACCACATGACATTTACAACGTAAAACATTGAAAACCTATATAGTCAAGGCGAATTACAATTTAGACAACAAAATTCCTAACATGGCAAACTCAGCGAGATTAGCTAGAAGAAGTGGTTACTAATGCTGGGTAAAAAATTCAGGAGCTGAATGTTTGCAGTCGCTGAGGGGTAAGGGTCGAAAGGGGTGAGAATAGGTTTTTCGGGAATAGATTTTGCGGCGTAAATATTTGTTTTATCGAAAAAAGTTAAATGCAAAAGTTGTAGATAGTTAAAAAATCTACAACTTTTGTACTTAACATTTTTTCAGATTACCTCAAACTTTTGGAGTAAAACGAAACCACTAAATTTTCGGTTTGTAATTTTTTACTCCGCAAAAAAAATCCAAAGTTTATTAAATTTGGTACAATTGAAGCTATTTATATTCCAAAAACCTGAAAATTTTGTTTTGGATTAACTATATTCGTTTCTGAGAAATTAACGATTTTGGAATAAACGCTTTATTTTCGAGTCGTTTAAAAAGTTTTTTTTGCCCTAGACAACTTTTATAACTCATATTTTTTTAATTACTTTAACTTTCATATAAAAAATAAAAAATTAGTACTACAAGCAAAAAAATCGTTAAATTTCTAAAAAACTGAAAAATTTCATTTTCGAAGAGTGTCTTGGCTACTTTTATATTAACAATGAAAATTCTCGTTGAAGTTGGCAACGAGATGGAGGACTTATGTAATGTTTCGCATACAACATCTGAACAGCATATCGATGCCAGAGAACCGCGAATAACGAGAGACGTGGTAGATCTAAAAAAATATCTACATTTTTTATACATATAACCCGTTTCCTTACACAAAAAATAACATGTCTATTTTTTCTGGAGTATTTGGAGGAGATTCAATTAACTGTTACGGAGCTTATGAAATCGGTAAAAGATCGGCAGAATCGCTAGAAGACCATAATTTTGGGAGTGTCAAGTTTCAGCGAAAAAATGTATTATCATTGAAAACGGTTGGATCATCCATTAAAGCGAATGGTGAGAAAGTAGCGATAAATCCATTACTGTTATCATTGCAAATAACAGAAAAAATGACATGAAAAAGTATTTACAATACGAAATAGCTCCACACGCTCTTTCACTGTTTAACGATAATGGGGTTCAGAAAAAGTGTTAAATCTGATTTTTAAGCAGACTTCACAAGTCTTAATGCTATACCTTACCATGACAATCTTGTTCATATCGTTGATGAAGGATTTTTATTACATAAGGGGATTTGGCAAAAAAATGACGGAATTGCAAATATAAAAAAGAAATATTTAAGTTATGTTTAAAATAACTATGTTGAAAACTGTCATATTATGTTTGATGGTTATCCTAATGCCGATAAAAATTATTCCTCGAATCCTACACCAGCATCTTCAACTTCAAACATGACTTGGAAACAAGAAAACTCCTACGGATTGCGGTTGGAAGATTTCGACAGAAGGAATTTCAATGCCGAATTACACCGGACAAGTTGATTCCTGATAACCTGCTTGAACAAATGTCTTGCAATTATCAAAAAGGCTGTAATATGTTAAGGTGCAGTTGCCGGAAACACGAATTAAAATGCTCTAATTTAATTCGAATTATTATCGTGTAAATGATTGCTCTAATGCTGAGCTACAAGCTATAGAAATCGATGATTTCGATCCATCGGAAGTACCTGAAGATGGTCAACCCGGGACTGAATATACAGAACAAGAAGAAAATGAAGAAGAAAAATTAGAAGGAGAATATGAGAAATTACATATAAAAAGAGTTAAATATAATTGAAAACTTTGTACGTTCGTTAATGTGCTAAATGTTCAACAAACAAAGTTCACTGGATTACCGTTACGTTGCGTTTTTTGATTAATTGATAATTTTATTGAATGAAATAAAATTAAAATAATTTAATAACCTTAAAACTCATAAATAAATTGTTAATAATATTTTATATCAATTTATCAAAATGGTTTCAATAAATAATTGACATTTTAAGTAAAATGGGAAAAAATCACATGAAAAAATGAGATTTTTCAGTTTTTAACGACACTTTTTGCTTATAGCACTAATTTTTTATTTTTTTATATGAAAGTTGAAGTAATTACAAATAAATAAGAGCTATAAAAGTTGTTTAGGGCAAAAAAATACCTGTTTTAACGACTCGAAAAAAGAGCTTTTTTTTTTTTTTTCCAAAATCGTTAATTTCTCAGAAACGAATAAAGTTAATACAAAACAAAAATTGCTAATTATTTGGAATATAAATAACTTCAATTGTAACAAATTTCTTAAAGAATGGATTTTTTTTTGGCGGAGTAAAAAATTCAAAACCGAAAATTTAGTGTTTCGCATTTTACTCCAAAATTTTAAAGTTATCTGAAAAAAAGTCAGGTACAAAAGTTGTAGATTTTTTAATTATCTACAACTTTCTTATTTAAAATTTTCCGATAAAACTGATATTTACGCCGCAAATCGCGAAAAACCTACTCCCACCCCTTTCAACACCCACCCCTTAGCGACTGCAAGCATTCAGCTCTTGAATTTTTTTACGCAGTATTAGTGACCACTTCTTCTACCCAATCCCGCTGAGTTTACTGTGTTAGGAAGTTTTGTTATAAATCGATCCCTTTTTGAGGTAGTTTGCCTGGATTAATACGCCTTCAAATGGGGTGTTTAAGATATATACCTTTGCTTCAAATTTACAAAAAGGGTTTCGAAATGTAGTGCATATAAATGTAAAATAGTCTATACCCCACTTTTTCTTGAGGGGAATAGAATACAATGATTGTACACTCATAGTAGTAACATGTCGGAGGTCTAGCGTTTAAATAGCTTTCCAAGTCCATTGCCTGAGGGCAGTGTAAGCCACACCTGTCTGTCCAGGCAAGCTCAGCTGGCGTGTTTCCTTCCCCTCCCTCCTGCTGCGTTATCTCGGCACGTTCTGCACGTAACGTATTTCAAATTAAACCGAGGGATTACCGTGTCAGCCCACAGCAGCTTCCGTCACTCCGAGGCCACTGTGCAAGTAGCCGACTGATGACGTCATACCTTCCTAGTCTGACGCTCCGTGTAGTCATGCTAAAATTCTCTGCTAAATCCTCGACAAAGATGCCATAAAATTCCCATAAAAATCTCCCTCAGATTAAAAGCAGCTATCGAGGGTCAAAACTAGCTCTGCTGTTAATGTACCGCCTACCGATTTGCAGCACCCCATGGCTTAGGCATGACAAGAGCATCCTTCCGTCGTGATTTATCACAAAGGCCTGAGTATTTATGTGGTGTACACTTTCATTCAGAAGTTGGTACAAGTAGGAACTATCATTTACAAATTAACCATAGAGTTTCAGTTGCTATTATTACGAAATATGGTAATGAAAACTACCCTGAATTAGCTGACGAATTACTGAAAAGTACTTCAACTTGTTTCAACGTTTGTCGCATTTATGTGAGTTAGGCCTGGTTGCACAAAGCTCTAGATATCCAATCAAATTATAAAAGTTAACATATAGATATGAATGCATTTCTGACGCAAAAGTCAACCTTTTCATAAATGTCTGTTTGACACTAATATTTAAATTTCTCCAACAGAAAATAAAGTGTCACAAATAGTGCTGTGCCAAGAAATATTAACATAGCACGTGGGAATTAGATATTCATTAACTTTTCCCTGTTCAAACTGAGCACACAAGTAAGAATTATTAAAAATTGTACTCTCGTGAAAAGATCTAGGCCAGCGGGCTATAATGTCATGCCTTGATGTTTCTATGAGAGCTGTAGAATTGTAATACTTTTTTACAGATATAATTTCTTGAACTAAACTTTAACTTTACAACATTTTGTTAGCTTAATGCTGAGGTAGCATTATTTCGTTGCAGGGGTGCTCGCGGGGCGGCACTGATTCGTAGCTAATCGATATGCGATTACTGAATGCCGGCCGCGACCACCTCAATAAAAGTATTTCTTTTAGAACATCTACACGAGGATCCCATTTCCTACCCTGGCTCTCAGTCGCCTTTTCGTGCCCTCATGGTCACGGGAAAGGGAGGGGAAGGAAGATGATGCAAAATTAATGTTTCGTTTAAAAACTATAAGTGTTTTTTCTAGTAGAAGTTTTTGGACGGACAGCTGGTTCGCTGCCATTTACCGGTGATGTTAGCTCGCTGTCCTGAACACGAAATAATAAGAAAGTGTGCACTGCCTGAATGAAACCAAAAATTGCAAAAAAAATAATTACAAACTATCGTGACTCATCAACTATATAATCGAACTGCAGAGAACTGAATTGAAGTCCAACTGCCTTCACTGCCCGAACTGAAGTTAAGAAAAGGTATGCACTGCCTGAACTGAAGTCTAAAAACTGCCTCTCACTGTGTGAACTAAGTCAAAAACAGCATCTAATGCCTGAACTAAATTCGAAAACTGCCTCTCACTGTGTGAATTAAGTCGAAAACAGCATGCATTTGGAAGGAAGTTTCCCCTTTTATACTATGTGTAAACTGCCGCCAAGTGGTCCTTGGAACTCAACGGGGTCCTCTCAGGCGCGCCCACAGCTGCTGAGCTTTCCAAATTTTTAAATGTCATTGGCGAGCACAAACTCATCCAAACGCGCTTATATTTAACTTTTCGACACTCTCGTCTGTGATAGGTTGGTTTTTAAATATCCGATTGCATGGTGTGAGGGACTTAATCTCATCTCAACCTTCTACTGAGGAATATGTAACGATCTTGAAAGGGCTTATTGTCTTGACTTCTACCGCACACCTGCATTCACTTAGCTATTGTTACAATCGGCAGCCTTCGCTCGGGACTAAAAGGAAACATAATCAAGTAGCTTGTAAAATGACATACGCTTCCCTGTTACATGTAATTTTCTTATTCACTAACACAAGATATTAAACATGAAACAATTATCATATTATTTAGTATATACTCTCACTTTCGGGAATGCAGGGGTATGAAGACCTATCACAACTCGTAATGTGCACGTGGTACAGGTTTCATTGTTGTCACTTCCAGTTCATGCATGTGAGAGGTGTGCAACTTGAAGCAAAATGGAGGTGCCCTGCAATGGACAATATGCTATTCTCTCGTCTCAACAAATCTTCAGCTGAGGTCTATGGAGAGTTTGTTCTTCCCTACAGCACATCTCGAAGATGCTTACAATGTTCAAAAAGAAGAGCAATCATTTTTAAAGTAAAATGGAAGCGGCTCTTCAGTCTGTGCTGTAAGGGAAAAAAACATCACCGCTGCTGTTGTTGTGAAACATCGTCAAATAACATTAAGAATAGCTTAAAAATTTCTGAAAATTTAACTACCACGTTGGTAATTGAAAAGCTGCACATGAGACATGTGGTTTGCATGCAGTTGAAGATGATATTACAGGAAGATGTGGAGTTTGTTCAAAGTTAATAGCTGCTGATGAAACTTGTCTATATACTTTCGATAGTAAAGCTGTGAATGGTCAACAACGCTAAACAAAGGTGGTTGCTTCTGCAGGGAAAGATATGGTTCATCTTATGATCCGCCACAATGTCTTACTTGCACAACTCCACCTTGGTAATACTACAGATATGCCCTAAAACCCTGAAAAAGGCCGTATTGACGTAAAAGACCACATTTCCATGCAATAAGCTGGATGCTGCACCGTGATAATACACGCCACACATCGCAAAAGTTTTTGATGAATACCTTTATCACAAAAATCATGTAAGATGTTTCTCTTTATCATCGTAAAGTCAAGATATACTCCGTATGAGCTTTTCCCTTTACTCAAATTGGGAAAAAAAAAAAATACCTGTCAATAAGTGGCTTCCAACTTGTCTCTGAAGACTGCCATCCAACGGAAACTACTTTGAGAAAGAACTTGAAAGTTATGAGAATGAGTATGTTGCTAAAAGTATATCTATATTGAAAGTGCTTGCATGAAATTCAGCATTTTCTCCACCATTTTTTAAAAAGCAAAATTGTTGAGTATGTCATCTCTTGCTAATTTGTGGAATTGTTATGTAGTTCTTTCGCAAAAATCCAACAAATAATTATATTTTTAAATATTTTGCAATATTTAATGCTTTGTTCAGTAGATTTATACACATTAAAATGTATCTCAATTTGAAAACTATCACAGAGTATTAAATCTTTAACACAATAAAAATTGGTTTAAACCTGAGAAAGCCATATTTATGTTTGAATTTTGTTCTAATTGTTATCCAATTTTATTACTAGTTTGGATAATGAACCTTTTCTCCTACTCATCATCTTACCAATTTCAAATGAGTTTTTGAATGGACACGCTGTAACAACTGTATAGACCCAATAATTAATTTGTCGTAATATGATGATGAATACGTTTTTTAAAAATTGCTTTATTTTTCAATTCAGGGCATGAAACGGCCGGTAGATTTTGATCAGAGGCCTCTTCTTTCCGGCTTGAGGTTCTTTTTTATGCCGTGAATGTATGACACTGGACCCACGGCTTTACTCTCTTTCCAAAAGAAACTACAGTTAGGATTTTTACGCCCTGGCATGGATTGAAACCTAGATCTTCGGTTTAGGAGCAAGTATGGTTTCCACCATACCCCCAGGACCGACGAATAGGACAGTGATGCGGTATGCACTATAAAAACATATTCATTTTCAATAAATACTTTATAAAAATAGAAAGATCAGATTTCGAAGAAAATGTCTTAAATGTAACGTATACCAGCCTGAAGATTCAGAACTGGGAAGTATTCTCACATAGTTTTTGACGCCCATGTAGGAAGTACACAACAAATGACTGTATATTTTTCAAAAGAAATTTTAAATCATTCCTTTTGTTCTAAATTTTCACTACACATTCAATACAAGCCGTCTTTATAGGTTAATCCAGGCTTATGAGAGAGACATCTGGTGTATTTTCTGCCGATAAATTTTCGAAAGGTTGTCAATTTCATAACTCCTTTATGAATTTTCAAACGCATATATCGGTTATGGAATAGATATCTGACGTTTCAGAAATTGGGTCTATTACGTCGAAGAACGTTGGTTATTATTTATTTAATTTTATATAAAAAGAACTTTATTATTAAGCTGCTATAATAGAATGTTTATCAATTAAACATAAATATTTCTGATATTTTTAAAATTTCCTTTAGATAATATTTTTTTACTAAAATGCTTATATAAATATTAGTTTTGAACTTTCCCTAACTCTTCTAACTCTTTCCCTAACTCCTAAGTACATTTCTTGTACTTATATGAAGACGAGTAAGTTTCAGATTGAAAAATTGGTTACTTTTTGCATTAAGCTACGAGAAACTTTTAGTCTTAAGTGAAGCTTAAGAATACTTAGCGAATGTATATTAGGGTACAAAATACCATTTTGTCGTTAGGTCAAAACGGTTACTAAATTGGACACAGTTATTTCAGTGCAAATGGTAAACACTACAGTTTGATCCCCCAAGGACATCACAACGTTTAACAGAAGGACGGCAACCTGGGTTTCGATGATTGCTACTGCCTCCAGCGGCAAAGTTTCAGCGCATACCACTTTGAAAGCAATGAAACCGGTCAAGCACCCACCATACAGTCCAGACCTTTCCGAGTGACATTTTTCTGTTTTCAACTGTGAAGGAAAAAAACTGAGGCGCTATCATTTTTGGAATCCGGGAGGAGCTGTTTATTTATTTTCGAGAGTAGGACAGACTACTTCGAAAAGAAGAGGCGTTGTTCCTGTGCACCTTCTAAAAATTAAATAGTTACTGTCTGTCGTGGAGTCGACAAACTCGTGGTTTAGATGCCACAAACATAATAACAATACTAATATGAACGTGCAAGCATCCCACATCAGCTCATAATGAGATGTATGAAAAATCCTTATAACAAATGGCTAAGGTAGTTTTTCTTGACCACAAGCAACAAGTGCTTTAGCCCCCTACACCTTGCGCAGCTGGTAAGACGTAATTAGCTACACTAGAAGATATGCCATATCATTCTAAAGAGAGTTCCCGGCTCCTATTAATAATTAATAAACACATTGTTTTAATATTAACGTGAGTTTTTAATTGTCTCACGAAAGACCACGAGAAACATTCCTATCATCTTTGCTGTTCCTTCCCCTTTTTTAAACATGTCTGGTTTCACAGAGAAACTGCAGTGTTGAGTTTTTGCTCTTTACAAGCATTGCATAAGCAGTATACCGCCACAGGTGGCAGGGGTCGTAAAGGCGCGGATTCGTGAGCGGCAGGTATGGGGTTCGATTTGCAGCAGGACCGTCCTCGCTGATTGAATTTTTTTCCAGGTTTTTCTCAGTCCTCATAAGTGGCAAGTACCCTAAACTTGACCTGGAACGCTTCTTTCCTTAAAAAAAAATCTTTCCCAGTTTATCATTTCATCTCAGATATCATTAGTGTTCACCGCCTGTGATACCTTAATAGTTAACTCGGGTGTTACACACTATTAAAAAAAACGCAGTATTTCAAATTTAGTGTGTGTAGAGTAAAGTTTGGAATATACAACACACTATGAAAATAATGATTTTTTTTTAAATTTCATGTCCCTCTGTTGTTCGAAAACAACTTTCCTTTATTTGTATATATATATATATATATATATATATATATATATATATATTCTCTCTTTCAATCCGAGTTCATCGTCTTTGTAACAACTTTTCATCTCTTGACAAGTATATTAAAAACCTAGTTCAAAAATTCCAAGGCCAAAATTATCCTTCATCTCTTTTAAAATCCCGTATAATCCCAGCGCACAAAACTTTCCAATGCAAACCTAAAACTTCTAATAAGAACTTCATTAACCTTATTACTACTTACGTGCCTGGAATTGAAAGCATCAGACCTATTTTGAAAGAATGTCATGATACTTTATTAATGCACTCATCTTTAAATGATTTTTCTAAATTTGTACCCCGCCTTACTTTCAGAACACCCCCTAACCTTAAAAGTGTATTTCGCCGAAACCTATCTGCTCCGAATTTACCACGTCCCTTTGCTGGCTCATATCCTTGCCAACGTCCTAAATGTAAAACCTGTGCACTAATTATGCCGTGCAAATCATTCCATAGCCCTAATTTATCCAAGGAATTCAACATTTCTTCATTTGCTACCTGTTCTTCCAAGAACGTCGTATATATGTTATCTTGTAAGCTTTGTAAAGCATTTTATATTGGTTTAACTTCTACTGTTGTTTCGCTACGTATGAACAATCATAGACGTTCTGTTAAAACCAAGTCTCCCTTGCCGGTTGCCCAACATGCCTTATCTCACTGTAAGGATTTTGATGATCTAACGCTTATTTATACGTTACCTACACAATACTCTGAAAGTTTGCTCAGAGATAGAGAAATGGCAGCTATATTTTTACATAAAGCGCGTATACCACATGGTTTAAATCTTACTTATTAATTTTTTCCCCCACACTTTCATTTCTAGTTTCATCTGTTTCCATGCATAACGTTACCTTCGATACTCAATATTTACTTTTATCACCGTCACTTGTCTAGCTTCTTGCCATAGAAGAACTCCAGTAGTTCGAAATATAGCGGTTTCAAGTGTGACTTTATCTTAGTATTTTATGCCTTTATAGTTTCTATAATTACTGTTAATTTGTTACATACATATATATATATATATATATATATATATATATATACTGATACTTATTTTGCTATAACACATCGTTATTTATTTTTCGAAAAAAAATTTCAGTAAATTTAACACAAACACGATAGTTACGCAGCTACTGATGTAATAAAAATTCTGCAGTTGAGGTCTGAAGCGGAAAATATCCGATTTAAGGCCCTAAACAATTATTGATAGCAGTTATTTAATTATATTATTTTAATAAGTTCATTTTCATATGTTTTATAATAGGTAAAGGCTTTAATTTTCATTTCAAATAACAAATATTCGTTGGTAATACCGTTATAGATGTATAAATCTAGTAAGCTAATTTGTCTACATTTTATGTATCAAGTAAGGGCTATTACAATGTATGTCTTAATGTTTGTTTGTTGGCCTTTATGAACAATGCCTAATAATATAAATGTAGAGGTTCAAAGGACCACACACATTGCCAAGAATATGAATTAATAAATACAAATAAAGAAAATTGTAACATTAAGAAAATCAACCCCTGGCAAACGTAACAACATTAATAATGTGTACCAAGAATGAAACACGAGACAAACATTTTTGTTGAGATTCAGTAGAAATGAACAAAATTTATTCGTTTAGTTATACTTATTTTGAAAATAATTCATTGTAATAAGTGATGGTTTATATCTGAAAATATTTAGTTGGTTGTGCTTTGTATTTCGTGAGAAGTCGCGGTTCGTACTGCGTATAGAGAAGTTGCATTTAATATTACGTAGGTAATGAATGAATATTGTTTAACGCCCGTTTTTGCTACAGAGGCACCACAGGCGATGGAAACTGATGATACATGAGATGAAATGATATACTGGGAAAGGATTTTATGGAAGGAATCGTTCCAGGCCTAAGTTTAGCGTACCTCCCCGGCATTTGCCATTTATGAGGACTGAGGAAAACCTGGAAAAAACCTCAGTCAGGAAGGACGGTCCTGGCGGTATTCGAACCCAGACCTCACGCTCACGAGTCCGAGACTTAACGACCTCGGCCACCCGTGGCGGTTTACGTAGGGAGAAGTTACAAACTATCAGTCATGGTGAATAATAAGAGTTCACTAGTTCGAATTAATATCCGTATAATATATGATTTATACCATGACAAATATAAAATAAGACGTGTTAAATATCTATTAGTAATTAAAAGAGAATTTGCATCGAGTATCGAATGAAATCAAACAGATTACAAACCACGATAGGAACATTGCCACTAAAGCACATTCGTTGGAAGAGAAATATAAATTCCGTCACGTCTGTCTCGTATTCAATCTACTAATAACATTCTCAAAACTATTTTGTGTGGTTATGTCAAGACGTTGATAAACTTCATAGATTGCTGTCTAGTGTTAATTTGATATACTTAAATTCACACTTCTTTCACCCCAGAAGTGTCAATTTGAAAAATTCAGCTATAATAACAAACTGTGCTTATTGTGGTGGTAATAGTGAACATCTACGACACACATGCTCACCCCTTATATAACACCTGGAAAAAACTTCAGTCAGGAAGAACAGACCTGGCGGGATTCGAACAGAAGATCTCCTGTTCACGAGGTCTTGTGTTCCAGGAAAATATTTTTTTCAAAGAAAGGAAGGGTACTTCCCCAAAATTTTCCATTCGTGAAGATGAGGCAGTCAAGGAGGACGGTTCTGATGGGAATCGAAACCTAGACCTCCCGCTCACGAGTCCCCTCGTTAGCGACTTCGGCAGCTTTTATTATATGGCCTTGACTACTGGATTTTAAATTAGGCAGCCACTCTGCCGGCCCATAAGGCAAATATCCTCACTGTATAAGCAAGAGTACTCATTACTTTTTGTAGTGCTAGCGGTTGAGCTTGGAAACGCACCCAAGTGTTTCATATCCTCTGTCCGTATTTAGAAGTTTATAAATGAGACACTTTAAAATATGCTATTTACCTTTAACAATATTAATGAAAATTGTCGCATTAACAAAGTGTCGAAAATGTTTCGAGCTCGTGCACAGGGATATCTTCGATATCGATAAATCTCGAGTATTATTGAATTAAGATATTGGTGACAGAACTTTGGGAAATGTACACCGTTACTCAATTTGGTCCAGTATTTATAGATGAAGTGACTTTATCGTTGACAAGCATTCCTTGTGGTTACTGGTTAAATATAAATTAAAACCGCGAAATCTCTCGGTTGCGTGTTGGCCAGCAATGCAGATATCTATCAGAAATAGGATCTACTTGGTTCAAGTTTCCCCCTTGTTTTATAAATTGCACCAGTTGGGACGGGATGCTATTTTGTGATGGTTAAAGGTAGAATCGCGTGACGACACAGGAGTCCCGACCTGCCGTTCCGTGACGGAGCCACACTATCACTTCTCATGTGTATTGAAATCTGCCGAAGTAGTTCACTTTATTCCGGAAAGGGAAAGAGAGAGGATGAGCCCTAAGGACTGAGTACAGAAAGCGAGCTAAGTGCCATCCATTCTATCAAACATTGGATGCTAATTATTTTATCAGCTTTTCGCAACCTACACAGGGAAAATGTTCTTGAAACCCAAATACAAATAGTTTGAGATGAAAAGAAGCGATCCCTAGTGTCTAAACACCCCTATGCATTGTCTACAGTTTAGATAGAAGCAGCAAATTGAAGCGTTTATGTAAGGGTTTAAAACAAGTAGTGAAAAAAAAGTATATCTGAGAAACCACTTTGTCTAGAGCAAGATACATAATACCTTATGTATCAGGTAAATAATTGAATCTGTAACTTCCGCTCTGCTGTGTTCAATTCTTCAGATATAGTTCCATAAAGAAGGCAATGCGTAGAAGCTGTGACATGTTCAAAATGTAGTATCGAACTATTATCAAGCTTATACAAAAGAATTATTTACAATGAAATTAAACAACGAAGGGTAGCCGTATATGACGAAGCATCTCCCTCATGTTCTACCGTTAAAAAATGGGTCAAATTTTTCGAATGGATCGAGAAATCATTGAAGACGAACAGCATGCAGGTTGGCTCTCGGGGGTGCTCATTCCTGAAAACATCGCTCGCTCTTGTGGAAGGAGAAAGTATGGAAACCGACTGCTCAGTTACAGAAATTCAGCAAGGTTGGGCCTTTCTAAAACAACAGTCCTTCGAATTATTCGTGAACATTTATATATGAATAAGGTTAGTGCAAGATGGGCGCCTAAACTTTTTTCCTCAGTCTAAAAGCAGCAACGAGTCATCTGTTGTCACGCATTTTTTGACCTCTGCCGTGGCAACGAGAGAGGAGTTCTGCGAACCATTGTTACAGAAGATAAAACTATGGTCATCTACTATGATCCGTTGTCCAAAAGAGAATCAATGGGGTGGCGTAAACCTGGTGAAGCACCGCCTCTAAAGGTCAAGGTCACTCAGTCAACCAAGAAGATCATGGCCACAATGTTTTGGGACTGTGAAAGAATACTCTTCATTGACTTCAAGGAGAGGAATATCACAGTAAATGGGGAGTACTATGCTGGCCTACTGCACACACTACGTGCTTCCATCAAAGAGAAAAGGCGAGGAAACCCCAGTGGTGATGTGCGCCTTCTTCGCGACAATGCGCCTGTGCACACAGCTGTTGTTGCAAAGGGAGCTGTGAAGAAATGACTCCAAAGAGATCGACCATCTACCCTACAGCCCAGACCTAGCTCCTAGTGACTATTTCCTCTTCTCAAAACTCAAGAAGAACCTTTGAGTAAGAAATTTATGTGTTACGAAAAAGTGATTGATGCTGTTTTTGCCCACTTTGCAGACAAGACTTCAATTTTGGGGGGGGGGTATTTAAATGTTAATTCAAAGATGTGAAGTATATTGCAATACAGGGTAATTACATAGCAAAGTTAAATGTAGTTTTCTTCTTTATCATACCAAGAAAATGTTCTTTCCTATGAACGAGCCCCCGCTCGTTTGCCGCGCCGTGGAGGAATAGCAGGCCTGCTTTCTTACTTGTTGACTTTGCGATAGTTCCAGTCTTAGCGCAGCTTATACCAGGGGTGTGTTGTGTTATTTGTTTCTTGATTTGACAGTATACAAGGTGTATTATGCTTCATGTATTTATAACGGCACAGCGTGTTTTTATGTCCGATGCATATGTTAACTTAGTCAGTTCTTTAAAGTTCGAAGACTATTTCAAGCAAGGTTCTCGTGAGTAGACGCTGCAGATCGTAAAGTTCATAATCTACATAATAAATTTCAGGAAACTTTAAGTGTCCAGGCTAAGAAACCAAAAAAGCAATTTAGGGTTCTCAGCGAAGAAAGATTACATCATTTAGAAAAATATCCCTTAGAAATCACTTCGTCTTCTGGCCCAAGTGGGAATTTCATACGCTTTAAAATGTTACATTTCAAGCCATATAAAATAACTGTGGTACATGAGCTTCAGTCAGGTGACCCGTTACATGGACGTCAGGAAATTGTCTACTTTTCTTTAAAGAGAACTACAGCGAGTGATGAATAATTTGCTAAATAGATGCCAGAAATGTGTGCAGAATGAAGAGAGCAGTTTCAATATCTCATTTGATAATACGGTAAGTGATGAGCTTCTTAAATTGGTTTCGTATTACCCTCTCGCTAATCACCGAGATCCGGCTAACGAGCTCGTCCAGAGGCAAAATTCTTGCACCATACTATAGAGATGTACTGAAAACTGTGCAGGGCGATATCATACGTAAAAGGCCATCTTTCCGTGGAAGAAGTTGGATGCTACAACACGATATTGTACTGTCGCACAGCACAAATGAATATCTCATGAAATCAATCTAAAATCTGTCCCTCGAACGATGCTTTTCACAAAAAAAAAAAAAAAAAAAAAAAATCTAACATGTCTTTGAAGACTGGCAGAAACCTGTGGAAGGTGGATGGCATCCAACGGGAACTACTTTATGAAAGAATAATTAAAAATATCAGGATGAATAAAGATATGGTGCCGAAAACAGAACATCTCGTACGTTGCACAGAACCACACGTTTTTACTGTGTGAGGCAATCTCTGCATTATCGATATATGCTCTGGAATAACTTTGGAGGTTGACAATTCAAGCCCTTTTCAGGTTTGATGCAGGATGTATTGTGTTGGTGGAGATTTCTTGACAAAATGAGGGACGAACGCCCATCACCATATTCAAAACTTTTGTCATACTTTCACACCCAAATAATGTGTTTTCGAACACGAGACCTTTGATAAATGATCAGTTTGCCTTTCCTTCGGTGTTTTCTTTAATCAACCTGTAGGCTTTTTTCTAAATATGCAATGATGTGTTGTTGCTTTGGTTTATTTACGGACGCTCCTTAACAACTCAGGTCATCAGCGTCCCATTCAATTCATGCCGTGAAACAGCCGACAAATTTTTGGTTAGAGGCCTCTTCTTTCAGGTTTGAAGTTCTTTTTCATGCCGTAAATCTAGACATGGGCCCCAAGGCTTTACTTCCTTCCAAAGGAAGCCATACTTAGGATTTTTACTCCCAAAAATCCATCGACCCTGGCCGGGATTGAACCCGCGGTCTTGGGTCTACGAGGCAAGTATGGTTATTATAAAACCACCAGGGCCAACTCTCAGAGTTGAAAATTAAATGTAATCGCTATAACAATATAAACAAATAAATGGAGAATGAACTTTTTAGTTTTCTGGAACAAAGGACACATGGTACTATAGTTTCTTATTCCTCTACCTCCTGTATTGCAAGCGAGCGCACTTTGAGATCACATTTCCTTTATTTGGCTCTTATATCATTCTGCCTCCGAGATGTTCAAACAGAGACGCTGTCTCTGTTTGTTTGATTCGCTTGAAGACAAATTGCCTGTAGCGAAGGTAGAAAACGTCGTGGTGTTAAGAGTGCTCTTGATATGGATTTTATACCCGTGCTTTGTCACGAGGAGAAGTGTATCAGTGAACAATGCCTGAAGGAGCGGTTCTTTCGAATTCTGCCATCTCCTCTAAGCGGCGATTTGAGCTGCTGGAAGAACGGCCAAATAAATGAAATATATCAAATGTCTGCTGTGTGTTTTTTCTTTCAAAGGCCCTCGTTCATTTTCTTGCACATGACCTTCCAATCTTTTGGTCTACTTTCCTTCAGCTCCAGGGCATGACTATATTAAATCTCCTTTCAAACCCTTCACTCCCGTTGTTTATCCATATGTTGATTTATTTTCTTATTTGCCTCCATTTTTCCCATCACAATAATATATAGCCGTATTTAAACTTGCTTGTAACTTTTCTAAGCCGCAGGCTTGAAATAACAAATAGCGTTAAGATTATTATTAAAATTATTACTATTTCATTGTTCAATCACTCCACTGAAAACACCTGGCAACCTGAACTGCAAAGCACCGAAGCACCAAAGCACTGCTCTTTATGATTCTACTTTTTATTTCAAACCATGTTCTCAAAACAGATATCAGTTTTGATTCAGAATTTAGCAATTGCAGCACATTTCTTCCCGAAGTGCTGTCAGTGTAACTGGTTTTCTACGGTATACAACATCCTTAAGAGTTACCCATAGGTACAAGTCAAACAGAGTTAGATCCAGAGAACGTCCTATCCAGTGACTTATAAGATTGTCATCAAGGTACGCATGTACATCTCGATGGTAATGTAATTGTGCACCATCCTGTTGGAAGTAAATTTCTCCATTTCCATAGAATGTAGGAATGACGGGTAAGACGGATGTGCGTATGTACCGCACGGGTGGCCTAGATCGTTAAGGCGCAAACTCGTGAGCGGGTGGTCTGGGGTTCGTCACACCAGGACCATCCTCCCTGACTGGTTTTTTTTTTTTTTCAAGTTTTCCTCAGTCCTCATAACTGGCAAATGCCGGGGAGGTGCCCTAAACTTAGGCCTGAACGCTTCCTTCCTTAAAAAAAAATCCTTTCCGAATTTATCATTTCATAGCATGTGTTATCAGTGTCCACCGCCTGTGGTGCCTCAGTAGTAAAACCGGGCGTTAAACACTACTCAGAAAAAATTGTATCATGTTCAGGTACACTGGACCAATTGCTGCTCCTTCAAAAAAAGAATGGTCCAATTAGACCCCTAGATGAAAATCCACACCAAACGTTAATTTCAGGTAAATTAACAGCCTTTTCCAAAATAACGTCCTTCTTTGCACACCAGTAGACATAGTTATGCAGTTATTAACAGTTCCGTTCAACTTAAATTGTGCCTCATCAGACCAAACAACTTTCCCTACTAAGGCATTCTTTTGTACCATGTTCCGAAACCACACACAGTGCTGCATTCTCCGATCAGGGTATCTTCATCATTTAATGCATGCAAAAGTCTTGGGATGAAAACTTTCACTTTGCTGTTTTAATAATACGACGTACGCTGGTTCTGCTAATCTCAGTCTCACAGGTCTGCTCAGATCTGCCCTTGTTAACATCGCATACGGTACCACGAGTCTAAAATTTGTCTCGAATGCGTGCAATTGTTACTCGCGTTGATGGTTCTGTTCTGTACACACGTCTCCATTGCTCCATTTTGTTGTAGCAACGCTAGCATAACATAATGTGAGTCACATCTGTTTACAGAACATCATGCAATAATCTAGGCTTAATTTGTTCATTGTTGATTTACGATAATCGTGGCTTCATTTGTTCATTGTTGATTTACCTGTCACGTAGCAACTATATCATTATGTATTGTGAGTCACATCTGTTTACAGAACATCATACTACACATTACTGTTGTTTTTCGGTCAAACTTTGAAATATATTACATAGATATCTACTGTGAAAGTGTGATTACAATTTTGGCATCATCGTTATATTTGTATAGCTCTTATAGTGGAGAAATGTACTTTTTGTATAAGATAGGCTAAAATGTAGGACGTCGAAATTAATGGAAAATCTAATTTATATTAAATATGCAAAGAAAATGACTATGTAATGTTATTATAAAACGTTTTCATGTTAAAAATTATGGATCGTGAATATCAATATAAGTTATAATTTAATTAAATTACATGCAATATAAAAATAATTGTTTATCTTCCATGGCTCACTGTAAAATCTGTACACAAGCTCAATTCCACGGTTCTTTTTCTGTGAAAATACACCAATCACTCTTGATATGAATGGCGTTTTACTAAACATTTTACCACCTCTTCCTATATCATCCTTATAAGATATCGCGCCGTTCCGATGTAATGGACGATTAATAGAAACAATGGATTATCAATAAAAGAGAGTTTGAAATGTAATAAGTAATAGTCAATGATATATACTTTTAAAACAAAGTAATTACATCATTCCATATAACAGTCATGTAGCGAAAGTTGCCGAAATGGTGTATTTAAATGTATATTGTTTATCTTCTGGTCCTTCTGTTATCTTCGGGTTCTAGAAGAGGGCAGGCATAATCAACCGGGCAGGGCAAGGTAATGAAACTTTCGTGAAATACTCGCTTTACTTCTATGTGCCTTTGACATTAAAGTCAATACCACTGTTACTCAAGGCAGGCAGAGCCTTCAACCGTATTATTGGTGATCGACTGTTACGTCACAGATAGCGCACTATTCAAATAATAATGGACGCCTTCGCTCTTGAACATTTCCATCAAAATACTTCCATTCCGTAGTGGTAGAAACCAATTTGCGAAACCACTCTCAAGGCTCTCGTCGCATTTGCACTGACTTCAACACTCGCGAATCGTTGCCCCATTAGATGACTACTTAGCCACCGAAAGAGAAAGAAACAGGGAAGTGAAAGATCTAAACGCTCTAAAATTGTTCATAGTTTTGCCTGGAAAGGTATTTTTTTTTACCAAGACTGGCCGATGTATAGGTGAAGATAAAGCTGTTTTGCGTCCATTTTTCCGAGCGTGCAGTTCTTTCTACGTCCATATGCTGACCAAGAATGTCTATTTACGAATGTATCTTTGTTAACAGTATGTCCTGAAATAATTTCGTACTGAATATCAAAGAAAAACTTTCAACATACGAGTAACTTTAGGAAACTTTTGTTTCTAAGGATATGTTTTAGATTTTCAATTACTGAACTTAGGTTTAAGCACCTGTCGTACATACGAAATCGTGTTTCATGGAGATTATATTAAAAATACCACCAGCAAGTTATTCGGGTTTCTTACTGTGCAGGAATCAACAATTTTGGGATGACTTGTGCCAAACTTAGTGAACAATTATATAAATATTACCAATGACATTTCAACATCTGCAATAGTTTTGCATTTGTCTTAAGTCACAATATCTCTCACTCTCTTAATGTTTATTTCAGTTTTTCTTTCGGGATCTTCTTTGAACTCCCAAAGCCTACACAAATGTATGTGTCAGGCATAAATCTGTGTTTTTTTTCACTGCTGCTTAAACAAGGGTATATAAAAATAACTAAACTGTATTAATCACATTTAAATAAACCACTGTGGAGCGCGATTACTCTTAAATTCTTCGTCTGACAGAATTGTAAGTGTCATTGAAGCAGCACTATCGAGAGTTAAAAGTCGATACTCGAGATCGTGTTTAATATATTGTCAATTTCAGCACTGGCATTTGTACGGTTGCCTATTTACAATCTTGCCTTACAGAGCTTTAGCTATAAATCATGGAAACAATACAGACTTTTGTATCAGATAACATTTAAATTTGATTTGAATTTTTATATCCTTGCAATTGTTTAACATGAGTCGGTTATCTGTCATATTCAATTGAATTTATTTCCACTTAATAATATAACGCTCTTCCAGAGTACTGTTTTACAATCACTCAGTCATACAAGAAAATACAACCATAGTCACTCTAGTAAACCTTCCCGAGTTGCTGTGTAACCAAGTGGCCCGAATGGTTTCAACTTGCGGTTAAACAGCAATCAGCCAACTTATCTACAAAATTAACTCAGTCAAAATCCAACTTAAATTCTTTTTCTTCTCGATTTGGTTCCCCGTTTCTTACTTATTTTCTTCAAATATTTTCTTTTAACTTACCTAAGAAATTCCCAAACTCCAAGATTTTCTGCCTTATTTTGCTATTTATTAACTTAATATCCCTTACTATTGGTAAGTTATCCAACTTCTCAATCCTAAGTTTGCTCTCATTTCTTCAGTTTCTCTACATTCCACTATTGCATGCCATTAACTATGTTACATTCTACACATCGCACATTCCTCTATATTTAAGCCTACTCTTATTCCTTTCAGATTCGCCACCCCTGTCCGGGCCCGTGTGATTCTATCCCTCGTCCCCCTGCCACCTTCATCCACATAATTCTCTGTACCCAATGTTTCTTTTAACCCCCTATAAACTACATTTTACCACTAAAACTACCTAATATCTCCTGTCTTTCCATATCATCAATTCTTTGTTTAATTTCTCTCCTTTCTCTATAATGCCACACCATACCCAAGCCAATTTTTTCCACAATCTCATAGATTCTACTAACACAGTTATTTCCTCCCCTCACTTTCTCTTGCGTCATTACACAGTGCTTCAAAATACTCTCTCTTACACCCACGATCTCCAGTTTAGATATAACCCCTTCAACCAAACAAACCAATCAGAGCTCACTTCCACAGGCAACACGAATATATAGTTTAGTGTTCTTCAGTGCCTCCAGTTACCTCAACAGTGTTCCATATTGTCTTAAGGTGCCTCAAACAGTGTTTTATAGTGTGTTTATGTGTTCCTTACTTTAAATATGGCATGCCTTTGTGCATTTTAAGTTATATACATATATATATAACTATTTCAATTACAATTTCCATTAACTAGTCAGTCACGGCCTCGTCTTCAACAAGATTACGCTAAACACACCACTGATGATGTTCACCACAGTCGATGACGAAACCTTTGGAAAGATGAAGGAGAAGAAACCCATTGAATCAAGGCCTTACAGCCAGGAAGGCTCAGTTTGTATTACCAATATCATACATTAATGTTGTTTTGTTATATTGAAGGGGCTATTGAAGAGAGAAGCGATCAACTCGTGTCAAAAAGTAATAGGTTTTACACCAGATCAACTCCCAGCTCATCAAGCCCAATCAAGGCGTCATCAAAGAACTGGGCATTTAAGTCATACTTCACCTACCTTATTTTACGGATCTCGCACCTTGCGACATTCACCTCTTTGTGGAGCTTCGTGGTCATCAATGTTCCTTTACCTCATATTTTGGAGCCTATACATAATTAGTGGGGCACTAGGTTTTGATCTTCTTCGAGACCATTCAAAAACTTTCTTCGCCCATCTGGTACCGTATCCTTCTGATATGGTCATATCATTGTGACGTCCTTGCATCTAGCCTCTCAACTATAGTGTGTAGTTAATGCACAAGTGTCTTATTTCTCTCAAGCCTAGACACCCGGCAACTTCTTCTAAGACACAAAACTTCTGTTTCTAACGTAGTATCAATAATAGCTTTCACATCCATAAACAGTGATAGCCTTAAGTATCTTTTGTTTTGTAGTTTCTACTCCACAGAACTCCACTTATCATTCTAAGATGATTGATGCCAGATATATAAATTGTTGTACCTATTTTATTAATCCAGTTCTCCTCATATAACGGCTTATTCTGTTGTGGTGAGATTAATTTTCAATCCACTACATTCATGAGCTTAAGTAGCTTCAGCTGGCATCATATCGATCTTGAGCAATTAAGAGGGCTGGGAAGAAAGTAATGGTTACATATCTGTTAGCAGTAAGCCTTTTATTCTGGAACCTGAAAACTTTTACCCAATCACATTTATCACCCGCTGCCTGACTTCTGAAACACATTGGACATGCGTAGCTAAGCTAGGTGTGGCTTGTTCTGGCTTCTGCACCCCTCACAGTTCATCAACAACCCAACTCCACCTGTAATTAAATCAACTTAACGTAATACGCTTCAAGAAGAAGATGATCTGAACAACTTGTTTCTTCCACTTCTATTGCGTCTTTGTCGAAAGTATAGCACCCCGTGCACTACCGTTCGATAAGGCAAACTTTTATTTTCGCAGGCCTCTTGCAGACTGCATCACCTTCCCCCACATTTCTAGCATTAATGCCATCCGAATACTATTCACTTTTAGAAAATGTCACTTCAAGGCGGTCCATTACTTGATAGTTTCGTATTCGTCCGTCTTTAGATAGTGCACTAGTGGCGCTGAATATGTTGAACAGCAATGCTATTTCTCTAGAGATGCTGAGAACATCACTCTGACATGATCATTAGCAGAGTGGCGACAGTACTGCCACTATTTTCGTTCCAGTACTAGTATTACTTAATCATAAGCAAAAAATAATAAGCCCTTTCAATGGAAAAGCAATTTCTTGGCCCTGTATGTTCTAATTTCTTAAATGTTTGTTCTAAAAATATTTTATAAAGGATTGGTGTTATTTTCTCATAACAATATCAATGAGTGGCGTTTACTTGGTTGATTACATGCTTATATTATCTTATTTTGGTAATTGAGTGATTTATGTCAATATTGTAATTAATTACTACTTTATTTTCAATTTTGATTTAGATTTTAATATACCCTAACTTTAAAATGCATTAACGGTGTATTGTTCTCATGAACTTAAATTTCATATTGATTCAAATTCCATTTATCAGAGAAGCATGACATTCTATCTGTATGACTCGTCCAAAAGTAAGTGTTTTGAAAACCATAGAGATCTGTCTGTGCATTTGATAACCCATACCTTTTTAACTTAAATACAAATATCGTGATTTAAACATTACCAGAACAGATTTAACTTTGCCTGAGGTAATGGAACGTTGAACATTTAAAAGAAAAACCTAACGTTTCTCCCTGAAACCATCTTCAGCACGCGTTATCTGCCGTTTACTGTTTCCGCAGTTTCCAAAGTGTGTGGAGATTATGCTCGTTTCCATTTCATAAACGATTTTCGCATCATCTGCTCTCTTTGATATGAACGGTCTGGACTCTTTTTGGTCTAGGAAGATGGTGCATTTCGTGGGTGACGAGTCTCTCACCGCAATGTGGGTTAACCATCTACCTCCCCCCCCCTCTTCCCCATAAGAATCATTGTTAACAAATGGCTAACGTTATCTGCTGCAGTTCAGGCTGGTTGTATGTTAGTACTTTTGATGACATCCTTTGTCCGGTCGAGCGCACAGCGTTTTATCTGGCCAATTTACTGCACAATGCGAGAGCAACCTTACACGCGGCACGTTACTGATAGTCGCGTTCTGACACCCAATGGGGTCAACTTCATAAGAAATTTCTGTTTGTTTAAAATGGACTGTTTATATCTCTTGAGTAATATTGATATAAAATTGTAAATCAAATATTGGCTATCTGAGTTAGATATCGGTTTTAAAGAAACAGCCCATGAAACATGTGATAACCACCAGTGAAATACATGACTCAGAAAGAGAAATCCATCAATTTGATTAGTCGTGGAATAGACGATACGAAGTTACCTTTTTAAGTTTTTGTAAAAACTAGGAAATATAACACATTTTTGAAACAGTTTTTTTGTTTTTTTGTTTTCAAAATATTCTCCTTTAAGATTTATGTACTTTGGCATAAGCTCAAACCAATCCTGGAAACATTTTTTCTACTCTGAATTTGGTATCTCAAAAATAAATCTTAAAGGCTTCAACAGCTTCTTGAGGTGATGAATATCACTGTGCACGCATTTTTGTTTGACGTTCGGAAACAAAAAGAAGTCATTAGGTGATAAATCAGGTGATACGGACAATGAGACATTAATTAGATGTTTTTCTCCTTCAAACAATCAACTATTTGACCTGCTGTGTGAAATGATGAAGAATGATGAGACATTTTCGGTAGCTTTTCCTGATTTTGTTGATGACTTCTGGCAAACAATGATAAGCCAGCATCTTCGATCCTCTAAAGCAACGGTTACGATATGTCAAGTACAACGAAAGAAACAAAAATCATGTTCTTAGAAGTGCTTCGTGAACGAACAACTTTTGTGGAATTCGATTCATCTTGGAACATCCACACAGTGGGTTGTTGCTTAGTTTCCGGTTCATACGAATATATCCAAGTTTCGTCTTCTGTTACGATGATACGGATTTTGCACTTCCTCGGTATACTTTTTAAGCATTTCATTACATCAATTAACAGAACTTCGGTCAAATTATGTGGAATCCATCGCCAACAGATTTTTTCATAGCTAAATGTTCATGCAAAATCAAACGTACTGCAGTCTTTGATACTCTTAAGGATGCTTCTATCTCACTGCAAGTCACATGCCGATCTTTTTCAAGCATGTTGCCGAGAATATCGATTTTTTTTAACGACGCCCAATTTTGGTCAATCTTCACGAAATTCATCACTTACAGACGCAGATCACGACGAAATTCTACATCTTTTCTGATGGTGCTTTGTTACAAAAGTTGAACGAGGTGATTCTGTGCATTTCTGTTGAGTTAGGTCTTTATTAATATTGTAAAATATTATCCTACCAAACTTTCAGGTGAACTCTTCATTTTTTCGCAAAATTGCTTTGTTTATTCAATTTCTAAGCTACAACTGTTTTACAATAACAAATGTCATTTGTTCCGAAGATAGGAATGACATATCTCAATAGCATCACCTAGGGGTCGTTTGTAAAAACTTAAAGGTAACACTCGTATTGATTCTAAAAGCATCAGTATAGTCACATTTTTATTAAAAATTAATTAAACATTAATATTTCTGGATAAAACATCCCGACGCCCCCAGGGAGCTCCAGCCCTTCCATACCAGATGCCGGGGCAGACTCCTTTCCTAGGCTCAAGCCACCATCACACCGTACACAACACCAGCCTAGCTCGGCCTTGTAACAGAACTAATGGAAGAAATGAGAGAGGAGAAAATTAGTGGAAAGGAAATATCCATTTCAGCATTCGCCTAAGCAACTAAGGAAAACCGCGAAAAAATCCATGGTCATGTAGCCGGCTCCAAAGGATTTGAACTCGGAAATGTAAGTCCCAGGTCTTATCATCTGAGTCTCTGCGCTCAGTAAGCCAATGGGAGTCCGGGTAGTTATGCATTATTTCCACAGACATGTTCTAACGTACTGCTTATCACAAAAAGCTTTGTAGCAAACACGAAGGAAAGAACGAACAAAAACAATATGCACAAGCTAAAGTATTAAGGTTTTATGACTTGTGCTTATATAAATTAAGATCAAGACAATTTATACACAGTAAGAGGCAAAACAAACGACACTGAGATGTTAGTTAATGTCGTTAGTACAGAATGTGTTCAAAATGTGCTCCATCACGTGTTACATATTGTTCATAACGTTTCTGAAGATTATTTGAATGTTTGCACGTGGGTCATCTGTCTAGAAAACTGATTCTTTCAACATGTCCCCTATGCAGACATCAGAAGCGTGAGATCCAGGGACCAGACAGGACACGGGTATGGCCTTGCCGAGAAACTAGGCGATCTCCAAAGTGTCGTAGCAGAAGGGCAAGTGACTCCCCTGCGGTGTGGGCTGTTGCTCCACCTTACTGCATCCAGTCGTTGGAGGGGTTAAGTTTTTGGCCTAACAAAAACGTGTAAATCCAATACTAATGAAGGAAAAATAATGCCTGTGTGCTCCTGATTTACTTTTTGGGGATTCTGTGCAGTATCTTCAACGAAATGATTCAATTATTCCATGACAGAACAAGGCGCACAAAATCGTAACCTGCGCTCTGTGCAGTGATTTCTGTATAACAGCACAAGGCTGTTGAAAACCTAAAAAACGAGTTGTTTGTTTGTTGATGTACCCATCAAGGTGAATATGACTTTCATCTGAAAACAACGCGTTGAGAAGAAAGCTCAATACTCATACGTCATAGACAACTTCCGGTTCCCTCATCCCTTCCCGCTGAGCAACTGAAATCCGGTATGCAAATCCACCCATTTCTTTAAACATCGCCGAACAGACCTATCGCTCAAACCAATTTCAGTGATGTTCCTCGCAGACTACGCTTTAGCGACTCTTAACATCTGTTGGAGAAGTAGTCCCTGATTCTCGTTTGTGGTGACGGGGCGATCTGTTGTCTCCTTTTGTTGACATAGAACTAACTGATCCTATACGGAAGCTGCCCACGACAGCTAACATTGTTTTGTTATTTGGTACCTCCTTATTAAATCTCTCATACTGTTCTTTGACGTGAAGAAAACTGGGTCCATTCTGACGTCCTATTCCATATGACCGGAAATAACCGGAAATAATGTTACACAAGAAACGTTTTCTCTTCTGTTGTGAGAACCAAATTACAGAAATTAACACAAAATTGAATTTACAATTTATCAACTATTATATACAATAAATAAGTAACGGGCGTTAAACACTAATAAATAAATATTTCATTGCTATGGAAACTTCGACAGCAAATGATCGACAATTTCAGTGTCGTTTGTTTTGACGCATACTATATAAACGTGTTATAAATCAAATATTTTTCAACACTAAACAAGAAGACATCAAATTTATATTAGGTGTACTCATGGCGTCATATTTTTATGGGTGGCGCGGCCGGTATTGTAGATCAGTTGAGCGCGACCTTTCAGACCGTGCCGCAGGTAACAGACAAGTTGCATTGAAATCGGACGCAAACAACACTTTAGACAACTTTTTAGTACTTAAATGTTGCTGGGATTACAATGATCATTGCACTTAAATTCAGAGGGTTAATTGATAATTTCAAAAATTTGGATTGAAATAGGTCTGACCCAAACGAAACAGTACGCTTGTAAGTAGATATATTTTGAAGCAGATAGTGTTTATCTTAACCGGTTTTCGAGTTACATAGTGGAAAATAATAGACACACAAACGTTTTGGTTGAGATAGCATTTATTATTCTGTCTCTTTCTTCAGAGAACTTACTACAAAAGCTTGAAACAACACATGCCCCTTGGGCTTAATCCTATTCCTTTTGTAAACAAGATTAATGTGCAAGAAATAAACTCAGTCATCAGCCTTTTATAATACAAAGCATGTTAAGTCAGCTTTGCAACTGAAGAGAACTGGTGTATGTGACAATGTTTGATGCGAGTTGCTTTACGTTTGTACACTTTTTTCTCATTTATTTAATTTGTATACATTTAATGTATTTGCGTTACATATATCCATGCTTTGCCACAGGATTCTCTGAATACGCACATAGCGTAACAGTGAAAGAAATGGGCGAAATAAAGGTGAATATTATGCTTGGTAGAGCAATGTACAGCACAGCTAAACTTCGCCTTCAAGTAGCTATTAAAATGCATCTATACAGGGTGTCCTAATTACCTTGCTCACCCAAAATAGCTTTTTCTAATGCGTCAAATGAAACATTATTTCACACAAAATTTTTTTAATACCATGGAGTGGGTATGCTTTTTTGTATCTCCATTAACGTAGGAAATACAGGATAGAACTTCACTTTTTAAATGGCGTCATATACAGTTTATCAAGAATACATTTATTCTCTGCAAATGCTAATGTATAGCACTATCATTTTAGTTAAGGAAACAGTAGATACAGAAATGATAAATGCATGCTTTATTTTATTTAATAGACTATAGTGCATTTATTTAACTGAATCATTTAACATCTGAGATAATGAAATTGAATAACTCATCTGCCAACTTATATTCTCCGTAGATCTGCTGCATTTTTACTTTCTCTTCAAGCGTGTACATCTTGTAATTTTACATATTTACACAAAAAAACCGCATGTTGTTAATTTGTTTTATTTAACACCTCAGATCATCAACGTCGCATTCAAATCAGGGCATTAAACAGTCGATAAATTTTGATCAGATGCCTCTTCTTTTAGGCTTGAGGTTCTTTTACGGGTCGTAAATCCCATAAAAGCTATATTTAGAAGTTTTTACGTCCGAAAATATTCATCACCCTTGGCTGAAATTGAATCCGCGATCTTGGATCTACGAGGCAAATATGGTTACCACTAGACCATTAGGACCGACAGAAAATTAGTAGTCACAACAGATCAGCGCAGCACTAACTTACTCTGATGAATGAATGAATTGTGTTTAACGCCCGCTTTTGCCACAGAGGCACCACAAGCGATGGACACTGGTGATAAATGAGATGAAATTATATATTGGGAAAGGATTTATTTTTAAGGAACGAATCCAGGCCTAAGTTTAGGGTACCTCCCCGGCATTTGCCATTTATGAGGACTGAGGAAAACCTGGAAAAAAACCTCAGTCAGGGAGGGCGGTCTGACGAATTCGAACCCCAGACCTCCCGCTCACGAGTCTGCGCCTTGACTAACTCGGCCACCCTGGCGTGGACATCTACTGCTTTTTGACAAAATTTGTAGTGATATATTTTGTAATAAATCTTGGAGAGGGTAAATGTATTCTTAAATAAAAGGTACATGGGACCATGTAAAAAAAAAAAAGTTCATTCCCTTATTTCGTACATTCATAGACACAGAAAAAAGTATACCCTCAACAAAAAATCCCACAAGATGTTAAAAAACTTTTGTTTGAAACAATTTTTGATTTCAAGCATCAGAAAATTATTTTTGGGTGAGCAAGATAAATGGGACATCCTGTATAAAGTGAAAAAAAGAAAAAAATGAAATGACTTACAGATAAGCATCACTTCCCAAATGAGCAGATTATTAAACGCTTTTACAGGAAACAGAAATTAATAACACATAAAAAATGTCAGCATTTCGAACCGAAACCCCTTTTCAAGACGACGTAATTTTACTGTGGATCGTTATGAAAATATTGAAAGGCGGCAACTGATACCAACTTGTCCATACAAAACAACAGAATTAACAGTTGTAAAACAAAATATTGTAGAATACAATATTGGTACACTCATGCTAACAAAAAAGATAAAATATGAGGGAATATTAAAATATTAAATCAGCTATTTTTAGTGCTGTAGAGATAAGTTTAGAAAGATCTAAAACTCAGGCTATGTGTTCTTAGAAGAAAAGTGGAGGTAGCAGGATTTGGAAGCAGAATATTAACCAATGTTTAGGAACAGATCTATTGAGCCTGGAAAATAGGATTTAATCAGGTTAAGCATATTATTATCATCATAGGAATTGCTGTCTCTGGCAGCTCATATGAGAAGCAATAGAAGTGATAAGGGGTACTCTGTCTCTGAGTTTTCCAAACAAATTGATGATATATTTTTCTAAAAATCCCATATATAAAAATGATGTCCAAGTAATCAAATTTTTCCTCCAAATACTTGCATCTAGTCTGCTTCTGACCTCTTAATAGGAACACTATACGCCTAACTAGGCTAAAATGTAAAGTTCTTACGTATTTATGTTAAGTGTAATCATGAAAGTTCGAGGTAAATCATTATTTCTTAGTGAATGAAGTTTGCACATTGAAAATCGCAATTCTTTTTCGGTGCATAGCTCGAATAGCAGTTCGTAATGTAAGTAAACTTTAGCCTTAGGTACTAACAGCGATTGTGTAAATTGCAAATTTAAGCACTGTAGTGGAAAATTCTTCACTGTAAATAAATTACTGAGTTGTTTTGATTTTACTTTGATGCAGTCAAAATGAAGGCATTTCAGTAATAATGAGCATACTTCCCTCATGTTTAAGAAAATTTATTTCCGCTCTTTAGTCGGTTTCAGAGAGAAAAAAAAATGTTAAGTGTCGCTATCGTGCATTTTTTGTTTTTTCAAAATTTTCGGAAACAAAACCAAAAACAAAAGTTCTCTGCCTGCACAACTACAGAGTTTAAAAAATATAGTTTTGCAATAAGGAGTAAATATATTGATAAGTGAAATGTAGATTTTGTCTTTATCTTACCTAGAAAATGGTAGAAAGAAAAATTTATGACTCTACCCTCGAACGTTATCTGGAAGAACAACCTTGCCAGTGATTTAAAATGTACTCAGCTATTTAAAAGACGTGATTTACAGAACGCAAGAGAATTTTATCACTGACACACTTATACGAACACATCAGGCACTTCTGACATAATTGCTGTGGTTGACGTGGATGTTTGGAATGTAGATGAGATGATTATGCATACGCTTTAAAAATGTGTGTCACGCTGACGCTCTCGAAGAATAACAACATAAATAAAATGATAATTAAGAATAAAACAAACTATACGTGATATAAAAAAGTGGAAATATATACGAGGTCCGTTCAAAAAGTATCCCGAATTTTGTGTTTATTCAAAAAGTATTTATTTATTCATGAATATCTATTTTGTCCCCTTCAAAGTAATCCCCACCAGATATTATACACTTGGGCAAACGTTTTTTCCAATTCTCGAAGCACTTTAAAAAATCGTTTTTTGTGATCTTGTTTAGTTCCTCCTTCGATGCCGTCTTTATCCTCTCAATCGTGTCGTAGCGTCATCCTTTCATGGGTCTCTTCAGTTTAGGGAATAAAAAAGGCTCAGGGGGCCAGGTTTGGGGAGTACGGTGGCTGCGGCATCATAAGTGTGGTGTTTTTGCCCCAAAATTCGCGCACAAGCAAGGATGTGTGAGCAGTGGCGTTATCATGGTGCAAAAGTCAATTCCCTTATTTTAAATTGAATACCCAAAATATTGAATACCCGGTATTTATATGTTTCGAATAATGCTCATTAAGAGTTTTTCAAAAAATATGCACACTAGATACTTATATATAAATGTATTGTTACTAAATCAATAAAATAAACAATTGTAGTCAAAAATAAAACGTTTCTTTTATTTACTGAGTGTTTCCAGTAATAAGAGAAATACTTTTCTTTATTTATATCCATAGAATCATGTTTATTTATAGGAAACATCTTTTTAAGGGATTAAATCTGATGTCTAGAGAGTTAAATATTTCTATCTGTTGTAGAGTGATAGGGAAAGAATTCTAATTTTATTTATGGTTGGCTTTGGGGGACAGGCAACTATGTCATGGCGAAATGACGAATTTATTTAATGATATGCATCCAATCGCGTTCCAATTACACATACAGTAATGACAAGGATCGTTAATAAATATATTCAAACTGGAAGCGTAAAGGACTTACCAAGATCAAGTCGTCCGAAAAGAGAAACTGCTGGGAACACTTCATTAGATGTTCCCTTTCTTGTGCAAGAAAATCCAAAAGTTTCTTCTATTAAAATAGGAAGATCGATATTTACAGATATATTGAACGAAAACATATTATTTGTAATTACACTAGTTGTTGCGTTTTAACAAGAAAATAAATTGCTTCTAGCTTCGCGTACTTTGGCTAGGAAAAAAGTATATTTGTAGACAAAGGAATCGATGGTATTGACAATATACCTATGTAATTTATTATACTTCTTAAGTTTTCATGGCCGGTGTTATAATCAAAACAGTTAAAATCTTCCGGGCTCTTTGGCCGTGGTCAACAGTTTAAATTACTGCCATAGCTTTCGCTAACTACTTCTGTTAGCATCATCAGTAAGTGATGAACAACATCTGACTGCTAGATGATGACAGTATTTATCCGTCTCTGTCTGGTTTTTGAAGGTTGAACGATATTACATGAGCTGCGGAAGTGGAGAGGTGAGTGGGGGAGAGGGGTAGTTGTTTATTTTTAAAAATCGATTTGCATTTGTTAATAGGTGATATACGCCGTCTCTGTTGAAGTTGTTTGGATGCTGTTGTATTTACATGCAACCTAAGTACAGATTCGAAACCAGTTCTTAAAAAGAAACAAATACCCTTTCCCCCACTCTCCTTTCCACTTCCTACATACACGTAATATCGCTGATCTTCAAAAATGAGACAGAGACGGATCAATACTGCCGTTTTCTGCAGTCAGGTGTTGTTCATCGTCCACTGACGATATGCCAACGAAGTAGTTGGGGAAAGCTATGGTAGCAATTTAAACTAAGACCATGGCAAAACAGTCGGGAAGATTTTATTGTTTTAATTATATGTACTTTAGTTGCGTTTGCAGTTTCATATGTAAATATGCATCTTTTAATCACGAATTGCACTAACATCAAAATAAGTGTAATATGTATATATACATGTGTGTGTGTGCTGTACAAATCTACAAATTTTAAGCTTTTAGTGCCGCAAAGCACAAACATTATAATTTACTTCATAAAGTCTATTAAGGAAAAAATAGGCACTTACCTGAAGACTCACTGACTGGTACATAACCACCATATCGAATCCCCGAACATTTCTTGTTGACCAGAAATATAAACAAAACATTTTCAATTGGGGTTAAGTATTAATAAGTTCCGCTTACCAATTCTGATTTCTATTGAATGTTCAAAAACGATACTTTCTAACGTTTTATCTCACATGCGGTATGAATACACGATTAGATATATTTTGCAGAGCTAAATAGTTTCAACAGTACCTATAGCTGCACCAGGCAGTGGGATACCTTTTGCAAATTCTAGAGAGGTGAGCTTTGATGTACGTTATGTAGTTATAACGTACCTTTGCGAATAAGCAAGTATGTTAGTTGTGGCTTCACTGAGAATATTTTACAGTGATGCTAGTTCACATGGCTCAATCTTTGATTTGTATTCCCCTGACACAAATGCATATATCTTGTGTGTATCATTTTAAAATATTTTTTCTGTCATAAATTATAAATGACATGCTGACTTTCTGTAACATAATTATAGGCTTTCGATAGACTGTTAACTTATTATAAAACAACCTCTGATATTTCTAATATGTGGATTACTGTTAGCTTGTGTGGAATATAATCTTGTTATATTCCAAATATGAGAGTAAATATTTAATTTTATGGAAATTACTTACTACGGGGCTGTTCAATAAAGAGTGATTGTAATCTTTACAGGCATACTTTATGATGGTAAAGTTTTACTTTGTATTATTTTGTTACCTTAATGTATAATATACAGGTGACACTAGTTTTATTGTTGTCACTTCCATTTTCCGCCTACAGATTCACCTACAGCAAAATGGAGGTGACATGAGTCGAACAATGTGCTGCTCTAAAATCTTGCTTCCTTCTCAACAAACCTTCTTCTGAGGCCTATACAAAGTCACAGAAGGCTTAAAGAGAGTTTATTCTTTCCTGTAGCATAACCCGAAGTTGATTTAAAATATTTAAAGAGGCAATCAATTTCAAAGAAAGATGGACTCATGGCTCCAGTTTGTGCTCCAACGGAAGAAAACAACACATCTACTGTCATTGTGCTAGATATTGAAAAGTTGCATATGAGATGTGTTGGTGCTCGGTGGGTTCCATGACTGCTAATCCACGAACAAAAGGATGCTTGCTTGCAGGGTTGCATGCAGTTGAAGATGATGTTACAAATAGATGCGAATTTTCTTTCAAAAGTAATCACTGCGGATGAAACTTGGCTACATATTTTCGATCGTGAGAGGAAACAGAAAACCTTCTGCAGGGAAAGTTATGGTTATCTCATTTTTCGATGTTCAAGAATTGGTATATCAGATGCCATACGTGCACACACAGCTGTAATGGGAAATACTACAGAGATGTCCTGAAAACTCTGCAAGGCCATACCACACAAAAGGTCACATTTTCGTGTAACAAGCTGAATGCAGCATTACAACAATACCGACCACACATCACACACATTTTTAGTGAATATCTCACAATAATCACCCCCCCCCTTCATAGTCCTGTGTATCTATTTCCTTTTCCCTAAAATTGTGGAGACGCCTCCTCGGTAGGTATTTTTCATCAACAGAAACAAAGGTGAAGGCTGTGGAGTCGATTCTGAAGAACGTGTCAAAAATAGTTTCCGGCATTTCTCTGAACATGACATTGCATCCAGCTTGAACTAATTTGAGAAATATCATCAAAATTATGAACATGATTGAAGGTATGTTGCCAAAAATGATGGCAATATTTTATTGAACAGTACTCACAGATTGTGATAGGTTTTAAATATTTGCAGACCTTAAAACATTCAGTAAAGTCAATATTTTGTACCAATATATTCATTGAGCTTAATATTTTTCCCAAAGTACATTTTTTGGAATGATTCGTATGTAGAAAATAGGTTCATTTTCTTGCAATCCTGCACGCGTCCGGTGCCTACTTCTCCCGTGTCTATTATATGTATTTGGTTGACAGCTTTTGGCTTGTGCGCTCCAGTTAAGCCAGTTTTAGTGCAGTTTACATGAGTGAAGGGCGTGTTTTCTTATTTCTAACACAGTGCAGTGAGTTAATTTCTGACATTCTGCGATGGAGTTTCGTCAATTGCTTGAAATTCTTGGGCACAAATACAGTGCAAAATTTTTTATAATATGTGATGCAACACATCATCACTTACACTGAAAGATAAACTCATACCCTGTTTCCTGTTTTTTTCAGCAAAGTGTTCAAGAAGCCCTCAAAGTGCAAGATATATTTCTTATAAAAATATTTAGTTTTTTTGTTTTTTTTTGGGGGGGGGGATTATTATTTTTCTCTTCTGCAAAAGGTCTATACCTCAAATCTTCTTCTGAAAGTTAAAGCGAACACTGGCATTTGAATTTATAAGAAAGAAGCCAGAGGAATAAGGATGGGAAAATAGAGCAATACAAGGACAAGTGCTTCTAAACTGGCATTTTCCACCATATTGTGGCTTAAGAGGGTAGAGACAAGACATCAAAAGTGGTTTCTGAGGCTGTTTTCACTATTCCCACAATATAGAATGAAAATATTGTCATAACATGAATTTCCTTCAAAGGGCACAAAGTGAATCTTATACGGTAGTTGAAGCTATTTCTCTCATTGCTAAAGAAAGTTTAGCTAACCTGCTTATATGATGTGTTACATGTCACAACACTGTTATTCTCAGGAGTCGATGGTATTTACCGAAATTGCACCCAGGAAGAGGAAGATGCAAGAGAAGCTTGGGGAGGAAAGGAATGTTTCTGATTCAGGGATATGTTTGTTTACGTTATAAATCTTGCTTTGAAGTTTATAGTAAATGATAAAGATCAACATAAAATGAGTGATTCAACTGAATACTAATGTTTAGAAGTATACGTTCATTTTAAGCTTACTTAGCAAGAACAATGCATTCAGAGCTCTTCAAGGATATTATTACAGCAAAATATTGATAAATATCAAGAAAGTTCATAATACAAAACTTAGCAGACAACAGAAATAAATTCCAGATATCTACTGGAACAAGATAGCATTAAATACTAATATAAAAAGATTAAAAGAAAAATTTATGAATTAACCGGAGCAAGAATACAAGAAATAGAACATGAAAATCATAAGCTCCATAAGATACCTTGAGAACTTCGTAGGGAAAACGTAAGCAACACTTCTGGTGGAATGAAGATTTGGAAATTTTAGTTAAGGGAAAAAAAAAAAAAAAAAAAAAAAAAAAATAATAATAATAATAATAATAAATTGTTGTCACCCCAACAAATTATTCTGAATATAAAAGAGGATATGCCAAGGTTAAAATGACAGGAAAAAAAAAAGAATCAAGAAATAACAAGAAATTGAAAGTTTCATAGGCAGTAAAAGATCTACAACATTTTTTTTCAACTTTAAATGCAAACAAAGGAGCAACCAAGTTTAATTTGATTACGATAACAGAACTTGAGGATCATTATATATCACTAATAGTAGAACGCAGCGAGAAATATTTATAAGCAGTTAAAACCGAGCCAAATTATGAAGATTTAGTTTAAACAAATGAGATTGACTGGAAATTGCAATAGCCTCTAAAAGGTAGAAAATCAGCAGGTCCAGACACTATTACAAATTGATTAATAAAACGTGGACCAAAATATTTATTGAGAAAAACATTTAATTTTTTTAATTTATGTATAAAAGAACAAAGACTCCCTCAAGAATGGAAAATTAACACATAATACCAATATATAAAAAGGAAATGGGAAAGAGCCAAAAAAATATAGGGAAATAAATATAAAAGCACAATATGCAGATAGTTTTCAAATATATTAAAAAACAAATTGAAAAAAGAGATAGAAAAAGAAATAGGAAAATATTAAAGTGAATTCAAAGCAGGACGGTCTTGCATTGACATCACATTTGTTTTAATTGAGTAACGCAGTACAGTTAGTAAAGAAACACATTTAACATCAATTTACCATGAAAAAGCATACCATACCATTGCGAGATGTAAACTTTGGTAATTTTTGAAAAAGAGTAACAAATGTCATTATAAGGGAAATATATAATAATAACAACTTTTACATACAAATGGGAAAATGTCTCTCACAACCAATAGCAACATCCAAAAAATTGAGACAAGGCTGCATTTATCACCATGCTCTTCAATTCATGTATAGAAATGGTGTTAGACCAATAGAAACGTAACTGTCAACCAATGGGTATATACATAGCTAATACCTTTTTTTTTAAAAAAATATAGATTTTGTCGATGATCAAGTAGTTATTGCACAACGTCAATTTGATTTAGAATTCTTGGTTAAAAGATTAAGTAATTCCAATAAATCATGGGGCTTGCAGTAAATTATAGCAAAACAGAATATTTGCTATTAAAGCAAATACAAATGAGAGTTTTGTTATTGATGAAGAAACATAAATATTAAAAGTTGATCATACCAAATACTTAGAAACAATCATAAATAATAGAAGTTATTAGATAAGGGGAAATAAAAATATATTTGAATTGAGTAGAATAATTATAAACTGTTGAAATTAATAAGGTGGGACGAAAACATTTGGAAAATACAATGCGTGTGGTGTGTGTGTGTGTGTGTGTGTGTGTGTGTGTGTGTGTGTGTGTGTGTGTGAAAAGTATTAGTGGAATCAGTTTTGAGTAATGGAAGTGAGATATTGGGTCCTGAATGAGTATTATAGAAAAATTGAAATGCATTATCTCAGAAGGAGCGCTAGAATTTAAAAAATGGGTCATATTAAACTTTTGGGAAATTAGAAACACAATGGATGCAGAAGAAAGTGTATTTAAAAAAAACAGCCTTATGGTTTGGTCGTCTGATGAGAATGAAAGAGGACAGATGGACTAAAGTAGTCCACGAGAAAGACGAGAAAGAGGAAGAACAAGAAGAACTTGGAACAATGAGATTATGGAGGCAATGGCAAGAAGAGGCTTAACACTTGAAGGCACACAAGTTAGAAGAATATGGACGAATGACACAGGAAGATGGCGGTAGCTGTACAAACATGAGATCTGTAGGTGGGTAGGTGGGCAATTGTAAAGCGAATTTTACACCCTTTTCCCCCATTTCGAATCACTGCACTTTGAAACCAATTCAGTGTTGCGGAGCATACTTTTATGTTAGTGACGATGTATTTTTATTCCACAAAAATATACGTTTAATCAGCAACCTTTAGAATATCACACACTCATATCGGATCTCAATAGCTCTTATGTATATAATTCACCAGCAAGAAATAAGGAGATAGGTTAGACGAAGAGCTAGTTCAGGATACCCATGTTGCTTTGGCAACTCGTGAAAGAGCTGTTAGGTGTCAATTTCTACCGACAGAAACCGTCACTAAAGCCGGATTGCCTCCAGGCAGTCACAGCTTCTCAAGAGGAAACTAACAGACGACAGATACTGCCGTTTGCTTTTACTCACTTTGTTTGTGTTGCGGCAGTGCTACTATATACACGTCTATATTCTGTCAAAGCATCCTCCATCATATTTCTTATTCATCGGTAACCGGTTGCATGTAAGTTGGTGCTGGTACGTCGCAATGCAATCTTACAATACGGTAGTTTTTAGATTCTCAGTTAGTTCTAATTATATTCATATATTAAACATCTGATGTTCTGAATTTTTTCTTTTTCGTATTATTAGTTTATTAGGTTGTCTCATAAGAAATTAAGTTTTTGTTTGGAGTTTTATAAGATTTTAACTGCTTTCTTTTGTTTGACAATGCCTTTTAAGCCCAGGATACCAGATTCGAACCCGCCCAGGATCGATAGATTTTTTCGGGCTTAAAAATCCTAAGCATGGCTTTTGGAAGGAAAGTAAATCCGTGGGTCCCGTGTCGTACATTTACGGCACGAAAAAGAACCTCAAGCCTGGAAAAAGAGACCTCTGAGCAAAGTTTGTCGGTCGTTTCACGTCCTGAGTTGAATGGGACGCTGATGACCTGAGATGTTAAAGAGCGTCCGTAAAGAAACCAAATCAACAACAACAGCCAATGTATTTGAGTCGTCAGTTGTGTACACGATCATAAAATGCTGGTAATAAAGTTTGAGGTTAAAGTCCTTCCAAAGCACTGCTTAAAACAAAATTAATAAGTTGCTGCTGTGACTCGAAGAATGTGTGAAACGCAAACCTGTCGTACTTGAGCGTATAGGACAATGGTTCCAACGTTTCAATATGGGGAAGAAGAAACTAAAGATTTACCACGTCGTGGAAGACGTGGAGCATGAAATATTGAGAATACAGGCAGAAGATTGGTAAAAATTTCCGCAGTAGGCTGTCGGAAGAATTTGGTGCATTAAAAAACTATACATCGCCACATAAAAATACTAGGTTCGGTCCTGAAGTAAGTAATGTTATGTGTGCGATGGAATTCTGAATGTGTGATTCACTGGAGTACATCTTATGCTCTTACGGCAGGTGTTTAATGAAAAATGTTATAATCTCCCGGGCTGTTTTGCCTTGGTTCATAGTTTAATATTCTACCATAGCTTTTATAAACTAGTGCAGTTGGTGAAAGCTATGGGGCGATTTAAACCATCAGTCCAAACGGGCATGCAGTCGATCTTAATCTTTGCTCTCAACAGGTGGAACGAGTGCAAGAAGTTAGGAGCCAGAGATACTCCAACATTAGTTCTTATCTTGCAGTAGGAACCCCAGGAATCGGAAGGCTCGAACTGCTATCACATCCAGCATAATATAACCGATTATCATTTGTTTCGATCCATGGGTCATTTCCTGCGTTGAAGAAATTTCGAAAACACTGAAGCCGTTGAAATGGGCGTCACCAATTTTTTCGAATCAAAATCCAGAGATTGGTACCAAATAGGAATAACAAACCTAGTTGAAAGACGGCTGAAGGCTATTGAATCTGAGAGTCTTTACTTTGGTGAGTAGTTTAATTTCTGCTTAAAAACGGATTTATGAAACACATCTACCGAGGCTGCCAAAAATGCATACACACATTCAAAGTAGATATCTATTTAATATATTTCAAAGTTGAACCGAAAAACAGCAGTAATGTGTAGTATGATGTTCTGTAAACTAATGTGACACACATTACGTTATGCTAGCGTTGCTACAACAAAATGGAGCTAAGATTATCGTTTGAACAGCGGAAAGCAATTTTGAAGTGGTATTGAAAAACCGAGAATGTTGTTGAGGTTCAAAGGCAATGGAGACGTGTGTACAGAAAAGAACTGCCGTTGGACTTCTATCTATGGGGAGCTCTTAAGGATGTTGTATACCGCAGAAAATCAGCTACACTGGCAGCACTTCGGGAAGAAATTGAAACGGCATGTACTGCAATCGCTGAGGACACTTTCGCAAATGTTGCTCAATCAGTAGTTCAACGTACTCAGAAGTGTATCGACGCCGATGGTGGACATTTTGAGCAACTGTTTTAACTGTAAAAGTGTAAGATGATTAGTGCTCAGCACTTTCTGTTTGTGTGTATTCAGTTTTGTTATGTTAACATAGTTTTTGTTTGCTTGAAGTGTGTATACATTTTTGGTATCCTCTGTATATAATGCTAGTTTTATAATGCCTAAAAATACCTACCTATTTTGGAGGTTAGCTGTATTTGTAAAATAAGGTCTTGCAAATGGCTTGCTTTGCTCTTTCATATGGCAGCTATCCGTTATTTATTTATTTATTTATCTGTGAAACAAACTCGCTATTGTTCTATGTGCTGTTGATTTTCGCCTTTAACTTCCTCTAGTGCCAATATTGAAAGTGGTAACGATTGTGTAGATTGACAATGGAAATTGCCAAGAGGAAACAAGCAGGAAAGCGCAGAACGGCCACTGTTTGGGTTTCTCACTCTAGGTACTGCATAAATCCAACTGTTAGGAAAACGCAGGCGATTTAATGAATACATATCCCCTGGAAAGGTTGCGAGAATTGTAACTGATGTAGGAATAATATTGCTCCCCACATTGAAAGCAAAGCTTTATATCATTTCACTTGAATTTTATTAAGCGCTTCTATTTGTGAAGGAGAAATGCCGAAAGAAAAGTCTTCAAGGCGTGTTTTACTTAAGCAGTGGACCCAAATTTTATAAAGAATGAGAAGCTGGCATTTTATAAGTGCTGTTTCAATGAGGTAAACTATTAAAGATACAAAATATTCAGTGTTATCAGTTCAGGTCTTGTAAGATGCAAGGATAAATCGCCTGCGTGTATAAATCATATTTTTTCTTTTATTATTAAGGTGTTTGGTAACTTTATTATTTGATTCATGTTTGAAGAATCTAAATCTGCTCCCTAAAGCCCACAAAAGTCACCTTATATTTATTGTCTTCTGTGTAATTCATTATATTTAGATGCGTTTTTAAAAGCTTGCTTTGTAATATAAATACATATTTCAAGTACCCATTTTGTAAATTAAACGTCTGGTTTTCGTGCTTTATTGCATTTTTTCTGTCTATTTTTAGGTTTTTAGTGTTTGAAATGTCCAGTTTCTAGTATTTATTACACTTATTTATAAACATAAATCTACTATTGCAAGATATATAAACATTTATCTAAAATCGAACTGTTTAAAATTTAATCAATTGGTTTAAAATATGTTAAATAGTTTTATAAACTATATTTCATTGTTCAATGATTATAAAATATCTCGATAACAAACAGAGTCTGCAGATATATATATATATATATATATATATATCGTTTCATTAGAGATATATAAATCGGGAATATTTATATCGAAGTTCCGACAAAGCACGGTAATAGCTATAGAGAAGAGAGGGGAGAGTGTCTCAGGTGTTTGGGTTCTACGCATGTTTATATATTTTAATTTTTTCATTGGTTTATATTTACGAGCGCTCTTTAACATCTCAGATCATTAGCGTCCCATTCAATCCAGGGCGTGAAACGAACAATAAATTTTGCTCAGAGACCTCTTCGTCAGACTTGAGGTTCTTTTACGTTACGTAAATGTACGACATGGCACCCACGGCTTTACTTCCCTTCCGAAGGAAGCCATATTTAAATTTTTACCTCCGAAAAACGTCCATCAAACCTCGCTGGAATTGAAACCGCGATCTTGGGTTTAGGAGGCAAGTATGGCTACCACTACACCTCCAGGACCGAAATGTTTGTATATACGAGGGTAGGTTCATAAGTTTCCGGCCTCGCAGATGATGATTATCACCTTCAAAAATCCTTATCTGGTGTCATACCTTATCTGTTAAGTAAATAATTGCAGCTGTAACTGCCGCTCCGCTGTTTTCAATTGTTCAGAGATACTTAAATAAATAAGGCTATGTTCAGAAGATTGTCACATGTTCAAAATGTAGTGCCGAGATGTTATTACGTTATTCTCAAAAGAAGAACTCACCCCAAATGAAATTAAATAGCGATTGGAAGGGGTAAATAGGGAAGCATACCCTCATATTCTACCGTAAAAGAATGGGCCAAAATTTTACCCACTCCTGAAAACATTGGTCTGGTGGAAGGAGAAATTATGGAAGACCGGGGCCTCAAAGATACAGCAAAAATAGCAGCAAGGTTGGGGCTTTCTAAAATACGTCAAATTATTCATTAACTTTTAACATGAATAAGGTTAGTGCAAGATGAGACTTCTTTTCTCAGTCCAAAAGCAGCAACGAGTCATCTGCTGTCAGGCATTTTTGGAGCTCTGTCATGGCAACGAGAGAGAAGTTCTGCAAACCATTGTTACAGGGGATGAAACTATGGTCCTCTACCATGATCCATTGTCAAAAGAGAATCACTGGAGAGGCGTAAAGCTGGCAAAGCACCACCTCTAAAGTCGATCCTGGTGGTGTAGTAGTAACCATACTTGCCTTCTAGACCCAAGATTGCGGGTTCAAACCCAGCCAGGTTCATAGGATTTTTATCGGGCGTAAAAATGCTAAGTATGGCTTCCTTCGGAAGGGAGGTATAGCCGTGGGTGCATTTACGGCACGAAAAAGAACCTCAAGCCTGAAAGAAGAGCTCTGAGCAAAATTTATTGTTCGTTTCACGCCCTGAATTGAATGGGACGCTGAGATGTTAAAGAGCGTCGGTATATAAACCAAATCAAATCAACCGCCTCTAAAGGCCAAGGTCACTCTGTCAACCAACAAGATCATGACCACAATCTTTTGGGACTGTGAAGGAATACTCTTCATTGACTTCAAGGAGAGAAACACCACACTAAATGGGGAGTACTATGCTGGCATACTGCACATACCATCAAAGAGAAAAGGCGAGGAAAGCCGAGTGGTGGGTGTGGCTTCTTCAGGACAACGCGCCTGTGCACACAGCTCTTGTTGCAAAGGAAACTGTGAAGAAATGTGGCTTCAAGGAGATCGAACATTCACCCTACAGCCCAGCTATAGCTCCCAGTGACTTTTTCCTCTTCTCAAAAAAATTAATTGTGACGAAGAAGTGATGGATGTTGTTTATCCCCATTTTGTAGACAAGACTTATGACTATTTTGAAGGGGGGGATTGTAATGTTAATTCGAAAATGTGGAAATAATATTGCAATAAAGGGTAACCATATTGAAAATTGAAAAAAGGTTTTAGCCTTTATCATACCTAGAACATGGTTAGGCCGGAAACTTATGGACCTACTCTGGTATATAATGCTTTTTAACTTAAATATTTATTTTTTCAATTAAATGGCAATAAATATTTAAAAATATTTTTAAAACACGTGATAGATCTCTTTGTTTAAAAACAATTGCATAAATTAAAATACATTTTTAGAATAAAAATTTAATAAATATGGTTGTTTTCATACAGTTCATATACTCTGAGACATTGGTTTGCATCGCGATTGCAAACCAAGTCTCCTACAAATGTCGCTTATTTTTACGCATAAGTAGCGCTCTCCTAGAGAAACCGGGTCTTCCAATAAGAGGCTGTACTTTTAAAAATGGTGGGAAAATGAAACAGGTTTATATTCTTCTTCTTCTTATCATTATTATTATTAGTATTATTATTATTTGAAGTGCATTTAATGTCATTAACGTCAGTTAAATGGCTCCCAAGCTCGTTGGATTCGCAAATAATAATATTCCAATTTTCAATGACAGATAAACATAAACCAGGCATCAATTTCACGAATAACTCGCGTTATATTTTTCTTTAGGCCATTAACTGTTTTCTGACTTGTTGACATAAATGGGTCAGTTAACATAATGCAGCGCTGTTAAATCACATGCTCTAGGGATGCAGTTAATATCACCACCAGGCCAAATAATGAAGTCTCTTAATTTCTCCCTCATGAGTTCTACTATTTCGTGAGCAGTATGTGTTGTGGCGCCATCTTGCTGAAACCAAATATTTCTGAGATCCATACCTTCTAATTGAGGCCAAAAGTAATACCTTATAGCGTGGTATTGATAGTCAGATCCTCTCATTGTTTATGATTCAGCATACCAAAGTTCACTGTAGATATTAACCTTTTGGGGATGAAGTGTTCTTTCTTGACTCTATGTTGCGCTAAAGGCGAAAATGTTGTCTATTAATCATTCATCCAAAAAATGAACCTCGTCGTAATTTTTTTTACTAAAAGCAGTCAACTTCAATTGCCAATAAAAAAACACAGTGCAATCTATGGCCATTTTGCTTCAAATCTTGAATTAAAATACTTCTTTGATGCAAAAATCTGCCAAGTTATGGTAGAGGAAAGACCCAATTCTAGTGCTCACTAAAAACTTACTTTCTGTAGATTCTCGGGTACACCGAAAAGCCACCATTTTTTTCATTTTAATGTTTGCGTTGTTCACATCCGGGCGTTTGCGACAGATGCAGTTGCCTCAAATGTTTTCAATCAAACGTCGAATTGTTCTCTCGCAGGGACGATTACGTAACACCGTACATTTCACGTAATACACAGAATGCTTGGCGAACGGATGACCCATTTTGATAATTAATTTTAACGATTTCTATGCGTTGTGGAATGATGTAACATTCCATGGTTATTTGTCAACAACAACTGTAACCATGCGAAAAATATAACTGCTATAGCTTCATAAACACGGTAGCTGTTATACCGGGTGTCCCAAAATTAGGCATACAAACTGTGGGAATAGATAGATTATCATTTTTAAAACGATGTTTCGTTTCAGTGTAATAAGGCTAGTCAATATTTGGATGATTTTACAAGAAGAGGTTGGGATAATACGATATTATTAATAAATAAATCCAATAGTAATTAATAAAGTATTTATTTGATCGAAGAATATACAATAAAGCAGTTGATAAACTCTTACTGAAGTGTTAAATTAACATTCTGACACAAATAGATATTTCATTCTCATCTCAGAGCAGATGCGGAAACACAGGACCATTACTTCCAGACACAGCTCGCATACTCTGCCTAACTCTTTCAAAGACGCCAGGCATATCTCTGATTTTATCCCCTGCGCTAGCAATGCATGCTTCAAGATCTTTTACGGAACGACAGAAGTTTCGTAAACAGGGAACCTCATGTTTCCCCACAAGCAGAAATCAAGAGGATTGAGATCAAGAAAGCGCGCCGCTCAGGCAACGGACCCACCTCGACCTATCCTTTGATTGTCCTATGTAAGTCAGGCGAAGACGTACTTCATTGCCAAAGTGAGCTGGTGCCCATCATGTAGAAACCACATTGTACGTCTAATATTGAGAGGAATAATTCCCAGTAACTCAGGCAGAATATAAAATACCAGTAGTTTTTGGCGCTGGTTTGGCCCGGCAAAATGTCAAAAATTAATTTACAATCCCTGCCCGCACATTGAAACCAAATCTGCACTAATTGTGCTTGCACAAATGTGGCATTGACTTTTTCAAATGCCCTCATATGAGTTGTAGGAATTAAACAATCGTTCAAGTGTGAAGCATGGCTTCATCCATGATCATGTATGTTGAAAACACTTTTCCCTGCTAGTTTGGTGCAAATTGCCGTCGCAATTGGTAGTCACCTGACATAGTAGCATGGACCTTTTAAAAATGTAACGTATCTAACGGCTGTTCCTGCAGAATTCTACTGACCATAGAGAGACTTAATTTCAATTGTCATGCTATAGCTTTGTTTGTTGAATGGTGTTTAACGCCTGTACTGAGGCACCATAGGCGGCGGATAAAATAATAAAGTTTTTTTTTAATGGAAGGGAACGTTCCAGGCTTAAGTTTAGGGTACCTCCCTGGCATTTGCCATTTATGAGCACTGAGGAAAACTTGGAAGAACCTCAGTCAGGGAGAACGGTCCTGGCGGGAATCGAACCCCAGACCTCCCGCCTAAGAGTCCGTGCGTTAACTACCTCGGCCACCCGTGGCGGTCAAATTTTTTTTTGAATGATTTATTTATGGATGCTCTTTACCAGCTCAGGTCATCAGCGTCCCATTCAACTCAGGGCGTGAAACGGCCGACAAATTTTGCTCAAAGGCCTCTCTTTCAGGCTTGAGGTTCATTTTCGTGCCGTAAATGTACGACACGGGACCCACGGCTTTACTTCCCTTCCGAAGGAAGCCATACTTAGGATTTTTATGCCCCGAAAAAATCCATCGGTCTGGCCGGGTTCGAACCCGCGATTTTGGGTTTAGGAGGCAAGTATGGTAACCACTACACCACCAGGAGTGGCGGTCAAGCTATAGCGCGAATACCCATAGATGGATTGACTGTGCACTACTTCTGTGCAGTACTTCTTCCTTGGCCGCAGGACTTCGTTCAGATGGCGGTCATCCTTGACTTCGTTTATCTAACGCGCCCCGTTCGCGCAGTCTATGTTCAAAGCTGTCAAAAGTAGTAGATATGGAACGTAGTTTGGAAATTGTTCCCGGTAAAGCCTCTGAGCCGCACGATCAAAGCCGTTCGCTCCGTATGCCAAATGCATGTCCATCAACTCATTCTGTTGATAGTGTTCCATGTCTGTATCATAGAAGTGAATAAACTGCATTTCTACCGAATATAGACCGATAATGGATTTATTAACTTAAGACGAAGAACGAGAAACTGTCAGAGCAACTCTGCTGCTGGATGCAGCCCCAAGCGACAGCCGAGAGAGCCAAAGGTAGTGACTTCCACAGTTATAGCTAGATAATAAGGCTTTCAAGGCAATGGCATGGCATCTCAGACGGTTAGAGTGTCATGGTATAGTTGTGAAGGTAGCGGTTTCGAATTCTCACATTCCGATACTCTTTTTTTCTTTTGGAGTTAAAGGAGATTTGCCACCATTATAATGATTTATTCCGCAACATAGTACCACGCACAGAATGCGCTACAAATTGATGTTTACGATTTTTTCTGCTGGAATCAAACGAGATTTGCCACAATTGCAGTGATATATCAATTTATATTTACGGAAAGAAGGCGAGCGTAACCGTCAGACCGTAGCGAGTCGCGACAAACCACTAGGTTCACAGATTTCTAGAATTTACCCGAGGTTAGCGTTAGAGCTAGTGTGTGTGTGTATTAATTAATTACTAATTCCAATTAAAGCAGATTTACCACCACTACAATATTTTACCCGCCTTAAAATCCACTATCAATTTATATTTAAAATTTACCGAGGAAAACGCGTAGGCTATATTTGTTTAATAAATAATAATACATGCTCTTTCCGCTGTCGCTCGGAACTGCAGTCAGTAGCCAGCAATAAGGTGCACTAGTGATTTTCATTCTCCGTGCATGGGCATGTAGAACAAATAAGCCACAACATACCTGGAAGTATGTATGGCATGCACTTAGGAGAAGAAGCATGATATCGAGTTCAAGTAAACACACTGAGCTGAAGGAGAAAAACTACGGAAAAGCGAAAATTTGGGACATAAAATGTAGGGCGATCTTATTGGAAGACCCGTTAGATGCAGAGAATGTTTTTCCGTACAGAAATTTGATGCCTCTATTGTCCTTAGTAACCCATTTCATATATTTAAAAGTGTAAATATTGTTGCCTGATTATCGCAAATTGCCATTAAAACTAGTTAAGCGGCGGCATTCAGAATACTTTACTTACTACTGAACACAGCAGTACAGCTCACATCATATTGCTCCTGCAGGTATGCATCTAGCTACACTTTGTCTCAGCTTGTTCCAGTTGGCTTGCTGCACACAATACCTACATTTGCTATTCTCCGCATAATAACAATGATATAACAGCATTTACCTCTTATGCACGTTATGAAGAGATTGCTTTTCGCTTTTCAGTTTTCACGCACACCACCCTTTCTGTTCTTGCTTTGTTACAACATAAGACTAATATTCTCCACTCCACTTCCATCCCTCTTCTACTTTTATTATTCTTCTCATGAAACTGCCACTTTTTCTTGCTTTTCCACATGTTACTTAACTTTATTTGAAAGTTTTGTTTTGGAATTTAGCTCTATTTTACTGCATTCATTTATTTTGCGCAAACATTTGCTCGTAAGTAATGTTATCAGTTCAGATTGTGTTTCATTTGCTTTATACATCTTTGTTTTAAGAAACTATGCTTAGGGTGATGCAAAATAAAATTTTCGAATAGAGAAATTAATTATAAAAAAATGTTCTTAAATACTAAGAGTGCCAAAAATGCGTGTACATCCTTCCACAGTAGATATGTATTTAATATATTTCAAAGTTGGACCGAAAAACAAAGCAATGTGTAATATGATGTTCTGTAAACAGATGTGACTCACATTAAGTTATGCTAGCTTGCTACAACAAAATGGAGCCAAGATTATCGTTTGAACAGCGGAAAGCAATTTTAAAGTGGTACTGAAAAACCGAGATTATTGTTTAATTTCAAAGGCAATGGACACGTGTGTACAGAGCAGAACCCCAACGCGAGTAACAATTGCACGCATTTGAGACAAATTTGATACTCGTGGTACCGTATGCGATGTTCACAAGGGCAGGTCTGGGAGACCTTGCGTAGCAACAAGCCCCGGTTTTGAGCACTCACCGCAGAAATCTACAAAGCAATGTGCAATGAGTTTCCACCGCCTTCTCCGGATATAACTCCGTTGGACTTCTACTTATGGGGAACTCTTAAGGGTGTTGTATACCGTAGAAAACTAGCTACTCTAGCAGCACTTCGGGAAGAAATTGAAACGGCATGTACTGCAATCGCTGAGGACACTTTCGCAAACGTTGCTCAATCAGTAGTTCAACGTACTCAGAAGGGTATCGACGCCGATATAGGGCATTTTGAGCGACTGTTGTTACTGTAAAAGTGTAAGATGATTAGTGCTCATCATTTTCTGTTTGTGTGAATTCAGTTTTGTTACGTTAACACAGTTTTTTTCTTTGCTTGAAGTGTGTAACATTTTTGGCATCCTCTGTATATATTTTTATCAATGCTAGTAGATTTCCATTTTTAAAACTGAAATGCGGTAAATGCCTTCCTTTTATTTTGTAATTCTGTAGCCATCTGGAAAGCTATCATGTAGCGAAATGGCTGCAATTTCAGCATGAACGGCGTCCTGTCGCTACTCAATTATTTCTGAGGAATGTAAAAACTTTCTGTTACAAACAATACCAAAGAAAGAGCCGGTTCGTTGGCCTAGAGGGCCACTGGCGCGAAGTGAGTTGCTCCAGAAACAACTGTCAACATATTGGAGCTGAACGCATACTTGAATATATCGCGATTCATTATAAATGAAATAACAATGGTTCTGCAATCAAAAAAAAAAAAAAGGATTCCAGCATCATTGTACTATTATGCTGGGTTGCCACATGTAAATGTACTGTACTTCATGCTCCAACCTACGAGAGCCGAATGGAAATAGTGGCAATACTATCGCCACAGTATTAATAAGCATTTGAGGGCATTAGGATTCACAGCATGCCTAACACACTCAGCATCACTAGTGCACTATCTGTAGACGGAGGAATTTGAGCAGTATGCGCATGGATTAAAATTGAAGTGACACGTTCTAGAAACGTGAGGAAATGTCTTGCTGGTCAACGAGAGGCTTATGCTAATGAAACTTTGTAATATCGAACGGTGGTCCGTGGGGTGTCATACTTTCGACAAGGACGCAATGTAGTGGAAGATGGATCACGTTTAGATGGTGTAGTCCTTGAAGCTCATTGGGTTGATTTGATTAAATTACTGCTGAAGGTGCTTTGCTGATGAACAGTGAGGGAGTTAGCCGCAGACGGACCCGTTTTTGCTTTCTATGGTGCACTTTCACCTGTTGCGAACCACTGTTTGGCCTATTCCTTCGTCTCTGGCTTGTAGTAATGAATCCATGTTTCATCTACTGTTACGAAGAGGCGGAGAAACACACTGGAATTGCTTTTAAACCAGTCTAAATACTCTTGCGAAATACTCATAACAATATGCTTTAGTTTATTGTTAACAAATGCGGCACCTAGCGAGCGTTAAGCTTTCGCATACCCAAAACTTTATGTAAAATGCAATGGACATGGCCTAACAAGATCTTTGCAATGTCAGCCAATTCGCATAACTTCAATTGGCGATCATTCAGTACGGCATTGTGACCTTTGTCACAATCTCGTCTGTCGTAGCAGTTTTGAACGCCGTGAGCGCTCATCATTTTGAATGGTTGTACAATATGGTTTAAATTGAGCAGCTCGAAAATGAAGGGGAGACTCCTTTAATGCGGATTCTAACTTGTTTTGTATTTGCGTAGGAGTTAAACATTCAAAACGAAGCAATTAACCATTACTCATATTTCTGTCTTATTCATTTTGTAGAAAATGGTAACACTATTTTGTTTACACGATCGTCACAAACAGGGGACACGCGTCTGAAACTTTACAGCGCTCCAACTACAGGATGCTACTTAGCAAGAAATATCAAAGTGATTTAACCATCTTTACGACATCTCTGAGAAGCTTTCGAATGCTGCTAGTATACTGCGAATGTAGCTTCTTTGTACCTTTGATTTTGTGTAAAGGTTATATGTTTGTTCTGAAGCTCAGACCTCTATAGTTATTTTAGTTCGAGGGCGTGCATTTACATACTCTCTGCATTTTGTTCTGTCTCACGCGGGACTTTAAATTTGTAACATTTGCGGCCCCTTTCTCAACTATCCTATAACGGGTTTCATTAAATGGCTTTTGTGCTAAACTTTGGCTTGATATAGATTCCTAATCACTCAAAACCTAAAAGAGAGCAGGGCAAAGGCGATTTATTTGCATATAGCGAGCAAAGAGTAGCAGTTGGGGCATGAAAGGTAAAAGAGGGCAGGTTGGGTAATGGGGAAATGCCGCTGGAGAAAATCGTCTTGCTTCTTTTTCCTCTTCTTCTTCCTCTTCGTTCGAAGTTTTAACTGCGAAGATAGGGCGCGCTTGCAACTCCATCTCAAAGCTCTCGGTACCTCCCTCCACACACACATGCACACACGGAATTTTTTACAAGTTAAGGCGCACACTACAGAGAGGCCCTTCTACCTACCCCGTCTCTTTCTCTGCAAGCTCCTCTTACCTTTTATTTTCTTCTGTACCCTAAAACGGGAAGCCTTGCGTACTGGAGAAGGAGAGAAAGGGAGAGAGAGAGAGAGTAAAGATCTGATACCGATTTGGGCTACGTTTCTTTCGTTTTTTTTTTTTTTTTTTTATTTTGGCAGGGAGAGACTTCCAGAAGCGCTTCTTCCTACCCTCTTTCAACATCCCTCGCTTCAAAGAGCTACCCTCATGATGTGTACATTTTGGTTGACCTGGACGCAGAAGTGCATCTGAAAGAATGATGGCCGCTTTTCTTTGAGGGAAGTTAACTGCAGTTTTAAAGATCGATTTCATTACTTCTGTAGCCGGTTAATCTTAAAACACTCTCCTCAATGTTTACGCTATTTCACCAAAAAAGTCACCAAACTGTTTTCCTGGCGTACTTTAAGTTGATATCTTCGATAATTAGCTTCTCCAAACCGTTCCAGTATTTGCCTCCCTCTCCACTCGCAACTGAAGTGCAAAGTATTAGTTTTACAGTTGTAATTTTGAAACTCTGATAAAGGCACCTTTAGGCTGATATTTAGGTAAATGTTATTCTCTTCTATGCATTAAGATACATTTTAAGACGCGAGGGCCTGACCCGCTGGACTGGAAATTATGCTGTAGTGGATATTTACCTATTTTTGTGTATTATTGCCAAATCATAACTATAGATTTATGAGGTACCAACGCCCCGAGCAAAAGCTATACAGATCGAAGTAAGGCGTTTTCAAATCAAGATTTTGTATGGTTTTAAAAGTGATAGAATTTTTTCAGGAGTAGAAAACTAATGATAATTGAAGATACATTGTTCAGTTAAAAGAATTTAGAGTAGCCATAAGGGATCAGCTCGGGTCATCTGGTATTTTTTTACAGAACTGAAGTATATTAATTACCTCCAAAAACAAAGACTACACAGGGTGACCCAATGGAATATGACGGTTTTTAGAACCTTCTTGTGGTACTCTAGTATAGAATTAAATAAAAATACTTTTTCAAGGTACAAGTACCGCAATGGAATTTATTAATCGGAACTTATTATTTAAAAAGCACATTTTTTATGTTGACTCCATGACAACGAACACATTCGTGTTATCGCTCGGGAAGTTTACCATAACTCGCTGCAATAAAACGCGATCAATGTCTCTAATTTCACGAGTTATATTTTCTTTTAACTGCATGATGTTCCGTGGCCTGTCGCAGTACACTTTCCTTTTTAAGTATCCCCATGAACAATAGTCTGCAGCCGTCAGATGTGGCTGACCAGAAACATCAGCAAATTGAGAAATTGTGCGTCCAGGAAACAGGATCCAGAGTGTTCCTTGTTTCACAAGCGTTGTTAGCTGTAGCACCATCTTGCTGGAATGTATGTATATTATTGCCAAATCATAACTACAGATTTGTTTCAAAATAAAAGAATGAATTAACTTAACATATAAACTGTATTTATAATATCCCATATGTTTTATATTTAACAAAAGTATTGTCGTCAAGATAGAAAATGTGAAATATTAATCTAATATGTGTGTATGAATTATATTTATATGTGAGGGCGCTCTGAAAGAGCATCTGGAAAACTTTTGAATTACATGTTTTTATTACAATAATATTTAAATTAAATTTCAAAGCCAGTGAAAATCGATGTAACTTTCGATTGTATATTGTTGATTGTGTATATCTACCTAGTACATTGTAATTGTTTTGAAAGAGTAACATATTTTTTGTTTTATTGAAACATATGAACATCTTCCTGTTAAATACACAATGTAACTGGAAAAGTTATGTTATTTCTCTATTTTAGTGAATGTAAAGATGATATCAAAGGTTCAGTTCATAAACATGGCTATATTTAAAAATGTTAAAAAATATTGATACAAAATAGCTTTGTCTATCAATGGCCACAGTTTTATTTAATTAATTAAATTATTGTGATATAATAATAATAATAATAATAATAATAATTATAAAATGTGGTTTCTCTTTTATGATACTTTTAGAGTATAAGAAATCTAATTTTATTCCTACAATGCCTCAACTAATTTCATTTCATTTCATTAATTAATTAAAAATGCCATGCTTTTTATTTTATATTCACTTTTCAAGTTATTCATTCTGGTTAGGAACTCGCCTAGTTTACGTAGCTTCTGGGTGACCGACTTTAATTTTGAGTTTGCATGGTCTTATCCACCAGCCCTCTGGCCATATATCCTAATTTATTTTTTTCAATACCATTTACATATACTAAGCTACCTATTCATCCTTTTAAGGTCCTGATACATAGTTTAGTATCTATTTTTAACAATGAATATTTTTCCCCTTAGCTCTGAGAGTTATTATAGAAGGAAGAAAGGAGCAAAGCTGCGCTCAGGCTGTTCTGTTCGTACTGATGCAGAATAAGTTTACACGCTCTGTAATTTCCCCAAATGCCAGTTATATGTATAACTAAAGAATGCTCATAATAGATATTATTTAAGTCTTTATTATCCTAATTGACATCAAATGGAGATTTCTAGTGCCAACGTGTTTAAACTGCTTCTCTGTTGCCAGTGTACTGGAAACAACGGAGGGTTTACAACCAAGACAACTGACTCGCCCACAGTTAAAAAGTCCTTATTATCCACTGGAAAGCACGTCGAGAAATGAGAAATTTACGAGTACATATTCCCTAAGCACCTGTCTGCACGCCACAGCTATTAATTCAGATTTATGTCCTATAAATTCGCCTTTCTCCCCACCACGAATTATCTGCCTAAGCACTCACTACCCCATTCCCCAGTAGAGGGGGTATAAAAATCAAACATTGGCAACGGCTAGGAAGCTTCGGCAGTTACAAGACCTTCAAAGCATAATTATTTCTTTTTTTTTTAATTTTTTGATATTTTATTTCCTTCCATGAACCGCAGTCGTAACCTGTGAAATAATCTCTTTATTTACGACCGTTTTTTATTTGGGTGTGCTAACGGTAGTTATTCTTTCAGTTTTATATGCCAGACAGTCCGAAGTTACTGGTATGCCATCTATCTAGTAAACTGATATATTGAAAAGAACGATTAACATAGCCATACCTATTTTAAAGTAATTTAGCGATTACTCTAAATATTATAGTTTCATATTCATTCTTACTATGAGAAATATTATTATTATTATTATTATTATTATTATTATTATTATTGTTTATTAGCGAATTCCGAAGGAATGTATGCTATTGCGGTTTTATCCATAGATTTCGTTTTGAATATTATTTCCAAATCTTCATCGTTGCCCTACTAGGCAACGGCAAAAAAAAAAAAAAAAAAATATATATATATATATATGTATATATACCTATATGTGTGTGTGTAGGTGAGTCTGTTAACACTCTAGCGATCGCAATTTTTATTTTCCCTGAACGAAACTCTGCACATAACTATCAATTAACAAACGATTCGTTGAGACTTCATTTACCAGAAAAATTGGACCTAAAGCAAACATTTTAAAAATAACTAAAAAATCACTCTAGCGGCCGCAAATTTTGCTTTTTCTTAACGAAACTCGGTCGACTTTGCAATAAATTTATAAAAGTAGTTTCCGAAAATCACGGGAATTGAAGGGGAGTATACCTTAAAAACGAGTGGGGGGGTTAAAGCTAAATTTAAAAATCGCTCTAGTAATTCCAATTTAAATTTTTTAAAGAAAACCCAGTATATTCCATTGAAATAAATTAAAAAAATATAGTCATAAAGTCAGTGAAATCGAACAATTAGGAGGGGAGGATTTACTTGGAACCCAAAATTTCAAAATCGCTCTAGCGTCATCAATATTTGCTTTTTTGCAACCAAACTCCGTATATACCATTGAAATAAAATAAAAACCTGTTTCTGAAAATCAGGGAAATCGGGGCAATTGGAGTAAGGGATAACTCTAAACCCAACATTTAAAAATTGCTATAGCATTCCCAATATTTATTTTTGACAACTAAACTCGACGAATACCATTTCAACCAAACAAGAAAAATAGTTTCTGAAAATTTTGGAAATCGGACCTGTAGGAGTATGGATATATCTGAAAACCGAAATTTAAAAAGCGCTCTCTAGTTGAATGTTCTCTCTTTTATTTTAAAATAAAAGGACAGATTAATTCAGCATATAAGCCGTGTTTATAACGCAGCATACGTTTTATATTTAACAAATGCTAGCAAATGTGAAATATTAATCTAATATGTGTTTGAGAATTATGCAAGAACGCTCTGTAATAACATGCAGAACACGTTTTCTTACATGTTTTACTACAGTAGCATTTAAATTAAATTTAAAATCCAATGAAATCGAGAAACCTTCGACTGTTTATTCTTTATTGTGTTTATTTGCTTAATGCATTGTAATTGTGTTTAAATAGTATCATGTTTTTGTTTTATTGAAACAAACGAGCACCTTTATCTTAATCACAAAGTGTAACTAGACCTTTTCTGTTATTTATCTCTATTTTGATGAATGTAAAGACAAGGGCTCAGTTCAAAGAAATGATTACATTTAAAATTTTTTAAAAATACTCACATATTATAGCTTTGCCTATAAGTGGTCAAAAAGTACATTTAATTATTAGTATACCATTAATTTTTGTGGTTTAATCTCAATAATAATAATAATAATAATAATAATAATAATAATAATAATAATATAACAAAATTCTAAAAATGTGGTTTCTCTTTTGTGAATATTATAGATTGCAAGAATTCTAATTTTGTTTCCCTAATATCAAACAGTAATGTCATAACTTTATTTCATTTCATTAATTAAGAAGACAATATTTTAGATTTTATACTACTTTTTAAAAGCTAATGTAATAGTTGAGGATTTCACTTAGTTTACGCAGCTCCTGCGTGACGGACTTTAACTACGGAAGATGTCACATGATTAAAATGCAGTCTTAGGTAGATAAGTTCATATAAAGACAGTGTATGTCAATTATTTCGCATTTTATTCTTTTTCCAAACGGTTTTGAAACCTTTACAATATTTCTCTTTTTATTATGTTTATCATTATTTTTCTGCAAGTTAAAATAAATAGATACAGGATGGATTTATAGCTATTTTATATAGTGGTTAACGAGGGCTATAGTGGTTTCTGGCTGCTGTCTGGGAGGTTCCAGGTTAGTTCATCACTGCTTACTAAGCATTTTTTAAATTAGGGAAGTGTGGAGCCAGTGTAGTGAATACAATTGGGCAGCTGCATAGTAAAGAAATGGCGTCCTTAGATCTCGAAAATCTCTAGGTCTTTTGAAGACTCTTTTCTTTCTTTTTCTATAATTAAAATTCAGAAAGGTAAAGAGTCACAAACACCAACAAAATATTTACAACTATTTTTGAGATAATTAGATATTTGGTTTTGTCTTGTCAATGAATTTTTTTAATGGTGTTTAACACCTGTTTTTACTACCGAGGCACTGCGGTGGACACTGATGTTACATGAGGTGAAATGATAAATTGGGAAAGGATTTTTTTTAAAAGAAAGGAACGTTCAAGGCCTAAGTTAAGGATACCTTCCCGGCCGTGCTATTTATGAGGACTGAGAAAAACCTGGAAAAAACCTAAGTCAAGGAGGGCGGTCCTGGTGGGATTCGAACCCCAGACTTCCCGCTCACGAATCCGCGCTTAATGACCTCAGCTCCGCAATTTTTTATTTTTCTCAATGAAACTCACATATAACTATCAATTAACAAACAATTTATCGAGTTCGTTAACCAGTAATATTGGACCATTGTGGGTGGGGGGTTAGCCTAAGGCGAAAATTAAAAAATCAGTCTAGAGGCAGCAATTTTTGGATTTTCTCAACAAAATTTGATATATGCCCATAAAATAAAAAAAGAAATAGTTCGGGAAAATCAACGAAAACAAAGTATTAAAAGTGGATATTTACCTGACACCCAAAATAAAAATTCGCTCTAGCGGCACCAATATTTTCTTTTTCGCAACGAAACTCTGTAGGGGTTTTAAATAAAATAAGAAAAATATTCCCTTCTATGCTAGTAAATAATCTTTTGTAACTTTGATCTCAACCATTGTTATTGGAAAAGGGGCATTTCAAATCTCGATATAACTTAATTTCTACATGTAGAATTTACTTTTACATTTTAATGTAAACTAGTAGACATGAGAATTTTATTTTTATTATATTTTTTCCTGTAAATTGTCTAAGTTAGATGCATATATTTTAATTGCTGCAAATGTTTATTCAAGTAGAGAAAAAAGAGGAATTAACAAATATTTTGTATCAAATTACAGAGAAAAGTTTGATATTGTTCAAGTAAAACTTGCTTCAACCACGAGTCTCATTGAGTGAATTAAGATATTTAGTGAATATCTTTGTACACGAGTGTGTTCAACATTTTAAAGAAGCATAATAAAATAAAAATCGTAAATTGTAAGATTATTTGTAAAATTTCTATAAACATAGGTAGGAACTTTTTCTTAACTGTTGTTGAAAAACTTATCAAATTCTCTAGATTTAACTACTTGTGTTTAACTGAAATTGGCATCATTGAATAACATGCTTGAAGGATAGAAGAAATTTAGCTCCAATGCTGAGATAAAGGAAACACGTTCATTATATGCAACTGAACAGTTGATAAGACCAATCCATTACATTGTAAAACAAAGGTTTGTATAATATACAACAATTAAACGCTACATTGAAAACAATTATTGAAAACAGTCCAACAAACTACATAATACAATACTACACGATTGGCGTTGAGGCTATTAAACACTGCTTTAATACACACAACTCCAGGTTATTAGTGCATTGGTGTCCATCATATTTTTTGCTGTAAATACTCCATATTTCCGTATAAGTACTAATATCATGTGTGTGAGAAAATAATAAAGATTTGTGTCGAGTTATATTGGCCCGAACGTTAAGTAAGTAGAACTTCAATTAGGGACAAAGTTATATGAATAGTAATACACCTTTTTAAACGGCTAATTGCTGTTGCAATTATAGACAAAGTCGTTTTGTTTGAAAGGTAATTAGAAATCAATGATATTGGGTCATTTAGACCCAAACAAAACAGCAGCGTTAAATCTTTTCATTTACTTATGCACTCTTCCCTTATTGCTCAATTACTGTCCGTATAATGAACCTTCCTCCTCCCATAAATTTCAAGTTTTACTCCCTCTTACTGCAAAAACGGAATATATAACGCTTTGTTGATCTTCTGCAGGCCCGTACTGCATCACGACTTGCACTGAGTACATGAAAGTCAATTGCAGTAGATTAGCTGCTGATGAATCTTGTTGTTAATTATGCGCTATAATGCAAAGTCGTATGTCGTCAAGAACCATGTTGGTCCTGGTGGTGTAGTGGCAACCATACCAGACCTAAGATCGCGGATTCAATCCCGGCCAGGATTAATTACATTTTTCGGGTGTAAAAATCCTAAGTATGGCTTCCTTCGGAAGGGAAGTAAAGCTGTGGGTCCCGTACCGTAGATTTACGGCATGATAAAGAACCTCAAGCCTGAAAGAAGAGGCCTTTGAACAAATTATGTCGGCCGTTTCAGGCCCTGAATTGAATGGGACGTTGATGACCTGAGATGTTAAAGAGCGTCGGTTGGCCGAGGTCGTTAAGACTCGGACTCGTGAGAGGGAGGTCTGGGGTTCGAATCCCGCCAGGACCGTCCTCCCTGACTGAGGTTTTTTCCAGGTTTTCCTCAGTCCTCATAAACGACAAATATCGGGGAAGTACCCTAAAATTAGGCCTGAAACTTTTCCTTCCTTAAAAATGCTTTCCCAATATATCATTTCGTTTCATGCATCATCAGTGTCCACTGCCTGCCTGAGTAGATAAAACGGGCGTTAAACACTGTTCAAAAAAAATGAGGGTCCGTAAATGAACCAAATCAAAAGTCAAGAAATATAAGTTTGAAGGTTCATTCATTGGTTTTGCTGTGTTGAAAAAACGTTTTTGTTTTGCAGCTTAGCAAATAAAATGTAAAATGTAAGTTTTTGAAGAAAAATTATGTTACAAAACGTATTGTCCCCCATTTATACACAGGTTTCTTCTTTGATTACTTCACGTGGAATAGTTTCGAATCAATAAAGTAGTAAATAACCCCCCAAAACTTAATATTCATAAAATTATTTTGGACTATACCGTCTGTTTAATATTCTCTACGCACCTGTATAAGCTATGTCCAATGTTGTCGGTTTATGGTATATTTTAACAATTTTCTAAACTAGCAAACAGTGTACATGATCTCGTTTCACGAGGTTATGAAACATATTATGAATTGAAAGTAATTTTTACTAATTCAGTAACTCAAACAGTCTAAATAGCTTTAGCAAATGCAATATCCGTGTCGTTTATAGCACGATAGAACCATTCAATTTCATTTTCAGGCTACACTGCGACAAGAAAGCTGATAATTGTTTCTCTCACGCATTGCTTGTGTTGGCGAAGGTTCTCAAATTTTTCATTCTTGACGTAATCCCACAATTTTTTTTTTTAATTTTGACGCCCATTTTTACTTCTGACGCACCACAGGCGGCGAACACTGATGATACATGAAATGATATATTGCAAAAGGATTTTTTAAGGAAGTAAACGTTCCAGGTTTAAGTTTAGGGTACCTCTCTGCATTTGCCATTATGAGGACTGAGGAAAACCTGGAAAAAACCTCAGTCAGGAAGAACGGTCCTGGCGGAATACGAACCCATACCTCCCGCTCACGAGTCTGCGCCGGTATGGACTTCCTGGGGACCATGAGATCCGTTTCTCCCAATCCACCGGTCTGAAAATCGATTATTCAATTCTTCTCCCACATGATTTGCGAAGTGGGGCCGCACTCAATCAATCTGCAGGTCCTTCGTTCGATTTGCGGAAAAAGAAAGTTCTGAAGTTTAACCATTCCAGGTAGTTGTTTCTAATCTTTCCAAAGCGGTGCCCCCTTTGTAGATCCCAAAAGTTTCTGCTTTTATTACAAATATTTTCTTATTGATGTATTTTAAAATAATCAACATTGTACAATTTGGATTCAAATGTGTAGAAGGCCTTCCTTATTCACTAGAAATAACATTTTTATTCATATTGCTGCAAAAACCTTTCTTGCAAACTTTAATATGTATACCAGTTTCCCTATTTATCAGGTCAGATGCTCTTTTTTTTTAAATGAGTTGTCTGTACACTTCTGTTTGGCAACCACTGATTTACGAATTGCATTGATGTTGATTTCAAGAAAAATGAATGGAAAAAAGTATGTTTTACAATGGGCCACATCAAATGTTGACCTAGGGCAATGGTTCCTAAACTGTGCTCCGTGAAAAATCTCTAAGTTGTTCTTGAATAAATCTATAATTAGACACTTGGAAATACTACATTAGTTTCTAGTTCACCTACTAAGCTTGTTTGTTAAGTTATTTCCGGAAGAACTTCACGAAAAAACGAAAGAAAACTTTTGGGATGTATCTCTGCTGTGTCAGAAAAGCCAGCCTCTCTGACAATGCAGCAATGTGAATGCTTGATTGCTTTGACGTCAGATTACATGATAAAAGCTATTTTTTTCAAATAAGAAGTCAATATCTGAATTTTGTGTCAGTCAAACGACGAATTAAAATTTTTGTCTGATAAAGCTTTTTTCCTTTGCAACAACTTATTTATGTATATCAGGGTTCTCTGCTTATGCAGGTACTAAAACAAAACAACAGACGGCGCCGATAAGGAACCAGATATTCGGCTCCAGCTGTCACAAATTCAACCAGGTGAAATAGTTCTTTTACGGTTCCAAGTAGCATTTTTGGTTTTTCAACATTAAAAATGGTTTTATATACCAGATATATAAATATATATTTTAAATTTACATTTGTTTTTAGTTCATTTTAAAATATATTACTTTTTTTTTTTTTTTTTTTTTTTTTTTTTTTTGGTAATGTAGTAATGGCAATGGACGTTTTATTGTACCAGTTTTAGAATACATTCAAATAAATACAACTGTGGCATGGGGCTAATGCCGTGCTTATAACAATACGCACATACATAGAATCCACATGCATACATACAAATATACAAATTACTTCGATATATTTATGTTTTCTACTAATAATGTTATATACTAATGCATAAACATGAATGAAACTCTTACCCTTAGCCCCCTTCCATTTACTCACACCCCCTCTATAATTCCTCCCTCTTGTCTATAACCATTAACCTTCTTTGTCGGGTTCTCTCTAGAAATATTCCCAAATTGTGAGAGTATCTCGCATGCATGCACCAACTCCTGTTGGCATTCGAAAATTGTGGTGATAAATGCTTATTTCTTAAAATCTTCGTTTCCCTGCATTCTGCCTAAATATGCCCCCAAGTGTCGCTTTCTCCGCATAGTGGGCAAATTCATTCCTCGAGAGCATTTGCGAGACCACTTCTTTCTTCTTTGCCACAGATATCTAAATAATTCCCCACTCCGGGTGTATTTGAGCCTTGTGATATATATATAGTGTATTATGTGTAATGTATATAGTGAAATTGCAATTGCAAAAAAGTTTTTGTAATGAAATAAACTAATAAAGCATGTGTCTAAAGTTGTAAATTCTGAATGTTTCCTCAAATAGTATGGTCATATAAGTGCTAGGTGAAAATTAGTAATGAACGTTTCTATACCTAAAAGTTTGGAAACAACTGACCTATGGACAATTTCGAATACTTTCTTGTGTCGCACGTGGCTTGGTTCATAATCAAGTCTTTGTAGCATGCTAACAGGAAATTCAACCGACGCATCTTGTCCTATGGTTTGCTTGCATGCAAGATTTGAATTTTATAGGGATGTAACTTCTGCACGGCCCATTTATAGTTGACTTTGGACGACTAACTATAAACTAAGGCGTGCAATGTACGTCTGGGGACTCCGAACACAAAACTGTGGGGTTCTTTCTACATTTTCTTCTGGTGTTCTAAGTTTTCCTGATTTAACACTTCTGGTCTGGAGTTGCATGAATGCGGTAGGTTCTTGTGCTCTTGTCTTTCAGAATCTTTGGTTTGGGTTCCCACAGTCGCAAGACACTTGCAGATTGTTCCTCTCTCTACTGGTTTCCGCATGCAGATTATTTTATTCTTAATTCCCTTATTTCATTTTTGCGCAATATCGTGACTGTCCAGATATTGCTGCAGCAGCTGGAATGTTTCTGTTCTTTCGAACTCAATGTTCAACTTTGGCAAATGTTGTCGGCTAATAACGGCTCACCACGGAATCTTGCTCTGAATTCTCTATGAACTTGGACTGAATCTATGGCGTGTTTCCACCGCAAGTGAGGCACTAAACGCGTTGTTCTACAGCAAACTTGTGTGCCATTGCGGCATAACACACACTGCGGTAGTAAAACAGCATGCACTTGATGACAGAAGACCAACGATCTGCTTAACATGAGCTTAGTGAATGACTTCTATTATCTCTTCTGAAATAATAATGTACTTTGCACCAACTGGTATATACCTGCACACAGAAACAATAGAATAAAAACTTTATTTCATCCATCTCCATTTAGTAGCTTTCTCCAATAGTATTGTCCAACTTTTCCCATAGATTATCGACTTTTTTCTAAATTTCCCTGTTTTTTTAGACCTTTTAGTCAGTCATTGTTGTATTATCCATTCAATTAAAATGGATATTTTAATATCCATACTGTTGGTTTCTATTTATCAGTTTTGATAATGCATTTTTTTTACTATTTCCGTCTTTTTATTGACATATTCTTATTCATTTTTTAGAATAGTTTATTATAAATCACTTGTAGTTGTTGAACCTGTTTATCATTCATATCGTACTGTAAATATATGCAAGAAATTTTAAATGCATTTACAATTATTTCATGATTTCTTTTACAAAAAATACTTAAATAATTCTAAAAAGTTTGAAACTGAAAAAATCTGCCCAAGTTTGTAACAAATAAAAAAAAATGGAATGATCCCAAGACTATTACCTTAATTAGTTGGAGAAATATTATAAATATTTCAGAAAGGGCCCCATTTCTTTTTTCGGAATGGTGTATAATGCCCGTTTTTACTACTGAGGCACCACAGGCGGTGGACACTGATAATACATAAAATGAAATGATAAATTGGGAAAGGATTTTCAAAAAAGGAAACTGTTCCAGGCCTAAGTTTAGGGTAACTCTCCGGCATTTGCCATGTAGGAGGACTGAGAAAAACCTAGAAATAACCTCAGTCAAGGAGGGCGGTCCTTGCGAGATCCGAACCCCAAACCTCCCGCTTACGAGTCCGCGCCTTAACGACCTCGGCCACTCGTGGCGGTTTCAGAAAGGGTAAAGAGAAATGAGCTGCTATTAATTGTTATTAAAACATTCACTTAGTTTATATATAATAAGAACAAATTGCTTATATGGTTGATCGTCGTTTAAAATGATTAACCTCGTTTCTTTGAACTTTATTCACATATCCCTTTTCTAAAAATTTAATCAAATTCAATGAACATCAGAATTATCCAACGGTCATATAATGCAAGCGATTCGTATTAAGACAAAGTCTTAGCGAGGCTGTGTTAATATTCACTTACTGTAAATGCTGTTTTATAGTAAATTTTATTTATTTGCTTTATTTATGGGCGCTCTTTAACATTTCCGGTAATCAGTTTCCCATTCAGTGCAGGGCGTGAAACGACCGATAAATTTGACTGAGATTTGAGATATTTGCCATTAATATAAGACACGAGGCTCACGGCTTCATTTCCCTTCTGAAGGATTTACCCTGATCAGAACTGAATCCGCGATCTTTGGTCTGCGAGGCAAGTATATTTGCTACTAGATCTCAGGACCGTGTCGAAAGGTAGTACCGAGTGTGTTAGTGCCCAAGGGGCTTATTTTGAAGGTGGTGTTGGGTAAAAGGTTCCATTTTCTCTGTAATAAAATTTCTACACATGTTCGGTTTCTTTTTGACTCGTACAGTATATTAACAAAAAGATAGTGGTTAGATTTTGTAAACGACATCTGAACAAAGTTGCATATTGTTCAAATAATTTGTTGGAGATGACCCAACATCTAACGTATGGAAATAAACGTCATATAGGTAGAGATGACACACAGTAAATAAGTAAATTTTAATATGGTAGTAGAACAATTAACTTATAGTTAGCTTTAATGCTACTTTCAGTATGATATTAACCTACAGAGCGTATTATTGTGAAATGTTGTTTCTGAAAGACAATGGTGAAGAGTTTGATAATGAAGTTAGTCAAATTGAATTCACCAAAGGAGAGTCGTTCCTCCGCGCTCATCAGGAATATGAAGAGCATGGGCTCGCAACTGTAGCTTTAAAACTAATAATTAAATTTCTCCTGTGGCCCTCACACTTTTTCCATTGCACATGTTGATTTTTTTTCCCTTGTATTGATAGCAGTCAAATAAAACAAGGATAGTGCCGCTGAACTGTTTGGCAGCCTTTCCTAATTTCTGTATACGTTTTTAAGATCGCTATTTTGTTTGAAGAAAATGCATTGAAGAAACTCCCGTGTCGGAAAAAAAATAGCTTTTACAAGATTATTTTGTTTCACATTCATGATAAACAGACAAATAAAAGCTCTAGAATTTTGTTTGAAGTGATCAATCAGTAAAATATTGAAATAAGGGTCCAAATAGCTGTTTATGCACTTGTACGGACAGGACAGAAGAAATGTTAACTTTTGGTAATATATGAAAACTTGTTTTAAAAAAATTACAATGGCCTGAAAAAAGGATTCTTAAAAGTGGGTTGTGTTACACTGGATAATATCTGAAAAAGAAGAGTCCAAATTCATCTATGTAGTCAGTTATGGACCGTAAAGACGATGGATGTTATTATTCCCATTTTTATGTGAATTCTGTAGTTTATTTTAATTCTGTAGCAGGCCTTCTATATTTCATTAAAAGGGAAGTAAACATCCGTAAGTTGTAACGAGACTTTTGTATTTTTCGAATGAACTTCTGTCCTAAGTAAGGCAGTTCTCCCGTAAACAGCTGCAGTCCAGCTATTTTTTTCTTTTTCCGTACTAATAAGTCACCGTTCATGATACTTCTTGGTGTTTAATTTCAGTACGTTCCTCATAGTGAAAGGTGTAGTCTGTCAACTTAAACGCAAGGATGTTGTTAAAAAATGATCGAAACGTGAAGTAATGATAGCAGAGTTAGGTGATAGGCGTCATACAACTAATTTAAATGTTTTATATGTCCGGTTTGCAAATGTGTGAATTTACCTAATTTTAGAGTGCTGAGTTCAGTCGAAAGGCTACATTATCTCTTATCATCTCGAGCGACTCGAGCTTGAATGTAGGTAATTTATTATACTTTAATGTGAGAAATGCATTATAAAGTGCTCATTCGCATAAACATCTAGTTATATCTATTAAAATATGTATTATATAGTTATATTATCAAAACAATTTTTAATTTATAAATTATTCTACACAGTTATAGTTTTTTTGTACGAGATGATTTATATTTTGCATACCACGAGGTAATAATTGTTTGGGAGGGCATTCAACATTTTTACCTATTCGTAATGAACTCACTTGTGATGGAAAGATATGCGAGGGTGGATCGAAAAGTAATGCACAATATTTGTTTTCTGTGCTGGTATTGCGGCTGGTATGTTGCAATTTCATCAACATATAGTTGAAGCTTTCACACAGATGCTATTTTGTTCTAATGTGCAGCTCTAGCGAGAGAGCGTGAGGACATGACTTTCTGGAGGGAATCGTCACTGGTCGTGGGCCTACCACTGCACGCCCGAAACAAAGCAGACCTATATGCTGCTCCCTAGGTATAAAAAAATTCAAAGTGACTCCATTTGCGTGCTTGTGACAGCGTTCTGGGATATGAATGGCTTTTCATTGGCGGAATATGATGAACACGGGACCATTGTGAATGATGTAGCCTAGTATAAAACTTTGATAAAGTTGCGTCATGCCCTTCGTGACAAACGCCGCAACATTAATGCTGACGATCTCAAACTTCTTCATGACAATGCTCGTCCTCATATTGCTACTGTTGTTCAGGAGAAAATCAACAAATTTGGTTGAGAGGTGCCCCAGCATTCACCATAAAGTCCAGATCTGGTACCGTGGGACTTTATTTTTTTGGTCTCGTGAAGAAATTCCTGGCCGGTCAACGCTTTGCGTGAGATGCAGAAAACAGCAGTCCGCAGATGGTTATACTCCAGCCGAACGGACTTCTATGAACAGGGTATTGTGAAACTAAGAAACGTGTTGAGAAAGTTGGCGACTATTTAGAAAAATAGACAAAAGTTTTCAGTCCATTTGTGCATTTGTTTGTAATGGTACCTATTAAAAAAATATTGTGATTTTCTTTCCAATCCCCTGTCGTATTCTGTGAAGTTTTGTTTCATTGTATTGCTATTAAGTTTCTCTTTTTTCTTGCCGCGAGAGTCTTCAACAACCTTTGGCCGATTGTAGCAACCGCTGTGTCATGTACCTTGGTCTTCCGAAGGCAGTATTGCAGAAAGACAAGCGCTCAGCCAGAGGATGCCCGACAATAAGGGCCAGATGGGCCCCCAAAAGAAAATGCTATAATTGTTTTCCATTTTCACTTCTCCTGGTCAACTTTTAAAACAAAAAATACCTGAAAACAGCGTTTAGTGCTTAATTTTATCTTACGCAATAAACGCATTTTCTCTCTACTGCAGTGTGGTAGCATGTGGGTCCTCCTTAAGCCAGCCCAGAAAATTTACTCTTTAAACTTATACCTTCAAAAACCAGCAAAGATTTACAAGGACTTATATTTGTCTTCCTCCAAGATGGGTTATCCCTCTTCCTGCTTATTTCTGTGTTGCCTTGGGCCAGCAGGAAGACGGCCCATGGCCAGCGCTTGAACTTCTCTTTTCTTAGGAAGCAGATGTTGAGAGGCCTGAGGGCGCTCAACTGACTAGGGGATGTTGAAAGTTGGTGACTTCCTCACTGTTTGAAGGTGGAAAGTTGACTTTCACTGTGTTAACTGTTAGGTCACTCCCCCCCCCCAAAAAAAACCCTGTTTTGTGACAATGAATAAAGTGGACGTATTATTGAAGACTCCATTTTCGCTTCTAAGTTTAACTGCTCAGTTGGAAGTGAAACGATTTGGACCGCATCAACTGAAAGCTATATGAGCTTACTCAGCAAGACAACGCAAGATTGAATTTTTCCTTTTTTATGATTTGAAAAAAAAAAATACCTTGGCTGACAGCTTGTAAATTGAGAAATATATCTTGTCTATAGGAATGAGTTTTGGAAATAAAAAAAAAATAGAAAGGGCAAATTACTTTTCTATTCAGAACGACGACTAAAGGACAGATATCACATACATATCATAATTTGTTGTGGCATTGCGACATCAGTGGAGTAAACCGGTTGAAAGAATCATAATAGTAGTTGCTGTTTCTGAATTGACTACAGAAGGCTTAAGGCGTGCTTTAACAGCTGAATTTGAAGAGTTCCGCATAAACCTGAAGTTTATAGCACTGCAGTTATCAGGAGTATAAGAGTTGATGAAAGAGACCTTCCCTCCAGCATTTGGGTGTCATGTTCCTGGCCCACCCTTCAACACGAGTCGTAACTCTCAACAGCATTTCGACACTCAAAAAGTAATCACTTGACATTGTAACCAAAAGATTGTCCTCATGAGGCTGGGCGAACCCCGTTCCAGAATTTCGTAGCTTAAGTAAAATTACGGATCATATTTGGGTCTCCCCGAGTAGCCACACTGACCACCAGGCAAGAGAGGCGGGCTAATATTATGTATTTGTACATATCATAAAGGTTTTTAACATTTTACTCATAAAAGAAAGTATATATTTACAAGAAATGAAAAAAAAATATTAAATTTTAGGTGGCTTTTATATGCAGTAATGTTGTTAGAATCAGAAATTACCCGAATTGCCCTATTTTGTAGTATGAAAACTCGCTCTCTTTCAACGGAATTATCCTAAAGAATTAATTGAATCGAAATGAGCGCAATAAACAATTTTATGCGTAGATCTGGAGCTGAAAAAAGATCTAAAAGCATAAACAACAAACTTTAGTTTTGGGAATATATATAACATGTATTCTCCAATTAAATATTTATCAACTTGGAAACCTTGAAACTTGACATTTGTGGGTTTTTCGATTAATTTCTCATTGATTTCAACACATAATTTGGAATTTGGTGAGTTTTAATTATACTTTCATTAATAACAGTTGTTTTATTAATATTTGATGATAGTTTGTTAGCTTGAAACCAGTTGCATATGTATTTTGAGCAAAAAAATCAATTTCGGTGTTAGATGATCTATATTTTGTGCTGCAAACTATTACATTGGAATAATCGTTAAGAGAGCAGCTGCATCTATACTCTTCATTGCTAATGGCACATCATTAATGTTAACTTTGAAACCAGTAGTGGACTCAGGGTTGATCCTTGTGGTATTCTATATTTTATATTTAATCACTGGTCAATGATGAAATTATTGTATCAGAAACTTACATACATTTCGTATAGTGACATCATCCTAAATCTAGAATCGGTAGCATGTACCGATTGTTTAAAATTTGCGTAAGATGCATAATTACTTTCAGGCTTTAGGACTTTTTATAACGAACATGATGTTAGTTTATTTTCTTGATGGACAGTAACTAGTTTTTTGAAATTACACTGTACGCTTCTAGAAGAGTATTAAACTTGATAAGGGAGAAGTAAGAGCAAGAAAAAGTAGGGGTAGGAGAAGGATGGGGTGTCTTTGTCCTCACCAAGATACTGGCTTTGCAGTTTTGACGAGCTCCACTATGTCATTAGTCATTATATTGCCCACTTAATAATCTGGCATCACTAAATTTTATTTGTTAGTGATACAACAGGGCACAAGACCAACACTGGATTCAGGTCGACTCGAGAACACTTGGCTGCTGGTTCCAAGAATGTTGTACACAAAAGCCTCATTAGGTCTCACAAGTGTTTCTACAACCTCTCCATATAAAACTTGGGTTAATGAAACAGTTTACCACAAATAGAGAATACAGCATTTAAATCCTATACAGAAGTCAAACAAAATGTCTTCATAACAATAATTCTGCAGATTACAAAGACGTGTCTGAAAATTCATATGTTACACTCACACCTTGAGTACTTTCCCGAACACGTGGATTTTCTTAGTGAAGAACAAGGTGAAATACTTCATGAACAGAGCCGACATTAGGAACGATAAGACATCAATATACTTGCTAAATATTGTTGGATGCTGGAGCATTTTAAGAATTTTCACAAGAAAAGCGACGGTTTCAATAATTTATTTGCTAAAGAATGGAAGTAAAAACTCTACATAATGTGGAATTACTAGAGAGGAAACACTTTCTTCGTAAACAAGATATCAGCGTATGGTGGACCCGAGCATTACACATGATTGCTGTGAGAGAGGCATTAGAACCGGACTCCATACAGTCTGGTCATAGCAACAGTGCCGAAAGTGAGCGAGTCGGTTGTAGTGTTTACCAAGGACCACTGTGCAACGTTTAGAATCGCCATGGGAAGAAGTGGTTTCATGCTTAGTTATTACATTGTTATTGATAGCGTACAGAATAAATTTATAATTAATATTTTTGGATTCTATGGATATTATATCGTCAATTTTTTCGACTATTTTTTCCCTGTGTTTTTTAATCTTTGTAGTGGGAGTGTGCTGAAAAAAAAAATAGAATCTCGTGAAAATATTTTACATTTTTAATTGTATATTAATTACTGATTCCTACGCGATAACTAATTACATTGCTTTTCGGATTTAGTAATTTCATATTAATTCACTTTCATTGGTTCAAGCAATAATCACAAAGTTGTTTCGCGCTTTTCCTTGCACGCTGTACGGAAATGACTAGTGCTTCTCTCTTTTCGCTAGTGTAAACAAGTGCAAAGCGACAGCGGAGAGAGCCGAAGGTAGCGACTTTCACATATAGCTAGATAATAAGACACTCAAGCGCAACGGCATGATAGCTCAGACGGTCAGAGCGTCATGCTATGGATGTAAGATAGTGGTATTAAATGAACACATCCACATGCTTTTTCCTGCCGGGGTTTAAGGAAATTTATCACATTTACATGGTTCACTCGCTAAACCACTGGGTCCACCGGTATCTAGGATTTACACGAGGTTGGCGACAAGTTAGATGAATGTGTGTATAGATGAATTAGTTGCGAATTCCCATAAGAGAAGATTTGCCACCATGACAGTATTTTATTCACCTAGCAATGCCCTGATTTACCCGTCCCTATCAGTTTAAATTTATGAAAAGGAGGCTAGTCGTTGTTTTGGATTCGATAACATAGTTATTTGCGTTCCGTCAATACATACAGCTCCACTTGCTGTCATTCGGGATTGTCGTGTTGCGCGAGTTGCACTTTTTGCACTAGTGATTTCCGTACAGCGTGTAACGTCAAGTACGGCAGGCCGGGGAATCCTCTTATCTGAAACATTACATTTATGTTAATATCATTTGCTCTCTTTGTCTAATAATTTTCATTTATTTGATTAACCATATAAGATTGTTAATTTTTTATTTCATGGAAGCTTAATTTTTCTATTAGAGTTTCAGTAAGAAGTTTTGACTAGTTCTCAGGAGCCTTCAAGAAATATAGCAAAATAGATTAAAAGATTAAAATTTTGCAATTAGAATCAATTTGTTAAATATTAAATAAATATTGAAGCCTGACATTTAAAAAGAACAACTCTCTATGGGAAAAGAAATAAAATAAAACTGTGTGGAAATAAGTAAAGGAGTAGAACATGAGAACAGAGAGAGAGAAGAAAATACGCTTCAGCGGTTCTTTCCTTTCATGCGCCATTAAGAAATCACCGCAAATTAAGAGGCTGTGTGTCTAGAAAGAAGATGCATTAGCGTGATTGGTTAATACAGAAATCTCTTCATTTTCTTCCACGTGCAGAGGGGTGGGGTAACGCTAGCTACTTAACTAGGGTCATATGACCATCTTTAATAATTAAGAAGGAAGCAAGGAGCTTGAGAGCTGCGAGGAAGATATGAGCAACCTTTCCAGAACTTTCATCTCTCATCACACGTCGAGTGCCTCTAGAAGCATAGAGCAGAGGGTTTGTGAAACGAAGCGCATTCTAGCGGATTCATTTGGAACAGTACATAGAAAACCGTTGTATATGACTTCTCTTTGAAGTGCCCTTTCGTCCTATGCCGCCACTTAACGCTACATGTGCTGTCTTCATGTGAATCTGGATATGAAAAAAGCTCTCCACCTGAAATGTTATTATCCCTGAGGGAAGCTCAGTGCAAATAACTAGGCCGCTAGATACGAAAATGGTACCGCGGGGGACAGATCGATGGAAAGACACGAACGTTAATGTTTTTGGTGCTGAGGCTTTCAAATACTAACTCAAGGATTTGTATCACAAATACCGAACTGTTTTACTGTTTAACTCCCACTCAATTAACAGCATTCTAACGTTTATAAAAAAGTGAAGCGTGTTTGTATCTTTAGAGTAACTAAAACATACCATAGATAAAGTACTATGTTGCTTAGTACTTACGTTTTATTATATATTTTTACTTCTAAGCACTTTACTGCTCCTGGTAATTCACATATAATAAATATAGTGCTCCAACTTCCAAATTTCATGCCAATTTAATTTGGCGTTCTGTCATTAATACCACAGCAATATAATTGCATTTGGAAACGTGATGATAGATAATCCCCAACATCTGGCTTAGGGAAAATAAATTAAAATTTATATTAATTCAGACTTGTATCATATTTGGAGGATCAAGCAAAACTGGACATAAATGAAGACTGGTTGGATTTAAAGGCCTATCCTTGTAATGTTAAACTTACAAACTTCAGTTCCCATTTTCTCAAAGACTAATTAATGTAATGAAATGAAAATTTTACAGCATACAGATGCACATAACTGAAATTTGCTGATCTATTTTCGCTACTATATCATGAATCTGAAGCAAATTATAAATTATTTTCAATTCTTTACTTTTTTCTATTTTTCTCAACATTTTTTACATTGTCACATTTTGTTCTAGCTCTACTATAATACATCCACGTGATGATGATGATGATGATGATGATAATAATAATAATAATAATAATAATAATAATAATAATATCTTGAATAGGTAGTAAAAGTTTCAAAGTGAAAGATTATACAAATATTAAAAAAGTGGGAAAATTATGCAAAAAAATGTAGTTTTTCAATAATTTCAGTAAAAATTACTTTTACAGACAAAATAACCTTTTGAGGTAAGTACCAGCTAAAACCCTCAAACATTATAAAACAATAAAAGATGATGTGAAAACAAACGCTTCCAATTTATGAAATACAACTTATTCTATCACTCAAGACAAACCACAGCCTTCTAGAGCAAATACAGAGTTCCTAAGATATAGAATTTTCACTAAACAAGTGCTCGCGAAATAATAACAAATAAATAATTTTCTGTAATAACTTAATAAAAATTTATTATAAATACTTAGAACCTTGGAATTGTAATGAAAATCATATCAAAATAAAACGAAAATGCCAAATATTAAAATGGTATAAAAATAAAACTATTATTTGACCCCCCCTTCCCTTTAATACGTCCCTTAAAAACGCTGTCTAACAGTAGCTTCAAAAGTACTTAGTACACAGATTGTTTAAAAAAAAAAAAAAAAAAAAAAGTGGATTAAAGATTTGGACGGAGGAATAAGGAAAATCAATTCGTGACGCCCCCCCCCCCAAAAAGAGTGGCATCGAAATATCTAGTTGCGAAAGACACAAATGATTACACACTGTATAAAGTGAGAAGAAAGTAAGTAGACAAAGTGAATGAGACAGTTGGGAGATATTAGGCAAGGAGCAGGTGGGCAAATTCATGTCGAAGGTGAGACAGCTCAGGTCTGAAAAGTGTGAAAAACCGGGGAAGGCGTGGGGGAACTAAACAATGTATGTTTTGGATAATATTGTGTTTACTTATTTTTATTGACAAGAAGGAGCGGGTCAAATTTCTGGATGTTAACGTTTAGATGATGGTGATGATAATAATAATAATAAATAAATAAATATACTAATCATTTAACTACCTCGTGCAATGGAGCTGTGTCTTGTGTACTTATTTATTTAGGAAATATGCCGTTTTGTGCGTTATGAAAGAGTTTCCGTAGACCTGTGCGAAAGTTGCACAGTAAATATCATGTATGTCAATTTGAACAAATTCATTCATTCATTCATTCATTCATTCATTCATTCATTCATTCATTCATTCATTCATTCATTCATTCGTATGTTCCTTCATTCACTCATTGCTTAGAACTTATTTTCCGTAACTGAGAAATCCCGGCAACTGAGGGTGTGCCAAACCAATGCTTGTAAATCGCTGTACTATGGCGATCAGCAAAAAAGAACAGATATACAATAAATAACATTTTTTAAATCAAGAATTTTATTTGGTTTATTTATGAACGCTCTTTAACATCTTAGGCAGCGTCCCATTCTATTCAGGGCGTGAAACGGCCGACAAATTTTGCTCAAGGCCTCTTCTTTCAGGGTTGAGGTTCTTTTTCGTGCCGTAAATGTACGACAGGGACCCACGGCTTTACTTCCCTTCCGAAGGAAGCCATACTTAGGATTTTTACGCCCGAAAAAATCCATTAATCCTGGCCGGGTTTGAACCCGCGATCTTGGGTTTAGGGGCAAGTATGGTTAGCACTACACCAACAGGATCGACTTAAACTCAGGAAAACATGAGATAAATAATAGCATTAGCAAATGACCGGAGAGGGCATAATTAACACATTCTTTTTATATTTAACATCGTTAATATTATGTTGTTGTTTATTGCAATTAATTACAACTGACTATTAAAACATCTAACCATGATTCAAACAGTACGCGCAAACAAAGAAAAGGAAACATAAACTGGTTCATTACAATTATACATTTGCATACTCTCACCCTTTTACAGCTGGCTTAAAGTATCATTGTCCATCACTCATGCAGCTGTAGTCTCCTGAACGGAAAGCAAGGTCCAAACAAATGAATAACCGAATTTCTTCTAGTGACACTTTTATCTTATAAGTTAATTTTGCCTGGTTCAATAAAATGCAATATGTTAGTGTACTCGTATTTGCAAATCAACATATTTTGTGAAAAAAGAAGACGATTTCAATAAGTTGGTGGCATTGTCTTTCCAAATTTATTATACCTTTGTTTATACCGTGCGTTCAGTGATGCTTTCCCCCGCAATTCGGGGTTTTTCCTATGAGCCAGCCCCAACTCGTTTGCCACGTCATGGAAGCGGTAGCAATTATGTTTGCTTTACTTGTTGACCTTGCTGATTGTTTCAGTCGTAGCGGTTCCCGGGTGTGTGTTGTGTTGTTCGTTTTGTAATTGGAAAAGGTGTATTACGCCTCATAGGTTGTCACCCAAAAAGAGTATATGACATTAATAATCGCTTTAGAAACTTCCTCCAAATCTCTTCGTCGCCTTGCACAAGTGGGAATTTCATATGGTCTGTGCAAAAGGCTATTAAATTATTGAACTTCAAGCCGTAAAAAATAACTGTACTTATATACACTATCAGTGGTATAGGACCACCTTTTTTTAGCATGCAGTTGATTCTGGTACTTATGTGAATACCACACTAACTGACAGGAGCGTGGTGATGCATTTTTTCAACAGGACTTGGCCACTGCTCACACTGCGAATAATTTCGTGAGAGTAATTCACAATCTGTTTTCACAAGATAGAGTTATTAGTAGCGATTTGTGATCCCCTCGGTCTCCTGATGTTAAAGCCTGCTATTATTATCTCTGGGGTAAATAAAAAAATGCCATGACAAGACGAACTCGGAACTATGCAAGAGCTCAAAGATAATATTCGTCAGGGAATTGTCCGGATTTCTAAAATAAATTACAGTGATGAATAATTTCCTAAAGAGATTCCAAAAATGTGTGGAGAATAAAGGCGGGTAGTTTCGACAGCTCTTTTGATAATTTGGTAGGTAATGGGCCTCTTAAATTGGTTTGTGTGTTTATGTATGTTTTATTGTTTCACTCTCCCGCTAATCACGCGTAAGAGTGGCGTGCTCGCCCATAGGCAAGCACTTCGGCGGAAAACAAAACTGATTTTTAACTCTACAGTAAATGTAATATTTTAGTGCGGGAAAATAGGTTTCCGTTTGATATGCAAAACTTTTTTTCATTTCCCTTTTTAGTTTTTATATTATCCTGATATCGTAATATAAGAACACTTAATATACAGGTTTCCACTTATAATGAAGTATTTTACAATCATTAAGCTGTATGTAGATTATTGCTACAGCTATTGAAAACATTTTAGGTTCTATTTTCAAATTATTTTCACATTTTTTATTAGTCTTATTTTTAAGAAAATTATGGCTGATATGTTTTGCATAAAGAGACTTGAACGTTTTTATTACGAAAGTCCTTCCAGGAAAACAGTTTTGAGAAAACAGTAGACAAACATGTTATGGGACCACCTCCATGATCTAACGGTATCGTTCGCTCACACTACCGTTGAGCTTTTCCTTGATTGATATTAATTTTCCGGCATATATCCTCAGTTCTTTACGTGCTAGTAAAACTTATGCCACAAATCCCCTTTTTCCTTTTGTGAAATTATCAACCATCGTCAGGTATGAATCGCTTTATCGTAAACCTCTTTAACTTCAAAACAATGACATTGTTGCAGCGTTGACATCTCTCTCTGGGGATGAGATCCACAAGACTTCAATCAAATTTGCTGTTTTGGTTTTTAATTGGCGAAATTTGTGATAAGAGTTTCATTGATGAAGTGGCTAAAACCCATGGGCATTAGATCTTCCACCTTCCTGGTTAACATTGTGTTTTTAACGTATTGATTCCGCTTAAAAATCGAAAACAAGAAAACGAAACAAAATATAACCAAATCTTTATACCAAAGTGTCATAATCATGATTAAAAAATTGCATATATATATAAATTTAATAACAATACTTTTAGGCGCACATGAGGGGAAAATTAGAAAAAATAGTAAGTGGATAAAATTAATTATAATTTGAATATTCCCTTACATAGAACACTAAAAGTATCCACATAATTCATGGAAACCCCTATAAATAAGTAAAGTCAAAGGTAATACTTACGAATTCAGTTATCTTTAATTTTATACATGAGTATTTTTCTTACACATATATTAAATAGCCATAAAAATATATCATCTATAAAATCCCGAATAAAACTCGTCCAAATGAGAGAACATTTACAAGTTTTTAATATTCATCATAAGCATTACACATGTTTCACAGTCATACCCGTTATGTGAAATCCCCATGGCAGTGGAAGGCAAATTTAATTTTTTATCTACTTTAAAATAAACTTTATGAACGTATGATGTTAGTTGCGGACTGCAATATACGTAAGCTAAAAAGAAAAATACACCAATTAATTAAAATGGAACAGAGGTAACAAAATAAACCTGTAATTTAACATATGTTTGTATGCTTCACAGATAGGAAAAGTGACAGTGTAATATATTAATACATTACATTGTATTTTCCTTTTGCACTTATAAAACATAACACAATCATGTGCAATCGTGCAATCATACCTCACAAATTTTATTTTTATAATAAGCAAAAAACATGGACATTATAAAATTGTGTTTGGTGTCGTCCTGAACAGCTTCTCTGCCTGCACGAAACATATTATCCCAATTTGCCACTGCGCGATATGGCAACGCTGCATCACCCCATGCTTCCCATAGTTCTGATAACAATCCTGAACACCTTTCGCGATTGATATTTGGCTGTTCACTTTCTAGGTATCGTCACGTGAGTGTTGTGACGTAATTTTGACTTAATTCTATTGGTTAGTACATGTCTTGTCTTAAACCCTTTGGGGCTCATTATCTCGAGTCTTTCTTCTGAGCTGTCGCAGTGCTAGGATCTAGGTAAAAAGTTCCAGGGGAATGGAACCATTTCGATTTCTTTTAGACATTTAAGGAGAGCCTCTTATTGTGATACAGATTTGCTGAAATGTTTCATTTCATTTATTTATTTATAATGTAAAGTGTGCTTAGGTCCCAGTCTTTTCAGAAATATAATAACATATTTCTTCGTTGGTTTTGGGCTTTTATGTGATAAAGGTTTTGTATTACAGAGCTGTTGAGGTGTTTTTATATGGTATTTGTTTAATTGTATTGCCTGGTACTAGACGAATGTACATTGTATAAGCTCAGTTTGGTAAAATGTTCAAAAGGCTTTCAAAGTTAATCGCAACCAGTTTTAGTTTCGTGTTTAATATTTTATTTTACTCCATATAAATCTGTATTGTTTGTGTGCAACACACAATTTATTTTCTGTACCAAGTTACATAAAACTTTTGTTAAACTTTTGATTAGTAATTGTTTAATAAATTTGGTTAATGTTTTTAAATCATTGTTTGCTTTGGTCAAACACACAAAGTGATTACTACCTCTAAAAGAATGTAGAATTGTCCATTCCCTTACGCTTCCTGTTCCCTTCGTAACTCCACCCCTCAGTATATCGCCTTTCGCTTCGTATCTGAAACCCAGAATATAATTTTACTGCCTATTCCCTCGTCACGGAACAATTTCTACTCAACTTAATTCAGCGTGTCAGTTCCCACAATCTGGAACTCCCTTCCTTCTGAAATCAGAGATTGTCGAACAATAAAGCAATTTAAACGTAAATTAAATTACCAACTCAACTCTAGGAATCATAATAATTAGTCTCTCGCTTCTTCTCCTTTCTCTTTTCCTTCTCTCCCATCTTCCTCCCTCCTCCTCCCCTTTTGTAAATATTTAAGAAAAAGTAAATTTCTAACACTATCAATTTTCTAACTATATTAAAATATATAATGTTTACATTCAGTGTATATTTTTAATTTGCTTTTCTGTACTTAATATAATTATGTATATTGTACTTTGTATTTTTGTTGTTTTTTCGCCTGATAGATTGGAAGATAAGGCTCTATGGGCTTAGTTTTGCCAGGGTAAATAAATAAATAAATACAATCACGTTTCAATATATCCTGTAGGCTTTTAAGGAAGAAGTAGATAATTGGTAAGTCACAATATTTGAAGTTATTCACTATTTACTTATGATGCTACAAGAGAGATAATGGATCGCCGTAAAAGATGAAAGGTCATGTCACCCTGCTTTAATTACGTGAGAGACGCGTTACATATTTTCTACACTATTTACAAAAAAATATTTTGAAACGTCTATATCCTTTGCTTTCCTTAACATAAGCAAATCAGAAAGATTTCACACATCTCTTGGTTAAAGTTCAAATGGAAAATATATTCTAGGATATTTTAGGCTGTTGTTCTTTTACAGTAACGTGTTACTTTTATATAACAAAGCATGCACATGTTGCATTTTAAAAGACGCAGAAAAATATCACTTCGCAGATAGGTTTCAAAGACCTGTCTCACCTGAGCACTGCATGAACAGCGTGTTGCGCTGGAGCGCTGTCAACTGTCACTCCCATTACGCCTTTAATTTATCTTGAGTGCACCTCATCTCTCGGAAGATGCTAACGAACTACTTTCTCATCCCTCATCTTAACACACCTGCATGTCGACAGTATCATCTTCCTTAAAAATTAACACTTGCTAATTACTTCTCTGTTCTCATATCATCCACAACTCACACCCGTCTCGATCGCTGTTAACCTCATTTGGTATGCCAACTACTATGTATGGTCTTCAAATATCAAGCGAAGAAAGAAAATATGTCGCTTTACGTTGCTTCTAAAAGGTACAGAATTGTTAATAGAGATATTATCTCCTTCTAGTTTTTGCCAAACTGTTGTAAATTTAGTAACAGGTCAACTAGCGCTTTTTGTAGCTGTTGCGGTTGTGCCCGTGAAAATTTTCTTCAAATCTATTTCGATCCTACCTACTTGGCACCGAAAATGACAATGAAACGCGCGCGCACACACGCACTTATATATAAGATAAAGATAAAGATAGCCTATTGTGTCCTTTAAGGGCAAAGGCCTCCTAACAAGTAGGGAGAGCTCGCTTTTTCCTAACATGGTGAGCTATTCCTCGCTAGTTGTTCGTATGCTGTTTAAAACACTCTTTTTGGTTACTCCATTTCTCACTGCACTAGTTGCTTCTCGAGAGATTTCCATTTTTCTCTTCCTCTTGCTACTCTTGACCAATCTGAACCTGCATGTTCCTTGAAGAGGTCTGTCCATCTTCTTCTGGGTCTGCCTTGTGTCCTTTCTCCTACCCGGGGGTTTCACATGGAGATCTTGTAGGTCTATCTATTGTCCTGCATTCTTGCGACGTGACCGCTCCATTGCCATTTGCTTCTGGTAGCTATTTGTGCTATGCCTGTTGTCTGAGATAACTGGTTTAATAATATTATAAGTAATTTTTTCCTTCAAAGTTATTCCCAGGGTCTTGCGTTGCATCTTTCTTTAGCATATTTGAATTTTGTTCTGTTTTTCTGTTATTGACCATGTCTGGCACCCATATAGTGATACAAGGTATACACAGGTTCCTAGCGTCGGGATTCTAATTTTCTTAGTTAGTGTTTGGTCTAACAATATACACTTAAGGGCCCAAAATGCTCTTCTTTGTTCTTCTTTTTCCATTTTATCATAGAAGGAAATTTGTTGTCCTAGGTATGTATATTAACTCACAGATGTGAGGATTCTTCCATCCATTTTTATCGGATTTCAAGTCCGTTACACACACACACACACACACACACACACACACACACACACACACACACACACACACACAGACACACACACACACACACACACATTTAAATAGTAGTTAAAGGGGATACATAAATATGAACCTATTAATGCTTTAGCGGCTGCAATTTTTGTTTTTTCTCACCCAAACTCGGGATATAACTATAAATTAACAATAGACTCATCGAGTTCGTTAACCGGTAAAGTCACATCATTGGGGATGCGAGTTAATCTAAAGAGAAAATTTAAATTTGCTCTAGCGGCCACATTTTTTTATTTTTTCTCAACAAAACTCGACATAAGCTATTAAATTAAATTGATCAAAAATATTTTCAGAAAATCAGAGAAATCAAACTATTAGAAGTGTGGATTTCCCTAAAACCCAGCATTTAAAAACGTTCTAGCGGCACCAATTTTTTTTCGTAACAGAGCTTGGTATATAACTTTTAAACAAAACAAGGAAAATAGTGTCTAAAAATCAGGGAAATCCGATCATTACGAGAAGAGGCATATCAGAAACCGAAATTTAAAAATCGCTCTAGCGTTTAATTTTCTCTCAATTGTTTCAAAATTAAAGGACAAATTAATTCAGCATATAATTTGTATTTATAACGTTGCATATGTTTTATATTTAACAAAATCATCGTCGTGAAGATAGAAAATGTAAAATATTAATCTAATATGTGCTTGAGAATTATATTTATATTTAAGAGCGCTCTGTAATAATCTTCAGAAAACGTTTGCGTTACATGTTAATAACATTTAAATTAAATTTCAAAGCCACTGAAAATCGATGAAACGTTCGATTGTATGTTGTTGGTTGTATATATTTGCTTAGTACATTATAGTTGTTTCTAAATAGTAACATGTTTTTGTTTTGTTGACACACATAAACTTCTTCATAAATACACAATGACTCGAAACTTTCTGTTATTTCTCTCTATAAGTCGGTCCTGGTGGTGTAGTGGTAGCCATACTTGCCTTCTAAACTCAAGGTCGCGGGTTCAAACCCGGCTAGGATCGATGGATTTTTCCAGGCGTAAAAATTGTAAGTATGGCTCCTTTCGGAAGGGAAGTAAAGCCGTGGGTACCGTGTCGTACATTTACGGCACGATAAAGAACCTCAAGCCTGATAAAAGAGGCATCTGAGCAAAATTTGTCGGCCGTTTCACGCCCTGAATAGAATGGGACGCTGATGGCCTGAGATGTTAAGGAGGGTCCGTAAATAAATCAATTCAGTTCAATCTAATTTCTCTCTATTTTAGTGAATGTGAAGATAACATCAAAGTTCAGTTCATAAATATCGTTACATTTAAAAAGTTATAATAAAATACCCACACAGTGTAGCTTTGTCTATCAGTGGTGTTATATTTTATTTATGTAACAGATACCATTAATTTTTGTTGTTTGACTTCAAAAACAATAACAATAATAATAATAATACTTTTTCCAAATATATTATTTCTCTTTTTTAATACTTATAGATTGCAAGAAGTATAATTTTGTTCCACTTACTTTTGAAAATCAAAGTAACTTCCTACATACTGTTATTTTCAAGTGATTTTGAAAGGGGAAAATACCCACAAACCTACTTAAATAATGATTATAATTAATTTTTTTTAGTAAGATTTAGAGTTTTTCATCCTAATTAACACACAGTAATGCCACAACTTATTTCATTAATTAATAAGACCATAATTTAGGTTTTATATTCTTTTTTAAAGTTACTTTGCTTGCTAAGGAATTCTTTTAGTTCACGCGCTCCTGTGTGACGCACCTTTTATATCATAAAACACATATATCTAAACGTTCAGTTTAAAGAAGTTCAAGTTGATAGTTGTGATGGTGATATTACTTTATAACTACCATGTATAATGATTAAATATAGGATATTAGATTATATGTATATTAAATATTTTGTACTAATATAATACATAAAACGTATATTTAACAGTAAATTAAAAGATATGACAGTTGGAATCTCATATACATAAACCAGCATTTACTCAAATTGTTACCCACATGCTCCTTTCCGGTAATCAGTCATTTCAAACTTGAGTTGTTCACTCATCAGAAATTTACGCAAGCCTTATCCCTTGACGGTTTTAATAATTCGTTATGCCCCCTAGTCAGAGCCAGTAAACTCCTGGCTAGTGATTTAGGCCCATTTTTATGTACTACTCCAGACAAGCATCTGCTTGCAATTCACTGCATATCCATATCCCTAACCAGCTCTTAACCTTCCTCCATGCACTCTTCTATCCCCTTATCTCTATCTAAATCGAGCTTAGTCCAATTTTTTTCATTCCATGTTTTAATTTTGATTCTCAGTCATGTTCCTTCTCAATCTTTGTTGTTCATGACAGCTCACTGTCTCAATTAAAGTTTGGCTGTCATAATAATTTGCAGTCAATACTTCAATTGCTCTGATTTTATACGCTATTGTTTCTCTGTAAGCTGTGATTTTTGTTTAATTTAGCAATTCTATGTGTTCTGAAATCACCTTAAAAAACTTATTTTCTTACTATATGGGTACACCGTTTGTTCCCAAATTTCTGCCCCATATGTGAATCTAATTAATGCCTCATTGTGGGTTTCTAGTAAACCTTCGGCACATCTGGGATTCTATCATGTAGCTGGAGAGTTACCGCATCTTTCACTCTTGCTTCATATTTTGTCATGTCAATATGCTTCGCCCATAATACTTTGATTGTAATGCGCAAGTACAGGAAATTCTTACTGCTTTCTAGCCTGTAGTTTACATACGTCCATGTCTCTACTCTATGAGATATTAACCTTTAGTACAATAGAGCCTCTGTCAAATAACGGTTATGAAATGAAAACACTAACACTTTTACTGCACTGCAAATTGAGAAAGTATATAGTGATTCAGCCGCTCTCCGCCCCTTATAACTTTCAAACTAATGAACGTAATTCAGCGAAATTGTACAGGAGTATATTATGATAAACAGAAAGCATGATTCAGGAAGAACAAAATTGCACAGTTGTTTTTGAAGGTTGATTACAGTAGTGGGAAGCATATGAAGCATAGCCTGAGCTTTACTCCCGTGATAATTGTTTAAACTGTATTCAATGCTATAAGTGATGTATGAGGCTTACAGTATTCGGGAGTCTGTAGTTGATGACCTGCGTTCCGGACGCCCATCGACATCACCTGAAGTGGTCACAGTTGAGATCATCCATGGAATTGTCGCCTGACTGTTGAAGGAATTGCTGAAGAGTGTAACACTTCTGTGGAATCGTGCCATGAAATCCTGCCAAAATAGCTTGACTAACATAGTAGCAAAGTTTGTCCTACGGCTGTTAACACAAAAACAGAAAGACAAGATCAGTCAGGAACTCTTGGATCAGTTAATGAGGAAGCATCTTGTATGTCTGACGACACATGGATGAGACGAGAGTTCCATCATCATAGTGAGTTGGTAAATCTTCACCAATATCCGAAAAGCTTGTCAGGTCAAACGTCTCTCCCAGTACTGTCGACTGTTTTCTTTGACATTCGTTACGAACTTCTGCCGGAGGGTTAAACTGTGAATCGCTTGTATTCTCGCACATCCCATCTGCGAGAACACATAAAAAGGAAGAAAACTGGACTGTGGAGAGTCAATTCATGGGTCCTACAGCAGGATAACGGACCAGCGAATTCTCATTTCTTATCCAAGATTTCGCGCGGGGGGGAGACTCTTCTTCCCCACCTTCCGTAATCTCCTGGCTTAGCATCTGCAGATTGTTTTCTTTCTTTAATTTTCAAAGCTATAATTCACAAATATTTGGTTCATCTAGGGAAATAAAATAAAATTCGCAGACAGAGCTTCCATTTATATTGAAAAAGGAGTATTAGGACTGTTTTCAGAAGTTCAAACTTCTTTGGCAGCGATGTATCAATAGACGTAATGATTACTTCGAGGGAAACAAAACTCAGTAAGATGAAATAAACCCAATTAAAAATATAATTTGCTCTTGTGAATATCATTAAATTACTGTATAACTTTGAAAAATGATATGAAAATATTCGGTTGGAAATGCTCGTGTGTACACTGTAGGCAGAGAAAATTCAGAAAGCGTTTTGAAGGTTGTTTTATGTGTATGCACATGTTTGTGTCGAGTGAAGCAGCTGGTAGAACACTCGTCAACAGGATGGAAAAGAAAAGAAGGAAACCCTCAGGTCTTAAGGGAAAAGTAAACGCAAATAATAACATTTTTTGTCTCATTTATTGTGTACAACTCCCTCAGGGTAAGGGAACATGCAGTTGTTCTCGTCGTCCTGCAGACTTTTATGTGCCCTATCTCTCTTGGTAGCCATTAGGTTGGGGAGAGGAAGTGCCGGAGACAAAAGAAATCTACTTGCAGCACCCGGCACTAGACAACGCCAAAGCTCGCAGTGTTTCTGTTACAGTGCTTTTCCTCAAGCTGATCTTCAGCAATAACGGCGTTGTTCGAGTTCTCTCTGAAATGACTTTGTTTTATACTACGAGTATATTCCCGAAATATTGTGCGTTAATGCAACAAACGCTGTAGTTTGTATTTCACGGTACGTTTAGCATGTCAAGACCCGCAAAAGTTAAAATATACTTATGACTGTGATCTCTCTATGAAGGAGCACTGAAAAATTATCAGCTTCAACTTCAGGTGGACATATGAGTGTAGTCGATAAGTTTCCGCCCAACCATTTTCTAGGTTTGATAAAGACAAACAAAACGCGGGTTCGAACCCGGCCAGGATCGATGGATTTTTTCGGGCGTAAAAATCCTAAGTATGGCTTCCTTCGGAAGGGAAGTAAAGCCGTGGGTCCCGTGTCGTACATTTACGGCACGAAAAAGAACCTCAAGCCTGAAAGAGAGGCCTCTGAGCAAAATTTGTCGGCCGTTTCACGCCCTGAGTTGAATGGGACGCTGATGACCTGAGCTGTTAAAGAGCGTCCTTAAATAAATCAATCAAAAAAAAAAAAAATAAAGACAAAAACCATATTTAACTTTTCAATATAGTTACCCTTTAGTGCAATACACTTCTCATATCTTTGAATTAACATTTCAATCCTCCCCCCAAAAATAGTAAGAATTCTTATCTGCAAAATTGGCATAAACAGCATCCATCACTTCATCGCACTTAAATTTCCTTTCTCGAAGGTCCTTCATGAGTTTTGAAAAGAGAAAATAGTCCCTGGGAGCTAGATCTGGTCTGTAGGGTGCCACATTTCTTCACAGCTTCCTTTGCAATAAGATCTGGGTACATAGACGCGTTGTCGTGAAGAAGGCGCACACTACCACTCAGTTTTCCTCTCCATTTCTCTTTGATGGAAGCACGTAGTCTGTGCAGTAGGCCAGCATAGTACTCCCCATTTACTGTGGTATTCCTCTCCTTGAAGTCAATGAAGAATATTCCTTCACAGTCCCAAAAGATTGTATTCTTGATATTCTTGATTTACTGAGTGACCTTGGTCTTTAGAGGCGTTGCCTCACCAGGTTTACGCCATTCCATTGATTCTCTTTTATTTAAGAGATCATAGTAGAGGACCATAGTTTCGTCTCCTGTAACAATGGTTTGCAGAACTTATCTCTCTTTGCCGCGACAGAGCTCCACAAATGCCTGGCAACAGATGACTCGTTGCTGCTTTTGGATTGAGGAAAGAAGTCTAGGCACCATCTTGTATTCACCAATCGTGAATAATTTGAAGGACTGTTGTTTTGTAAAGGTCCAAACTTGCTGCTATTTCTGTAACTTTGAGCCGCCGGTCTTCCATAATTTCTCCTTCTAAAGAGCGATGTTTTCAGGAGTGAGCACCTCCAAGGGCTGACCTGCACGCTCTTCGTCTTCTATGTTTCCTCGACCCACTGGAAAAAGTTTGGCGCATTTTTTACGGTAGAATATGAGGAGATGCTTCCCCATTTACATCGTCTAATCGCTGTTTAATTGCATTTGGAGTAAGTTATTCTTATATGAAGAACTTAATAATACCTCGAATCTCCATTTTGAACATGTAACAATCTTCTACACATTACCTTCTTTATGTAACTATAACTGAACACAGCGGAGCGAAAGTTTCAGCTTGAATTATTTGCTTAACAGATAAGGTATGACACCAGATAAGGTTGGTAATCCTTATCGGTGAGGCCGGAAACAAAGATATTTGTTTATTAAGTTGGTGCATCAGAAGTAAGCATCAATTTGAAATATCAAGTCATTGTTTCATATAATTTATTTAACCCTTTTGCTGCCGCGTACCAATCGAGTTGGTTACCTGCGATCAGATGAAAACGGTTAGAGGCCTACCTCACTTGTACGACCCTAAAATGAACCACTTTGAATTTTTTTCCTGTAAATTCAAGAATAGGAATGTGTCACAAACTTTCAGGGCAAGGAGTTCATATTGTACAAAACTGACTAACAGCAACACAAATATAATATCTTTATTTTCATTGTTTCAACCGATATTGCAAAACAAAAATAAGTTTTTCGTGTTTTGTTTTAATTATCAACTTTAAAATTAATATATACAATTAACTTAACTATTTATAATAATAATAATAATAATAATAATAATAATAGGATGTTTAGTTATAAATATAATGGCATAAAACATAATGTGAATTGGCCTTTCGTGACTATACATTTAAAAAATTAAACATATGTGCAAAAAAGCAAAGAGAAGTGAAATTGTCAAATGTACTCACCCACATAAGCAGCGGTGAAAATTTATCAGATAAAATATTTTATTTTATACTGCGCGATGTCTCAAAACACGTTTAATATACTGGGATTTACTTGTATACAAATACTACATATAGGCCTGACATTATACTCCACCCATTTATATTTTCTTCCTTAGAATTGAAATTTATCACTCTCACTATCGGATATCAAATCATCAGCACTTGCATCGCACTCTTCGAGATATGCGATTATCTTATCATCTATGCCTGCCTTAAAAAACATCACGGAAACAACTTGCCATTTTCAGCCCCCATAACACCTCCACGAGATACTGTTGTTTTCAACACAAAATGCCACGCTTGTGAAAGCCGTAAATCCCTCTTAATTATCGTTAATGAAGGTCAGAGCTGTCTCTTTTCAAACTCTTGCATTCCCTCACCACAGGCTGTTACAAAAATAGGTATATCATAAGATTTTAAGCGAACCGACCAGTTAGGCGCTGGCAATCTTAAATTGGGTATAAAGAAGCCGACCAAATCGGCTCTTACTTGAAAGGGCGGGCGGCGCTACTGCATGGCACCTTTTTCTAAAGCTGATATGTTCAGGGTATTATATAAAATGTATAAATTGAGTATCGGAAAGTGACAAAGTTCTCTGTATAAGACAGTTTAACGCACAAGAAATTTATACCACATTTTTAAAAAGAAATTATGAATAATTTCATTGATGTTTAATGATTAAAATGAGCTGCTTTATTTGACTGCACCAGTTATAAAGACTAACGACTGGAAGGATTGCTAGTAAGTGCAACATTTCGTTGAACACTTTGGAAAGTTCTTGGAATGAAACACAAAATGACAGCATAGATTTTTTAATTATTATTTTTCAACATTGTTATCCGTGATACAAATGCAATTTGTTCTGCGATGCTCCAAAGCCTTTATCCTAGCATAACCTGCAAAATGTACTAAACTGATGAGCTAAGCTCTTCTTCAGGCGAACATTTAATTTAAAGGAATTTAAACTGAGCCAAGTCAGGGTAATAAGGCGGATGCGGAAACAAATCGCACCCCAAATCATTTATTTTTCTCCATTGCAATGCCATGTGTGAGAACGAACATTGGGTCTTGATGCTTAGCTCTAGTTTCAGGTCATTTGCATTCAATTTTTGTACATGGATAATAATAATATGTTAGTTTTACAAAATGAAATCCGTTACAAAAAACAGTAACTTATTATATTTATAAAGTACGGTTCCAAACTAGAGCTCAAAACTTATAATTTAATGAAAAATAACCATTAGAGCTTTCAGTGAGAAAAAAGCAAATAAAATTAATAACTTTGTATTTATAATGTAGAGCCTGTGATCTCACTATAAAATAAATGTAATTTAACAAGTGATCAGGGCAACAGATTTCCTTCCATGATAAAATGGAAAAAGAAGTACAAGGAAGAAATTCTTTTATCTGGAGAGCATTTTGGGCCCTTAAGTTATATTGTTAGACCAAGCACTAACTAAGAAAATCAAATTCCAGACGCTCGAAACCTGTGTGTACCGTATATTACTATATAGGTGCCAGAAATCGTCAATAACAGAAAAACAAAAGAACAAAATTCAAATATGCTAAAGAAAAATGCAACGCAAGATCCTGGGAATAACTTTAAAGGACAAAATACCTATAGTGCTAATAAACCAGTTATCTCAGACAACAGACATCGCACAAATAGCTACCACAAGCAAACAGAAGCAAATACCAGATAGGAAAAAGGACACAAGGCAGATCTAGAAGAAAGTAGACAGATCTCTTCAAGGAACATGCAGGTCCAGATTGGTCAAGAGTCTCAAGGGGAAGAGAAAATAGAACTCTCTCGAAAAGAAACTAGTGCAGTGAGAAATGGGGTAGCCAAAGAACAAATCAGTATCTTAAACGGCATACGAACACCTAGCGAGGAATAACTCATCATGTTAGGAAAAAGTGGCTTTCTCTACTTGTTAGGAGTCCTTTACCCTTAAGGGACACAACAGGCTATGTTTATCTTTATCAATTTAGTAATTAAGGAGGAGTTTAAAACAAATATTGTTTAAACTTTCTGCAACTGCCAGCGTGACATTTAAAAAGGCTCCACTATTTTATGATACGTAAATTTTAAAGAGAATTAAATTGTTACATGTTTTGTTTGCTATCGTCCCGGGCATACTTCACTATTGTTATAGTTGTTTGAATTTGTACAGAATACAAAATAAGTCAGTTGTTGCAGGATGAATTTACCCTTATATATTTATTTATTTATTTATTTACCCTGGCAAAAGTTAAGGCCATGGGGCTTTCTCTTCCACTTTACCAGGCGAAACACCTGCAAAAATATACAGTACAATATACGTAGATATATAAAATATATAAAAAGCCAAATTAATTATGCATGTTAATATTGTATATTTTATGTAGTTAGAACGGATACAGATGGTGTTACAATTCTATTTGTTCTTTAATAATAGTTCTCGAGTACAAGAGGGAGGAAGAAGAAATGGAGGAAGAAAGAATAAGAATTAACGAGAAACTAGCTGTTGTGATTATGTTGAGTTGTGTATTAACATCCAGTAATGGAGCTAATTAGGTAAGAGATAAAACTGATAAAATGTCATGCTTGGACATATGGGCAACATAATACGTAACAGTTTATCTGCCAAATAAATCATAAAGAAGTGAAAGCACAGTAGGGCTGTTCGAGAATTTCGGCAAAAATAATAATTTAAATTCCGTGTTCTCAAGGATTTTTTACAGCTGAAATGAAATGACATCAGTGACGAACACAGAATTCCAAGGGTGTGTTTCCAATCTGATTGTTCAACAATGTATAGACTTAGTAGACTAGTAGATCATATAAATTGTTTGGAGCTCTGCTTCCCAATATTTTCCTCAGAAACACAAAGCCACAACCACATTCTCCCACCACAAAATCCCTGAGGACTAAAAAGAAATTAAAGTGCAAGACCTGATACAGCAAATGCTAAGGTGAGAACAGGATGTAAACAGTGAAGAATAATAAACAGCCTTCCATTGCAATAAATCAGTTCCAGGAGAGGTAGGAACGCCCGTTTGTATCCCTCAGGACTTGATCTGGGATGAAACAGGCAGAGAAAGAAATCAGGAAGAATGGAACAAGGGTCTGCTCCTTTGGGAATTGAAACTACACATTAAAAAGGCGGGCTCATGCCCAGCTGTATTGTGTGCTGCTCTCTGCAGATGGCGGTGAAAAACTCTCTGCTATAGCTGGCTGCTGAATTTCTGCATTTTAAAATGAAGTTAAGTGTGTTGAAAAAGCTTCTGTTTCCACTGCTCCTCGTATGACGAAAATAATCCTTTATATACTGAAATACCGAAATAATTAGCTTTATATACGTAAAAATTTCACCCATTTAAAATCTGAGATAATAAATCAGGGTATGTTCATTTCTAAAGCTGTTTTTACTTGAAAATTATTCTTTTTTAAAAAATTGCAAACGTTCCTAAGTTGATACGAAGTTATTCGTTTTAGGCCCCTCTATGAAATAACTGGTGCAAGAACTTAAAGCACGTGGTGGTATGCAGTTATCGGCGACGCAATAATTGACCTAACTTATTTTTTAAAAGTTAACAATCAAATGTAAATGAAATGAAAAGCATATATTGTCCCAATAAATATAAAGGCCCTCACGAGAGGAGAGCTCGATTAAATCTCACTTATGAGCTAAATTTTGTACATTAATTTATCGCCTATTTCTATCTCTTTATCAAAGCTTAGTTCTCGGTGACCTATTGTCTCCTCACTCCTAATTCGGGCTACATTGGACCATTGTATCCCCTTATTTCTTGAGGTCTACCCATGTGTGCCTTGATCATCAACGAGATCTCACAGCTTTCATATGTCTTCGTTGGTTGCTGGGCGAGAAATTACTTCCCAGTTGTTCTTTTAAGTGACAGAATCATGCATGCGCTTCGTTGACATTTTTGGAGGGTGTTCTTAAGTTTGGTAGCGAAAGCCCAGACTTGGCAACTATATAACAGCATTATAGAGATTTTCATCTCTACTTGGTTGTTAGTGGAAACTAGTTTTCCTAAATAGACATATTCTCATATATTATAGGTTCATTCCATCGAAGTTTATTGGTATGAGCGATTCTTTGACATTTACTATGTTTTGAATTTGTTCATCGAAAAGTTTGCAGCTTTGCTGAGGTTACATTGTTCTTAAAGCGTCAGTTGTTTTCTTGCGGTTTTGGCAAGTAGTAGATACCACATCGTTGACGAATCTCAAGTTAGTAGGTCTAATTCCATTTACACCACTCCATAAATCTTTCACCAAATTAGTTTTCTTAATATATCTTCTAGCACACAGGTGAACAGTTTAGAGGCAATTGGATCGCATTGTTGCACTCCTCTTTCACCTTCCTTCTACAGAGCATTCATTTGGACGCGTGGCCGGCTTAACGGTGACTTACCTGTTTATAACCGATTATGTCCTCCCCATTTCAAATTTCTCGCCTCTCCATGTGCTGGCAAATCAATTTACACACATCAATTTACAAAAGTCGAACATTGTAAAACCAAGTGTTTTAGTGTTAAAGTTTGTTAGTGCTATTATAATGCCAAAGAGACCGTATATATTAGCACACTAATCTTTGTGATTCCTATATAACAACAAACCCTTGTAGATTTGATTTATTTACGGGCGTTCTTTAACATCTCAGGTCATCAGCGTAACCCTTGTAGAGAAGTGAGAAGGCAATTTATATACAGATAGCTGCTTTTCGTGTTCCTCACAGAGAAAGGGTCCGTAATCTTGTGAATAGATGTAAGGAAACGGGGTCTGTTCTTGACAAGAAACCGAAATAAAACACCGTGTTCTTACAAATGAAAAACTCGATGCTATCGGAGAAAAAGTAGAACGAAACCCAAAAAAAAGCTCTGACAAAGTTTAAACAGGAATTAGACAATTTGCAAACCTCGGCTTGGAATACCAATAAACTTTTAAAATTAAATCCCTATATGATAACTGTAGTAGAGGAATTTTTCAACCACGTGTTAATGTGTTGGATAATATTAATGTTCCCTCTATTATCCGCGTTTAGTTTTTTTGTTTTACTGACGAAGCATAGTTTTATTTGCATGGTCATATGGCGAAACAAAACAATAGATACTGGAGGAAAAAAAAACATCTAGTGCATGAAGTACCATTCTATGATAAAAAAATGGTGTTTGATGTGCTGTAGAAATCTATGCTCTTGAGTTTAAGGAGCTATGAATATCCAACTCCACCAACAAACGTGTTCCCGGTACCAAGCAAATCCCCGTTAAGCGGCCACGCGTCCAAACGGGGGCTCTGTATTTCTTTTCTAATTTTGATAAATCTCTGACTGTTGATGTTGTGCAGTTTGCTAATTATATTGGATTGTATTCCTTGGCTTTGTAGTGCAGTGCTTGGAGGACGGCAAAGACCTTATTATAATACATGGAGGCAAGATGTAATTTTTCTATCTTTTCGATTAGTTAATTCATCGTTTGCAAACGATCTGCTGTTCTGTAATAGTCATAGTGATGAGCTAATCATTTTACAACCTCCTTTTTTCTCAATTATCTCTGTGGGCTGTTTTTCTAGCCGTTGTTTACGACAGCACATATAGTCAATGTTTCTTTGCGTCCGATTCACAATTTTCGACGATAATATTATCAGCAAAATATATATAGGCCGTTCGATTCTCCTAGTATCCTCTGGTGTAGTTTTTATCTCTGCGGATTCTGTACGAAAACAGGCAGTTTCAGCGTCTATTTGCGTTACATAAGTAAGTACAGGAGCTTTGTAAACACCAGCAAATAGTATTTTATTTAGGTGAAATTTACCGAATTTTGGCAGTCTGTGTACATGAACATAGCCTTCCCATCAGGCTTACGTTTCATAGATAATGTGTTCTCAAGGTAATATTAATTTTGATTGTATAATGCTCGGAATATTACACTTTAGTTTGTCCTAAAATACAGAGAATACTCAATACCTGTTATTCTGTATTGACTTTTTGGCCTTTTTTCATGTTGCACTCAACCTTACATTTTTTAATTTGAATTTATTTTGAAACAAACACAAACGACATTACAAAACATTTACATATTTGCATTATTCCACAATAATTAAATATAATTATTAATTTATTAATTTTGAACCGTAGTCCCCAGTTCTTCATTAGTAGCCTTACTGGGATGTCTAATAATCAGTCTACCATGTTAACCAACAATATATATTCCTAATAAAATGAAATATGAATACAATTAGCTAATTTTAAATTACCCATTCTGATCCCAATACACACAACTCCAGGTTATTATTGACCATCATATTTTTAATTTTTGTTTTTCTGATCTATAATACTTTTAAGATTAGATTTCCTTCCACCATTCTCTTCGTCATTCTTAGCCTTTCTATTTAACTTTGTCCAAACAGTTCCCTATAATTTTTATATTCCTCTGTCCTTTTAGAGTTAAAATCGTGCTTATTAATATTTTCCCATCTAAACCCCCCCTTTTTTGCCAATCCTTTTTTCTCCATAACTTTGTTTGAACATTAAATACTTTCTTATCTCTTTATCAATTCCTAATCCTTTTAAATTCATAACTCTAGTTCTACCCCAAGCAAACCCTGCCTTATCACATTGTTCTATATATTTCCGCTACCCCATACTATTTTTATCCCCCTATAAAGTCTCAATGAACTTTTTTCACCCAAACTACCAAATATTTCTTGACATTCAATATCTTCCAAACTTAGATGTATTTCTTTCCAAAATCTTTTGTTTAGGTATTCTCTATTTATCCATACTTTGACTAAACCTATCTGTTGTAAATTTTCCTGCATTTTGAAATACCCTGATTCTTTCCACGTACATTTCTTCTGTATACTAAAACATTCTTTAATAACATCACTCTATTCCAATTTGATAATTCGGAATATATATTTCATAATTCTTGTGATTATTTTGATTTTAGTGGAATATCTACCTAATTCTAGCTGTGCTGTATCATTTGGGGGTACTGTTATCAATAAACTTAAGATCAATTTACAACAAATTCTGTTTATTTTATTATAATCTTTCCATGCATCCTTTACACCCCATATTTCTGATCCATACAACATTTTAGCTACTACAATAGTTGTGTATATTCTTTCCAGTCAATTCATCTTATATCAGGAAATTTTCTTAAACATGCTCTTATAACACTCATAGCTGCTTTTCCTTTTGCTATTGCCTTTATTATATTCATTGCAAATATTACACAGATTACATAATAAAAATATGCATGAAAAATGAAGTTAATCGCAGTTCACTTAGGAAAATAACCTTGTCATGTCTCTGAAATCTCTCTCAGTGCTGTTTAGTGCTAATATAGATCGGGTGCAAAGTGAGAGTAAGGTATTTATTCATTTATTTTTTTATTAAATAGAGCACTCTCAGATATTTTAATAATATGAGAAACAGGAACTATTCATGGTTTTTGCTCAATCCTTGAGCATGAAAGTATAAGTGGCATCGCTGGAAAATTACCAGGTGTACTGTTAGACAAAAGCGATAACACTAGACACTGAAGACGCGGTAGGATTGGGTGAAGTAATTCAGGTATGCACCACATTTGATATAGAACACAAATAAATTAGATACGATATAATGCTTGACTTGTATAAAGTGAGGGACAAAATCTTGGTTACCTCGTCCAATCCCATCGAGTTCCCAGTATATAGGGTTATCCCATCCATCTTAAATAAAGAGAACACAGTGCTATGAGGTGCCTGGTTATAATTAGTACATCAAGAATTAAGGGACACCGGGAATGGATTTTCAAAGCTCCACATTTTTGTATAAATATTTCTGAAGCTTTTACAGTGAATGCATTGCTAATAAGTTAATGTGCAATCCAAATTTCTATCAAATTGGATAAATACTTAGCGAGCTAAGGATTATTTTATAAATTTTATTACCTAAATATGTCACTTAATCAAAATGTCCCGTGCGGGTCATGAGTTGAGAAAATTGGTTGGCATTTTGCAATTCGAAATTTGAACGACAAACAGAAATTATATAGAAAGATATTTTAAATAAATTTGATGAGTGAGCTGTGACACTTTTTTAAACCTATAAGACATTTCAATCTTTAAAATTTATAAATTTTTTCATAGAAAATATTTGTTACATTATTAATGGTGTTAATGTGTTTTTTTGTCCTTTAGAATGTTACAATGGATACTTCTGTACATTCAGCGAAATTTTAATTGAATTTAAACAAAAATTGTTATGCGAAGGACTTTTAATGTGTGAAAATGAAGTTTTGGGAAAAATGCGGATTTATAAAAAACAGTATACTGGGAAACAATATGATAAAAGGACACGCGGATTTCTATAAATTGTTGTAGTTCTATAAATTACCCGAAAGAGAGAGGGACATACAAATTTTGACTCTCTGTGGACGCCCAAAGTTCAAGGTACCGTTTTCAGTAAACAAGACTTTTCATTTTTCGACCGATTTTGGCATATCATACTTTTATATAATGGAAAATTGTATTTTCAATAGATAAACGCCGGGGCTGTTCGTCTTACATATAATTGGTATTGCTGCCCCTAAATAATCGAGCTAATAAAATAATATAGAAATATTGATGAATACAAAATACAGTGCCTAGATGCTTGGGGTAACTGTTCCTATTGAGATAACAATTGAGTTTTTTTATATTTTTTTATTAGTTATTTTTTCTGGGCAGTGGACGCGTCTAGTCATCCCTGCTGTTTCTTTACTTTCCTTTCCAATGTTATTTCATTGTTAGAAATAGAATGTCTTTGGCCAAGAGTCGAAGTAAAAGAATCAAAGTAGGTTTCTTGTCAGCTAATGCAAAAATAATTCTGTTGTGAGCTTATTACTGATAGAGTAATTTTTTTTGTGAAAAAGTTAAACAACAGGTGCATTACTTTTAGAAACTTGCGTTTGACTTTAATTTATTTATCAATCACAATAGAAAGTTTTTTTTATTACAGACAACTGTAGTTCATTTAGAGACGGAATAGACTTTTAAAACGGCATCGTGAAGGTTTTCCATAAGTATGATGAAGATGCAGCATTGAAAGTGTTTTAAGAGCAAGACATTTTTTAGGTAAAGAAGACATTTTTCCATTCGAGTGTTTTATTTAAGAAATTAATTTCTTAAATAAAACACTCGAATGTGTATTTCTTTATAGTACAGAAAATATAAATTCTAAAAGCGCAGAGTGAACTGCTTCTGCATTCGTAGGAATGAACAGTGCTTTGCACCAGTACAAAAAGTGTACAATTTGAAAGAGTCAACTTCCGTTAATGTAATGTCAACAAAAATAGCTTTCTCAACATTAAAAAGAAGAGAGACCTTGTTACCTATAGAATCAAAACCATTGCAAATCTACTGAAACATTTATTTTCATAAACTTTCCGCAAATGGACAAAGTTGTAATTAATTTATATTATTTTTTAGATTTATTTGATTAATATTTTGTCGGCATTTATATATAATTATATCCGAAATAAAATAATCTATGTTTTCCAATTATTTGAGGGTACATACCTTTGTACCTTTGACACTTAAAACAATAACACATTTTACACATTTAGACATAGACATTAATTATCAAAGTATGCATACTTAGATTTGCATTTTAAAAATTATTTTTCTTCTTTTAAACTTTTCTGAATAATTATATATAAACAGCTAAATTTATACACTGAATCACACTGCTTAAAGCAGGTACAGTGCAAAAGTATGACGTTATTTTTCTAAAATTAAATTGTTAACATTATAAAAGTAATGTTTTCTTGTAGCATCCAAGAAAATTTAGCCGGGTTTCTCAAGCGATAAGTTATATTAGGTAGAGTTTAGACTCAAACCCTGTAGCTCAATAATTCAATTTAAATTATCCGTAGTTTTCCTCAGTTCATTTTTAGAAAGGGTTGATGAGATGTTAGTATTTCTCTGCCACGATTTCCCTTTGTTCATTCTATCTCTATGTGTATGTGTCTGCGTCTTTCTGTGTTTGTTTATCTTGGCAGTGGCCCTTACATTACACTTATCACTCATTTGGGAGTCCCTCTGTGTGTATGCTCAGAGGATATTGGCCTATAAGCCTCAGGGGTGTAAATATTAATACCGGAGGAGGATAAAGATTCGAAAGAAAGAAAACATGTATCCTAGATACATATTTTTTTAAACATTACAGTGTTGCAAAAGCTTCCAACGGCGCTATTAACCTATAATACGAAATTTTTCTAGGCTCTTATCACTTCTATATCAACATTAAATGCAATTATTTCCAAACTTATTCTTTAATTTTTATATTCTTATTGCTTTTAATGTGATAATGTACATTATCACATTTTCGAGAAATTTTCAATGCGCGTGCGATTTTTAAGATTTCCATATTACTACTACTACTACTACTACTACTATTACTACTATTACTACTATTACTACTATTACTACTACTACTACTACTATTACTACTATTACTACTATTACTACTATTACTACTACTATTACTACTACTACTACTATTACTACTATTACTACTATTACTACTACTACTACTATTACTACTATTACTACTATTACTACTACTATTACTACTACTACTATTACTACTACTATTACTACTATTACTACTATTACTACTACTATTACTACTATTACTACTATTACTACTACTACTACTATTACTACTACTACTATTACTACTACTACTACTACTATTACTCTATCACTACTACCACTACTACAACTATTACTACTATCAGTACTACTACTATTACTACTACTACTACTATCAGTACTACTACTATTACTACTACTACTACTACTATCAGTACTACTACTATTACTACTACTACTACTACTACTGCTACTGCTGCTGCTGCTGTTGCTGTTGTTGCTACTCGCATTGCGTCCTTTTTTCCCTTGTTCCCTATGTTGCTGATGCAAGGAGAAAAAAGAAGAAGGAGAAAGCAATACGGAGGTAAGGAAGGTAAAGGAAGGCAAGAAATAAAATAAATTTATATAAAGAAAGAATGAATGTAAATGATCAAAGAGCACATTGTAAGAACAGCAATAACGTTCTTTAGGCATTGTGGCGAATGTGCCCTGAAGAATGGCTCTCCATTAAGAGCCGAAACGTCTTTTAATCGTTACTGTAGGAGCACTATCGTAGAAGGATTAACCTCTAACCCCGAGGGAGACTTGACAACATAAAGTGAGGAGAATTCCCCAGGCTCCGCCAGAACACTTCACTTCAAGTGGTTATTGGAGATCGCATCCAACCTCCCTCCCTCTTACCCGTCCCTGCCGTGTTGGGCTAGAAGACTGCGCTTCTGTAAATAAGATTTTCCTTTGCTTTCTATATTTCTCTTAGGCCAGAGATAAATTTCTGGACAACTCCCAGTGGACGAGGCATCTTGTTGCGTAGCAGGGCAGAGTTAAAAATGCAATTTATTGTATCCCTTTGAACAGAAGCAAACGGAACCTGTTCTGTATGTTGCTGTTAGGTGTGCTATACGTCTCAGATAAAAACATTGACGTTATTTCTCGATAAGTTTCAAGATACTTCACTAAATGTGATCACGTCAAAAGTCGCTCTCAATTTTCTTCTCGAGTTTCGCCTTTTAAAAAGTGCTTAGCTACAGTCTCTAGTTCAAGAATGCAATTACATATTTGTACATCAATAAAACACGAAGTAATAGCAATTAGCTGCTAATTCCTTTTTTTTTTTTTTTGAATGATTTATTTATGGACCCATGTCCATAAATGGGACCCATGTCCCCGGGTCCCATGTCCTAGATTTACGGTACTTAATAATAACTTCAAGCCTGAAAGAAGAGATCTCGGAGCAAAATTTATGGACCATTTCATGTCCTGAATGGAAAGGGACGCAGATGACCTGAGATGTTAAACAGCGTCCGTAAATAAACTCAAAAATAAAAGTCCGCCACAATGGAGCTGTGTACACTAAGCGAATTCTTAACTTTATAGAGTAACTTTAAAAATGAACATAAAATTATGCCCTAAGTAATTATTGAAAAAATTATCGCAATAGTGTATGGTATTAGGGGAAAAAATTAAAATTCTTCCAACTTATAGGTGTTACAAAAAGGAAATCACATTTTAGGAATTATTATTCTAAATTTATTGTTGTTATTATTATTGAGATTAAACCCCAAAAATTAATAGTATACTACTAATTAAATGAAATGTATGAACACAAATAGACAATATTATACTGTGTGGGATTTTTAAACATTTTTAATGTAGCCATGTTTATGAACTGAACCTTTGAATATCACCCTTATATTCACTAAAATAGAAACAACGGAAAGTTTCGAGTTACATTGTATATTTAAGATGTTCATATGATTCAATAAAACGAATACATGTTACGGTTTAAAACAATTACAATGTACTAAGCAAATACACACAATAAATAATAAACAATCGAAAGCTACATACCTTTTCTTTTGCTATTAACTTTAACTTAAAATTATAGAATTAGAGTAAAAACATGTGACGCAAACGTTTTCTGAAGGTTATTACAGAGCGCTCTCAACATATACAAATATAATTCTCAAACACTTATTAGATTAATATTTCACATTTGTTATCTTCACGACGATGTCTTTGTTAAATATAAAACATATGCATAGTTATAAATACAATTTATATGCTGAATTAAGTTGTTCTTTTAATTTAAAATTGTATAGAGAAAATTAAATGGAAGAGCGCTTTTTAAATTTAGGTTTTCAAGAATACTCCTACTATTAATGATCCAATTTCTCTAATTTTCAGAAAATAATTTTATTATTTTATTTAAGTAGTATGTACTGAGTTTTGTAGTGAAGAAATACATTTTGGTGCCACTAAGGCAATTTTTAAATTTTGGGTTTCAGGTAAACTTCTCCTCGTAATGGTCCGATTTTCCTGATTTACAAAGAATATTTTTATTATTTTATTTAAATGGTATATATGGGGTTTCTTTGTGAAAAAATAAATACTGGTATCGCTAGAGTAATTTTCAAAGTTTGGATTTCAGATAAATCCCCACTTCTATGAATTTGGTTTCTCTGATTTTCAGAAACTGTTTTTATCTTATTCAAATGGTATATACAGAACTTCGTTGTAAAAAGCAAATGTTAATGACTCTACAGTAATTTTTTAATTTTGGGTAACAGGTAGCCTCCCCCTCATAATAGTCCGATTTCATGGATTTTCAGAAAATAGTTTTCTAATTTCAATGGCTCATGCCTAGTTTCCTTTAAAATTGCCACCACTAGGGCGATTTTTAAAATTCCCTTTAACCCCTCACTCAGTTTTTAGGTATACCCATTGCCCTCATTTTCGGAAACGAATTTTATCAATTTATTTTAAGGAAATAGTAGATAGGATCGATGGATATTTGAAGATTTTTTTAAAAAAAAATCATTGCATGGACACAACCGCAATACACAATTCCTTTGGAATTCGTTAAAATAAATATGGAATGGTCTGCAACAGAGCACAGTGCTCGCCGCGCCATAGACACCTCCTAACAGACATTTCCCACGTTGATGAATGCGTATGGACGGTCATTCGCAGTTCTCTGTTACGATTGTTTCTGTCTTTGTGTTATTACCGCTCCATTGCTATTAATTACAGTGTTAGTAAAGTAAATCTTACTATAGTGTTTTCAGTTGAAGTGTTGCCACTTGAACAGAGAAGAACTAAACTACATAGGAGTTATAGAAGCTCAAAACTGTGCGACTATAGCAGGACACTATTTTGAACAACTACTGTAACACATTTAGCACTCATTATGAAATAAAACTTTTATCATTGATCAAGCTAATGAGAGTAAAAAGTGGGGAAAATTTATCCATATATGGAGCCGGCGACTACCGTGACCTTGACCTCGTATGATTGCATTCTTCAACAGGCTCACACTAAAAATAACCGTCATTACTGCAAGGAATGTCAATAAGTTTTTATATCAATTGCATATTTGCTTATAATTATAATTCATGTAAAAGACTGCTTTTTAACAATAGAACACCCAATGTCGGTCAATTGCCCACGTTTTATTTTCAAACGCTCATATTTTCTCGGTTTTAGAAGCATTTTGCTGTAATTTTTTGAATTTTAATCCCTTTAAATGACGTTAGCTCACCAATATATACAAAACGAAAAATAAGCAACTCACAAGGAACTAGAGAAGCCGAAATTAATGTCACTGAATCAGTCACATAAATAGCTTGACTGTGTAGCTGTTACTTCTTCTTTAACTATTTACCCTCCTGGGTAATAAATTTACAAGCTAGTGTTCAATTCATTAACATGCCCGGAAGTTATTTATTTCTGGACACAGAGCACATATACACACAAACACACAGTGAACTTTTCCTGAATGTATGTTCAGTTCAATGTCAGGGATCCTCCGAAGTGATCATATCTAAAGGAAACTTTTTGAACCTTAAAATATGCCAAAACAAATAAATAAATAAAAACTGGCCTCCAACCTCAAATGTACGGAAACATGTTCTTTTCTATCTGACGCTTAAATACAGAGGTTGCCAAAAAAACTGTATACACTCTTCAAGCAAAGAAAAAACTGTGTTAACATAAAAAAAAAAACTGAATTCACACAAACAGAAAATGATGAGCACTAATCATCTTACACTTTTACAGTTACAACAGTTGCTCAAAATGCCCACCATCGGGGTCGATACACTTCTGAGTACACGTTGAATTACTGATTGAGCAACGTTTGCGAAAGTGTCCTCAGCGATTGCAGCACATGCCGTTTCAATTTCTTCCCGAAGTGTTGGCAGTGTAGCTGGTTTTCTACGGTGTACAACAGCCTTAAGAGTTCCCCATAGGTAAAAGTCCAACAGCGGTTCTGTTCTGTACACGTCCCCATTGCCTTTGAACTTCAACAACATTCTCGGTTTTCCAATACCACTTCAAAATTGCTTTCCCCTGTTCAAATGACAATCTCTGCTCCAAAAGGTGTGACTCACGTAATGTAAGTCACATCTGTTTACAGAACATCACACTACACATTACTGTTGTTTTTCGGTTCAACTTTGAAATATATTGAATAGATATCTACTGTGAAAGTGTGTATACATTTTTCATCCTCGGCATATCCATGCAGATAGAGGGCATTTTACCCAACTTCTGGGCTCTGATTTCATTTCTATACAGCTTACGGAGTATAACAGAAAAGATAGTCGGTATATGCATCAAAAGAGTACCTAAATTCGGTGAGTAGGGTAAAGCGCATGGGGCGTTTGCTCTATTTTTCAAGGTAGGCTTTGTTTTATAAGGGCATTTACATGTTGTAACAGCGTATTAAAATCTGTGTTAAACGCGCGGTTCCGATATTATATGCCGTAACTTAGGTAGCGCCTTTATTGCAGGTATGATACACTTGTTAAGACGACAGGAGCCGGTATATGTAGGAACGGGAAAAGAATGCTCTGCTTCGCCGCTGTCAGTGTGGAAACAGTTTGCTGTAATTTCCCTTGTGCACAATAGAGCGTGGGTAGGTGTGAAGTGTTTATTGCACCCCAATGCAAGCCAGAGGCAGAGACGCTCTCGTAATAAACGGCTATATTTCTGTCCTCCTTCTGGCAACACGCAAGAACCGTATTGTTCGTCTGCAGTAGAAGAAATTCCGCCGTCATCCTGAAAATTATACAAATCCTGTATTTATATACATAATAATAATAAACTAAAACTTAAAAAGCAACCACTGTCTATTTTTCTAGTTCTTGTTTGAGTTCCTTTCGATTATGAAAATCAACTGACATAATTTTAATGAATATTTATTTATTTATAATTATTGAAGTAAAAACTTTGAAAAGTCCGTCATGCAGGAGCTGCATAAACTAAAAGACATCTTATGTAGAAGAGTAACTTTGAAAAATAATATGAAATTAAAATTGATTAATGAAATAACTATATTATTACTGTTTGATATTACGGAAACAAAATTAGAATTCTTGAAATCTATAAGTATTATAAAAAAAACCCCGCATTTTTAGAATAATTACTCTAAACTGTTATTATTAATATTGACATTAAACCACAAAATAGTTTTATACTATTATATAATATAATATGACCACGGATGGAAAAAGCTGTACAGAGAGTATTTTTAAACATTTTAAACATTGTCGTACATTTACGGCATGTAAAAGAACCTCAATCCTGAAAGAAGAGGCCTATGAAAAAAATTTGTCGGCCGTTTCACTCCCTGAATTGAATGGAAGCTGATGATCTGAGATGTTACAGTGCTCCCGTAAAGAAAACAAATTAACAATCGTCAATTGTGTAGATAAACTGAAGTTTCTTTCAAATTATTATTTTTTTTTAGTCCGAGCATTTAGTACTAATGATAGTATTTTACAAAGTGCAGTGAACTTAATCGCTAAACATGGTCAATGATAGGTCAGTGGCGTGCAGACAATTGACATGTTTTATATGTCCATAATTCCTTAGTTTTTGGGTTATTAATGAAAGTTTACTATAATGCGTTTCAAGGTACAGATTAGCAACTAAAAATAAAATTCATTTTGTTACATAATCGAATGCAAGTTTCCTGATGCGCTCATTGTATCCTACATGACCATGTGTTGCCAAGGAGAGTTATTTACATCAGCCATTTGGGTATATTCCCGGTTAATCTATTTCTCACGTTTCACTGTTGTTGCATGTTGTGTTGTGGTTAACCTTAGCAGGATATCCAATTCGTGCTCTTGCAAATAAGACCAATGTTGTTTATGCATTATGGAACTCCAGGATAAATTAGCCGCATAGTTCAAGATGCACTGGCTGATATCTACCAAGACAGGTGGATAGGTAGGGGAGGACCAGTTCCATGGCCCGACCTCAATGCTTTGGGTTTTTATTTATGGCCATGTAAAACAATAGATTTATGCATTGGACATTCCTAATGCAGAGACACTTCATCAACTTGCCATGGGAGTCTGCAAAACCGTGTGGGAATATTTGAAAGGGTGCGATAGTCCATGTGTGGAAGCAAGGGGTTTTTGAACATTTATTTTGAGCTTTTGAGTTGACATTGTGTTATTGAGTTTTGTTTCTTGTTTTGTTAACATTTTATTAATAGCTCAAAAAATAAGTATTTCCGAACATATGTTTATATAGACTTTTTTTTTTGTGAGGAACCCGCCATCAACGGTTGTGAAAGTGTTTCTGAAATATCCTGTACATACAAAGATATGTTTGTATTATAGCATCTTTTATAAAATATGAAATTAGAAACGGCAAAATATTTGCCGTCATAATATAATAACACACAGGAATAAATAAATAAGTTGAAATAAATGGCTATATTAAAATAAAATGTGACTTCCACGATTTGAGAAATGTTACAACTTTATTCTTCTGTCACACCTATGATACATTGTTTGCTCTTTTTCCGTGATTTTCCTTCGTACTTTCTACTATGACCAAATATAAGGTGACTAAAAACAAGTTCTGTCTGATTACACAGTGAAAAAATTAATATCTTCAGTATTAAATCTTGGTCTTTCTACCAATTACAATTTCACAGTGATAGAACTTCTTAAGACGAGGCTGGGAGCATCCATTCGCCTTACGATTCACCTTAGCTGCATGTGAGTTTACATTATCGTGCAAAATAATATCTTTCCATACACAGGAGTAGGCTGCTTAGTTTCAGCATTTCAAATACAGTTTCATTTGGTTGGATTATACAGTGAAGTTGATTGTCTAGTTGACACCAGTTTACAATGCACGACCATCAAACAAAGAGCATAAACTTCTTTTGGTACAGTAGTAGTTTCGGTTGTTGGGGATAGATTCATGAGCTGGCAATCAGTGATAACGCCAAGCATGGTGGCTCAGATGGTCATGCTTGGGGCTGACATCGGGAGGTCCCGGGTTCATATTCCTTAAGGCCAGTCATTCTGAATTTGTTTTTTCTTTTTTTCCTTCTTTTTTTCTTTCTTTCTTTCTTTATTTATTTCTTTTCATGGTTTCTCCTAGTCGCTTAGTTGAATATTAGGATGAGTATTTCCTTTCCAGAACTTTCCTCTCTCTCTCATTTCATAGAATTTCGTTCCGTCAGTTCTGTTACAGGTTCGAAAGCGCTAGGTTGAGATCGGGTGGTGCGGTGTAAAGTGACTTGCTCATTGAAAAGGTTTCTGCCCGGGCATATGGTATGGAAGCGACTCTTCTGAGAGGCTCGAATTCCTTGGAGGTTGGTCTACAAAAATAGAAAGTAAATATAAATGAATTTCCCTAAAATGCTGAATTTCAAATAATTACAAGAACAAAAACAAATAAGAAAAATTAAAAACCTAGTTTGAGTTGTAAATACTCATTTTAAATTAAAAAAATTGAGATTATACTTTTTAAAATACTTTTTAGTGCCTTTATGGATGAATGGAAAAATATAAATGATTACTTTTGAAGTAAACTTTTCGGGTTGCTCAAATTGCAATAGAGTTTATGTTAATTTTCATATTTTCCGACTCATGATCGGAAATATTAAATTTTAAGATTAATTTAGAAAAGACCATTAAGTAAATGATTTTTATTTTTTTATATATAAGTAATTCCCGAATGCTACATTTTGATTAATTGTTTCAAATTGGCATTAGTTTAAAAATGCTGAGGTGTTTTTGAATTCTGCAGTGAAGCGGATGCACTTGCTACATTTTTATTTTCAAACATGTTTGCAGCTTCAATAGTGGTTCGTGTTACAGCATTAACAATATGACATAAGTAAAAAATAATTTTGTATTAAATGTTCATACTTTCTCCTTGAAACAACTGTAACAGGTAATACCCATGACCTTTGGATAGATTTTGTTAAAAATTTCCACAATGCACCGGGGCATCATTTAGGCATTGTAATGTTCGTTATAAATACTCGGCTCTCTTGAGACTAGCTGTATTAATGTCATTACTTTGTATGCAGTTCAAGTAAATTCTACGATTATTCATGAGTCAGAGGATGAGGTAAAAATGCGTCTTGTGCAGCTGAAAGTTTCGAAAGATTAAGAAGGCACTCAAATTAAAACAATACAATGACAACAACAATATATATATATATATCCATATTTTGAAGTTATGTGTATGTAAAGCTAACAGAAAGTCGAAGGAAACAATATCAAACCAAAGAGGACAAAACTAATTGGTAACGTGCGTTCCAGTCCGCCATCTGCCAAACTCGCATGAAAGCCGCTGCGCCGACTTGCCGACTTATCAATAATCTCTCTGATATGACACGCTGTAAAGTTGGATTATCAAAGGCATACCCATTACCTCATTTTCATGTTATTTAGCATAGAGATGCTCAAATAGGTGTCCATTCTTGATATATTTTAATAAAATAAGCATTCACACACAAAAGTTACTCTTCCGAAGTACTTCAATTTTTTTTCTTGTATTCTGTTTTAGTTCATCTGTAGTGGGAGAGTTATTTCTGTATATTGTTAGTTTGTAGGTTTCTACAAAAATAACAGTAGCACGCGGAAACATCTTGGGTAAATAAGGGCCATATCCCCTCTAGAAATGTCTTTGTTATCGAACACTTCCCTTAGAGAATAATGCCACAGTGTGGGCTGGGGCAAAATATTGTTGAAAATATCGAAGTTGTCTTGCCATTATTGGATATTTATTAAAAAAAATGTTCGTGAATGTGCTTGGGCTTCTCTCTGAATTTTATTATATTAAATACAGAGGGTGCCAAAAATGTATACACACTTCAAGCAAAGAAAAACTGTGTTAACATAACAAAACTGAATTCACACAAACAGAAAATGATGAACACTAATCATCTTAGAATTTTTACATTACAACAGTGGCTCAAAATGCCCACCATTGGCGTCAATACACTTCTAAGTACGTTGAACTATTGATTGAGCAAGTTTGCGAAAGTGTCCTCAGCGATTGCAGCACATACCGTTTCAATTTCCTCCCGAAGTGCTGCATGTAGCTGGTTTTCTACGGCATACGGTACCACGAGTTTCAAATTTGTCTCGAATGCGTGCAATTGCTACTCGCGTTGGCGGTTCTGTTCTGTACACACGTCTCCATTACATTTGAACTTCAACAACATTTTCTGTTTTCCAATACCAATTCAAAATACTTCCAGCTGTTCAAACTATAATCTTTGCTCCAATTTGTTGTAGCAACGCTAGCATAACATAACGTGAGTCACATCTGTTTACAGAACATCATATTACGATAATCTTGGCTTCATTTGTTCATTGTTGATTTACTTGTCACGTAGCAACGCTATCATAATGTGTGTGAGTCACATCTATTTACAGAACAGCATACTACACGTTACTGTTGTTTTTCGGTCCAACTTTGAAATATATTAAATAGATATCTACTATGAAAGTGCGTATACATTTTTAGGCATATTTGGGTTCCGTTATTTGCCTTGCAGTTACACACCACATGTTAACATTTTCATTTACGAAATTAATTGCGGATTTTCCTACTCCCATTACCATCTAAATATAACCAAGTCTTATCAGAGAAAATTATCAAAGGCGGGTGGGCTGTGTTCTGGAAAACCGAATTATAAAAATTCACGCGATACGTCGCATTTTCGAACTATAGTCATTATAAGTTTAAATTTTAGAAATTTACTAGCTTTATTGACTGAGATTTTTTAAATGCCTGTCATTATGTGATACATGATGTATAACTTTCTTTGGAAAACGCTGTAATGTTTTTCTAATTCTTCCAGGAGTTTCTTCATTTAGAACACGTCGTTTTCGGTACGGAATTATATTGTTTGCTGATGCTGTTTCCATAAATCTAGGAAAAGTTCTCTTAAATTGCCTACACATTGCTCTGCATCATTTTGTTTTTACATGCCATGTGTAAATATTTTATATTCCTGTGTTTACTTAAAGAGCCATTTCAATATACAAGTGTACTCCCTTTAATGTCACTACACATTAAGAGTTGTAAGCTTACTGCTATCAAACACTTCACAGAGTTAATTTGGCAGTATGTGCGACGTTCCTTTCTTATATTATATAAATTTGAACTTTATGTGAAATGTAGCTCTTTGAAGAAGCATTTTAAAGCCAACGGATGTACTAATGTAAACTTTTTGAAAACTGAGCTTTAAGGGTAAAATAAAACCAGGTTACAATTGGCTAAAGTAAAAGATATAAAACATATCGTAGGCTATGAGCAAATGAGAAATTAGTAATTTAATTAGAGCAAGAATGACATATTTAAACTGACAGGCAATAGGAAAAACATCTTAATATCCTTAGCGAGGTATTTAAGTAAACTCAGGAAAAGATGGTTATATGATGTACAACGTTATGAGCGAAACGAAGCCTGAAGACTCAGCCTTTCAGTTGATAATGAAAAGCAGGGGAGCGGGTGACGAACCAGCTGCAAGTTAAGAATTTAATTATTCTCAAAAAGAAAGGACTAAAAAATTTGCATATTATTCAGTTTCTTAAAAGTGCTGGCTGCCACTACTACGAAACTCAATATGTTTAAGAGGTACTGGCATATATAACATAACAGATACCTAACTTAGTATAAATAATAATAAGGAAAGAAAGATTGATTATAAATAAAAACTGTATAGAACCTAATTAAATTTTTATTTTGAAAATCTGTAAACCAATTTGATCTTTTATTCAGGCACAGAACAGAAAACTTAATAACACAAATGCTATTTCATAAATGAAATAATTATTTATATGCATTAACTAAGTAATATGACTTTTGTGTGAGACATTTATTTCTTTTATGTTTTATTTAATTTTAGTTATTCAAATTTAAATTCTATAGACATATTGTGGCATTTGCATTGTTTTTTTTTTGTTGTGATATTGTCACTCATAGTAAATTAAACAGATCGAGACCCTACTCCTATAAGAGAATACAAAAGAGCCAGTGCGTCCACCTTATGTACGTTAATGGTGGACCAAGCGAGAGAGGACTGGGGTTGTTCCATATTTTGAGACTTTAACTCAAAAGTCGGTGTCTGCCAGCACTTGTCACTCTTTTGGGTTAGTTGGGGGGACGTACGGATAGATACAATTAAAAAGAATGTTATTATTCTTTTGTTGTATATCAATAATAAAATGTACACATTAACATCTCCACTAATGCTGAAGACTTACGTTAACACATAGTGACTGGATAGCTAGAAATCAGGCCATTGAGACCAAACGGGTCCTTACCTTAGGGGTGATGTCATGAAGAGCCGAGAGTGCAGAGCGGCCAGCAGCAGCACAGGCGACGAGTGAGGGGAGGTTCTGCTACCTCCTACAGCTTCGCGATCGCGTAGAGGGGTCTTTACATTATATTGTAATGTTCACCAATTAAGGTATACCAACGCCTTAAGTTTGAATTATAGTAGCCAATGAGAAAAGTGTACGTAGGTGTAGTTCAACATAATTGTGCTTGCTGCTAAGCGGACGATTGCGTCAACTAAAATCCTTTAAATCGTCAACGGAAGCGGTAAACCAAATGAATTTATATAAGTTAACACGTGCTATCTCAACTAGGCAATGTAAGAGTTTAAACTATTCAAGCGAATAAAACTATTTGTTTAATAATTATGACCAATCACCAATTTAATGCACCCCTTGGCCATACATGTGGCAATATGTTAAGGTGAATGGCCTTGGTGGCAGTTTGACTAGCAGAAATGTACAGAAGCAAATCTTGTTTTTTTTTTTTTTTTGATTGATTTATTTGTGGACGGTCTTTAACGCTCAGGTTGTCAGCTCCGATTCAACTCGGCGTAAAGGCCAAGGTCACTCAGTCAACCAAGAAGATCATGGTCACAATCTTTTGGGACCGTGAAGGAATACTCTTCATTGAGTTCATGGAGAGGAACACCACAGTAAATGGGGAGTACCATGCTGGCTTACTGCACAGACTACGTACTTCTATCAAAGAGAAAAGGCGAGGAAAGCTGAGTGGTGGTGTGCGCCTGCTTCACGATAACGCGCCTATGCACACAGCATTTTTGCAAAGTAAGCTGTTAAGAAATGCGGCTTCAAGAAGATCTACCAACCACTATACAGCCCAGATCTAGCTCCCATTGGCTATTTCCTCTTCTAAAACTCAAGAAGGAGTTTTGAGGAAGAAAATTTAAGTTTGACGATGAAGTGATAGATGCTGTTTATGCCTATTTTGCTGGCAAGATTTCTGAATATTTGGGGGGGGGAGCGAAATAATTATTCAAAGATGTGGGAAGTGTATTGCAATAAGGGGTAGCTATATGGAAAAGTGAAATATAGTTTTGTCTTTTACCTAGAAAATGGTTAGACCGGAAACTTATGGGCCAACCGTCATACATAGTATGGTTTTAAATGGTATACATGTTTAAATAAGACATACGTGTATATACTTATCTGCATGATGTAATATTTAATTTTGCGACATTTAAAGAATTAAAATATGAAAATGGATAGAAACTGTTAGGTCCTCTCTTTCTATACAAAGCTTAGAGATATGTGTAACATTGAGATAACTTGCTGTAAAAAATGAAGGTCATATTTCCAAGGAGTTTCAGCAGTATTAACAATTTCTTGCTTGTACTGGGATGGAGTACAATAGAAGGCAACAATACAAGCTCATTCTTAGCGGCGGTGCACGTTACATGGTAGCTGGTTTTCAAGAAAAGCCCTTCAGTCAGAACAATAGCAGGCACGCGGGTAACACCATTATGTTTACCACCAGACGAAAAATGTGTGAGGTTTTCAAAGATACTTGCTAGGTTCCTGTAGCTAGCTCGGGTGCGAGTTGTAACACGTTTGTGTCTTTGCTACTGTCCGTTTTACATCTACTTTATCTCACCTTATTCAGAGTTCTGTTTCTTTCTTGTTTCTTTATTTAAAAAAGTAAATCATGGACAATAAAATTGCGATCAGTACAGGGGAGAAAAAAGTCCGTCACGCAGTAGCTGCGTAAACTAAGCGAATTCCTCACCTAGTAGAGTAACTTTAAAAAAGAACGTAAATTGCAAAATTTAACTTTATTAATTAATGAAATGAAATAAGATATGGCATTACTGTGTGATATTAGCGGCACAATACAGTCTATAAGTATCACGAAAGAGAAACTACACTTTTAGAATTATAATTAATTTTAAGCCATAAAAATTAATCATGTACTGTTAATTAAATGAAATATATGACCACTGATAAACAAAGATATACTTGTGGGTAGTTTAAAACATTTTAAATGTAATGATGTTTATAAACTAAGCCCTTGATTTCATATGTACATTAACTAAAAAAAAATCTAGTTATATTGTGTATTTAAAAATATATTCATATGTTTCAAAACAACCAAAATCATGTTACTATTTAAAAACAATTACAATGTACTAAGAAAATATATAGAATGAACAATAAACAATAGAAAGTTTCATCTATTTTCGTTGTTTTTGAAATTTCATTTAAATGTTTTTCTCTGTTATATACAAATATAATTCTCACACACATATTAGATTAATATTTCACATTTGCTATCTTCAGGACGATGCTGTTGTTAAATATATATATATATATATATATATATATATTTGTACTTTTATTTTAAAAATTAGAGATAAATTAAACTCAATAGTGCTTTTTACATTTCAGTTTTCATACTCCTTCTTCTAATGGTCCATTTTCCCTAATTTTCAGAAACTTTTTTATTTTATTTTAAAAATATTTAAATGGTATATAACGAATTTGTTGTGAGGAAACAAATATTAATGCCGCTAGAGCGATTTTTAATTTTGAATTTCAGATAAAACCTCGCTCCCAATTACCCGAATTCCCTAATTTAAAAAAAAATCTAATTTTCTTATTTTATCTAAATGGTATATACAGAGTTTCTTTGTGAAAACGCAAATATTGGTGCGGCAAGAGCGATTTTTCACTCCTAATAGTCCTATATCACTTGATTTTGAGAAACTATTCTTTCTTTTTTTTATTTAATTGAATATACCGAGTTTCCGAAAATTGCGCCTGGTAGAGCGATTATTAAATTTCGCTTTAATCCCCACTGGTTTTTCATTCATACTTCTATTCTTAATAACCCCACTATCCTGATTTTGGAAACTACTTTTGTCAATTTAATGTCAAGAAATATATTGAGTTTCGTTGAGAAAAACAAAAATTGCAAATGCTAGAGCGTTAACGATGTGTGTGTGTCGCGCGCGCATGCGTTTTTCTTGTCTTTTTTTTTTATGGGTCGGAATTTGCTAACAAAATGTTTTTTTGAAAAAAATTATTAACAGGAGATATCTACAATGAATTCACTGCTCATTTTAGCATAAGAAAGGGGACATATGCATTTGCCAAAGTCAACTCATAACTTTAACCCAGCTTCCCGCAGCAGCAGTAGAACTAATCCTTTCATTCTTACCTACTCAACATTGCTGTTGAATTCATTTCTTGCCCAACATTAATAAGATGTAGGAAATGTGGAAACAAAATCATTAAACATGCAAAGAAACTTAAACTCTTTTCAGTACATGAATATTGCAAATTCAGTTAAATGAGTACAAGGAATATTTAATAAAGAATAGCCATACTTTTTACAGACGTAATTATCGCGATAAATTTTAAACTTTGCAATATTTTGTCACTTCCGGTTCTCGTATGTGAAAGATGTTCAAGTTGTGACATATTCTGTTCCGCCCATTTCAAAATAAAAGCGGTACACGACTGCTACTCTGAACTTCTGCTTTCTTCTCAACAGATCTTCAGTCGAGTCCTATGCAACATTACAGGAGGCCTACGAAGTGTTTGTTCTTATCTATAGCACAACTCGAAGAGGTTTAAAATGTTTCAGAAGGAAAGGCAGTCAGTTGCAAAGAAAGATGGACCCGGCCCTCCAGTTTTTGCTCAAACTGAAGAAAATATTAACAACGCTACTGACATTGTGAGAGAGAATCCTAAAATAACATTAAGAAAACTTCACTGGGTCCACCCTCAACTTGGTAACTGAAAGGTTGTAATTGACATGTGCTTATGGTGGGCTCCCGTACTGCTGCTTTGGGAACAAAAGAACATTGCGTGCAGGTTTGCATGCATTTGAAGATGACGTTACAGGAATAGGCGAAATTTCTTTAAAAGGCAATCACTGCTGATGAAACTTGCACACATCATTTCGATACTGAGAGTAAACAGCAAAGTTCTGTGTGAAAACCATTATCATCACCAACATCAGAAAAAGCAAAAGAAGTTGCTTCTGCTGATAAAGTTATGGTCATCTTATTTTTCGATATTCAACGAATGGTTTATCAGCAAGCAATATCTGCTCACACAACTATAACTGAACAATATTACAAAGATGTCCTGAAAACATATCACACGCTGGCAAAAGCCACATTCTGTGCAACAAGCTAGATGCTATACCAAGATAATGCTCGGCCGCATATCGCAAATGTTGCTGAATAACTCAATATCAAATATCCCTAGTCTAAATTTATCACCGTGTGACTTTTTACTTCCCCATTTTGGAGAAATACGAGCGTAGGTCCATAAGTTTCAGGCCTGGCTGATAAGGGTTAACCTCTTCACAAAACCCTTATCTGGTTTCATGCCTTATCTGTTAAGTAAATAATTGCAGCTGTAACTTCCGCTCCGCTGAGTTTAGTTGTTCAAATACAGTTGCATAAAGAAGGTTATGTGTAGAAGATTGTGACATGTTCAAAATGGAGATTGGAGCTGTTACAAAGTTTTTCACAAAAGAAGAACTTACTCCAAATGAAATTACACAGTAATTGGGCGGTGTATATGCGGAAGCATCTCCCTCATATTCTACCGTAATAGAATGAGCCAACCTTTTTCGAATGAGTCGAGAAAGCATTGAAGAAGAGGAGCGTGCAGGTCGGTCCTTGGAGGTGCTCACTCCTGAAAACATCGCTCTTGTGGAAGGAGAAATAATGGAAGACCGGCGGCTCAAAGTTACAGAAATAGCAGCAAGGTTGAGCCTTTCTAAAACAACAGTCTTTCGAATTATTTATGAACATTTAAACATGAATAAGGTTAGTGCAAGATGGGTGCCGAGACTTCGTTCCGTAGTCCAAAAGCAGCAACGAGTCATCTGTTTTCCGTTTGGAGCTCTGCCATGGCAACGAGAGAGAGGTTCTGCAAACGATTGTTACAGAGATGACACTATGGTCCTCTACTATGAGCCTTTATTCAAAAGAGATTGAATGGGTAGAAAATAGTTAGGCCGGAAAATATGAACCTACTCTCCGTGGTAAAGGCTGCGCAGGCATTTCTAAAATATAAATGGTTTCCAGCATTTCTTTAAAGACTGGCAGAAACACTGAGACAGATGCATTACATCCAACAAGGGCTACTTTTATGAGTAAAGGTGTATTGTCAATGAAGAATTTCCACCATTCTTTATTGGCAGTCTTGCTCTATACGGCTTTGATGTTTGTTTCTCAACTATCGACGTTGCTCTTGCTATGCCTGCAAAACCGAACTCAAAACATGCTGCATAGAACCCTTCATGTTTATAAACTTTTCATTAGCCCATAAACATAACGTACCTCTTTGCAGTGTGCTTGACATTAGCCTAAATTAAAGATGCATCACAACCATTTGGCACTTTCACTAACAACTCTTGTAACATCGCCAACGTAAACAAGAAGAGCAACTGAGAAGCGCATAGGTCTTTTAGAACCTGCATCTTCATAGAGCCACAAAACACCGTTAGTTAGTTCGCTTTCTTTTTCTGAACTAGTTCGAGACCAGTATGCAAATACTAACGTATTAAAATGTAAAGATGCTCGACACACAATTACATAAATGAGAAACCACAAAAAGGCAATTAAGAGGGTTGCTGTTTATATTAGGGATTTGAAGTAACTATGAGATGTATAGGTTTTTCGGCCCCCCTGGAAAGAGTATTTTGAAAAGTAATCATAACGGAAGTTAGCGTAGCATTCATTGTTACAGCTGCAACACTATGGTCGTGTGCACGCGTCGGATGTCGTTCATTTTCGTGCCGTAAATGTACCACACGAGACCCACTGCTTTACTTCCTTTCCGAAGGAAGCCATGCTTAGGATTTTTACGCCCGAAAAAATCCAAAGGTCCTGGCCGGGCTCAAACCTGCGATCTTGGGTTTAAGAGGCTAAATTGGAGGTGACCACATAGTTTTCTCATGGAATGATTTGTTGGTAAATTTAAACGATGATGATTTACCTTTAAAACGAGGAGCGCATGAGGCAACAACAATTCTATACGATACGTTTAGCATTCTTTTTTTAATTTGTTTACTTTATTACCTTTCGATTTTGTAAATACAGTTTTTATAATCCTGATGAATCCAGTGCTATCGCAATATTACCATGTTAACTAATTTGAATATTTGATATTGATCAAAATATTTAAAATCAAGTTAGGTTGTTGACTGTGCACTATAAAACTCAAAAGTTACATTTGGAGTCGGTATGGTAGTTTTATTTTGACTTTTGGGGGGCTTCTGTTGCCCATTTTAAGGTTTTATAACTTTTTTTTGGTCTGTTTTGAATCATTAATGATTTTTTCTGCGATTATTTGCTCATTTTAAAAAGCATATAAAGAATTTCAATATATTGAAGTCAAAAAGGGTATAAACATTAATGGAAAGTGCACCTCACAAAAATATCTATTGAAAAATCTTCTTATACATGTATTTCTTTACAAGCAGTCAAAAACTTTCTCCTCAATACATTCACTTGAGCTCTTTAAACAGCAGAACCTTCATTAGCAAAAGGATAGCACGGTTATCTCAAGCATACGAATATCAGGGAATACAGAGAATGAGGGAAGTACTGTAGTTTTGAAAAATCCTAGCGAATGACCTTGTATCGATTTGTGCGAGGCAATTTTAGGAAAATTGTGGTGGGTTAACTTCTCAGCTGCATAAATGCAACAAACAATTGCAAGCGACAAAGATGAGAGCGTTACAGTTGTGCAATAAACCTTCCCTACAATGCATTCAGTATGAAAGTAAGAGAGATAATGGGGTTCCCCTATAAACGCACAGCGAGAAAGTCATCTCGACCTTTACCTCATTTGCCAGGACTTCAGTCTTGATCAACATTTCCTGAAAGGTGAATGTCCTATTGTAACAGGTATGCGTCTTTCCGAAATAACTTGTTTTAAATATGCTCCAGTCACTTCAGTGAAAGTAGAACGTTCTTTTTCCAAAGATGAAAAGTTTCTCTCTGGCTCGTAGCTGACTATGACAGTTGACAAATTGAAAAATATCTTCTTGTTGCTTGTAACCACGAAAAGTAAGCGTAAGTACTTTCATTATGTGATAAAGAAATTATTAAATATTTTAAATATATATTTTCATTAATAATGAGGGATATTACTCTCTGTTTTCCCTTTTAGTATGTCTTTTTAATTACACGGAAAAAATATATTTTATCATACATTAAAACGTTTTTCTTCAATTAGCCTTTACATAATTAATAAATGCTAATAAAAACTATCACGACATTATTAACTTTACCATCAACGTTTAAAGGTATCAACACGTTGTCACCTTGCACTATTAGAGCGATAGTTAAGGACCGGGAAAGTTCATAAACTATACTAAATGAGCCTAAATATTTTTAGTTTAAAGTTTTATATTATACAGGTTTTTAGTTATTATGAGCATCAGGTTTTTAATTATAAAAAATGTACTTCGTATTAAAAGATTCCCTCTAGCAGGATGAGTCGATACGTTTCAAGGAGAAGGAAAAAAGTGGTTTAAGCCAGTAGCGAGAGCCCTTTTTCTCCTTTTTCTTATCTTTTCTTTTTCTTTCTTTCTTTCTTTCTTTTTTTTTTTACTGTGACAGATTTACATTATGGAACATTTAAAAAAAAATGAAAGTTTTCCATAATGGAATCCAACACTGCCCGTCCAGCGTTTTGAAGAAGAGTGTGTTGTTTTTACCATAAAAAATTACCTGCATACTTAGTTCATCGGAAAGGAATATCTGTGCTTAAATAATAGATTTGGTCTTAAGAACCTTGCTGTTCCATTTTAGTTTCCTAAAGAAGAAGGAGTTAATTATATTCCTGAGTCGTTTAGAGTATTGTTTCGGAAGGCAAAACAAATTCGCAACGCATTCGAGAAAAATAGCAACCGGTTGCAATTAGGAATTATGATCATTTTGAAGATTTGAATAACACAAATATCTTCTCCCTCAACAATTGTAATTTACATTATGTACGAGGGTAGGTCCATAAGTTTCCGGCCTAACCATTTTCTACCTATGACAGAGACAAATACTTTATTTCACTTTTCGATTTAGTTACCTTTATTGCAATACACTTCTCACACCTATGAATTAACATTTCGAACACCCCCCACCACCAAATAGTCAGAAGTCTTGCTGCAAAATGGGCATATACAGCATGCATCATTTCTTCATCACACTTAACTTTCCTTCCTCGAAGGTCCCTCTTGAGTTTTCAGAAGAGGAAATAGTCACTGGGAGCTATATATAGACTGTAGAGTGGATGGTCAATCTCCTTGAAGCCACACTTTTCACAACTTCCTTTGCAATATGAGTTGTGTGACAATAGTGAAGAAGGCGCACACAATCACTCGGCTATCCTTGCCCTTTCTCTTTGATGGAAGCATGTAGTCTGTGCAGTAGGCCAGCATAATACTCCCCATTTACTGTGGTGTTCCTCTCCTTGAAGTCAATGAAGAGTATTCCTTTACAGTCCCAAAAGATTGTGACTATGATCTTCTTGGTTGACTGAGTGACCTTGGCCTTTACAGGCGGTGCTTCCCAGGTTTACGCCACTCTATTGATTCTCTTTTGGACAAGGGCTCGTAGTAGAGAACTACAGTTTCATCTGCTGCAAAATGGCGTGTAGAACCTCTTTCTCGTTTCCAGGGCAGAGCACCAAAAATGCCTGACAACAGATGACACGTTGCTGCTTTTGGACTGAGGAAAGAAGTGTAGGCACCCATCTTGCACTAACCTTATGCATGTTTTAATGTTCATGAATAATTAGAAGGGCAGTTGTTTTAGAAAGACCCAACTTTGCTACTATTTCTGTAACTTTGAGCCACCGGTGTTCCATAATTTCTCCTTCCACAGAGCGATGTTTTCAGGAGTGAGCACCTCCAAGGATCAACCTGCACGCTGTTCGTCTTCAATGCTTTCTCGACCCTTTAGAAAAAGTTTGGCCCATTCTTTTAAGGTAGAATATAAGGGGAGTGCTTCCCCGTATACACCGTCCAATCGCTGTTTAATTTCATTTGTAGTAAGTCCTTCTTTTGTGAAGAACAACTCTATATTTCATTTTTAAATGTCACAATCTTCTACATTTAGCCTTCTTTATGCAACTATATCTGAACAACTGAATACAGCGGAACGAAAGTTACAGCTGCAATTATTTAATTTACAGATAAGGAATGATACCAGATCAGGGTTTTGTGAGAGCAAAATTCTTATCTGTGAGGCCAGAAACTTATGGACCTATCCTCGTACCATCAAATGCGCATATTTTAATAATAAGTATTGCAGTAAAACTTTATATCCTTATTCAAATTGGCATGTGTACCAATCTGCATAAAAAGAATAAACTTTTTTTTAGCATTCTTACTTATCATTTTTCATCGATTGTTCACAAAATATGCGTGTTTTATTATAATCAGAATAAAATAAAACTGTTTTACTTATAATAAAATACATTACAGATTCTTAAACTATACTCATTCATATAGAGTTTGAATTACCAATAAACTCTACCATTCCATTAGCAATTAAACTTTTCTGTGCACTGAATCTCACACAGTTACCTAAAGCTGTTTTTCTGGAAATTTCTTCTGCATATACCTAATTGCGTCAAGGTAGAACGGTTGTTCTGTCTTCCCTTATAGATATGCTTGCTAAAAATAGTTCTAATTTGCAACTCTGTTAGATTTTCTGTCTGCTGTGTTGGTGCATATAGCGTTTTCAAGTTATTTCCAAGTGTTTATAATAATCAACATCTTGCTTCCCAGGAGCGAATATTCCTGGTTAGTACGATTAATAGTTTAATAATTTATTAATTAAAGTTAAAATAGAAATACTAGACATTTTTGCTATGAGGGACAATTAAATATGGTAAATATTATTCAAAACTCCTAATTCTTGCAAATTTCATAATCGCCTTGTCAACCGTCTCGGCGAGGCTGATGTGAAATGGAAATTATGAAAGCGGGGTCGCATGAGTATTGTAGCAGGTCGATATTTTAGCATAATGCATTTTTCTCCTCATAAATGGCTGGTAATTGTAAGCAGTTCGAAATTGGCTTACAAGTCTTGCCGGTATAGAGTTAGAGGGAAAACACGTTGAAAATGGACAATTTTTCGTCAGAAAACATATTTTTCTTTTTAGTATTAACACACCTCACACCTATAGTAACAAATCCACAAATTATGGTGACGCCTGAGCAGCTTTGTCATATTATAATTAATATACTTTTAATGTCTGCATTGTTTAATAGGCACATTCGCTTTCCTTTAAAGAAAATCCTATTTTCAGTGCTTTACAAAACTTTTAATACACACTTCACACAGGTCTACAGGCATGATATTTGTTACATATATTCAGGGCTATATTTTTCATGTAACTCCAATATTTATTTTGTTTTATCGACTATGAATCAAGATATTTGAATTGTATGCTAAATGCTTCCTTTTCCTGGACTGTAATTTTGTATGTTCAATTATTTTATTTCATTGCTAACATTAAAAATATGGATTTGAAAGACATATCCTTTCTTTGCATTTTTAGCACATCTTCAAATCCATAAGAAATATGATTCTCAATGTACCTAAAATTATTTTAACATAAGTATTTTTACACCTGCATTTTTCAACATATTTTTAAACTCATAGCAAATGTTTATACTTATAAAGAAAATATTTGTTAAAAATGAATTCTTACATGGAAATGGAAATTTCATTACAGTACCTCCTTAAGAGGGTAAATATTACACATTGAAATGAAGGAAGAGTGCGCTTGAATAATAGAAGACTTACTAACTTGTTCTTTTTCGAGATGAAGTTTTTCTGAAAAGAAATGCATAATAGACAGAGACAAATCAACTCCTAATTTAAACAGCATGATAATTCAGATAAAAAGCAAACTATTTGTTTAACAAGTATGGTATGAAAGCCTTGCTTCTGTGGCTCTTTGTTGTGTCGACCTTGCCTTCTTTATTAATCGGGGATGAATGTCTGAACAAGTAAAATAAAGTTTTCATGTGCTCAAAAACGACTTGAATTAATTGTAGATACAATCTCGAGAGAGTTTTACTAAATTATCAATCTTTTCCATTGATAACAGCCTCTTTAAATACACCGAGAAAAATAAGACAAAACAACACGATTAAAAAGAAATCTATAACTATTTAATGAAATACATTTTAGTTGAAACTTTACATTTTATGATGCATTAATGGTTGTAATTTAAATTATAAATATATTTCAACATGACTATCATTTGTAGCATGGCTGATATGAACCTTTCATCCACCTCTATCCATATATTTCTCAGCATATCAATACTAACGAACACCTTGAATTGCAAGGCGGATTCTACATTTCAAATCATTTAGACCAGCCACTAGTGTTGCATATACTTGATTCCTTACGAACCTGCACAAGAAAAAATTGCAGGGTGTTAAACCTCGTGCCAAGCTATGGTCTCGGACCCCTGCCAATCCATTGATTCGGAACGTTGTCATTAAGAAAACTGCGTACCTGGCATGCGAAGGGAGCAAGCGCCGTCTTGCTGGTAAACGGTTTCATCAAGAAGTTGTGGCTCAACCGAAAACTCACTTGCGGCAACTGTAGGTTCAGTAAAAAACCGAGGGACCTACCGCAAGATGTTTCAATAAGCCTCAATAGATTTTAATTTGGGGTAAATACGTTCGTGTTTAAACAAAACGATTGGATTTACGCTTCCCCACATTTTTAAATCGTGTCTGTTGGCTTTTTCTGATATGTGCAAAGTTGGCCCTTCACAGAAACACATATAACCTAAGTGTTCATCAGTTTTGTTCAAGACACTGGCAACATAAGCCAGCCTTTTGAAAATGAATGAATGAATTGTGTTTAACGCCCGTTTTTGCCACAAAGGCACCACAGGCGATGGACGTTGGTGATACATGAGATGAAATTATATATTGGGAAAGGATTTATTTTTAAGAAAGGAATTGTTCCAGGGTACCTCCCCGGCATTTTCCATTTATGAGGACTGAGGAAAACCTGGAAAAAACCTCAGTCAGGGAGGACGGTCCTGGCGGTATTCGAACCCAGACCTCCCGCTCACGAGTCCGCGCTTTAACGATCTCTGGCGGTGCAGCCTTTTGTGTTTATCTTCGTATTTCATCGTTGTGTTATTTGAATTTTGTATTCTCATAAACAGAAGATGAACCATAGTGCAAGGAAAATTGAATTACAAACCTCCTTTTTAGATTGATTTTCTGGACTTATTGTAAACCAAACTCAAATGCATGCAGATTTTTTTTATAATGTTTACCAGTTTTCGGAAAATAAGCTTGGTATAAGACAAGAAATAAATGAAAATGAAGATATTGATAATTCCTACATGAAATCACAGAAGATGAAATAAGGCGTGCGATGGAGAAAATAAAAAATGGAAAATTTCCGTTACCTTCTACACCCAAGATCGCGGGTTCATACCCGTGCAGGATCGATGGATTTTTTTTTCAGGGCGTAAAAATCCTATGTATGGCTTCCTTCGGAAGGGAAGTAAAGCTGTGGGTCCCGTGTCCTACATTTACAGCACGAAAAAGAACCTCAAACCTGAAAAAAGTGGCATCTGAGCAAAATTTGTCGGCCGTTTCACGCCCTAAATTTAATGGGACGCTGTTGACCTGAGATGTTAAAAAGCGTCCGTAAATAAAACAAATCAACCGAGGCATGTCTCCTGAATACTGCGTATGAACTATACAGTAAAATTATCACAGTGCTGTGTCAATGCCCGAATCGAAAAATAACATAATGAATATTATTAGAAAACTTAAAAGGTTTCTAGAAAGGGCGTAGCTGTATAGAAATTATTGTTTCAGTGTAATAAAAAATAGAAAAGAAAAATAAATTTAATCTACTGGCACATATATAGTCTTCATTAGGAAATATATATATATAATGGAATAAATAGAAACCTACTTTGGGAAATATTAGAAAAAAAGGATGTCCCAGATATTTAATAAAGGTACTACAAAGCATGCACAAAGTAAATACAATAAGATTTACGTTATCAAATGGACGATTTTCAGAAGAAATGATAGTTAATAGTAGTTTAAGACAGGGGTCTAGTCTATCCCGCCATGGTCCCATGTACAGAGGGTGGCAAAAAAGTATACACACTTCAAGCAAAGAAAAAACTGTGTTAACATAACAAAACTGAATTCACACAAACAGAAAATGATGAGCACCAATCATCTTACACTTTTACAGATACAACAGTTGCTCAAAATGTTCACCATCGGCGTTGATACACTTTTGAGTATGTTGAACTACTGATTGAGCAACGTTTGCAAAAGTGTCCTCAGCTATTGCTGTACATGCCGTTTCAATCTCTTTCCGAAGAGCTGCCAGTTTAGTTGGTTTTCTACGGTATACGGTAATATGAGTCCCAAATTTGTCTCGAATGCGTGCAATTGCTATTCGTGTTGGCGTTTCTGTTCTGTACACACGTCTCCATTATCTTTGAACTTCAACAACATTCTCGGTTTTCCAATACCACTTCAAAATTGCTTTGCGCTGTTTAAACGACAATCTTGGCTCCATTTTGTTGTAGCAACGCTAACATAACGTAATGAGATTCACATCTGTTTACAGAACATCATATTACAATAATCTTGGCTTATTTGTTAATTGTTGATTTACGATAATCTTGGCTTCATTTGTTCATGTTGATTTACCTGTCACGTAGCAACACTGTCATTAGGTATGTGAGTCGCATCTGTTTACAGAACATCATACTACACATTATTGTTGTTTTTCGGTCCCACTTTGAAATATATTAAATAGATATCTCTACTGGCAACCTCGGTATATGGACGAAATTCTTATAGATAAACGGTAAAATACAGGAATTCCATTAAATAGAAATAATAAATTGAGTTTGCTACACTATGCTGATTGTATTATAATAATTCAAGAAACATGTTTATAATTGGGAAACAAGCTAGAAAAATACGAACCCAAAATCTCAACCAGTAAAACGAAAGTAATGTTTTTCCAAGAAAAGAACCCTCGTAGATCAAAAATAGTAATACATGGCGTAATGCTGAAACAAGTACAAAAATGAAGTATTTGGAATGCAATGTAACACATCAACACAACCAAGATTAAATAATAAGGTAGCTTCCGAAAAAATGTGGAATATTATCAAGAACATTAAAAAGAAAAACTGGAAAAGAAACAAGCTTTAAACTTTACAAAACAGTGGCGAATCCAACGTTAACATATGGTTGTGAAACATGGACGGAAATAAAAATAAATGCAGTAGAAATGAGATACCTTAGAATTGTTAAGAGGTGTATAATAATGGAAAAAATAAAAATTGAAGAAAATAGGTAGGAATTAAGAACAAAATAAACCAAAATAAAGATGGAGGATGGATAAATCCTGTTACCTGGTACCCTAAAATGAATATGGTTATTAACAATATGAGAAACGAGTGGAAACAGACATGAGGGTGGAACAGGGAAATCGTATAATCCATGAAGATTATTATAATCATGATGTGCACTACTAAAACTAGGCACAGTTGAATCTCTTTGGCGTAATAATTAACGTTTTATCAGCAGTAACAGGAGATGAATGCAAACGTAAACACGAGATGAGGCAAATAAATTGTACATGTAACCTTTTTTAAAATTTTGTAAAAACCTCTATTTACTTTTCTACCAATTATTTCCTTGTAATGTCTACTGTAAAGTTTCGTTGTTAAACTCTAGTATTTGCTTAGCATACTTTGTAAATACATAGTATTTTACAACGAGTTAGTAAAATACAAGCCCAGTGTCATAACGATTGTCACTTTAAAATACAATGGAGAGTAACACTTTGAGAAATTCTTCTTTTCGCCACTGTCTCTTTATGTTTACGAGATGACAAGTTAAACGCGTATGATAGGTTATAAATAGCAATTCTTTTTTTTTTGTGTTTTTCTGAATTCTTGTATAAATATCACCAAATCGTCCGCTAGTGGAAGAATGCTTGAGCTATCTGTGTTGATATTAAAGGGCAAGTGTGAACAACTGCCGTGGTTAAATCCAGCAGAGAGAGGGGCGAGCGGGAGAGGTGATATCGCATTCTCCCGCGGGAATATCAAGCCTCGATTGCTCATTCGAGGCACAACAAGGTCTATAAACCCTGCGTGGGACTGTACTTGAAACAGAAACAATGCACGGCGATAATTAGAACCTCTCTTCCCCCCTTAGCCCTCTCGCCACAGTGTTATTGAAACGTTCGCTGAAAACTCTGATTAAATGAGAGATAACTGTTGAATACCTACCCCTCTCGGTTTTTATAAAGCTCGCAAAACGTCACTTGTCCTACAAAGTGGCCTTTCAGGCTACTCAGTGACCTAGTAAACTACAAACAGAAATACACCATGTCTGGGTCCCATTTTCCACTTAGACACAGAAGCTGCCACATGGATATAAAAATATCTTCTTTACTAGCACCTATGAATTCCTCTGTTGCCAAAAATACAAATCTGCTTTAGAATTTCTGTTGAAGTGTACTGAAGATATACTTTTTCATAATTCCTGTAAACACCTTATGAAGTTAAGTCCAAATTTAGTTCCGTTATAACCTGGATTTTTGGCTAACACTGTGTTCGATTTGAGACTTTTCGCAGCCTTTCTGACAGAGGTTTATTGCTTTCGGAGAGCATTTAATGCAGTTCTATAGCACAAGAAGTTTTTTTGAATGTGTGTTTTATCAATTTGAAGATTCAATACGAAGTTCTGTCAAAGAAACTATTAATCGCATTCTCGAACGCTTCAATGCTAACTACCTACAACTCTACAGCCTCTAATCTTTTTCCCATCTAATTATGATTCATGTACTGCTTTCCAAATTTCATGGAAAATCCTGAATCATATTTTGAAATACTCTTATTAGTACAAATTGAATGTAAGAATAATTTTGAAACATAAAATATGTTAAAAAATCAAACAAGGTATTAAATTATGTGAAATGTTCCGGTTTTGCACTAATCCGTTTATCCAGATCGATATTTCACTTCCTTCTTTCTTACCCTTTCAGTACGTTCCTTAATCGTGACGTAGACATGACATCGTGCTATTGCTTGAACGCCTTCACTGTTAAGGAACACGAAAGGCAGCTGATCAGCAGATACAGTTAAATCCACCGGGCTAGGGACAATTATTATTAGACATTTTTATGAATCCTCTTCGTTGTGCATATCCAGTGACCCAGGTATTAAGGAATATAAAGGAACTATGTTTACAAACGCTTTTTTTTAATTTTTAGTATATTTCTTAATACGAATGTTTTTCTTTTAGGTAATATTTTGTACTGCTTTATCAGGTGATTTAAGGGCATTATGTGATGCATTTAAAGTGAGTTTGCCTTGGTTATGAAAGTGCACAGTCATACTGGTGTGAAAATTTTCATTATATTATTATTTGGGTATGAAAGCAAGTAGTACGTAAGATAAGCAAATTAGTATTTACTTGCCCAAGACTTAATGCAAATAGGCCAGATTCGTCATAATTTTTTCAAACTTTTCAATATATTAATCGTTTTATAATTTATTACTGATGCTTTATGTTTGATTTATGTTATACCACTATCATTCTTAATTTTGTTATTTTTTTGGCAGTTCTAAAGTAATTATATGCATAGTATTTTTAAATTTTGTCAAGCCATCCTTCTTTTCCCGTACCATTATCTCAAATTTTCAGAGTATCTCTAGGGGTTATATTTAAGTGCCTAACCCCTAGATCGACAGATCGACGCCTGTAAGCATCAGAGGGTATCTAGCCAATTTTCTTCCAAATAATTCTGCAGGTATTATAAAATATATGTGCAGTTTCTTAAATTTTACTAAAATAAGTAAATATATGTGCTATATGTACAAATACGGAAAATGAAATATTATTAAATTAGTCCAAATATTCTTATCTGTAATTATAACACAAAATGTGATTTGTAACTAATAAATTACCAATTTTACTCCTAATATAACTGCAGTCAGAAGGGATGACAAATTTATATAATTATTAAGATAATTCAGAATACAACTAATAATAATTGCAACAGATATAATACAAAATTGAATATCTGCGTATAAAATGCGAATATAATAGAGGGGCTATTTGAGTTACGAGCAACCACGCACTACTGACTAGTAATCAAATAACCTCGCTGTATACAGCACTGAAAAATTATTGGACCACAAAAATTTGAATTGGCCACACCGACTTCCTGAAGTTGCCGGTAATATGAATTAATCTTACTTTTTGCTCCTTCATTTTCCATCTTAGGCTGATCTTTGTGTACACAAGTCCATCTTAAATATTTCTAGAGCTGCTGACACCTTTATATTATCTCTAACATCCACCTCTTCTTTTGTTTCGAAATAATACATAAATTCAGAGTCAGTGAAGTTTCTCACGCGCTCTCTGGTGGGGAAAAAAATGAGGGAATGGAGGGGAGGATAAATCATAGTTGTCACAATGCGCAGTAGAGGGCAACACTTGTCACGGGTGTACAAATGGAGCCACACTTCCTGTAATGTATTTCATTTCTAGAACCTTCTATAAAGCTTTTAGAGAATACAGTCGGGCACTCTTTCATACATATGAGTGGTGTTACAATGGGAGCAATAACAAAAGAAAATAGGAAAATGGGAGACTACAGCATGATTTAACGACGGTTGAGAGGGTATGAAAACTGCACATATAGAAAAAAAAACAGTTGATGAGCAGTACGCGAGTTCATACTAATATACGGAATTTAAAACCATTAAGTGCATAAAACAATTCAGTGTCTCCAACTTTCCACTTAAAGCGCTTTCCGCCCTCGCCGTGCCGCCCACATTGCCAAGTTTTGTACCGCATGTAGAACGCTCTAAGCTACTATAGTGCTAAACATTAAGTATATATTACGGTCCAGTAGTTTGCGGTCTTTTGTTACTGTCAAACTTACCCCTTGCTGTGTTTTCTGATATAATTTTAATACACATGAAAGGAAAACTTGTCCATTTCGAAAGTGCACCATAGGAAAACACATACCATGAAGTCGCTACCCATTTTATGCTTGGGTCTAACATATATGAATCGCTAAATCCAACTGAAACTACGGGGAGCAAATCAATTCAGAATTATTAGTAATAGATTTGCAATAAACATATTTTAAATATGCATGCATCTATGCCAGAAAACCTCAAAATTATGAGGTTTTAATTGGAACTTTCAAGAGATACTCTGTGAGCAGAGAAAGGGGGTAAACAGAGGCCTAGACAGTGTAACTGAAAGCAGTGGATGATAGAAATAGCTGTAACAGTATTTAGTCATAAACGCTGTTATGTTCCTTTGAAGTGTTTCGGCAATCAGATAACAGTTTTGCTGCTAGGCACTGTCACCTTAATTGTTAAGTTTCATTGCAGTAGAAAAATTACTTTGAGATTGGGAGATTATGAAAAACTTTTATTGTGATAGTTCTTCATAGTGTTCGAAAATCACTAAGTAAGACTTCAATAAATATCGGCCAAAGACGTGATAATATTTCCCTGGAGTCCGTGGCTTTCACATTATTCATAAAATGTTTTTGAGCATTATAAAAAGTTTGCAATTATTTATATTTTTAATAATTAGCTCATGTTTAATTACTCCACATTCATATACATTTCAAAGAAATAAGCAAACGTAAAGACGAAAAATGCAATTTAAAATGGCATTAATATTTATAATTTGAATTTTAATCAACTTAAATTGATAGCACATGTACGTAACTGCTACAAATATAAGATTTGTGCATTAGCAAACTACTTTCAAACTTAGATACAAAATATACTTAAGCTTTTACCTACGGTTATAAAGGGAAATGTTAATATGCATGTATTAATCTTGGTTTTTAAATTTAATACTTTGTTATAGGTGAAATACACGACCTTTTTGTGACAAGGAACGACTACAATTAATTAATTGTGTAATTTTAAATTATTTTATAAAATTTAAGCAATGCAATAAGAGCTGAATATTTAATTTGTAAATATACGATAGTAGCTTCATGATATTATTTTTGACAGTTCACTTTAAAGGTTGGTTTTTACACATGGACTCAAAGGCATTTAAGTTTTGCCAAATTTGGTTTAATGCGAAATGTGATGATAATTAATCATTTTAACAGGTACACATTATATAAATTTATTTCTTAAATGTATGAATGGACAGTAGCTGTTATTCAATCTTATGTATTTCTTATCTTAAAAACACTTTATTCTAGAGATACAAATTAATGTCAACAATCTTTGTATTTTGCAAGCCTGGAACCATGTCGGGCTGGTAGAAAATCAATAGCAGCTAATCCTGTGCATACTATTTTCTTCTTTCAGTGTGAAAAAAACATTACATTTTTAAATAGCAATTAGTAGTAGTAGTAATGAACTTTTTACTATACCAGTTTTAAATTCCACTCAAGTATAACTGTCATTGGGCCTTACGCCCGTAAATGCTAATATCGTCATTGTAACAACCAAAATGGTCATACACATACATTCATATATAAATCACATACCTACATACATACAGACGTACATGCAAACATATACAAACACATCGATATGCTTACATCATACGTTTCCTATAAACACGAACAGAACTCTTACTGTTGAGCTCTCCTTCCGTTTACGAGCCTTCCTCTTCAACTCGGCTCTTTTCACTAGAGCCATTAACCAACTTTGTCGGGTCTTCTCTAGAAATATTCCCAAATGTGTATCTCTCGTGTCTCCCCGGTAAATATTCAAACTTATATTGGTATTCAAAAATTGCGGTGATAAATGTTCATTTCTTAAAATCTCCGTTTCCCTGCATTCTGCCAAAATATGCCTTCAGGTATCGCTTTCTCCGCACAATGGGCAATTTTTTTCCCCGAGAGCATTAACTGTTTTGATTCCCTTCCTAGCCCCTAATCTGAACCATGCGAGACCACTTCTTTCTTCTCTTCCATAATCAACTAAATAAACCCCCTCTCTACACCGGATGTATTTGAGCTTGTAGGTTAAGCGATACTTTTTCTGCGCATTGAGACTCAGTAGTTTGCCTATTTATATCTCGCAAACTTCTGTTAAATATTTTGCAACTATTTTTATAATGCCCACTCCCCTTAATCAAATATACCCTAGTCCAATTTTGTCTAAACCTTTTCTTATTTTTGATGTCCATTCCGTATCCCACCCTTCCCTTATTTGCTCCCTCAGTCAATTCCTGGAAGAAGTACTTGATTACCCCGTATTATTCTTAACCAATATTTAATTGTTGTTATTTTTTGAAATTCACACTCTCGTTAGAAACACCAAACTCTTTAAGAACGTTACAATTTTCTGTACCTCTCCCTGCTTGTAGCACCCGTTTTAGAAACTGCGTTTGTACCTGATTCAGTTCCCCAATGTTTTCTCACCCCAAAATTTTGGCCCCGTGCGCCATATTAAGTACAATATATTATGAAAATTTAAATAGTAATAACAAACTTATTATTTATATTTTTTCCCCGCTAAAATGTCTTTAAAACACACTGCCTACTATCGCTGTGATATTTGGTAACATTATCAAAATTTAGGTAATGTTTCTTCCATTCCTGAAGACAGAGTTAATAAAAAACGGACCGGAAACCCCAATACAAATAGATGGAAAACTGTCCTCACATATCTGAGCGAATATACATATATGTCCTTCCAATATAAAATGAATAAATAAATACATAGAAGGATCTCATTTATCTGAAGAGTATTTTCGGCCCTTAGGTTTATATTGTTAGACCAAACACTAACTAAGAAAATCAGATTCCAGACGCTCGAAACCTGTGTATACCCTGTATTACTATATGGGTGCCAGACATGGTCAATAATATGAAAACAAAAGAACAAAATTCAAACTTGCCAAAGAAAGATGCAACGCAAGATCCTGGGAATAACTTTGAAGGACAAAATATCTATAGTATCAATAAACCAGTTATCTCAGACAACAGACAACGCACAAATAACTGCCAGAAGCAAATGGCAATGGGGCGGTCACATCGCAAGAATGCTGGACACTAGATGGACCTATAAGATATCCAAGTGAAACCCCCGAATAGAAGAAGAAGAAGAAGAAATAGAAGAAGAAGATGCTGATGCTGATGATGCTGATGCTGATGATGCTGATGCTGATGATGATGATGATGATGATGAAGATGATGATGATGATTTCCTCTTCGAGGACCATGCAGATCCAAAAAATCAAATCCAGATTGGTTAAGAGTAGCAAGAGGAAGAAAAAAATGGAAATCTCTCAAGAAGCAACCAGTGCAGTGAAAAATGATGTGGTAAAAGAATAAATCAGTCAGAGTGTCTTAAACAGCATACGACTAACTAGCGTGGAAATATTTCGCCACGTTAGGAAAAGAGTTTTTCCTGATTGTTAGGAGGCCTTTGCCCATTAAGGGACTCGGTACATTATCTTTATCTTCCAAACGCCTTCGCGAGCTATCTTTGTAACAAGGAACCACTGCACAATAAATTATAAATTTTAATTACTAATTATTTTATAAACATTAAGAAGATCCAGGGTTCCGGCATGTATACTTGCAACATGAAAAACTACTTTTTAGTACTTGTGTGTTAAATAAACATTTAAGGCTGATTATTATTTTCAATATTCAGGGATCCAGTACTTCTACTCCTGTTCTACCAAGAGCTACTTTCCCTCAACATCGGCGTGAATGCAACCGATCTACCCGTGCACTGTTGGATAAATAATTTATTCCTCGTCTTAAATTTATTGCTTTCCTTAACATCTTATTGTAATTCAAAACAATGAACATATCACGCCTATCTCACTTGCTGCGAATAGATAGATTAGTGGTTCATTTTCCCTGACACATGCCTGTTACAAACGGGATATGGGTAGTAATGTCGCAATATTTATAGTCAACACTTGCGGTGCTTCCTGCAATGTCTTAATGTGGCAAAGCTCGAGTATGAGATTTAGAAACTTTGATTAAGGTTTTGAAAAGCAATATGATTTAAAGCAATCAAAGTAAAACACGACTCTTCTTTTGCTGCCGTTTTTACTGGCCTGCAGCTGAGCGCAATCGGCAGTCATAAAGTTTATGTTCTGATGGTTGCAGTAGCAGTTTTGCTATGAGAGCCAAGCATCGTGTCTTTTGTGTTATTACAGACCAGTTTTATTAATTACTTTGTGTCAGTGAACAAAAATACAGTCTACTAAAATAACGCCCTTATTGGAGAGGTACTTAAAAACATTTCAGCATTAAAACTGAAATAACTGCGTAAGCGAGTTACTGGGAATGACTGTTGAGCCCGGAAGTTAAGCAAAATGACTTTTCTATGTTCATGTTTACGTACATTTGGAGTTCGTAGGGCCATTTTTTTGGTCTTTTTTGGCTTATGTTGTCTATTTTAACCTTTGTTTTCCTGTTTTGTATCGTTATGGATTTTTTTGCGATTATTTATACATTTTAAAAAGCACATAAAAATTTGGAAGTTAGAAAGTTATAAAAATTAAATGACAAGCTCACTTGAAATATCTATCGAGAATCTTAGTATACATTTATTTCTTTTCAAGCAGTAAAAACATTCTCCTTAATCCATTGACTTAAGCTCTTTAAACAGCACAGAACTTTCATTAGTGAAAGGAACGCACGGTTGCCTCGGGCATGCGAAAACCAGGAATTAGAGAGGATGAGGAAAGTAATATAGTTTTGAATAGTCCTGGCGAATGACTTTGTATCGATCTGCGAGAGACAATTCTAGGAAATTTTTAGTGGGGACAATTTCTCAGCTCTATAAATGTAACCAACAATTGCCAGCGAGAAAGATGAGAGCGATACAGCTGTGCAATAAACCGTCCCTACAATGTGTTCAGTACGGAAGTAAGAGAAATACTAACCTGATTTCCCTATAAACACATAAACAGAAAATGAACTCGACCAGAAACCACTGTGCATCTTTTGCTCATTCGCCAGGACTATTCAAAACTACTTTACTTTGTTTTCATCATTTCCATGATGTCCTGAAAGGTGAATGTTTACGTTGAGCTGGCATGAGTCCTTCCGAAATCGCTTGTTTTTAATTTGCTCCATTCATTTCAGTGGAAGTAGAAACGTTTCTTTTTCATGATGAAAAATGTTCTCTCTGACAAGCGGCTGATTATGACAGTTGATACCTTGAAAAAACATCTTGTTGCTGCTTGTAACCAATAAAAGTAAACTTAAGTACTTTAATTATGTGATAAAAAAATATTAACTGCCTTAAATAACTATCGTGGTTAATAAATGATTGGTATTGCTCTCGTTTTCACTTTTAATAAATGCCTATTTTAATTATATTACTGCCTGTTCTCAGTGTTTTAAGTGCCTTTTGGCCTGCAAATTTTAACTAAAATAAATAGCTGAATTTCCAAGCTCTGATAATAGGTCAGAAATGTGAATGGAAACAGTTATCACCTCTAAAAACTTCTCTAATAAAGATTAGTGTTCATTAAACAGCAAAATTAATATTGCGAACGGAAATTGCCCATTTACAAAGCCGAGGACAAGAGCAGATTTAACCTATTGCAACTTGCGCTAATCTGCGAATGAAATGGAAAAACTTCTTGTATGATTTTTTTAATAATAATACAGAACGATCCAATGAACTATGAGCCAACATGCGGTATTTTGCTTATAGGCAAAGGTGACACTTGTTTTGATCTTCGGGTATCGTTAATTGCCACTGATAATACCATAAAATGGTTTCCTTAACTGTTTTAAAATTTTTTACTTACCAGTTTATGAAAGGAGACGCTGAAGCTGACCAAACATTACTCGCCACAGCTCACGTTAAGTAATGTTGACTGTTATTTAATTTCTCCCAGAGTAGTACGTTTGTTCTATATATGGTATTTTAAATTAACTCTAGAGGTAAAAGTCGGGGGATCGAGGGACCACAAATCCTTACTATTAACTCTGTCATTCTGAAACATCCTTCCAGTTTCTGTCGTCGAAATATTCGCTGTGTGTACTGTGCCATAATTTTGTTGAAAATGGTGAATGCACGCTTCCTGTCAGTTAATTCTCTAAAAGAAGGGGCTGTAATAATTTGTGTTCACGTATTTGGGAGCATCACGTGTTGCCTAACACACGTACACACACACACACACACACACACACACAAACTGTGTAAATATTTTTTTTCATAGCTCACCATACGCCCATTTTTTCGTTATGAGACACTTCATGAACGATATCAGGTTTCTTAGCATTTCAATAACGGTTATATTATGTATACACACAATGAAGATAAAATCAGGGTTCGTCCGGGCACAATATTAAATATGGGTCTATTTCTCCTTTATACACTATTCAGATTTCGTACAAGATCATGTGTCACAGTTGTTTTATATGGTTTTAACTTTAACAGTTTGGTAACGTTTTACACAGAGCTATAAGAAATGCCTATTGGTTGTGAAAGATATCTAAGTTGTTTCTTGGGGAATTCCCAAACGATGAATGGTGTGTTTTAATGTTTTCTTTGTTGAGAATTTCACACTGTCTGTTAGGTTTCTTGGACTGAACGCTAACCTTAGCCTCCAATTTGTTCTAAATATATTCTACTAGGGATGTTGTAACAGTTTTCGGCGCGTTGTAAAATTCCAGGATCGTAAGAGTAATAACTTGTTTGTAACCAAAAGGTAAACAAGCTGTTTACATTTTCTGAAATGTGAGTTGTGATAAAGTAATTTCGTTTTGAAGGGTTTAACTCCAACAGACATTCAAAAGGAGTTATATTCCACAGTTAAGGAATATTTCCCTTTGTTTTGGATGGTTAAAAGTGGGCTGCGGAGTTTAAGCGTGGCCGCATTTCATTCAAGATGATGAATGTACAAGGCGTTCCAAAACTGCGACTACCGTTATGATTGTGACAAAAATTCGTAGTGTCATATTCAATGATCGCCAATTGAAGGTACGCGAGTTGACTGATTGCATAAACCTTGATAGGCCATGTCCACTACATTTTACACGAAGTTTTGGGTATGAGAATGCTTTTGGCTCGATGGGTGCCGTGTTTGTTAATACTGTACCTTAAATGAACATTTTACAAGAGTGTTTACACTTGCTTAAACGCAATTCCAGCCAATTTATCCGATGTTGATGAAACATGGATTCATCAATATTCGTCAGAGACGAAGGAGGGGTCAAGCAACAGGCGGCAACAGGTGAAAGTGCACCAAAGGAAGGGGAAAAAAAACGGTTTCACATGCAGTTAAAGTCAAGGTTACGGTTTTCTGGAATTCTAATATTGTGGTGCTACCTCCAGAAGGGCAGAACATCAGAGAACACTATTGAGTAACTGAAGAATGCCATTCAGGTTAAGCGTTCACACCTTGCGAAGGAGAATGTCCTCTTTCATCACGATGATGCGCCTGCACACCCATCTGGGATTGTTGCTGCAAAATTGTATGACCTTCATTTCCAAGTGCTTCCACATCCACTATATTCGCCTGATTTGGCTCCATCATTTTGTTCTCAAACTTGAAGGAATGACTGGGTGGACGAAAATTCACACCCAATGGTGGGGTTGAAGCGGAGACAGATATTTGGTTTTCACAATTGTACAAATCTTAATTTACTGAAGGTAATAAAATTTGGAGAGTCGTTAGACTGAATGTATTGATTTAAATAGATCATGATGAACTTTTTTCTCTTAAATCTTGTGTTTTCATGATTAAGACAAAAACTTTCAGAACGCTCCTCGTATTGTTGTATGGCCTGGAACTTTTACACGCAGGAATCTTTCTTCAAATTGTCTTTGTGGCTGAGCTAATACATATGAATCATGCATAAATGCATGTTGTGCCGTGGAAAACACATATCGAGCTATAATTCACTTTGCGATTAAATACAGAACATAACACACTATTCGCACTAACTAAAATAAAATCAATCACTATCGAATACACACTGACAGCCAGAAACTAGCACGTACTTGTTCAAAGAAACGTGTGCACACCTTCAATGGAGAAACAACGCAGGTTGGTTCATAGTTATCACCCCAAATTTGACTTTTTAGAATAATAACCTTTAATTCTTTTTAATAGGACACTCGCTCAGATGTACTTTTTCCGTAAAGGTGAAACGTGCTACTGTATAGATACATGTTATAGATGCAGGTGTTTTTTTGAGAGATTTAAATATTAACAATAATTCTGAAACCTGCTAAAGAACTACCTTGGGGTTTATAGTTTTCCTTTTTTATTGGAGCAAGCGCTGTACATAAAGTTTGATGAAATAACCAAGTGGAATGTCTTATGTTTAGTGTTGAGAATAATCGCCCCACGTATAAACGGCAACTGTTTAAGAGGTCATCTCCTGTCATCTAGGTCGCAGCAAATCTTCCTCCATCCACGTGCAAATATCTGTTAGTGGCAAGGGGGTGACAATTATCCCGACGGCCACTTGGGGAGATTAACTAAGAGATGTTGGACTGCAATTAGTCAACGAACTAACTAGCCCACTGCCTTAGGACTCGGCAGTTGTACAAACTGCAATTAACTGCTATACTCTATTGAATAGAAACGACCTGGGAAATTCGATATCTATATCTGGGTGGTGGTACATAATGTAGCCTCAAGTTTCAGTGAACGTAGATTTGGGGCAGAAGTTTAGAGTTTCATTTAATTATTTATTCTTATCATTTCACAGCGGAATTGATTCGGTTGGACCATAGGATCTCAGAGAAATTCGATATATTTATTTATATGAAAAGTTTGTGAACGGGTTACGGCCCTGGTAATTTGCTTATATTTTACTTTACGTTGATGAGCAATAAGGTAGAAGTATTTATTATTCCAATTAAACTAAATATTGCAAGAGTTCCTCCGAACCGCCCCCACTTAAATAAAATTACCACGCATATTTATGCTGCCCTATCATTATACCTTGGATATTTAATTTATAATATAAATATTATATTTGTTCGTGTCATAAGCTGTAATTACAACATGGGAATTGTAAACAGATACTTCCTCTGGTGTTTTCGTTTGTAGTAGCTTGCACTTGTCAAGAGCATCATAAAACATTTTCAGAGATTTTATGGTTGTCGCACATGGCTTCATTCTCGAATTTAAAGGGACAAGGTTTATATTGCAGGAAAACACCTTTAGTAAAGGACATTTAAACCTTCCACGGAGGGCACTGACCCCTCCCAGCTGATAGTTCGTTAGGTCTTTAAGTGATCCAATGACAATATAGTCTTAGATACGTTCAGATATAGCGAATGAAATATGAAGTAGGTAAACTTGAATCGGACAATGAAAAAAGTGTATTTGAACTTTTAAAGAAAGACGCGAGAATGCCTAGTCAACGAATTTCAATTAAATGCCTAACGCAAATTAAGCGAGCCCCTGATTGCAGAGTTTGGTCCTTGTTTGGATGTAATGCTCCATCCCACATTCACTTTCAGCCCCAATTGTATTTCCAGCGAAACTCTTTCTGCACGCTCCAAAAGAGTCAGCTCTGCCATTGCAATCCCTCTGGCGTTGTTTTCATTTTCTTCCAATTCCCCTCCTGTTTTCACGCCCTGCGATCCAAATGTTACCAATTCCTATAGTTTTCAGTCCTCCTCTTAATTTTGAAACCCTGTTTTTATTCCCCCCCCCATTCTCAACTGCCCCTGGTAGCATATCGCCCTAGTTAGTATCTGATCTCCGTGAAAAATTCATAGTTCGTCCTCACCGAATGCAATTCTTCTGTTCGTTCTCAACCCAAATTTCGCCCCCTTCCGTCATTATAGACAGTTCTAGCGCTCCATATTCTGCCTCTAACAGCACTTTGGAATTCTGCTTTGTATATGGACAGTTTCTGCTGCTTTCTCTTTATATTTCACCCCAACAATATTTTTGCCCATCCCAATTCATCGAGATCCAGATTCACGCAATTCTTCCCGTTATCAATTGTCTGCCCTGCATATGCCCATATCTCTGTTTCTTTGTTATAAATGATTCTTGAAGATCATAATCTTCATTTTAATTGTATCACCGTAAGTAGCCATGCATCACAGGTGTGTCTGTGATCTGTTTAGTCCACGGCCGTCTATCGTAGTAGTAATAATTGTCATATCGTTTCGATAACAGAGGTGCCATATATAAGAATATGATAGAACAGGAGAATATTAGTAATACTGAACAGTAATTTGACGGTTTATTATTTAGTACTGAACATTATTTTATTCATAACACGTTTATACCGGATGAGCTAATTTCAGAGCTTGTAGAGGGGTTCTAGGCAAGCAACTTGAGATACGGATCTATCGTCTATGTGTTCATATTTTAAAGCTATGCATTTGGTATTGCTGTCACATATTCCACGAGTCATGCTCGTTCCTTCTAAGAAAATGAGGGGTAGGATTAGCGTGTCTCTTATGAGCGTTGTAATTTAATAGCCAGCAGTGTAAAAAAAATTACTTAAAAATGGACACACTAATGTCACCCAATGAGATATGGCAACAGTTTTTATTAATTCTTATTAGCATTTCTGGCATTGACTAATGATATTTGAAGTAGGGGGATACTTGAAAACCGAAATTGAAAAACACTCTTGCGCTTAATTTTCTCTATATTGTTTCAAATTAAACGGATAAATTAAATAAACATATAAACTGCGGTTAAAACGATGCATAATTTTTATATTTAACAAAGCATCGTCGTGAACATAGCAAATGCGAAATATTAATCTAATATGTGTTTTAGAATTAAGTTGTATGTAATAATGATCTGTAATTACCTTCAGAAAACGTTTGCGTTACTTGTTTTTACTTCAAAAATATTTAAATTAAATTTTAAAGTCAAGGAAAATCGACGAAACTTTTGATTGCTTATTGTCGATTGTGTATATTTGCTCAGTACATTGTAATTGTTTATAATTTTGTTTTACTGAAACATAAACATTTTCTTAAATGCACAATGTAGTTCGAAACGTTCTGTTATTTCTCTCTATTTTAGAGAATGTAAAGATGATATCAAAAGCTCAGTTCATAAACATGGCTACATTTATAATGTTTAAAATACCACACAGTAAAGCTTTGCCTATCAGTGGTCATATATTTCATTTAATTAATAGTATATAATTAATTTTGTAGTTTAATCTCAATAAAGATATTTCTAAAAATGTGGTTTCTCTTTGTGATACTTATAGATTACAAGAATTCTAATTTCGTTCCCCTATTTCCACACAGTACTGTCATAACTTATTTTATTTCATTTATTAATAAGGCTTTAATTTGGGTTTTATGTTCTTTTTGAAATTTATTGTACTAGGTGAGGAATTCGCTTAGTTTATGTAGCTTCTGCGTGACGAACTTTTTCTAGTTCCACAGTGAACTATTTCCTATCATTTCAGTTATAAACCAAAAGGTCTCCCAGTTGCCTAAGTGCCTCTCAAGATAGCATAAATCTTAAAGTCATTTTATCTAACTTGTTTGGAAATAAAATTCACTTAACTAGTATTGCTCTTGATCAAACTTTCAAGACTCGGCCATAAGCACGCTCAACTTGTGGGCTCCGACAAATTGACCTCTCATGCCAAAGGGTAACTAAACACACGGTCTTATGGTTTCTTTCCCTATATGCCAAAACATGCAGCTCATATCAAAGCACAAACATATAAAGCAAAACACCTGTTCCAGGGTAAGCTAACTCAAATATACACGACCTTTTATTTGCGAATCCTTTTGCTTGATTTTATCGATGGGGATATCGCATATTTCATCGAGCATACAGGAAAGCATGCTCTGTATGCAACGCTGGCTGCTCTTCTAAATGGCCTCTAACCCGGTTCGCGTGTATCTGCCCGTAATATCTGCTCCAGCTAGCAAAACACGCCTGCTACCGTGTTATGGTAATTTTATGTGCGCTGTCTAACCGACGTTAAAGTTAGTCCGGTGCCTGGACCCGGTCGATAAACGCGTGTTTATAGTGCGGGATGCTGCACTGCATCTTTCAAGTGAGCAACGGACCAGGTGCATTTTCTTAAGGAGAAGAGCATGACGGGTTGACAACTCCGAAGTGTAGAAGCGACGTGGCTCTTGCCCCGGTGATTTATGGGATAGTGCGGCTCAAGGGAGACCTAAGGATATTCAGCAAACTACGTATAAATTCTTAGGAGCAGATATTTTAATATTACTTCCACACGAAAACAAAATAAAGCAAATTCCTAACACCAAAAGGAAGAGATCTGACTTTTTTAATATTAGCATCGAACAGACCTTCTCTACTGCATTCCTTTCGCCTCCTATCTCGTTCATGGCCTCATGTTGCTGCCCCTAGAGCCGTTGGCGCGAACTTAACTAATAGGTGTATCTTTATTATTATATACACATTACAAATATATTTCATGCATGGGTCGTAGACCACACATGCTTAAGTATGATACACAATTAGAAAAGGGAACAAATAAAAACAAAATATTAACAATATTAAACCCTTTTTAAAAATGAGAAGAAATATATTTAAGATATATGAATGAAAACATATTACATATTATTTACAGTTACACTAGTTATTGATTTATAAAAGAAAATAAATTGCTTCTAACTTCGCCTAGCACCTTGGCTAGGAAAATGCCATATTCAACCAATTAGTGTGGTTAGCAGACAGGTTCCAGCATGCTAATCGATCTGTAACTGCCTTAAACGTTTTCAGGAAACAACGTTTATCGCAAGTGTTCTCAGAGGGTAGATTTGCTCCATTCCTCACCCCCTCCACAAAATGGGCAGATGCTCCCACCAGAACTATGCGTTATTTTTTAGCCTTCCAACCTCCCAGTCTAAGCCAGGCCATTCCTGATCTTGCCTTTCTCTCTAGAACGAGCATATAGACCTCTTTACCCCAGGTCAATTTAATTTCATTTGATAGACTCAAGGAAACTTAACTAACCTGCAGGGTGCTTGTGCTTGTGAAGCTAAGAGGAGATACCACGGGGGTCTAAAAGGTTGTTGATCTCAACTAACGTAGCCATGAAATTAGTAAGACTATTTTATTTATATGACATTATTATAAAATGGACCAATGGAACGAAACAAATTGTTTAATATTGATCAATCACAGCCCGATAGTGCAGTGAAATTATTGTAAAGTTATACGAAATTCCTTTATTGTGCGAAGTGCATTTTTATTTCTGGTCAGTGTTGCCAACTCTATGCCGCTATTATATAATTCCTGAGCAGGCATCACTGACCTCTTTTCTGTGTTTTCAGTAATTGTACATTTAACTAACTTGATGTGTATTCACCCAAGCAATTGTTTTAGCGTATTCAAGCAAACATTCTGAAATAATGTTGTAAATTATGTAAAAATATCTTCCTAAGCAACCGCACATTTTAATTAACACCTTGTTCAGAATGAAAAATGTTATATCTGTTTTGTTTTTTTCAGTTGGTAAATACAACGATAGTGATTGTAATAGACAACTTTCGTCTACTATTTCAGTCTCACTGTTTCTGAATAGATAAGTAAACATAACATGTTATACAATTGATAATACTCTGTGCACTAATTTCAAATATATATTCTTATTCTATTCGTGAAAAAGAACTAGTAAGAAATATTTTTAAACCCGTATTTGGATCTTATCTATTGACTTACTAAACATCAACATTCGTCTGTTGCTAAATGGCCTGAAAATCTTAAGTATTCATAATACAAATACACAGTTATTGCATTTTTTGCGTCAAGTTTAGGGAGATTATATCTAAATTCTAATAGTGAAACAGACCTAATAAATATCACTGGAGGGTCTGGTCTTTCCAGATAAATTCATTCAATACGTTCGTGAATTTATCGAAAATCTCAGACCCTCTTGTGATGATGTCGGTCCTGGTGGTGTAGTGGTTACCATACTTGCCTCCTAAACCCAAGATCGCGGGTTCGAACCCGGCCAGGACCGATGGAATTTTTCGGGGCGTAAACATCTTAAGTATGGCTTCCTTCGGAAGGGAAGTAAAGCCGTGGGTCCCGTGTCGTACATTTACGGCACGAAAAAGAACCTCAAGCCTGAAAGAGAGGCCTCTGAGCAAAATTTGTCGGCCGTTTCACGCCCTGAGTTGAATGGGACGCTGATGACCTGAGCTGTTAAAGT